>CM037154.1:7118877-7718877 GCA_020921065.1 Vaccinium darrowii
AAGAACAAGGATATAACGGTAGGAAAGAACCCTTGGCAGGATTCCCCCTTTGAATCGGAGCATTCTCTCTAAAGAATATTTTCTCTCTCTAGAATCACTCTCGAGATTCGTGAAAAAGGTCTCTAGAAAGGTGGGAGGGATGCCCTATTTATAGGGGACTTGGCCTCTCTTTCTGGGTCAAGTCCACTTATAAATTCCGGACACGTGTCACATAAGTCGTGCACGAATATTCCTTCCATACCGTCTAGACCGCGACCCTCACGACACCCGCAACGGTCTCGCAGGTGCTACTCCGTGGGTGCCTCTCCGCGGTGAACCCATGTCCTTAGCCACCAATCCACAAAAATCTCCAGTAATCCCGATAAGCAGTGCGGTCACGATCTCCTCGGTCATGCCAACACCGCGACCAAGCCTCTAAATGACCTCCCCTCTAGTCCTGCCAAGTCGACTGGGGCGGACTAATTCGTTCAGGTGCGTTTTTAGGGTCGACGTCTATCCTCGTCTTGTCCCCGTTCTCTAGGGTACCATAATCGATCCCAGTGTTATCACCTCTTATTTGGGGACTTGAGTGAGGTAGTCCATGATGCAATCGGGTCACATTTCGGCCTAATTTTGATATTTGTTGAATCGTGCCCGAGCCGTGTCGGGTCAAAGTTAATGCATGAGAAGTTCCTAAAAAAAAAAATGAACTTTCTTGACTTGAATTACCAACCCACTTTCTTAGTTGGTTTTGACTTGACAAAGGAAAAAACAATTGGTAACAGCCAATGGGTCACATGGCATTAAAAATAGAATTTTAAAGTAGTGGGTTAAAAAATGCCTAAAAGAAGGTTCTCATTTTTCGTCCCTCCATCGGGTCAGTTCTCCCCAGCAATAAAATGTACCCCCCTCGGACTGAGAGCCCCAGTGCACAGCCCCATCGGCTTGACCAAATAAATTGCATAATTCAAAACTTTTTTCTTAAAATGGAAATTCATGTAGTCAAAGAGCTTCAAGTTCATGTGATGAAGAATAAGTCCATCATCACCCTTTCTTTAGCAACCCACGTGGTTTGTTAGGAGTAAAAGAAATGGGATGCTGATGGGAACAACTTCCCCCAATCGGTTACTCCTATCGGCATTGGCCCCATCGGCCAG
Organism: Vaccinium darrowii; assembly: GCA_020921065.1. Taxonomy (NCBI): domain Eukaryota; kingdom Viridiplantae; phylum Streptophyta; class Magnoliopsida; order Ericales; family Ericaceae; genus Vaccinium; species Vaccinium darrowii. The sequence goes on from CM037154.1 coordinate 7,120,014, forward strand.
CTCATCGGTGTGGGCATTTCTTTGGTGAAATTCCATTTTTTCTTTGGTCAATGTTTTTTCTATGAGAAAAAATTGGTTTCACAGGTTACTTTAATTCATGTATTTTGTCTCATCCCTTTATTATCTATTTATTTTTATATTTCACATCTCAATCTTCATGGGTCCTAGATTAGCCCATTCGGTCAAATAATTTTTTTTAACTAGTCTTACACTCGATCATTTTTTTTCCACGTGTCTTTCGAGTCTCGTGCCACGTACTCGGCACAAAATTTCCCCTCTACAGAATCTTACCATCCTAATGCAGCAGGGGAGGGAAGAATTTTACCCTTGAAGGTGTTTTCCATCCTCCCAAGATTATTGCCTTCAATAACACCTTCTGTCCAGTGAGGGTCTTTTTTCTCTTGATATCATATTTGAGGGTTTGTTTGTGTCTTTTCTTCTTTTTACTTTTTCTCGTGTTCTCCTTCATAATCGAGGTGCCATTTCGAGTTTTTCGACAATGGTGACGGTCATTTGGCTACGATGGTGGTCCGATGACAAATCAAATCGATTGGGTCGGCTTTCCGTTCGATTCATTTGAGGAGGGTGTTGTCAATTCTGTGTGCTAAGACCATGGCATTTGGGAACGCTTTACAACTTGATTCAGGTTTTGCGTAGCAAAAGGTCTTGGCCTACAGAAGTGGAAGTTGTCTTTGAAAATAATCAGTGAGAAGTTAATTAGTTAGGATTTGTGATTTTTTTTTGTTCGTAGATTGACAAATGTAGTTGCACACATTTTGGCAATTTCGGGTTTTCAAGGTTCTGATATTTGTACTTTGAAAACTAGACCTCCTGATTAGCTATTGAATCCACTGTGGAATGAAAGTTTCCTACCATGTCGACAAATATTTATAAAAAAAAAAACTATAATATGAAGCTCAACTACCCACTCACCCATTTTTTGACCCAACACATGGAGGGTGTACCCCACGTCGGAATTGGGGGAGCTACTCACTACAAAGGGCAAAAAAAGGGTAGACCATAAACGATGCACTCTCTATTTTGCCAACATTCAACATTGTATATATTAGTTGAGAATTAGATCGAGGGGAATTAATTAGCTTGTCAATGGCTTTGGGAATGGGAAAAAATTTGCAGTACAAGATTAAAGCAGTTATACGAATCCAAAACTAATCATATATGCGGATAGTTAACAAGAGTCGAGGACTGACAGGGGATGGATCATTCTAGGTGACCGTCCTACCCATTTTTCAAATTTTTACTTGAACTATGGTAGTTTTGGACTCTGGGGGTGCTGCACAGCCAAGTGCTGTGCAGCGTGCTGTGCAGCAGCACGGCGAGGCCGCGCCGGCCATGTTCCGGCGATTAGAGACGTTCACCGGATAGCCCTCATCGAGTACTATGAGTGTACCAAAAATCAATTTAATCAGATATCGTTAAGTACCTAATCGGACACAAATAGATTGAAAAAAATGGGTTTATTGATTTGGATCCAGTGTTTATGTACACTTGTGTTCCATTTCATTTCAATCTATTTGTGTTCCGATTAGGCACTTAACGATATCCAGCCAAGTTGATTTTTTAAACACTTATAGTACTCAACGAGCAGTATCCGGTGAACGTCTAGGATCGCCGGAAGGTGGCCGCACGCCATGCAGCAGCACCCCAGCTTCCGGTAGTTTTAGCAAAGAACGTTAGGTTTATATGCATTCGTCACCAAAATCATTTTGAATAATCAAACACCTGTTCAACCAAGAATTTTGTAAAGAATTAGTATTATTTGTAACATTGATGACTGACTGGAAAAAAATTAGTCACCCATGGAGGGTAACAAGTAGCATGATGAATAATCAGCTAAGAAAAGTGTTAATGCTAGTTCACTCATGTTGGGTGCCCATATTTTGAAACTTATAGGAATCACAGAATATCAATAAATATTTAGAATTGCTAACTCACCCATATTGAATGGCAATTATTATTACAAGGCAAAACTTTAAAAAGTAAAGCTCATGTTCTAATTTAGCCTATGGGGGACGTAATTATACCTTCCCCTTATATTTCTCTCGGTTTTTCCGCTATATGATCACTGATTCACATTGAAAAAAGATAGGGGTGACAAAAAGTGATGGTTTTCTGATGGAATTTAATTGTCCAGTAGGTGTGCGTTACGTTTAGGCAAGAGAGCCAAAGATCTTGTCTCAATCAATGACGTGCTAGGAACAACACCAACATTCAACCAGTTTAATGTCCCACAATGGAAAGGCCAGCCCCCACCCATAGTGAGTGGCAATATCAAGGAATTGGGGGAGCTTGCAGTGAGCCAAACTCACTGCAAAGGGCAAAAAAAGGGTAGACCATAAACGATGCACTCTCTATTTTGCCAACATTCAACATTGTATATATTAGTTGAGAATTAGATCGAGGGGAATTAATTAGCTTGTTAATGGCTTTTGGGAATGGGAAAAAATTTGGAGTACAAGATTAAAGCAGTTATACGAATCCAAAACTGAGTCATATATGCGGATAGTTAACAAGAGTCGAGGACTGACAGGGGATGGATCATTCTAGGTGACCGTCCTACCCATTTTTCAAATTTTTACTTGAACTATGGTAGTTTTAGCAAAGAACGTTAGGTTTATATGCATTCGTCACCAAAATCATTTTGAACAACCAAACATTTTGTAAATAATTAGTATTATTTGTAACATTGATGACTGACTGGAAAAAAATTAGTCACCCATGGAGAGTAACAAGTAGCATGATGAATAATCAAATAAGAAAAGTGTTAATACTAGTCCACTCATGTCGGGTGCCCATATTTTGAAACTTATAGGAATCACAGAATATCAATAAATATTTAGAATTGCTAACACACCCATATTGGATGGCAATTATGGATGGCAATTGCTATTACGGATGGCAATTGCTAACACACCCATATTTAGAATTCCTATTACGGATGGCAATTGCTAACACACCCAGATTAGCAAGAAGAAACTTCTTTCGGATTTCGGGTTGGAAGTTTTCAAGAAAAAGAAGTCAAGTAAGGAGGTTTCTACATCTTCTCTATCTTCTTTTGACATCCGTAATAGGAATTCTATTTTTCTTAAGAATGCTCATATGGTGATGGATACTGAAATGGATGATGATTTTCTAGCAAATTTGGAGGAGGATTGTTTTAGACAGGAACAAGATGTGGTGAACATTGATCTCCAAGCCACATTAGAGGTGGGTAGAAGATTGGGAGTGGCATTTGGGGAGAAGGACGTACACAACATAAAAAAGATGATTGAATTGGAAGCTAAGGATCTTGCGATATTGCAACGGGGCTCCTCTACTTGATGGTCTTATTGTGAGTCTATTAGGGAGTTTGGTTTTGAGGTTCTTTTTGGTTCTATCTTTTGTTTTGGGCTGCTTTTTTGGGTCCCTGTTGTTATGCTCATGGTTGCTTTTTGGTCCATAGGTTGTGCTTTGAGGGTTGGTGTTTGTTTGGGTGTTGTTCTTTGCTATGTTTTGAGGATGGTTGTTGTTGGGTATTCTGTTTGTTGGGTTTTGTTTGCCTTTTTCTATCCCTATCTAGCATTTCGGTGGATGGGGTCTCTTTGCCATTTCCTTGCTTTGTGCTTGGTTGTGGCTTTCCTCGATGTACCCCTTGTTGAGCTTTAATAAAATTTTATTGCCGAACAAAAAAAAAAAAAAAATTATTATTACAAGGCAAAACTTTGAAAAGTAAAGCTCATGTTCTAATTTAGCCTATGGGGGACGTAATTATACCTTCCCCTTATATTTCTCTCGGTTTTTCCGCTATATGGTTTTCCTTGTCACAATTTTTTTTATTTTTTTTGTCAATCGATACAAGAGAGATCAATTACATCACATATGAAGTACAAAGTACCAACCCGGAACACTACATGAATTGTGAGAGTCCACGAGACAACCAAGCCCAACAAATACAAGAAATAAGTCCATTACAGGGTAGAAACAGAGAAAGAAACAAATAAAGGAAAAGCCTCTGCACGCAGGCAGGCAGAAAGATTCGAACTCCTGATCTCCTAGTGAAATGCAAGAGTCCTGACCAACTAAGCTAGCCCTGTTGGTTCCTTGTCACAGATTGGAAAGCAAAAAAATGGAGTGGCCATGATCACTGATTCACATTGAAAAAAGATAGGGGTGACAAAAAGTGATGGTTTTCTGATGGAATTTAATTGTCCAGTAGGTGTGCGTTTAGGCAAGAGAGCCAAAGATCTTGTCTCAATCAATGTTTCAATATTGGTAGCGAACCCATGGTGGAATGGGAGCGCGCCAAATTAAGGCTCGACTTGACACACTAGGAACAACACCAACATTCAACCAGTTTAATGTCCCACTTAGTTCGAGTCGCATCAATAATATATCACGGTATTAATATCTCTAACAGTTTTGTTATGACATTATCAAGTATCTTAATTTGTAGAGTCAAATCACAATCGTATATTAAACAATGGAAAGGCCAGCCCCCACCCATAGTGAGTGGCAATATCAAGGATTTGGGTTAGAGCAGCAAGGACAGACACATGATTTGTGATATCAAAGATTTATCAAGGCTAGCTCACCCATATCGGGTGGCAATAACCTCAGAAACATGAAGTTTTATAAGCCAGCACTTGATTTCTATCCTAGTCTATGTGGTACTGTGGTACGTAATTAGAGTGAGAGGGAAAATGTGTGCATATACTAATCTATTCCAATACAAAAAGGATGCACACAAACTGGTGTGAATTTTTTTTTTTTTAAGCAATATCACGTAAGTATTTCGAATATTACCATCCTAATGTGGCGGGCGAGGGGAGAGTTTGACCCTGATAGGTGTTTTCCCTCCTCCCAAATTTATTGCCTTCAATAACCCCCTCTATGCAATGAGGGTCTTTTTTCTTTCGAGCTCATATTTGAGAGTGAGATTGTGTTTTTCTTTTTCCTTGTTCTCGGATTCTCCTTCATCATTGAGGTGCCGTTTCGAGTTTTTCAACAACAATGATGGTGATTATCCTTTGGTTATGATGGTGGTCCGATGACAAATCAGATTGATTGGATTGGCTTCCCGGTCGATTCATTTGGGGAGGTGTCATCAATTCTGTGTGCTGATACAATGGCATTTAGGAATGCCTTACAACAGGATTCAAATTTTGCATAGCAAAGGGTCTCAGCCTATGGAAGTAGAAGTTGTCTTCAAAGATATTCGCCGAAAATTTATCGGTTTAGAATTTGTGGTGATCTTCTTTTTATTCGCAGATTGACAAATATAGTTGCACACACTTTGACAACTTCGGGTTTTCGAGGTTCTGATATTTGTACTTGGCAAACTAGACTAATTAGTTATTGAATCCACAATGGAATGAAAGTTTCTACCATGTTGACAAATAATAATAATAATAATAATAATAATAATAACTATAATATGAAGCTCAAGTACACACTCACCCGCAAGTGGTGGCTAGCTCATGCGGTAAAGCTCTTAGATGCCCCACACTGCATTCTGGGATCGAATCTCCCCTCCCCCGTGTAATAGATTAAGAATGATGAATGACCAAAAAAAAAGTACCCATTCACCCATTTTTTGCACACAAGACACGAAGGTTGTGCCCAACCTCTAGTAGAGTTTAATAGAGTAAGCAAGTGGGAGTTAGTTTTTAATGTGAGAAAAATGTATGGTTGAACTTGACCAAAAAAACTAGTCACCCATGCAGGGTAACAAAATCTGAGTTTCTAAATCACTAGACCTAAACATCACTAGACCTAAACAACATGTTTCCAATTCAATATTGGTAAAGGCTAGCACACCCATGTAGGATGGCAATTTACATTATAAAGCAGATATTTTATAAAGTTGCGCTTAGTTTTTAATTTAATCAATGTGGGACATAAATGATGTCTTGCCTTTCTTTGATTAATTTCCCCTCCCCTCTCCTCATAGCCGGCCACCACCCCTCTTTCCTCCCTCTTGTTTTCTTTAACCCCCTCCCACCACAAATTCACCACCAATACTCTACATCCACACAAGAACCTTGAAAATCCACGCTCTAGACTATGTGTTCTCACCTTTTGGAGCTCGGTTTCGCCGGTAATCACTTGGAGTCTAAAGGGGGGAAAATATTATAGGAATTAACACCGAGTTATAATGTGAAAAAAACAACTAGTCAATGTTTACAACTACGGAGCTAGGATTTTGATCCGAGGGGGGCGACTTAACAGACATTAGTTCATCAGAACATGTATCTATGATATTATAGAACTTCTGGTTTACAGTACAATATATTTGCACATTGAAATTATTCTATCATAATACAGTAATTGCATATGAATTATTTAGTTTGTCTCACTTGCGTTTCTGGTCTTTTCTTGACTTTTTTCAAAACATCATAGCCCCTAAATTTGTTTTGTCGAGAAGAACTTTGAAAAGGGAAAAAATGGACTGGAAATAACAACAGTAACAAAGACAAAAGAATCTGAAAATTTGGCCCTTTTCTCTTTAAAAGTTGGTTTTTTTAGAAATTTGTTCTTTTCATTTTCAGTTTGTAAAATTCAAAGAAAAAGAATTAAACATCAACAGACAGCGATAAGATTCCAGAACAACAAATAGTAATTTTGTTGGCATCGTTCTCTAAAATAACTTTAGCTTTTGGTTGAAACCCTATACACTCTCGTCATCTTTTTTTTTTTTTTTTTGCTAGACGATAGGATATTAATTAGTGAGTAGTAGAGTATTACAATGGGAGGCCAACGTCGCTCCATAGACTTGAACCTGAAACCACACACTGACAACCAAGTGTCCACTCTCGTCATCAAAATTATCAATGGCAAAAAGAGTTAGCAGTGATGGCATTATTGATAATAATAAAAATTAGTCACCCATGGTGGGTAACGACCTTTGCAGAGGTTTTTTTTTTTTTTTTTATAATGGAGTGATCAAGTGGGAGTGGTAGTTCCCGCTTGAAATTGTCCATTTAACACTGGGAAAAAAAGTTACTCATTGACACTTAAAAACTAGTCACCCATCGAGGGTAACAACCGACTAGGATCTAAATCATGAGATAAGCAATTTGTTAATGCCAACGCACCCATATCGGGTGTCCTTATTGAAGTCGTTGGAAGACGTCAGACGGATAACTCACAATATCCAATTTTAGTAAATGCTAGCACACCCGTATCAGATGGCAATATTTATTACAAAACAAAACATATATAAAGTAGCGATTAGTTTCTTACTTAATCTATGTGGGATTGAGTTCCTCTCAGAGGTTTGAAGTTTCCGTTTTCCTCGTCATGGATTAGAAAGGGTAAAAAATGGGATAGACCATAACTCACTTAGATCCACCCAAAAACTAGAAACTAGATAGTTAACAAAGAAGGACTGAAGGGCAGATGAGTGGAGGATTGACAGAGGGACGGATCAGTCTGGGCGACCACCCAACCATTTTTCGAATTTTTATTAAAACTATACTTTTGGCTCAAGAACATTAGACTTGTATATATTTGTCCACCCAAAATCATTTTGAACAATCAAACACTTGCTCAACCAAGAATTTTGCAATTTTTAGCGTTGATTGTCCAATATCCATGTTTGGCATGAATAAATAAAGGTGATTGGTGGCGCCATTGACTTGACGTACTAGGAACAACAATATTCAGCCAGCTTAATTATCACGGTATTAATATCTCCAACCCAGCTATGCGTACGTGCACACACATGTACGTACGCGCACGAACACATCCTGACCGTCCATTTTAGGAATCGACGGTCCGGATTTTAAAAAGAGTACTCTTTACATGGAAGAGTTTTTTTTTAAATCCAGACCGTCGAAAACACGAACGGACAGTCAAGATGCACTGTCCGTGCATATTGCGTACGTGTGCCATGCGTATACATCAAATTTTTGTAATATCTCAAACAATTCGTAACAATATTATCAAGTATGTAATTTACGGAGCCAATCAGAGGCCTGATTACTTTCTTTCTGCATTTGCTTGGATAGTATTGAATGCATAAATCTTATATCCTTAATTCTAGTAAATTTCATATGCACCAGAACAAAATGATAATGGAGTTCGTGATGAAAATGATGTCTTTAGTAGCAGGAGGACAAGTTCGCCTGCTACTAAAGCAGAACGAAACGTTGATGGATAGATTTCTTTTTCTTTCTTACGTCTCGTCCTCCTTGCTGATGGCAGAAGTGTATGGTCTCAAATTCATTTATGAAATTCGATTTTGCAATCTCTCACTAGAACATCTAATACAACAGTAGAAACAGACCACGACGGACATATATATGCATATTGCATAATGAGTAGATAAATCAAATATTTTGAGAGTTTTGGTTTTTTTTTTTTTTTTTTTTTTTCCCTATTTTGGTCATCAAATTCAAGAGGCTCGGTAAAAGCAACAAGCCATTCTGCCTCTGAATGGTAGCACATTTACGTTAACACGCGAAGGCGAAATATTTGCGTTTGTAAATCCCAGGAAATGACAAATTGGCTTTTTAACTTGTCCTCTTCAATTACGAGACTACTACCTGCATAAAGAACACAGAGTATCATTATCATACGGTATCATTCACTATAATTTAATGTTCTCGAAATGAAGTAGTGTGAATTCCATAAAAAGTAATATGTGATCTAACCATTTCAACCAATGAAATGAAAGATTATATTCACCCTCTGTTAAAGAGAGTAAACAAAATGGCACCCTAAATTTATGCCAAACAAAACAGTAGTAAAGAATCGTATCAGTAGACAAGTTGCCAATCCAAATTCCCATGTGCTTTTTGAGATTAGCGTGCTGGGCAAGAAAAGAAAAAAACAGGGGTTGCCATCTTTTGTTGAATCCAAATTTCCAAGCATTATTTTACTTTGGAGTTTGGAGTGTGATGCATGTTTGGTTTGGTGATTTCAGTGTTAAATAATCAAGTTCCGTACTCCGTAACAAGATCAACTACACAAGCACACACAACAAAAAGTGAATCATGACCCTAGATTTTTCTTTTTCTTTTTTTTTTGCTAAGTAATCATGACCCTTGATTTATTATGTTATTGTTCGCCAATATGGAAATGGAATTCTTTAGTGTATTAGGTATGATAAATAAATGTGAAGGCGTAGAGTCAAAAAGCAAAGGAGACAACCATATGAGCTTTGAGCCACCAAGAGATTTGTAAAGATATAGCTTTTGACAATGTAGATACACTTAGGCCCAGTTTTCCAAAAGATTTTAGCACCATGATATTTCAAATCAAAAAATAAAGTGGTTCCGTGTATCGTTTTTCGATTTTTTTTGCACCAAATTAAAGTACGCGATGAGTACTTTAATTTGGTGCAAAAAAAATCGAAAAACGATACACGGAACCACTTCATTTTTTGATTTGAAATATCATGATTTTAGCACCTTGGTGCTAAAATCGTTTGAAAAACTGGGCCTTAGATATGTATACATATGCAGAAATTAATTTCCTTTGTCTTCTGCATCTTTGAGTCATTGTGTATTTGCATATAACGAAGCCACCTACTTGAGCGTGGATTATCTTACTCAGTAATATACTTCTGATCAAGGTTATGAATGTCGTACCGTACTGGTCGGTACGTACCTGTTTTGTATAAAACAGTATTAAAGACTCCAATACCATACCGTGTCCAATACTGGGCCATACCAGTCAGGTACCGGCCATACCAAAAAATATCGGGCATACCTGCTGATACGTACCGACTTTGTATAAAAACAGGGACAGAACAGAGTTGCCACCGTATTCAGCTATAACTTTTTACTCCGAACTCCAATTGAGGCAAGTCATACATCAAAATTTAAGAGAATTCAAGATCTACAACATTGTAGTTGTACAATTTTTCTAATTTGGTCTTGGTGTGACCAAAAAATCATGATTTCTGAATGGGGCAGATCATAAAAAATAAAAAATAAAAAACAGGGTATGTTTTTGAACAAGGGTTTGTAATGCATGAGTTCAACTTCTATCACTACCAAACATCAAATACGACAAGTATGAACTAAATATACATAGATTAAGTGGGTTTAGGGGTACCTTGATTTGAAGAAAATGGGATTGAATGTGTCATATTTTGTGGCAAATTTTCTCTCTTGATATATAAATATGAGTGTGTAGAGTTGCGATAAATCGGATACGGTACCCGGTATCGACCAGTACCGGTATCGTACCGTACCGATGGAAAACCAATACTCAAGCCGAATATGGTATTCAGAACCTTGGTGGAAGGGAAGATTGTGGTGGTAGAAAATGGAAGAATAATGGTGTGAGAATTGGGAGCAAATTTGAACACCAGCAATGCATGGACAATTCTTGTGGAAAATTCTTGTAAAAACAATTATGCCAGATCAATAGATAGAAAAATTCCCCAGTAATTTTGCGGCAAACTGAAACAATAATTGCACTGTTACAAGAAAGATATTGAGAACTATTCTACACCAATTTGCAGGGAATGCCCCACTACTAAGATAAGTTAAAAAAAAAAAACAAAATTTTGGAAAGGAGCTAAACACCTTTCTAAGATTCAACCTCTCTCTGCTTTACATACTCCTAGAAACTGTATAAACCCTTAAGCCTGGGTCCGGTACCCACATACATTTTCAATGATCCCTGCAAATTCCAATAGATGGTAATTTGTGACGACGAAAGGAGATAAAATTCTTAAGGAAGCAGACCCAAAACTGGTACCATGGTGACATCACTGTGGGAAGATGCTCGTAACATAAATATGAAAAGCTGATGAAAACTTAAGAAGTCTGGCTCCCACCATAACGACTGAAACCGTTATTATTCTGGCCTCCATCTCCATGCTCTCTCCACCGTCTCTTCTTTTTACTCTTCCCTTTCCTCGACCCACTTTCTTCACCATTTTCTTTCGCCTTCTTAGCACGTTTCTCCTCCTTAGACGCCTTCTTCCTCTTCTTTCCTGAGGAGGAAGGTGTATTTCCACCATCAAAATTCAATTTCCCTCTGGGAAGTGGTTCTTCCTCGTCATCTAATTTCCAGTTACAGTAAATTTCCTGCTGACTGTCAAAATTGGCCTGCAATGGCTCTCCTGCTCCAGGTAGCAAGTTATTGAATGTCATTTCTCCATTGGACCCTCCTTTTCGTTCCAATAGTACTGTGTCTGGTCTAATTATGGTACCCAGAATGCTCCGGCCGGGGCCTAGGCTCAAGATGGTCTTTGCATTTGTCAGTGTTGAGAAAGCCATGGCAAAAGCTGATTTGACCTGAAGCAACAAAGGCAAAGAAACAAAAGTCAGTTTAACTAAGAAAACTATGTGGATTACATCGAACCAAGGGTGCAACTCTAGAGTAAAAAAAAAAAATTTAACTAAAAAATGGGAACCTTAAGTGACAATACCAAAAGGGCCTCCAAAGCATGTCATTGAAAAGTTACGGGGTCGAGTGGCATGGCCCGCTAAGACAGAATGGGCCCATTCGGTGACATTGTATATTATGCGGCCAACCATGTGTATTGTGTGCCCTCATTAAGTGATGTGGTTGGTACCATGCATCACGCCAGATCTTGGACTAAAAATGAGCCATGTACACCATTTTCCTACCATAAGTCAACCGAGCTTCTTTGCAAATCATGGTCTCTCACGATATAAGGATTCAGTTCCAAAAGAGAAGGTAAAATGATTTATTAGAGATTTTTTCTTAAAGGAACTTCTTCCAGATTGCAAGTTACAAGACATCGAGAGCAGGCTCAAGGAAAGCATATCTCCCACCTGCCACACTTTTAGCCCTCTCTCCAATTTATCTCAACAGATATAGATTATCAAGAGTTCGAGATCACATCCTCTATATAGCTCACATCACCACAATCAAATTAAAACAATGAATACAAACTTCCCATCCAATAGAAATTATTCAAGGAATAAAAACTACAGAAATACCACTATGAAATCATGGAGATCAAACCTGGAAATAGCCAAATGAATTCTTCCCTATGTCATTTTCTGGTGCCTGTTATCACCCAAAAATATCTCTAATCAATGACCTGAGAAGTATCTGATGGTTTAACAGGACAAGATTATTGTCCAGATAAGATAGCTCTTTATTTCATCTCAAAGCAGAAACTATCAAACTGAACAAACTATAAATAGAGGCATAAAGGTAACCCCAACCTCTCTCGAAGACTGCTCGGGTAGTCCAGAGAAGGTTTAGGTATAGCTAGCCAATCCATTGAAAACAGCTCAAGATTGAATCAAAAAAATGAACACTGCTAAAGAAACTAGTCATTCAGACAGATAATGACTTCCCACAAAGTTTGACCAGCAAATGCAAATACTGCCATGTTGAGATCAGATGTTACCTGTGGGTCCTCAATTGCAAGAAGGAATGGCCTTCCTTTGACAGCAAACCTGACAGAGGCACAAGGCACAATGGTCAAAATTGAGTAATGCTGAATTGAACAATGTAACACTCTATATCGGGAGGTAAACAAGGCACTACTGGTATCTCATGAAAGAGTTTTACCCTTTTGTGCTCTTCAAGAAGAAGGTGCCTTCCCCGTTGCAAGACACACCAACATCGGATGTGTTTAATTTGCATCCATAAATGTCAAAAAAATGAACCTAACTCCAAAAATAAACTCATACATTCAGATAACAAAAATCAATATTTACTTCATTTACTAAAGCAAAAAACTGCCAACCAATCAAAACATCCACGGTCACAATGAAATTACACTTTGATTAGATTAATGAAATTTTATCCGTCGTTCAAAAACAATGAAATTACACTTGGTATTTGGTGACGTGTTTTATGATCTGCCAACAAAACTATTCCTAATTTCCTATAACTCGCACATCATTTTCCAGCTTACAATTAAGAGATAGGCAGGTTTCTTTCACAGGCATCTCTCTTGTTTTTGACAATTAAGAGATAGACAGGTTCCTATATCTGAAATTAAACAGTGTTCAGACAATCCCAATGCACTCCAGTTCAAAAAAAAAAAAAAGGACAATCCCAATGCACATGCGCTTTGACAGAAGTTTCAATGTAAAGGTCATAGGATCAAAAGAGAAATCACTCCAGGAGAAAAACGAGAGCATATACGGTACAGTTAAGCAGAAAAACATACCAACAGAACTCCCAAGTTGTGTTCTGGAGCAACTTGCTGCTCATGGACACTCTGTATAAACAAAAAGTAAACAATAAAAAATGGAAGCATACCAATGTATTGCTTGAACCACAAAAGGTAACTAAAAAACTTCATGTGACAGAACAGAAATGACTTCTTATATCCCAAAAAGAATTTCTTTCGGGACGTAAGTATGACAAAAGACATTTTAATCTGGCTGTGTATGATCTGATCCCCAGATTAATTAACAAATTCCATTTCAATTACCCGTAGCATTGCCACGAGCATGGTAAGGAGTGCATATGAACCAATTCCACCCGTATATACCTGTATATTGAGACTCTAAATTTAGGCCATTCACAAGGAAACATTTCAGACAATTAAGCACTAACTAAACAAATCACACCTCATTTAACTCTCTTTGCTGCAGAAAAACTTTCAATATTAAACACAATAGCCGTAATGGGGGCCACTTTGATACGGCATCCTGAAAACAGAGCAATGCACGTATTAGAAACTGCATGCACCTTACAAAAAACTCCCGCTTGTACATCTTTACCGAAACTTCCACATGAATGTGTGTCTGCTTTTTCATGACAAGAATTGGATGTGTTCCATCAACTACACATGCTTTTGTGTGTGGGTGGACGTGTATTTTACTATTTTATATATCAAACAAGAGAAGTCAATAACAATGTTCTAGAAGGATCAAAAGAAACCTCTATGAACTCAGCAGCTTTTGGCCCGTTTTCCAGATCAAAACTGTGACAAAAGTACCACACATGTATAGTTAGACAACCAACTTGATATTTACTGTGTCTAGTCAAGAGATCATAAACTTGAAAGCACCAAGGTAAACCTAGGGAAGTTTAGAACTCTTGAACCTTATATCAAACGCGACACCACTTCTCTTCTCCACAAATTTGATAATCGGCACACGTGCCTTTGCAATCACCTGAAAATTTGAACAAAATGTACGTCATTGAATATCTCTAAATGCTCATCATAAATCTAGTTGTGAAAGAAGGCTCACCTGTATATTCTTGGCAACGCCTCTTTGTGATAGGGCTCTAGCAAGGGCTTGCAAACCCATTTGCGGACTTCTAATATCTGAACCCAGAATCACAACCTAGATTTTGCAAATTGGGTCCCTTTGTTGTAGTGTTTAATTACCAAAATTATGATCAACAATCAAGTAATGGATAAGAAGAAGAAGATTACACAAGGACGGATTATATAGAAAGAGAACTTTTTGTTATTTTATGGTAAAAGTAAATATATCCGAACAGAGAGAGGAAAAAAAAAAGGCATTTGAAATATTACTCCGCTCAGACAAAAATTGCAAAAATTGGTCCAATTGGACAACAGATAAGTCATAAATCTGGTCGGCAAAGGAATGCAGTATTATATGCAATCTAATCAAGTTTGACCCGATAAGTTCTTGAGAACCATGATTCATTATGGAAAACATTCTAAGAATATTTAAGTGCCTGATTCTACATACTACAACAAAGGAGTAAGTAGCCAACAGCTATGTCAAATTGTCTCTAATCGACATGATGTAATTTTTCTTATGCCCGTTATCACTTGAAGCTTTAATGTTCAAAGGAATTGGCTTTGGGCATTCCCTGCACAGCTTATGTCACGACCCAACCCAGAGGGCTGGAATACATGACAGGCCAGTGAGTCGATATCACCCTAGGCCTCTTTCCTCTCTCTTCGACAAAATGGTTCTGAAATAAACATGCCCACCCACCAATTCTCACACAAAAGATAATTAAAATAACCACTCGACAGAATCATATAGTTAAATTATCAACACCCAAAACCCAAACAATCCTCGTTTCTTTGTTTTCCTCTCTTCACAGTTCCTCTATATTTCCCTTTGTCCCACCATATTTTAAATTGAAAAATAACTAAAATTCAAATGTCATTAACACCGTACAAAGCCTAAAACCTGCCCTTCTTCTTTAGCACCCACGTGCCCATCTCCATGCAGGAGTATATCTTCATTTTGTGTCATTGTTCTCTAAATGTAGTCCAAACCATTTTAATCTATTATCCCCATTGAAAACTAGTACATGCATTCACACATGTCCTCTTTATTTTACTCATTGGATTCCCACAATTGATTAGATTCAATGTTGAGTCCACAAAGTAAATGAGCAATTTGCTTATTGAAAGAACTGGTCACTTTTTTTTTTTTTTTAATACTGAATATTATAGCTTAGGTGGAGAGCAGAGAAGGCCCTTCGAGCAATGATCAAAGTCTTTTTATTTCCATCTTTGTCCAAAGGTCTCACAAGTGGAGGATCAAGAAAACATGTTTCAATTATCCTTATATCCCTCATCAGCATAATCTCTAATTCAATCTATTCTGGCAAATGGCATGACCTCGCAAACAAAGCATACATTTAATCAATGCATGACCAAGACAATCTAATCTTGTTTAGAACTAGCAACAACGAAGAGTTTCGGAGAGGATAGAATTTAGCACCAACGACCATGCACAACCACGGGATTAGTTTCCCGCAAGAACATAAGTTGACTACTCATATAACAACTGGGAGGAAGCAATAGACTTACATCAATATCACTAGTTGGAAGGTATAGCCCAGTCTTGAACGAACCAAAAACTTCTACCTGCAAGTAATAATACGTATATTAACTTGTCACAACTATGGTATGAGGGTGTCCGCCTGCTCGTGAACAGTGTGAGAAAAAGAGATAGACCTTGCAGTTGGGCCATATGTATTGGACAACTTCAAATACACTCCATACTGCAGCATTTCTTGATGCTTGCTCTTCTGGAGTTGGTGAGAGAAAGTTGCAGAAATCAAGTATCCCTACAATATCAATGACCCGTTAATTCAACGAGGATATGCTACCAGTGTCTTATCAGAAAATTTCTACCAGATATCTAGAGTCTCTAACCTAGTATGTACATTACAGAAGATTAAAACTGCCTAATGTTCACTCAAACAAAACATGCGTTGCTGATAACTTGAACCTGATTTGGCTGCAATTTTAAAGACAGAAAACATCAATCTTTTCATCGAACAGTACCAATTTTTAATGAAATTCGGGAAAAGTTTTGATCCGAAAACATCTTCTTTGGGAACTTATGCTAAAAAAATTCAACTTTGCAGAAACGTTCTTCTGAAAACTAGTTTCGAAAAAACTCTCAAACCCGAAAACTTTTCTGCTTACCAAATAGGACCTGACAATCTACATGAATTCCCAGGGCCTACGCCATTGCCAGAAGCCTAGTCTACTTGAGCATCTCCAGCGCATACCCTGTTTTCATTGAAACTCAAACTTCGAGTAAAAACCCCTTAAAACCCACTCTACTACTTGACTCAAACCTATACCAGAGTGAGTTTTACTCAAAATTTCAACCAAATTTTGAACCGAATAGGGAGCCTCAAATTTATACTCAGAAGTCAGAGCTTTTTAAAGGCTTGTTTTGCTCCTCACAATTTACAAACAAATATGCCATTAATGAAGTGTTTACTCAATCGTGTGCTTCACTCGAACATGCGCTTACATTTAGGCTTGTTCATTTGAATAGATCATACCAATGAAGCTTTGCACAAATTTCTACAATAAACAGAGAACGTACACATACATACATACCTTTATGGAGCTGAAGCATGGGGCTCCTAAACCGACAACTGGCCCTAAACCAACCCCCTTCAAACCTCTTCTCCGGTTCCTTAACCGGAGTAGTCGCAGCCACCGAGCTAACCGGAATCAAGTCAACCGTAGTTTCATCATCGGCGTCTAGGTGAAGAGAGAAGTAATCTGGTGCGGCGGCCGTAGGAGAGTGGGACTCAACAGCGGAGAGGGAAATTTCGTTGCGAAACACTTGGTAAGGTTCGGAGTCAATGGCGGGTGGCGGAGGTGGTTGGCCGGAGGTAGAGGCGGTGGTAGAGAGGGAGAGTGGGCTTAGGGCTTCGTACAAGAAGCCCTCGACTTCCATTGGAGTGGAATCCAAGCGGTGGTTTCTTATCAATGAGTATGTTGAGAACAATGAGAAGAAGAGGGAGACGAAGTTTTTGATTTTCTCTCTCTCTTCTCTTCCACAACTTCCAAACAAGCCTTACTTATACGGGGTAAAAGCGGGTCAGTTTCGTTACCTGCCGGGATGCTGCTCTGTCTGTCTTCCTCTTTTCCTCCCTCATTTTTTTTCTCCTAAACGAAGTCGTTTTTCTATACCTCAATTCCTCAAAGCTTCCAAAAACCTTGTTTAGAGACTTAATTTTCCAAATTACCTAAACCCTAAACCCAATGCCTAAACCCTAAACCCGAAGTGCCTAAATATGAAGTGTCTAAACCAACTATATCCTATCCCAAAGAATTTAAACATTCTAAAATTGAACCCCAAAATTGAATTTCCCAAAGTGTCTAAACCCTAAACTCAATGTCCAAACCCTAAATCCAAAGTGTCTAAACCAACTATACCATGTCCCAACGAGCCTAAATCTCCTAAAATTGAACCCCAAAATTAACTCTCCAAACAAGACATTTTGAAGCTTTGGAGGTGTACCAAGGAAATGAGCAAAACGATGTCGTGTCGAAGAAAAGGAAGGGGAGAAAATGAGCACCCCCGTTTCCGTGTTTTCAGATACTTATCTAAATAAAATTATTAGCAAAACTTAAATTTTTTGTGGATAACGACAAAAATAATCCAAGAAACCATAAAAATTTAGATTATTTTTATCTTTAGTGAATTTTTTAAATTTTATTATAATTGTATACTGAGTACTTTTTAGATTCCTCTACAAAAAATCGATGCAAAACTAATAAAGGTAAATTTTTTTAAATAAAAACAAAAATAAACCATTTTTAGTTTATTTAGCCAATGCAACCCTAAGCTAAATTATGACTTTCGAGCCAAGCCACAAAATTAAACAAAGGCTTTATCAGGTTTGCACACTGGTTCGGGCCCATGTATTTCAAGATACATGGGTTCAGTGGACTAGACTAGACCAAACCTGACCTTAGTCCAACGAACTCCTCATCCTCTTCCTCAACACATTATCTCTTCACCGGAATTATCTTCGAACGGTACTTGTTGCCATCGCCTTCATGCTTTTATTTATCGATTTTGCAGCCCAGATAAACATATTTGGACGGGGGTAGTGTATTTTTCTCCTTGGGGGCATTCTTTGAGACTTTGTCTGTACTCAGCGATCAACGGCTCAAATTTGTTCGGACCTAAACAGATCTACACTGTTCATTACCAAATTGATCTGGACCGTTGATCGCCGAGCATGGACGTCTTGGATGGGGTCAGCATGCATCTATCCCTTAAAGGGATAACTCGCCCCTGGGTCCACCTAATTCCTTTCTTTTTTGAATGAGAATGTTTCTATAATATATTCATATAGGTGATCTTATCCTTTAAATCATTAGGTTTATCACACTTTTATTTTAAACTGTTATCTTATATGTTTAATGACACTTATAAAGCGTCTTAAAAAATTCAGACTTTTAATGTCACATCCATAGATGACGGTTTCAAAACCGTCATCTTTCACGTTTAATGACACATTTTGACCGTCATCTTTTAGCATTATTATAGTAGTGATGTGATTTTATCCTTTAATCATTAGGGTTATCACACCTCCATTTTGATTCTTGTTCAGTTATTTTAGATTTCTTTTTTGGAAATTGTCTTTGTAATTCAAGTAAATCAAATAAAAAATAAGGATAGCATCATTTTCGTAATGGTAAAAACCAAAGGTTCTAAAATTCACAAGACACTCCCTAGGCAACCGGGCATTTTTTAGCGTTCGGGGCTGAGTACTCAGTGCCTAGTTGGACAATTAGTCGGTCTAATCGGCAATGGGCCTTCTACAGCTTAGGCAACAAGTACTCGTACTCCCAAAGCAAACCTTCTTTTAGAACACTGGTAAAAACAAAACAGTTCACGTCCCAAAATTTGAAATTTTAGATCCGTACAGTATCAATTATCAAAGGCGTGAATCCTAATGCGCAACAAAACTTTACTCCGTCGTAGCCTCTCCCTCCTTCTGGAAGTATCAAATTGAAGGTAAAAACCCGCATCCCTAACATTGCTTATACATTGGAATGTAGGATACTACTAAATGAAGCAATATCCAATAGTTACCATTAACCTAAAGGGAGAACATTTTTTACACCGCCGGTGTAAAACTCCCCTTTTTCCACCACTGCAATATGTGAGTTCCACCGGGAGTTTATTGTTTTAATCTGAACCGTTCATCTTATATTGCCCGCGGAATATTGCATCCATTCAAAATATCATTTTGATTGGATATCGGTAGACACAAACAATTTTGAATTTTGTTTTGCGAAATGGATGGTGAAGGACAATTTAACTTAAAAATCCATGACCATCCATTTTACAAAACAAAATTCAAATTTTGATATACCTTTCGATGTCCGATCAAGATGATATGATTTTTTGCAGGGATGAAATACTCTACGAGCCCTAGAAGATAAATGATTCAAATTAACATTTAATACACAATGAAGCCCACAAAAATAGTGGTGAAAAAGGAGGATTTTACAATAGCGGTGTAAAGAATGTACTCTCTAACCTAAATTTAAACTTTCGAGCCAAGCCACGGAATTAAACCAAGGCTTAGCAGATTCGCACACTGGACCGGGCCCATGTGTTTCAAGATACATGGTTCACTGGATCTGACCGGACCTTAGTCCAACGAACTCCTCTTCCTCAACAAATTATCTTCTCACCGGAATTTATCTCCGGACGGTACAAACCGTCGCCTTCATGCTTTTATTTACCGGTTTGCTAATCAATTGAAGATTGTACCACTGGTAAACACTGGCTACGTTCAAAACAAAATAACTACTACTAGTAAATTTCCAACATAACAAAATGAAACCAAAACAACTCAATTTCTAGCTGATACTATTTCATAGATTTCCCCAAAAATGAAAAATAAAAATAAAAAATGAAAAACACCTAAGAAGAATATCACTATAAGCGAATCTCGCCTCGCATCGCCACGCCAGGGATTATTCATCCGTACGAGAAACTCATCAAGCCGAATCCATCCGAGAACGGTACTTATCGCCGTTCATCATCAGAAACGCAGTCATCGAAATCAGCACATTCACTATCATAATCAGAATCTCCGTCGTCAACGTCAACAGAACCGTCACCGTCATCATCAGAATCTACGTCGTCGGAAAAATCGTCGTCGATCTTGACCGGACGGCCACGGGCCTCAACTCGAGCCTGTGACACAAAACGCTCCGCTGCCAAACCGGATCGAAACTGAACAACCGGAGTCACTAAACCAGTGCTCCGATGATGCTCAATTGAATTAGGGCTTCGTAGGTCGGGGAAGGGGAGGAGTGATCTAGCGGAACCGTTCATCGACTGAACGGAGGAAGGGATGAGGTGGCGGCGAATTAGGGTTTGCAGGGAAGTCTTGCTGTGGCTCATTAGCCTCGATGCAGCTGCTGCAGTAGTAGATGAGATCGCCATTTCAGCAGGCTCTCTCTCTCCCCTCAAGCTTTCTCGCTCTGTGTGCGTGTGGGCGCTTGTGAATGGTGGGGTTAGGGTATATAGGGAGGGAGGGTTTAGGGTTTTGGGGGTTCTGGAGAGATCTATTGGAGAACACGTGGAAGTTTACAAACAGTTCGATTGCCAAGTCCGGATAGCCTATCCAATAAGTTCGGGTTTCTGGCTTTTTTTTCTTTTTTTTTTAACTCAGGCAACTGGTAAGTTTACACGTGTCTCAACTAATTTTGGGATACTAATCTCAGCGTTTATTATTAACGAGACTCCAATTAAAGTCAGAACTTTCTGAATGGGCCTCTCAAATCTCATTATAGCTTGAGACTTTGTTCTCTAATGGATTTTATCAAGATCTTGATAAAATCAACCCTTTGATTATATCCATTCGTAAAGACATTTGATAAAATTTATAGATTTTTCACATTTTTTAATGCAAAAATTCACAGTTTCTATCAAATGTCTTTACGAATGAATAAAATCTTTATCAACTCTTCATAAAATCCATTGGAGAACTTAACCTGAATAGTTAAAAGTACAACTCAATAACCAAAAAAAAAAAAACATTCATAATTTTTTTATCAACTTTGACAAGTGACTCTTGTTTGGGTGGTTTCTCTTTTTTGTTATATTTTTTTTTCCTTCTTCTCATTTTACATTTAGTTGAATTCCTCTCTCCTCCCCTCAATATACCCTTATCAAGTTTTGTTTTATATAGTCAAATATTTTTGTCGATTAAAAAGAATTTCAACGGTAACTTTTGATCAACTTTAACTTCGAAGGATGATCAATGAAAAAGAAGACGAGCACTAGGCAAAGTCCTTTGGAAAATTTTCAAAAAGACCTCTGAACTTTATGACAATTAGCGAAATAACACCTGGACTTTTAACCATCAACAAAATCACACCCGAACTTCATATTCCGTCAACAAAAAAGCCCCTGCCGTCCAATTCCGTCACGTTTTTAACTGAAGAGGCCTAACGGATGGACTTAACAGCGGTTTTGTCTGTTAAGTGCCCAAAACGAAAGTTCAGGGGTCTTTTTGAAATTTTCCCTTTTGGGCAACAAAACCACATACACTCAGACTTCTCCTCTCACCGACTGGAAAATCCATCTTCTCCCGTTGCCGATCTACTCTATTTCTTTCTCCAACCAAAGTTCTTGATCAACTCTTTCCAATCTCATCTCGTAAACCCTCTCTCATGAGTTCTTTCTCAAAATTCCCAAATCCTCTCCTTTGCGTGATTTAGGGTTGAAAACAATTGGGGAATTTCAAAACCCTCTTCTCCTCTGCGGTTTCTAGCCAATGTCATTAGTGGCGAATTGGGAACGGCAGCGATGGTGGTGGGTTCTCTAAAACAGGTGCGGGTTTCTCTCTCTCACCTCTTTAATTTTGAGTTTCAGGGTTAGGATTTTGAAATCATACTTTGAAATTTCGGATTTGGGTGGGTTTTTCTAGGATTGTATAGCAAAATTTGGGGGTTTTACAGTGGTGGGTGTGTTTGGTGGTGGTGGTTCGGGTGTGGTGATGGGACAGCAGAGGTGATTAATAGTAGTGAAGGTTCTTGACAGTGGGGTGAGCGGCGGTGGAAGCAGTGGTAGCTAGTGGTGATAGGGGGTGGTTCGGGTAATGGCTGTAGGGGTTATGGAGGGTGACAATGGTGAAAATTGATGGTGGTCTGGTGGAGGTTTGGATAATGGTGAAAGGTAGCAATGGAGGTGGCTTGTTGGTGGCATTGTTGGTGAAAATTGGTGCTGCCATCCTTTTTCTTTCCTTTCTCTCATTGCTCTTTTTCTTCTCTGTGCTTTGCAGCCATGGCTACAAGTGATTCCAATCCAACAAGTGATATATTTTTTTTCCTTGAGTTATGCCCAAAACGACGTCGTTTTGGGCACTTGACGAACAAAACCGCTTTTAAGTCCATCTATTAGGCCTCCTCAGTTAAAAACGTGACAGAATTGGACGGCAGGGGCTTTTTTGCTGACGGAATATAAAGTTCGGGTGTGATTTTGTTGACGGTTAAAGTCCAGGTGTTATTTCGCTAATTGTCAGAAAGTTCAGGGGTCTTTTTGAAATTTTCCCAAGTCCATTTACGGGTTAACAATTTAACATCTTTTAAAATACAAAATGAGCACCAAATTATCTCATGTCTAGATCTTTTCACTTGGGCCTTACTTCAAATTGAGCTCTTAAAAATTCTAGGCTTGCTATGGATCCATAAAATAGGACGGGGTTGGTTGGCTAGACCTCACAGCCACAAGCATCCCTAAAATTAGTCAAAATTTGGAGCCAAAAGCTATGACTTTAGGGTTTAGCCCAAAGCGGCTCTGATGTAATGCAGGGGACAAGCATGGATGGAGAAATAAACTATGAAAATCAGAGCTACAAATATAAGTCAGTAAGAGCTCTTCCATCTTACCAACAATCAAGATTAATAACAATAAAGCTGTAAACCACCATTGACATCATAATATCACCACCTATATACATAAACCTAATTTACAAGAAATGAGCCATCCTAGGGTACAAACCCCATTGTTTAGGCCTAAATACTGGAGAAAAACTTGATACCTAATTGCCATAAAGGTCTTACATCCAAAAAGATAACCGGTGTCCCAGAATTGCATTTTGATGGGAGACTAGTAATAATAGTTATAAGGCATTTTCCCGGAGGTTGGCTGTTGATTGTTTCCCTTCTTAGCAAGGGAAAGGTACTTCTCACAATCCTTTGCCCCAATTAGTGAAAATGCTTCCACAAGGACTGAGATGAAACTAGCCAAAGTACCCTTGAAATGTTGTGAGCAGCTCTTGTTACCTGCATCAACATCCTGAACCCCTCCCCTAGCCAGACATCCCACTTGAACGCCTTCCATATATGCTTTACATCCTGCCAAAATCGCTTGAGCATGCTTGCGGAAATGCCCAAGAACGAAGTCCTCAAAATGCTGCACATAATAAAATGAAAATGATGTTGGATTCTGAGAGAACGAATTCAAAACCAATTGAATTCTACACAGATGGACATCAGCTCATGCAATAAATGTTATTCCATCAATTTTTCAAAACCAACAAGACATGCATCAACTATAATGAGAGGGCTAACGCCCCAAAAGTAAGTGTATGCACAAGCTGGTAATAGAAAGAATTTGGGATACAGTTGAGGATAGGAAAAATAGGGTCACAAGCCTACCTGAAGTCCTGCACCACTTCATAACTTTTTGTCACCCATGTTTCATGGAACTAAATTGAGCGTTTTTTCATATAACAATTTTGTCATCCATATCTCACAAAAACGAATTTTCTTGCTATATTGATCAAGCCAAATTTCAAACTACAAGAGATTAATAACTTCCTTTCAAAAATAAACATGGGATGAAGAAATATCTTGCTCGTAGTCTCGTTTTATTCATATACCCTCTGAAGGAAAGAAAAGACAATAAACAAGGAAAAAAAACTACCCATCGCATGCTAAATATTGCATGGCTTTATTTGGCAGGATTCAAAAGCCAATGTATTGAACCCTCCCATTTATAACCCTACCTAACCATCCCAGCGCCCATATTGTATTATGGGTTTATATGGGTCAACCAACATTAACCCATATTATACATGGGTTTAAATGGGTTCAAAATGGGTTGGACCAACAAATAGAACAATTCCAAAACAATGTTTACTAACATCTCGCGCTTCTAAGATGCTGGCATCAGTTACACGTCATGTACTACATGTCAGACGCAGAGGAGAGGCCCCATCATTGACAAGTTGCTGTCATGGAGAGAGAGAGAGAGAGAGAGAGAGAGCCGTGGAAGCATTTGGGATGAAAATGTTCCAAGTGTCGTGGACAGCTACAAAACAGAGCTAGCTATGGTGATTTGATTTGAGGTGCTTTTTATTCTTAATTCAGATTCCTCTCTCTCTCCCCAACATGTTCTCTGTTCGTCATTTCAGATTGTTTTGCATGGGCTTTGGTGAATTCCTTTAACTGTTGTGTGTGTGTGCAAGGGCCGGTTCCGGGTAAAAAAACAAAAAGAGCCCTCCATCTCAGCCGTCAGTTTCAATGGCTAAGATTACAACATTAAAGGCCCTCCGCATCTCTCTCTCTCTCTCTCTCTCTCTCTCTCTCTCTCACACACACACACACACACACCCCTGGGACTCCCCAACCCAACCCCGGCGACCCTCCCTGGCAAGTCCCATCTCTGGTGACCCTCCCCGGCGAATCCCACCTCCAGTGACCCTCCCAGGCAAACTCCATCCACATGAATCAATTTCCGTTGACACCCCCACTGTTAACTTTCCTTCACTCAACCCTACGTATAAATCCCGACCTTCCCACAAACTCACATAATTTACACACGACACAAATTAAACACACGACCACCAGACCTCACCCATCAATGGTGAATGTACCTGCCGGAGATGGGCTTACCAGAGAGGGAGGGAGAAACCAGGGGAGGGTGTGTCGGAGCGAGAGAGAGAGAGAGAGAGAGAGATTGGATCAGATGTGGAGGGGGAGAGAGAGTGTGTGTGCAATCCTTTAAAAATTAATCTCAGCCATTAATTTTAAGGACTGAGATAGAGTGTTTGTTTTTGTGTCCCCCCGGAACCGCCCCGTGTCTGTGTACAATAAACTTCCAATCAGGTATACCTAAGGGTATTCCCATCAGGGACTCCAATTTCTAGTTTTTATCGAAAACTAATCGAATCAAGCCCTTCCTCATATTTTTTCCCCACTGATTAGTCTGATTTCTCATTGGGACCCTTAAAAACACCTTTTAGACACATTCGACGGTTCGGATCATGAAAATTTGATCAGGAAATTGGAGAATTGTAGGAGTTCCTAATGGAAATCCCATCAGGTATATTGAAAGTTTACTGATACACACACACACACACACACACACACACACACACACACACACATATATATATATATATGCACACACACGAGTGTGAAAATGATACTACACACAATGTTTGAAAAGTCAGCCGGCGGCAAGTTGCAAGTCGGGACTTGACCGACCCAATTCCCACCTAATTGTTTTGCTTAATCGGTATGAGGATTAATAGGTTTTAAATCGGCCAGTTGGATTAGTCGCCAGTTTACACAAATCAAAAAATGGCGACTAGTCGAAGGGGAAAAGGGGATATTTGTAAAGAAACCGGGTCTGTGTGTGTGTGTGTGTGTGTGTGTGTGTGTGTGTGTGTGTGTGTGACTTCTGTGTTCAGTATATATATAGTATACACACTCCCTCCTTGTGTGGGTGTATGTAACTTCTGTGTTCAATACATATATAGTATACACACTTAACAGCTACCAGCAAGTGCTCCTAGGGCAGCCGGACACCTTCTAGCTTCTAGGGCAGAGTACTCGGCACCTAGTCGGCGAGGGGCCTTCTAGCGCTTAGTTGGCGAGTACTTGGCCTTCCAGACCTTCTTTTAGAACATTGGCTGTGAGCTACCACTAATCATATGATCTTTTTTTTTATTTGCTGGTACTGTTATTTAGTATATACGCCAAAGAAGCAACACTTAGAATATATATATACACGCGCGCGCGCTATATAAGCAACACTTAGAATATATATTTTTTACCTAAAAAAATAAAAATCCGACTAGCTGATTAATCGCCTAGCCGCTAGTCAGTAGCCAACCAACCTGGGACCGACTAGCATCTTTTAGAACCTTGACCACACGACAATATCCAACGATTCGGCCCAGCTCCATTTTTTTTTTTTTTCAATTGGTTGGTGACATCACATAGGTCATCAATGCAATTTTTAGGGTTAAAGGTTATTGTTTTGAGCTGAATTTGCAGTGTATCGAGAAGGAAAACATGAAAAATCACAGAAGTTGGGGAAAAAGAAGTTTCGTTGGGTCGGGTATGAATTGACCCGTATTCAACCCGCCTTGACCCATATTCAACCCATAACTCATATCAACTTGTCCAAACCCCACCCAACCCGCCCAT
Organism: Vaccinium darrowii; assembly: GCA_020921065.1. Taxonomy (NCBI): domain Eukaryota; kingdom Viridiplantae; phylum Streptophyta; class Magnoliopsida; order Ericales; family Ericaceae; genus Vaccinium; species Vaccinium darrowii. The sequence goes on from CM037154.1 coordinate 7,146,637, forward strand.
TTGCCACCTCTAGTTTTGTGCCAAGCAAAAATGATCCAATATGTGGTGGTTTGTTAAGGGTTCAGGCAAAATTGAACCACAAAGGACTATATTGCACACCCAACTTAAAGGATGGTTGTTAGGATGAACAGTCTATCTTTCAACTTATTCTCTCAAAAGTTCTCATCAATGTCAGTGCCAGTGATTAGCAATATTATCCATGGTTCTGGTAAAGTGAGGACCTTGAGACTAAACTTCATCTAAACATTTCAATTTTGATTCGTTCAATGATAAAAACCGTTTTCCTTGGAATCTCTTTAGACAAACGTAATGAGCATGCATGATTACACAATTATCAGTGAGGACTGAGGGTCCAACCAACACTCACAGAAAGCAAATCTATCATAACAAACTCAAACTACATGCAGTAAGCAGGGGAAACAGCAATTTTACCTTTGGTGGCTTCTTCATGGTGTAAACCATTGTTCTCAGCGACAAAATCAACGTACTTTCATTGTATTGTTGGGAGCTCGTTTCTCCACTAGGTGTCCCCTCCAATCTTGCATAACCGGGTTCATTGAAGTAGGGCTTTGAATTCAAAATCAGTCCCTGTATCGACACCAGAACTTGTAGCATGGTTGATACCCCGGGGATCCACTTTTCATTCGAGCTACCGCTCCAGGTATTGAGAAGACTCAGGCATACTTTTCCGCAGTTGTACAAATTTGGGTTGAGTCTAAGACCACCCGCATGGTAATGCACAAGCTGCCACAAGCAGTTCCCTTCTCATTAGGACTACAATCTACAAGAAAATATGCAATCTTGTTTTGTTTTGCTGCTTGGTTTATTTGTTAAAAAAAAAATAGCGTGGCCTTGAGGTAGGTTAAGTTTTTGCGAGTAGCAGCAATATAAGTGTCATTCTGTCATTGTGCTCTTTGAGGCTCTCTCAATGTATTTCTTTTTCCAAGGTATTGACATCCTTTGATCTTTTATGATTAACCAAATTTTTCTTCGCCGTTCAAAAAAAACATACATACCGGTGGGACGTTTGGATAACCACATGGAAAGAACACATCAAAGAAGAAGAGACCATCATGGTAGGGCGTCCCCTCAGCTCCTACAATTACAGCCCTCAAAAGGTCCATCCTTGATTCATAAACCCTGACAAATATCGTATCTGTGCAACAGAAAGCAAGAGACAAGTGTGAAACTCCAAATAACCAGTGAAAAGTTAAAATCTGGTGATCTTGCACAAAAAGGTTGGGCAAAACCGCAAAAGTGGCTACTGCCAGGGAAAAGACGAAGGGGGTGGCACCAGTAAAGTCAAACACCAGGGCCCTGACCATGTGCAACTAAAGTTTTCACCAGGAAACAGCCACAAAATCAGGTGAAATAGTTGATTACTAGGAGAACAAATCATGTAAACTTGCCTGGCAAATCTTTCTCCAGGATCCTCCACTCATCCTGTATTTTCTTTGCCCAATTCTTTGATGGCTGTCAAAAGAAAGCAAATAACCCCGTCAGCAAAGAAAATCACCCGGTGACTGTCCCCTCTTAATCAAAGCTGGTAGATGGGTAAGACTGGAGAAATAACTACCAATAGTAACCTCATAAGCAAACAAGGTTACATTACATGGATGAAAAATTCAAAACAGAGAAATGTATCTTTTCAAATGGGCATACCTGCTTTGACGAAGAACCTTTGGAAGAATGATAATGGTCAGAATGATCTTGAACCATATCAAACTTTTTAAAAAGATGGAACTTCTTCAGTATATCATCATCATCACCAGGATTCTCAGTCGGGGATGTTGAAACAGGTGGCACAGTTGAACTTCCAGCAGCAGTTGGACTCTTTTGACCGTTAGCAAGATCCTGGACAAAGGGGGCATGTGATTCTTCCCCAGCAGCAGTTGGACTCTTTTGACTGTTAGCAAGATTCTGGACCCAGGGTGCATATGAACTCTTTTGACCATAACCAAACTCCCAAGGGGCATCAAACTCTTCCCCAGAAATGAAAAGACCATCTGACGAATTATGGAACCCGCTCATGAGAGACGGTTTGTCCATAAATCCACCATAAGGTGGCCACCCGGACATATGTGCATTAAATCCAGGAGGAAGACTTGTGATCATTGTGGGAAACTTTGCATCAATTACATCACCATTATCAATTGGCAGTATTAGCTTCTTGCGTCTGCTGCGAAGATTAGGTCCCCGGAAAGATGATTCCATTCCAGAAGAGGGCTGCATAACGTCCAATTGGCTATTTGAAACATAGTTACTTGTACTCCCAGAAAGAGAGAGTTTCTTTTTACTATGGGATTCCATAGTGGATTTAGATCGAGTTGGATAATTTGCAGCAGCGCTTTCCAATTGAGATTTCCAAGAAGTTGAACTAGTTGAAGCAGCTGGTTTTTTCTTATTCTGAGCAGATTCAGCATGTGATGAAAATGGAGGCACAGGCACCCACCGAGGTTGACTCCGAGTGTTCATGCAGGTTTTCAAACTTGAACTGCTCGAGGAACCAGAGGTTTTTCCAGTTTTTAAAAGTTCAGGCAAACCTCGGGAATGAGACGAGTCTGACCCAGAGGCAGGATTCTTGTCATTCTGAGCAGGATCAGAGAACCAAGGAATGGGAGCCTCAACTCCAGGAGGAATATCTATGCTATCAAAATGGGCTTGCAAAACTGCATACTCATCATCATTCTGTACATAATCTATGCTATCCATAAAATCGTCATAGCAATGAGAAAAATCGTTACTGACACCTTTTAGATTAAAAGAACTATCAAGTCTTGGGACAGAGCTCTTCTTAGAAGACCCAACTCCATCCACTGATCCAGGCGTTGAGGAATAGCCATGACTGTAAGAAGAAATGGCCAAAGCTTCCTAAAAGTGGGGAAGAAGGTACAACTCAGCATCATAATCAAAACCCAAGGAACAGCTATTGCGAAGAGGAGAACCAAAGATTAAAAAGGATATTTAATTGGCAACAAGCCCATACCCCCAATTATTGGGGACTAAATGGGTTATGTTATTGTTGTTGTAATTGGCAACAAAATAAAAACGTTAATTACTGAAATAAAGACCATAAACATTTGAATTACCTTTCGTTTGTTATATGTGTCAATTTTCTCATCGATGAGCATAACATCATCGGAATCTTCGTCCATGTCTATGTCTATCACTTCATGTTGAATAATCTGCATAATATTGATTTCTTGGTCAAACAAAATATTGGTGTACACTATACAAATTTTCAGCATACAGTTCTTTCAGCAGACCACTATATATCAGTAACATAAATAACTAAAAGAAGCCAACACTGAATAAACGAAGTACCTCAAACAAAGAGTCAAAGCAAACTCAGTTTGATTTGTCTTGGTAAACCAACCCACCCATAACTGCCCCCTTGTATATCTAATTTAGCTATGCGTGGTTCACATGTCTGAACGTATTATGGTAGCAATCTCCCTATTATGGTTGCAAGAAATATCTTGTGCCTCGGTGTCTTTAAGAAATGGGTGATTCTAGACTCTGTTGTCAGCTATGGATGTCGGACAAAGGGCATTGGAATGCTAGAAGAAACACGGTAAGAAATTTTCTCTCTATGCTCTAGCTTTAGGGGGAATGTAGTCTTATCTCTTACTTTTTTCTACTTGGTGCCAGCAAGAGTGTTCTTGTCATCGGATGTAAGAAGCAAACCCGGCACCCCGCCGAACCAATCCGACCATTGCATCAAGGACAGTTTCGATCAGGCATAGAGTCAGTACCGGGTCAGAACATCTATTTTCTCTCAAGTTTCGGTCAGCCATGAGGTGTCAATCTCATTTTTCGACCAAAACAAGGCTGCTACACTTCTTGTGATTAGAGACTGCATGGGTTGGTTAGTTTCTCACTCCTTATCTCTTTGAATATGTATATGTGGCGTTCATCCATCGCTTACTCAAACTACACTTACTGTATTGCATGATAAATTGAAACATCGGAAATATAACACCTCTCTCCCTCTCTCTCTCTCTCTCTCTCTCATTACACTTAATGTACTGTATACCTAAAGCGCGCCCTCCCTCCCTCCATCTCTCCCTCCAATGAACAGCAAAAACAAAAGACAAATTGAAATGAAGATCAAAGATAAATTGAAATGTTGAAAGTATCGAAAGACAAAAATGAAGATTACTGATAAAATGAAACTTTGAAAGTATCGAAAGCTAGCAATGTTCTACAAATCTAAAAGCTTCTCTCCCTCCCTCCCTCCCTCCCTCCCTCCAATGAACAGCAAAGATGACAGTGAAGATTCATGCTCTCTGATTACAGTCAAAGATTCATGCTCTCTTGTCCTTGCTGATTCTCATACGATAACAAAGATAAAGACAAAGTCGATGGGTCTTCTGTGGACAATAACATATCTCCTTCCTCCCTTCCCAAAATTGAGTTTTGAAAAGAATGCGCAAACGGCAGAAAGAACAAGGCCACCCAATCAAACGACTGAATCCTATTGGTATCCACCCAATCCGAAAGCTGTGGTTTTGATGACTTGTTTGGTCATCTATGGGTGATGCTTTCCTGAACCCGAATGGTTTGGATTGAGGGACGGTCCAAGCACAAAACCGACGAGACCCAACCTGTGCACACCCCTACTTGTAATGAATCATGAATATACAAATTCATATCTACAGGTGGGGTATCTACGTATTTACCACATCAAACTTATCTTCATCTCTGCTTGTTAGAACTGATAAATGGACCAAGATACAGGAGTTTGAGTTCGAGATAGTGTTCACTGGTTAAATTCTCAATCGATATCAGTTTGGTATACGAACAACCCAAGCTTGAACATTACATGAAGCTCATTAACTTACCAACCCAATCTTTAACAAGCTACAACTACAAGCAAGCTTATGATGTGCAAAAAATTCAAACTATTTGAGATTGGCTCGTTAAAGCTCATTTGGGATTGACATGCCTAATCAACAATACAAAATTAAAAAACATATGCACTCTTTGATATGCTCTCAAAACAAGTTCGAACAATTCACTGCTCGACTCGTTTATGAGTCCTACTTCGCCCTTGGTTCTAAACCCTTGAACTCTGTTTTACACTTAGAAACAGTGAGAGCCAATTAAAGGGTCCCACAGAGCTCCACCTAAGCCACCTTTAAACAAGCTAGAGGTGCAAGGCTCGCAGATGACACACTTATTAACATTTTACCAATTAGGCCCTTTTTAGGATCCCTTTATTTGTTTTTAAGAAATTATTTATGGTACCTCTGAAGAACATAATCAAGCTATGATCAAAACCCACACCCTAATCGCAAAATTGGACAGCCCAATAGATCAATTCACCTTTGACACTCATGATACTCTAACTCCCCTCCCCCAATAGAAGCAAAAGATTAGCATTGGCCACCTTTGCCACGTGTCATTTGGTGTTTTTTCATCTGCATTTCAGATTGATGTATGCTTGGTTTTTCATGTGGAGTACAACGTCCATGCATCTACAAATATGCATTTTATTCAACATCTTGCTCCAGTTCGCATTTTGGATTGAGATGTATGCTTGGTTTTCCATATGGACTACAATGTCCGTGCGTTTCCATATATGCCTTATTCAACATCTTGCTCCAGTCTTTAGAGAGATCATATGCCTATGTCCCTACTCCTTTTATGTGCTTCTCAGGTAATTACAAGTTTGTCTCCAATACTCCAATTAGTTAACCACCATAATTTCTGTGCTCCCTTCATGTCCTTAGCGAATTTCCATTTCCGTATAGAAAGAAATAGAAAAAGTATTCGAAATAAATATAATATAATATAATAGACAGAATTCTCATACATGGAAAAAAGATTCTGGCTAGATCGTCGACTTGACAATAGTGCAGCACCCAGTCAAGCTCTAGCCATGGTAGGTCTAAAGTAGCTGTACAGCAATAGTAGAATTGAATTGTTAAAATATACCCACTTTCATCCTAAACTTTAGAATGCCCTAGTGGTGGGTCATAGATTCCCAAAGCCCATCTTCACACTCCTGTAAACTTAGTTTTTCTAGTCTTCAGGGAGCGCAGAGCATTCTTCCAAGCTTAGTTGCTAGATAACTTGTATTTCAACCAACCACCACCAACTTTCATCATTCCCCTTAGCCGTATATCATAAAATTGGCCTAAATAACAGGTCTCTTAAAACTTAACACCTTAACAAACGCCACGACTCTACATCATTTTCATTTTTCAATCAGTTTTATGTTATAAAATTTTCTGGAAAAAAGAGGGATAGGGTTTCTCTCCCATTTGGCATAGCAGGCCCCAATGGGAGGCTTGCATGACGAGCTATTAACTCAATGGTAGAGAGCCCCCTGATAATTGGGTCGTTGTGCCTAGGCTGTGAGTCTGTGACTCTCAGTCACGTTCATAGTTCAATGTGCTCATCATCACATCCAAGGAACTTTAACAGTGTGTACTTCCCATTTCAAACCGCAGTTTGAAAGCCTCCTCGACATGAAAATAGAGCGGGCTACGAAAGGACCAATACGTAGGAATAATAGGAAATAACAAGCCTAATCCTCCAAATTATTACAGGACGCAAAATCAATACAGTCCGTCAGCATTAACGACCTACCAGAGCTTAACAAATGAACTGACGGCATGCATGCATTAGATGATACACTGCTTTCTGTTTTCCTTTTTCTTGGTGAATTACGTATTATCCGAAATGAACACAGCTGTTCCAATGTTGTTTCTAGCGACCCAAAAAAACAAAAAAAACACAAGACCGTCAAGGTCTCCACGCTGCAAGAAGGTTAGTTACAACCAACCTTTTTTTACAAAGAAAAATCCTTTTACAGGGTGATCAATCGAACATAAACCACAAACAAGAGCACCCATTAAATAAAATAAAAACCCAAGAAACTCTCACGCAAGTAGTCAATAGACACCCATCAACTAACCACATTCTCCATCTCAAACTCCTAATAAGTGCATGCCCTAATCAAATGTATACGACCGATCAAACAATATATACATATACCCAGATTCCAAAGAATCGATTTTTACCTCCTTTTGCTTAAGCAATCTTGATTTCGAACTCCAAGTCAAGGGCGGAGAGATTTCCACCACCTCCTGATCCATATACGATGAAGAACTAGCAGGGAACACTCTTTTCCTGCACCGATTCTCGATCAAAATCCAAACACATACATCAAATGATACAGATATAAGAGAGAGGAGAGAGAAAGGAGAGAGAGAGTCACTTAGATTGCTGGGAGATGTATCTGGTAATCTGTTGCGACTCCATCTATGAGGTCCGATCGAAGGAAAAAAAAAATTAGGGCTTTTTTGTGTTTATCTGGTTTTGGGACGAAAACGCTTCGTTTATGTCTCCATCCAGAGTTCTAAAACAAGTCTTGAATACAGAAAGATTGTGTTGTTATCCAAGATAGAGAATTTATTCATAGAAAGAGAGAGATTCTTTCCCCTTTTTCTCACTTCGTGACTGAAAGTTATTAACTACTGACTGACAAGCGACTGCGGAGTGTACCGCGGATTTATCGCGGAACCAACTAGAGTATATAAAAGGAAAATGCTACCGATGCCAACCGAGCTTACGAATGTATTAATATCCGAACTAGTTTGTTATTATATAAATATTATTCTTTACTTACTAGTTAGAGGTTAGCAATACTCAAAAGTATATAGTGATATTGGGGCACTAACATATATTTTATTATTTGTCTGTTACATATTTACGTGGAGTTTATATATTTAGGGTTGTTTTGGGTGATTTTTTTGGTTTTATTGAAAAAAAAATTGTGTTTGTAAGCCACATGTTTGTTAGAGCATTGGCTTAACAAATCCTTTTTTTTTGTTACGGTATCAAGCAAATGTTTAAAAACACTCTCACGCTAGTCTTGCAACTCCAACTTAACAATTTGTTTTTGCTACAATGACTTAACAAATAAGAGGATGCACTATTCACTTAACAAAGCAAAAAAAAAAAAAAAAACACTTAAATTGTGAAAAATAAAAGGTAGGTGGTATTTGTATAAAAAAAATAGGAGTAGAAAGAAAGAATAGTTTAATATAATATAGTTAGAATAGATCTGAGTTTGATTTTGTGAGTTTCTAAAAAAAAAATGACTTGTTAAAGTATAAAATGTGTTTTTGAGGTTAAATTTGGTGCTCCTGATAAGCATGCTAAATTTTACAAAAAATTTGCTTTGGATTACGCTATTTTGAAACATAAAGTGGCGGTATTTCAACCCCACAGAATAAATTTTCCAACTATCCATGAGCAGATCGTGAATATCCTATAAAATTGCGATGAATAAGGATGTTGGACATTAAGACAATGACCCAAGATTAAAGAATAATTTTTTTCAACCACGGATTCAGATGGGTGGGTAATTGGGTATTCAAACCCGTGTGAGGCTCATTTAAACCTCACGCAAGTAATCCGAGATGTTTTATTTTTTTGTTTTTATTCAAAAATCTTGACTTTAATTCCTCGGCCAAAAATTGAATGTATGAACCATTTTCAAAAGACGATTCTATTCACAACTTCTTCTTTTTTTTGGCTATATACAACTGGCTAAAAATAAAGTAAATTATATAAGATATGTCAGCATATCATCTTCAATAAAATGAATGTCTCAAAAATTATTTATGAATCCAGCACTGGTACCAACATAGGCCATAGCATTTTTGGGACCTTCAATTGTTCCTGTTCTTCTTTCTTTTTTTTTTTTTAAAGGTGAACTGTGGTCCTTTTCCGACCGTCCGATGATCTCAATTCGTAAGTCAAATAGAGATGACGGTAGTGAATGACTGATGAGAGTTGGGGGTGACGCACACTTGATCATAACCGTTTAAAAAGGTGGACGTGTTCTGCAAGGGTGGAGGGCCCCACTACCTTCTGGATGCCACGTGTAAATGAAGATAAAGTTCTTTGGAGAGTTCATTAGTACTGCTCTCCTAATCCATGAGTACTTGTTTATTACACTCTACCCCCTTCATTTTAGACTTGATCATACTTGGGGTTGCAAAGGTTTGATTAATATTCAGCCCCTTATATGTGCGGTCACATTGTCTAACCAAATGGGACTTAGACATGTCTCTGCACCCTTAGAGGTGCGAATTTGTAAATGAAGAGTAGGGTTGGGCATGGGGACGGATCGGGGCCAGAGACTACTATCTCCACCCCCAATCCCCAAACCCCTTACTCATATTCATCCCCTATCCAATCTCCAACGGGGATTTATTTTTATCCTTCATCCCCGCTCCAAATGGGGAACGGGGATCTCCACGGGGATTTCGGAGATCCAATCATTTTTCCTAGAGTAACAAGTAAATAGTTATAGAAGCCCAATTACAAATCATTTTCTCTAAAATCAAATCACTGGGCAACCCCAGGGCATGTAAAACTTCATGTGTTTATAGAACAACATAAAGAGTGCAGAAAAGTAGAAATTATGAAGAGTTCTTGTGTATATTCATGACATTAATTAAAATTGATTAAATGCAACATTGGTTGACTTGTGGATAGCATACATAATTGTTTCAAAGGAAAAAATACTACAAGTCTACAATTCACTGTTGATATGCCCAAGAAACATTTTTAAAGATTGTACTACTAGATATTTTTTGTGTAATCGATCACATGAATGGTTATTTTGATTGGAGCATACATGTTAAAACCATGCCATTGCAGTGGATGAAAATGCTTCAATTACCAAACCAACCCTATGCACGAGGAAGGAAATTTTGGTGTAACCCCATATATTTGGAGAAAATTCAGTGAGACCCCAAAGTTTCATAATTCATGAGTAGACCCCTATATTTCGGGGATTCGGGGACAGGGTGAAGCGGGGCGGGGACGGAGCGGGTAACGGATTCGGAGCGAATTTGGGACGGGGACATGCCTATCTCCACCCCCTATCCAATCCCCAAACATTTTCAAAAACAATCCCCATATCCTATCCAATCTCCAAACAAATCTCTATATTGCCGATCTGTTCGGATCGGGGATCGGATCGGATTCGGACGGGGCGGATGAAATGGCCAACCCTAATGAAGAGCAGCCGAAATGGCAATTTCACTAAAATGTGTGGTTCATAAACACTATAGAACTTATTTTTCTCTACCATAACCCATGTTATTTCACGGATTAATGTCGGTATTTGCATATTAAAGGCAATTATGGGCAATTATGTGCTATGTACGTACCTTTTACACTTTCAAACATGCTATGTACGTAGGCAGTAGGGGTGTGCACGGGTCGGTTCGGGTCGGGTTTGACCCCAACCCGCCACCCGGCCCGATTCTCTCGGGTTGAAAAAATTCGCACCCGAAACCGACCCGCATAGACTAATAAACCCGTCCGAGAAACTGCATCGGATTTGCGGGTCGGATCGGGCGGGTTCGTCGGGTTGTAATATTACTGGGTTTGCTTCTAGAACCCTTGAGCAAATTGAATCAAAAAAAGTAAAATCTGTCCTTATTAAAGAACAAGTGTAGTAAACACCCTAGGGCTTCCAAAAACAAATAAAAGTAACGAATCAACATTCAGAGAGTGACTAAAAATATGGGTTTCAAGAGAGAGAAGTTCAGCGAAAAGAAATGAGAGAGACAGAGAACCAGAAGCGGCAGCGGCGACGGATGGTGGCTGTTCGGCCGACCATGGTTGTCGTAGAGAGAGAGAGAGGAATTTTCAGAGAGGGTAAAATTTTCTCCACTGCCTAAGTCTTTGACAATGGCAAAAGTGAATTATTGGTTGGGAAGTGGGAACATCACACCCTTGATAAAGGCAAAAGTTGACAGAAGAGGGAAGTTGTGTTTACTTGGGAAAAACAAAATTTTGAAATGGCAGTAAAGACTTGTACGTTTAAGGGAGAACAGCTGTCCTCTCCTATTCCCTATGCGTAGTCAGCAGCAGTTCCCACGCGTACACAAAGACTTTTGATGCCTATTAACTGACGTATAATAGTGTTATATATCGGTCGGGTCGGGTTCACCGGGTTATATATTATTCAACCCGTGAACCGCCCGAAACCCGACAAAAACTCACCATATTAACCCGTGAACCGCCCGATTAAGCAGTGTGAACCGCCCGTTTGTCTTCGGTTCGGGTCGGGTCGGACGGGTTGGTCGGGTTTCACGGGTCCATGCTCAGCCCTAGTAGGCAGGGTGAAACCCAGGTGCATCGGACTCCTCCGCATACATTGGTATCTGGTTTGGCTATGTAGCATTCCATTCATGCATGAGACCTTTACGTATATGTTTTGCAATATTCAATATGTTAAACCAATTGCAACAGCACTTTTCCGAAATGCTAGTGAACAGTGCACAATTTTTTTTTATATATACCGACTCACATCTCTAGTAATACTCCAACAAGACTACCCATTTTACATTTTTTTTCCTGTATTATAATACTAGATTTTTTTTTTCCAAGGGCGACCGCCCTTACTAGCTCCATCCCGTGCATACAATGGATATATATATTACACTCTATTCTAAAAAGGTTTTCTGGTCCGAAGGAGAACTTAAAAAAATGCATATTTATCAAGAAAAATTCAAACTTTTTGATAAATAAAGGACCCGTTTGATATTTAGCATCCAAGGCGCAAAAGGCCAGAGTAACTTTTTCAATGAAAAATGCATTTTTTTAGTTCTCATTTTGCAAACCGGACAATCTTCTGGGAGGGGTAGTGTATACATACTAGACACCGAGACACGCATGCTACTTGTGCAAATCTTATTTGCAAAAGAAGAGAAGTGAAAAATCTTTCATTTTGGATTTCTCAGTTATGAAATATGAGATGTGAAAATACAAAGCGAAGAAAATTGAGGTGGCAAATTTTTAACAAGAGGGGCGTTTCCTTTATAGTAACTAGTTTAAGCCGACATGCTGCGCGAGTCACCGCATGCTCAATAATGAAAGGTGCTCAGTGATGAAAGTACTTCTTTGATTTTCTCTATTATGCTATTACACTAATAACCTATGCGTAAAAGGATGGATAAGTGTATGAGCATTACATCCTTCTATCACCCATCAGCTTACGCTTAATTAATATAAATGGAAACAAAATATTTGAGGACTAAAGTATGATGATAGTTTGTCAAGTTTGATGCATATCCTTTTTTGTTATGGTTAACGATATGAATGTCATTTACGCATGCAGTGTATAGACATGGTTTAAGATAGTTATATTTTTAATAGAAACGTAACCTCAAACCTCAAATCAAAAGTTAGTAAATCAAAGAAGAAAAGGCACAATAAGAGTAAAGAGACATTGGAGACATAGAGATAGTGCTTCAAATGAAGTCTTTAATATCATTAGTCCGTGTGGAAACATTGAAGCTTTCATAATATTGTTCTGGATACAAAGTGAAACAGGTAGGTTATTATATGTAGCAAGCTATTTTAAAATAGCTTGTCAAAAAGGTGAGTTGTTGTATGCATATTTAGTCTTTTTTTCTTCTTCCTTAATTGTTTTGTCAATTGTTGGTAGACCAAAATGCTCTTTCATCTTGTTTTCTGATTCCTCAATTTCATATTGTTCCATGTCTATCTTGGAGTTAATCTTTTTTATGAATGAAGATTGAGCTTGCATTGGTTGTGTATCATCCATTGTGGCAGGAATTAGAGTTAATCTTTTTTATGGATGAAGATTGAGCTTGCATTGGTTGTGTATCATCTATTGTGGCAGGAATTGCAGGAGCTACAACAAGACGGATTTCTTGTTGATCATCCACGATTTCAAATAGATTCTTTATTGTAATGATGCTAAACAAGCAATGTAGTTGTTCCCTGAGTCTATATTTGTACGTGCGAAGATGAATAGCAAACTTCATTGTTGTTCATAGTGTTGTCATAGCTAAACAAGCCGTGTAGCAGTTCTCGAGTCTAGATTTGTATGCACGAAGATAGATAGCAAACTTCATTGTTGTTCCAAGTGTTGTCATAGCATCGTTCGATAGAGTGCCTTGTATTTGAAATGCAATCTATGTTAGCAACTTGACTACTTATGTTGGACACATACCATAATCTTACACAAGTCTTCTATAATTGGTGCAGTTAAAGTCAATGAAATGAATGTGTTTTTTTTTTGTCATTCGTCATTCCTAATTTGTTTAATTTGTGTCATTCCTAATTTGTTTAATTTGTTACACTGGGGAGGGGGAAGTGAGATTCGATCCTGGAATGCAGTGTGAAACATCCAAAAGCTCTACACTAATAATATATCTGTATTTTTTTTAAGGGAGTTGTAATTCCATTTCTTGTTTTTTAGCATTACCGCTTATTGATTTAATTTTGAATTCCCGATGTTGCCAACTCAGGTTATAGTTTTTTTCATTAAACAAGGCTTGAACACGAAATTTTGAACTAGGAATTGTAAGGGCCGCGCATACGCAGGCCCCTGCTGTCACAAATTATGACGTAGGCTCCACCACTTGGGTAGACCTTAGGCGGACACCCCTCCTATGTGCAATGGAGGTCGTCAACCTAGGCCATGGACCTTATTGATCGCCCATTGACCTCGTCCAGGTAAGTATGTTATCCATTGCCCTATCGTCTTGTTATATACCCCTTCCTAATATCACTCACTCCTTACACTTTCGATGTGGGACTTTAGAAACTCAACACAAGCCTTTTTTTGACCCTGGAATTCACAATTTCTAGAAAATTATAGTCTTGCAACATGTTTATGTTTTAGTTTTTCAAACTTTGCATAGCCTTGAACAAAATAGCAAAATAAGAAAAAGAATCTAGGATATGTACACTACTATATATTCAGGCCTAACTCCTCCCGTAGTTCCTACAAGCATGTATCCAGGATTACAAACAGGGACGGATCCAAGATTATTGCGTAGGGGGGACGCCCTATAGATGTGAAGGAGGGGCGGAGCTATATAATTTCATGATATATATATATATATATATATATATATATATATATATATATATATATATATATATATATATATATATATATATATATATATATATATATTCAATGTAATAGTAGGTTTTTTCAAATTGTAGCAAGGGCGACAGCCCCTACTAGCCACCCTTTGGCTCCATCCTTGATTACAAAGCATTGCGAGCTTACATTTTTCACAAGTAACACTTGGCAGTACTATTTTCCATTGAACTTTGTTTGTGATGATCTGTTATTCCTCTACTCACTTTCTCCTTGTCTTTTGACAATGACAAATATTGACAATGACATGGCTGGAAATCAGTGTACCCAGATGCTCCTGCAGCTTCTATTTCTGCAAATAGTGATGCTGCGAACGGTTTCAATGCTTCTGGTAAGCAGGAGTCTGAGAGGCAAATAGAACGGCGTGATAATTCCCAATGGCTATCGCTTCACATTTTTGCAATTTTATTTTCATTTCACATTTCTAAAAGTGATATACGTATATTACATAGCACAACACTGTGGAAATGTCCACAGGCCATTATGGTTAATGTCTGCATCTTCTTAGGATCTTATATGAACCTTGGATCTTTATTACCACTCTTCGGTCGTGCCCAGGCATATAGCACACATGTTTGACTCCACAATTTCATTTGGCCCAGTTGATTAAAATTTGAACCACCGAATGTCAAGATAACCTTTTGTGGCTATGTTATAAAGGAGGAAATATATTTTAAGAGTAGTACATCGTTTTACTTTTTGCAGGGCCTGCAATAGGCAGTATTAGGAATAATAACATCTGTCTGGTTCTTCAGATATAGCATATTATCACCCGAGTTGATTGGGCCTTTGGAACCATAGTCAAGAAAAAAGCTCTCAACTTTCACTGAGCTCATTAAAGTTCAGAAATAACTTCTAATGGCTAGTTGAGTTCATTATGGACCAAGGGTTACGAAAATGCCAGCACCAAGTTCCTTGGAAAGCAATACGCGTCAAATATAACAACTGAGTAGCTGGAACATAATAGCTGGATGTAATCATGTAAAGGAATGTTTAACAAACCATATCTGACTTGGTGAGTTAGTCCTTCGCCATTGAAATTGGTTCGAAAAGCACAAACATCTTGAAAATGCATCTTATTCTTTTCAAGTTGGTCAGCAACTTGATTACGCAGTGATTTTGACATTTTTGCTTGTTTTATGCCTCCTAGTTTAAACGAAAATAGGCTTAGGTTATTACGTCTTTCCTCTGAATCACCAATTCTGTGTCACTGTGTTCTTTTGATTTCAAGAAGTGTTTCTTGTTTTGCTGTTGTTTTTTGGGGTAGCTTTTTGGCCTTTAAGGAGTTTCAGTCTTCTTGGTTTTTTCTTCTTTTCGGTGTTGTAGCTGGTATCTTACCATCCTTGGTGTTCCTTTGCTTTTCCCCCTTTTGGGTCCTTGGCGTTTTTAGTCTCGGATCCTTTTAATCTTTGTAATTTGTTTTCAAAGATTAATAAATTCTTTACTTAACAAAAAAAAAAAAGTAGAAGCAAGGACTATCAGAAACCAGAAGCGTGCAATCGAAACAAGCAAGGCAATGCTGCTGGAGGAGATTGGAAGGCATGTCTCAGGCAACAGATCATTCCTATCCTGCGTTAGTCTTCCCCAGTGAAGATGGCAATACTAGTCATGACGACTATGATGAGGAGGACGAGGATGACGACGAAGATTATCTCAGGGACTCGTTTGAAGGAACCGAGTCATCAGTCCCTATTGGATCCTTACCTGTGGATTGGATAGCACATCAGCCACATGAGCAGTGAAAGTTGACTTAAGATCTACGGAAGTTCTTCCAGCTTGAGCTCTGCTTAAGGCTAGTTTCAATTTTTTGGGTGAAAATTTATAAATCTTAGGGTGAAGCTATGAACAGCAATGACAATGTCTGTCTCATCAGAATGGGAAGCTTGTTCCCAGGTGTACCAGGTCTAAGTAATGTAGGCATCAGAGCTGGTGGAAGTTTTGTATTTTTCCTAATTTTCCCAAGTAGGTAAAGTGCTCCTGCTGGTAATTAAATTGTTCATTCTATTCCTTGTACATGTCTACATGTAAGGGTGAGTTCTTGAACGGATTTTATCCAGATTTTATCAAGATTTGATAAAATCAAGCCTTGATTTTATCCATTCGTGGAGAGAGTTGATAAAATCTTAGATTTTATCAACTCTCTCCACGAATGGATAAAATCAAAGGCTTGAATTATCAGATTTTGATAAAATCCATTCAAAAACTCACCCTAATAAATTTGTGAGGATGTGTGTCAATAAAGTAATTAGTTGGGACTTGGGAGAAAAACCGTTACTTCTCATGAACTTTTTTATTATATGCTTTTGACCACATGGATCGGCTGCAAACAAACCGAGGTTCGGCTTGTCGTTAAGTAAAAGGCTCGAATTTGCGTTTCGGGCCTAAGCTCGAAGCCTTGTCATTAAGTAAAAAGCTCGACTATGCAGCTGCAAACAAACCGAGATTCGGCTTGTCATTAAGTAAAAGGCTCGAATTTGCGTTTCGGGCCTGAGCTCGAAGCCTTGTCATTAAGTAAAAAGCTAAATAGCTTGAGTTTGCGGTTCGGGCCTGAGCTCGAAAAGTTCGGCTCGTTCCCCATCAATTTGAGAAGCATGAAACTCTTATCGATTCACCCGAGCCTGGTTCACTAATTATACTTGACAAGATCAGGAGTGCAGATTATTGTTTTAATTTTGAATTCCCGATGTTGCCAACTCAGGTTATAGTTTTCATTGAACAAAGCAATTTTGAACTGGGAGTTGTAGGGGCCGCGCGAACGCAGGCCCCCGCTATCACAAATTATGACGTAGGCTCCACCACTTGGGCAGACCTTAGGCGGACACCCCTCCTAAGTGCAATGGAGGTCGTCCACCTAGGCCATGGGCCTTATTGATCGCCCATTGACCTCGTCCAGGTAAGTAAGTTATCCAATGCCCTCTCGTCTTATTATATACCCCTTCCCTAATCTCAATCACTCCTTGCACTTTCGATGTGGGACATAAGGAACTCAACACAAGCCCTTTTTTAATCACTCTTCTTAGTTCCTGGTTTCCATGTCCTAGCTAGCTAGAGACCTGCAATTACCCAACATCTTTGCTGCCATTTTCCCATCATCCCAATACAAATCTGTGAACCAGGATTTAGTGGGTAACCCATAGAAAGAGTGTCGATTTTCCCTTCTTGGCATGTGGGTCGAAAAATTTTATATAACTTGAATTCAGAAGAGTTTAAAGAATTAGAATAGTACCTTAATCATGTTCTTTTGTGATTTGTTCTTTTATGCGATGAAAAATACAATAAAAGAGTACCGGGAATTGGCTGAGTCCCTAAATAACAAATCCGACACCGCGATATCTGCAGCAAGCTAATCCCATCAACACGAACAAAGAGGTTGACGAGATTATTATCCCAATCACTGGCGGCTCGAGAAATTTGTATTAGGGTGTTCATAAATTACCTTAACTCTACTAACTGATCTATGATCCAATATTGTATATACACAATTTCATATGTTAGTATAAATAGTGCGGTCCAAAAAACGTAACCTCTATCCTAAAAAAACTACGAGACGAAACGAGAACTATATATATAACAAAAATTATTTTTTTTAGAAAATGGTCGTATTCCGGCCTTGTTGTTTTAGTACGAGTTATTCTGACCAACCACTATACTGAGGACTTCTGATTTCACTTTGTGTTGTTTTGGCTTAAATTGTAAGTCTAGCTTCTTCTTTTTTGTCTCTATTTGAATTTTTTTTTTTTTACGTTTGTTAGTTTTGCATCGATTTTTTTTTTTTTGGTGTATTATTGGTTTGTCTCGATGAGAGGAATCTAAAAAGATAAAAGATTATGACTAGAACTCTCAATTTTTTGAATACGATCGAAAAAAATGTAAAAATATGTCTTTTTGACTTATTTTTGTCTTTATTAAAAAAAAATTAAGCTTCGATCATAATTTTTTATTTTTTTGATTCCTCTCGTCGAGATGAAGCAATAATACACAAATGTCTAATGAAAAATTGTAAAGTGTGAAAAAAATCAAATAAAGACGAAAAAATAAGCCAACTAACTTTTTGACAAGTTTTGGGGTGATTTATTAATTTTCACACTGCATTCTGGCCAGCTATCAAACTTTCAGCAAAAGCAATTGCCTTGAACAATCAAGTTTAAGCACCTGAAGAGTACAGATGCAAAACCTTATTGAAAACTTTCAAAAAGTATGGTTTGGTTTGGTTTGGTTTGGTCTGTTTGTTTTTCCCCCATGGCCAACACAACAGTGGGAAAGGGGTTTCCACCACTAGCTTGGCCATATTGAAAGGAAACATGTGCATCATTATGTGTCTAATGGGCAGCAAATTCTTCATAGCCCACGCAAATTCTTCATCCCCTTAACAGGAGAATTGATAATTGTTGCTCTATCTTTTTTTCGAAACATTATGACGAATGTTAGATTGATGCACAAAACCTATAACGTACGCGCCTCCAAATATATTTGTCTGTGTATATATGTACCGCCTTTGCGTTTATTACAATTCTTTCTCCCCGAGTGTTGTAATGGGAATAGTCTTATTACTTTGGAGAACTCGATATTTGCGTTTACAGAAATGTCCAAATGATCCCTAGATTGGTCAAAAATCCTTTAAATTGGTTAGAATCCGTTACTTGTTCAATAGACTTTGCAGAATCATACAGTAATTGTGTAATACAGTACGATAACTTTAGGATGCAAAAGTTGTACATGTACTGATATTGGAGTATAAGGTTTGATATTTTCCAAGAGCGAGCAATTTGGCCTTTTGAATGACCAAAAATATATATTGAGAAAATTGGCCTTTGGAAGAAAGAATGTTTATGGGTGCCAAATTTGAAAGATGTGAAACATCTCTAAATTTACAAATGTTGAAGTAGTATCTTACATTTACACCTTCTTTCGATTGCGTCTCAAGACCCACTATGCACGGTCCCCAATTTTTTTTTTTTTTGTCTTTCTTTACTCATTACCCCCAAGAACCTCCCTCAAAACCAAAACCGAACAAAGCCTTAAGACTCCGGCTTTACGTCGAACACAACTACCAGTACACTGTCAACATATAAACCCAAGCCTATTGGGATTCGGATGGGCCAATGGCACAGTGGTCTCCATCTAGGTCACATTTTTTTGGTGTGCACGAGTGGTAAAACATCTTTAAATCATAGTATCTCAAACTACTAAAATCGGTCCATTACATATTAGTTCACTACATAAATTAACAAAGGTTGAATAGTTTTTTTAAAGGTTGTTAAAGTTTCAAATCGAGCTGGAACAATACTCGTTCGGCTTGTGATATTTAAAAATTCAAGCTACTCGTGTTTGACGAACACCCGTCCTCGTTTAAGATTGACTCATCTCAAATGAAAGGTTGGACATGTATTTTTGAAGTGGTTACGTTCTCTAATCAAGCTTTGATCTACACGTTCGGGCTTGCATCCTATGCACATTATCTGAGCCGTCAGATCTTGAGATAGATGGTGGGAATGTGTGCTAAGCATCTTTTTTTTAAATTAAGTTAACCAAGGTTGAATAATTTAAAGTTCGTTAAAGTTTCAAATTGAGCTGGAACGATACTCAATCAGCTTGCAATATTTAAAAAATTCAAGCTACTTGTGTTCGATTGGTGTTCGTCCTCGTTTAAAATCGACTCATCTCAAATGAAGGGCTGGACATGTATTTTTGAAATGGTTAAGTTCTCGAATCAAGCTTTGATCTACACCTTCGGCTTGCACCCTATACATGTTATCCGAGTCGTTAGATCTCAGAATAGACGGTGAATATGTGCTCGGTGCAAACCCCTCATTAGGGATCATTTCTAAAGTTTTACTCTCTTTTCCAAGCGGTTAAGTTCTCGAATCAAGCTGTGATCTACCCGCTCGGCTCGCACCCTACGCGTACCCAGACTCCACCGACTCAGCCGTGAATAAAACTCCCGTCAAATCGTGAACCGTCGACTGAACAACCCGCAACCGACCGCAAACTCACCGCCATCTCAATTCGTTCGAACCAAACCAAACAACAAAAAATTTGACCTCTCTTCGATCTTCCAGTAACCAGAAATGGCGGGGAGATCATCAGGCTTCGGATCGAAGACGACGATGATCGTGACCAACACGCCGGCGAAGGACCTTGCGTACACCAACTTCGCCTACTGCTCCCCCTCAGATCTCCGCAGCTTATCCGTCGCTGGATCGAAACTGGCCTTCGCTCTCATCGCCGATTCGTTTGTCTTATCAGTTTCATATCCTTTTGTCATGACTCATATATAAGCATTTGCGTTTGAATTGTTTTAGCTCGGTCTTTGATCGGTGTGGAATTTGATTTGGTATATCTTTTTTTTTTTTTTTGATTTGGTATATCTTGTTTCACTTTGTTTTTCGATGCGTTATAGAAATTAGCCGGTTTCTTATTAGCCAGTAGTTTGATGCTCAGTCCTATAAATCATAATCCTACAGCAGTACACTTTGCTACCGCTCTCAATCCTAGCTATGCACTCGCGCTCTGGGGAATTTTATTCGTTCAGGATGTACTTGACGCTTTCACTCGGGCTTGTGCTACCGCTCACGCACGGGCACAAGCATTATGTTCTTAGGCTTCAAGAATTTACCAACACTTTCCCAACCGGAAAATGACGGTTGAAATTTGTTGCATTCCTTTAGTTTTTAGCGAGGGAGATTATTTTGATTAAAATCTACTACAAGTAGAGCTTTTTGCTCTCGTTGGCGATTTGTTTGTTTTATCAGTATCATATTCTTTAGTCCTATAAGTATTCATGTTCGAATTGTTCTAGCTTGGTATTCGATTGGTGTGGAATTTGATTTCGTATCTTGTTTCACTCTGTTTTTTGATGCATTAGTGAAACTAGACGGTTTCTTCTTGGCCAATGAGTTGTCAACGATCAATGCTCGGTTTATCTTTTGACTGAAAGTGCCTAAACAATATTAGTTTGAAGAATATACAACACCTTCAACCAGGGCTGATAAACAAATCGAGCTAGTGTTCTCTGATTCGCTAATTTAAAGCTCGTTAGAGATCTGTTTAGTACGTAACAAACCAAGCTTGAACATCTTTCGAGTCATCGTCGAACAAACTACAAACTACTGCTCGGAACATTCGACTTGTGATAGTTAAAAAATTCAAGCTGCTCGAGATCAGTTCATGATTGGCTCACCTAAAGCTCGGTTCAGTTAATTTGATAAACGAGCCAAGCTTGAACTATTTTTGAAGCTTGCTAAGTTTTCGAACCAAGCTTGAACTATCAACTTTTCGGCTCGTTAGGTTTGTTTATCAGCCCTACTTCCGAAAGTAAAATGACGGTGGGGATTTGTTACTTACTTTATATTTTTAGTAACAGTGCTTTTTGCTGAACTTGTTAAACTCGGAGGATTAGTGTGACAGACCCAGTCATTTTCTCAACTCACAGACGTGGTTGGGTTTACAGCTTAAACTTACAAGTGGATTTATATTATAAGTTCCATAAACCTGTGTTGAATTTATGAAATTGATTGATTGTGTATGTACTGGTGTCCAAATTTTCTATGGAGAGGTCTAGATTCTCTGGAGCTGGGATTTATGCTTCTAAGACTTGCATCATTTTGTTTTTACCTTTAGCCTCCATTTATTTTCATCAAACCAGTATAAGACCTTAGATTTGCATTAATATGTCAAAGAAGGGGACACACTCCATGTGTGTCTACACGTGTTGGTGCACATCCAAATAGTTGGTGTAAGACACGTGTGAAAATACATAAACTAAGGCATTTCCATACATCCTAGTATTGTGCAAATTAAAGTGTTCAAATATATGGACTATTGTCTTACATGGTTTCACATGTTTGTAGTTGCACTTAATGCATTTCTAATTGGTGAAGATGGACGCTTCTATGTTATAAACTTGGTTCCATACCATATTGAATGGCAATGTGTTACACAAATTAGGTATTGATGCCCTTCTCGTTTAGAATGTCCTTGGATGGGTTGCAGAGTATTGTAGCCTTGACGAATAGTTACAGCTCATGAAAGCATACCTAATGGCAACATTGCCCTTAACGCGATCCATCGTCGACATGCAAAAGTCTCTACTGGGGACACAGTATCCGTGAGCAGGTTGATGATATTAAATTCTCAAGTATCCACTGATTTTCTTTTTCTGTAGTCTAAGGAAAGAATATTGATACTTGTTTCTTTTTTCCCCCAAATTCTAAATGTTTTGTGGCGTTAATCCATCTAGATTTGTTCCACCTGATGACTTCAACCTAGCACTGCTTACTCTTGAATTAGAGTTTGTGAAGAAAGGAACAAAAGATGAGCAGGTAGGGGATTCCCCCCTTTTCTTTTTCAACGCTTATGCACTACTTAGTATTTATACTGCTCTGATAGTTGAAAGCAATCTGACTCACTTGGTTGCCTGGTTTATGATTGGAAATGAGTTACTCATGTTGCGTTAATTCTGCTATTTGCCCGAGTAACTGAATAGCTTTGTTTGGCAGGTTGATGCTGTTTTGTTGGCTCAGCAGATTCGGAAGAGGTTTATCAACCAGGTAAGAGCTGCATGTTGGTTTCCTTGTCCCTCCATCCCCTTCTGTATTGGTAAGCTTTCTGTAGTGTGAAGGCCATTTTATGGTAAAGGTAATCTGACCAATAGGCTTTCCATGGCATTTCTCATGTTGTCTCATGGGATGTAGAATAAAATTAGTCCCATGGTAAATCATTTGTTTAATGTTTCCTGTAAACTTTATTGCACCCACTGTATGATGTATTATTTTATTGGGTCGAAACCTAAGTTTCCTGCTTGATGCAAATACAATATGACCTAACTCGTGGCCTGTAATTGATTATAACTAGAGTACGAGTAATGTATATTTTGCAACTAAGTGGAAAATTGCGTGCAATCTTTCTTGAGGCTAATGGCAAAGGAAAACAAGGGAAAGTGAAGATTGATAGATATGCAGTATTTTGATTTATATGGGGTTGGTTATTGTGATTGATATGCGATATTTAGTTTCTTTTATTCTATTCTGGTTATACTTTTTGGAAATTGACTTATGAGGCCTATTTTGTAATCCAGGTTATGACAACAGGACAGAAGGTGACATTCGAGTATCATGGCAATGGTTTTATTTCCACTGTTAATCAAGCTGTTTTAGAGGGGCAAGAAAAATCAAAAGGTATCGAAAGAGGGATGATTTCAAGTGAGACATATATTGTCTTTGAAGCTCCACATGCCAGCGGAATAAAGGTTACTACTTCGTCTTCCTTGCAATATACTTGATTCACATTTATCTAGAATAATGTGCTTGCTGATGCTCCACTGGAAAAAAAATGACTTATGAGGCCTATTTTGCATTCCATATATTGTCTCTGATTTTTTGGTCTGCATTCCACATAATGATTGTTTGAAATATCTTAGACAAAGAAGTGTACCGCTTCATCATATTCGACTGACTCTTTTTTTTTTTTTTTTTGCAGATTGTCAACCAGCGTGAAGCTGCTAGCAGCAACATCTTTAGGCAGAAAGAGTTTAATCTTGAATCACTAGGTATAGGTGGTTTAAGTGCAGAGTTTGCAGATATATTTCGAAGAGCTTTCGCCTCGAGGGTTTTTCCGCCACATGTGACTAATAAGTAATGTTTTCTTCATATATGATTTCATGATTTTCCAGCCTTGTTTTTTGTCTACATAATCAATGCCATTAGTAATGTGTTTTTGTCATCGAAACAAATTTTTGTTTTAGGTTGGGTATCAAGCATGTGAAGGGAATGCTGCTTTATGGGCCTCCTGGTACAGGGAAGACTTTAATGGCTCGCCAGATTGGGAAAATGTTAAATGGAAAGGAACCAAAGGTACATAAGTGAAGGACCCATGGGGTTCTCATCCGTTTGAGAAGTAATTTTGTGTTTGTTGATTTTAGTAGCGAGTTGAAGTTGAGTTGCTGCATGCCACAATGCAGATGCATTGATGTTCTGCTTGTTGATGCCACTTATTTAGCCTGATGGTTTCAAAGTTTATTCAATATGATTGAATTTTTTTGGAATATGTTGGTAATAGCAAGTTGTCCAGTCTAATTTGATAATAATAGCTCACTGGTATTTATGACACTCTAGATCGTCAATGGGCCTGAAGTGTTAAGCAAATTTGTCGGTGAAACTGAGAAGAATGTGAGGGATTTATTTGCAGATGCTGAACAGGACCAGAGAACTCGGGGTAAGAGAGTAGCCTGGGAAATTTTAGTTCTGGTCATTAGCTTTCACTTCTTTGTCATTTCCTTTTACTTCTATTGGTTTCATTTCTTGTTCTCAGGGGACCAAAGCGACTTGCATGTTATCATATTTGATGAAATTGATGCCATCTGTAAGGTATGAGCTCTCCAAGTCTTCACAGTGTATCAGTTACAGCACTTTTGAGAGCTTATGTAGCAATTGATAAGTCTCATGAACATTCACACTTCGAGAAATTGGGTTTGCCAACCACTAGCTTTTAACGTTCTGTCACTCAATCTGCAAAATTTGTTCAATGTTTCTCTTATCTTGTCAGTACGAAGTCATAATTTTCTTGCTTGGTCAAATCTATGTAATGCAATTCGGAAAAATTATTGCCGAGTCTGCATTAAGTATTAACCAAAGGCTTCTTGATTTAGTCTCAAGTTTATTGAAGAGATTGATATTTCAATGCTAATAATTTATTGGAGCTTTGGATATCTTTGTATTTGACTCTTTATTTGTTAGGAACTTTAGTCTTGCTATTATTACAAAGACCCCGTAAATGAAACTATTCTGGCACGACAATTGGAATGGCCTGGTGCCCCTGGCACGGGTCTTTCCAATTTGTATCAGCTGTCCAGGAACAGCTAACAGTTTCCCATGCTCCTACCTTCGGTTGCTTATGATAACTATCATGGCTATTGATGCCCATTTGTCAACAGTTTGTTTGTTTGGTTACGCAATTTGTTCTTTGCTATTTCAGTCAAGAGGTTCAACTAGAGATGGTACTGGAGTTCATGATAGCATTGTTAACCAGCTCCTGACAAAGGTTGGTTTAACTGTTTCTCAACTTGTCTGCAGAATTAATGTGAAGATTTCACAGAGTTGTAAATCTAAACCATGATAATAATCAACTTTGACTGATGAGAAATTGCTTGCTATTAGATAGATGGTGTTGAGTCCCTCAACAATGTGCTGCTTATTGGGATGACCAACAGGAAGGATTTACTTGATGAGGCACTTATGAGGTGACTTCTCAAGAACATTTCTCTTCGATCTTGTGCTAGATTATTTCTCTTCATCTCTCCCAACCCTTATGCACTCACATTTTCATGCTTTATGAGATGACTCTTGGCTTTTCAGGCCTGGACGTTTGGAAGTCCAAGTGGAGATAAGCCTTCCCGATGAGAATGGTCGTTTACAAATTCTTCAGATTCACACAAATAAGATGAAAGAAAATTCTTTTCTTGCTCCGGATGTGAACTTGCACGAACTGGGTATGTGAGTTGGTTGTTGCGATGATAAGTTCTCCAATTATTCGTATCCATTTCCACTTTAGTTGTCTCTTGACTCTTCTCACATTGGCATGATGATTTTTCCACATATTGTTGATTTGAATTCTTCTAAACATCTGTAAGTACTTGAGTTTTTTTTTTTTTTTGGTTGGAAGTGTGTAGCAAATACAGTTATCTATCCCAGAAAATTAAGTGCAGTTGTTCACAAAGTAATTGAACTTGTTAAAGCTTTGTTATATTTTTTTGCTTTCTTTGTCCACTCGTTCTTATATAATTTGTTTGAAGTATGTAATTACCAACCTTCGAATGGTGTTTCTAAGCGACACCTTTGGTGAGGCAGCTGTACATTCACTTTTATATGTTTCCTTTGAAATGGAAAGGACCTTTTTCCTTCTCCTAACTTTGTTTACATGCTCTAACTTTATGAGGTAAATGGCTCTAACAGATAGTAGTGGGGAACTTGGTATAAAGAATGCAAGCAGTAAACATCAGCCTTTGATATTGGTATTGCCGTGAGGAATTTCAATTGAGCGTAAAATACAGTCTATATATGTTATTTGCAAACAGAAGTCGACATTTTAGCCATGCCACTGTGTAGCAATGAGTTTCTACTGATGGCCAGGCATTTACTATATTCTTTATAAAAGAATATTTAAAGTAGTGATAGAAGGTTCACACTTCCGATAAAAGAATGATAATGTTGCTTGTGTTAGATATGTTAAATCTTTTGTCTAGCACATTCATGGAGTTTGGCATTGTGTATTTCTATTAGAATTGTTGTCCAGGAGTGTTCAGTAAGCCTTTCTGTAATACTGCGGATGCCGGATTGTAATAAAATAAATCAATAAACAAAAATAGAGGCAGAATTAACGAAATGTAAACTAGCGTAAAAACCAGTGCAGATACCTGCTTCAACATCAATAGGCTATTTCTTTTGTTTTCATTTTTTTTTATCAGAACTTTAGTAGGCTTTTATTTGCAGCAAAGTGTTTAAGCATTTTATTCATGTGTGAATTTTGTTATTTTTGTTTCTCAATTCTCCTCCCACCTCTTCTGTTTTGAAGTTTGATTGTTATCCCTCCTTTTTGCGTATGGCTTCTAGCCATAGTTTTAAATAGTGGTATCAGTCACAGTATCGGGACATATCGGCGATACGTCGCGGGAATCGGGTGCAGCGGTCGTGAATTTTTTTAACTTTTTGGGTGTATTACCAATACGGTACGGTACGTATCCGTATCGGAGCCTCCGAATCTCGAGATGAACCGACCAATACGGTACATATCGGCCGATATTCAAAACTATGCTTCTAGTTGTACAGAGTCGAGAATTGATGATATTAAGTTCTACCTACGAAAACTAGCAGATCTTGTTTCCTTTCTCTTGTGACATATGTGAGTGAGATTGTCATAGAACGTGCAGTTATAGTGGATTTAGTGTTTTGATTTTTTTTTTATTGCTTTTTAAAATTCGGTTAAAAATGGTTCTCTGCAATTGTTACGATGTGTAGTACAGAGATGGATTTCAGACTTGCATTCGGCTCAATATTTCTGCAAAGTGGTAGATTTTTCTGCCGAAAGAGCGTTTGTGGTAAAATCTCCCATCTTTTTTGGTTTATGAGTGCAGCTGCTCGGACAAAGAATTATAGTGGTGCAGAGCTTGAAGGTGTTGCGAAAAGTGCGGTATCATATGCTTTAAATCGGCAGTTAAGCATGGACGACCTAACAAAGCCAGTGGATGAGGAGAGCATAAAAGTCACAATGGAGGACTTTTTGAATGCCCTCTATGAAGTTAGACCAGCATTTGGAGCTTCCACCGATGACCTTGAACGCTGCAGGTAAGACTAGTTTATCTAGTTTTAACTTAGTTCCATTCATGTCACCCTACATTTATTATATAGCTTTGTGTCTTGACCCACCCTGCTTGGATAGCTTTAATTAGCGTAATTATGTAGTTTCGGTGTTTTTGTAC
Source organism: Vaccinium darrowii (assembly GCA_020921065.1). NCBI lineage: Eukaryota > Viridiplantae > Streptophyta > Magnoliopsida > Ericales > Ericaceae > Vaccinium > Vaccinium darrowii. The sequence continues at coordinate 7,174,068 of CM037154.1, forward strand.
CCAAGAAGTGCTTTAAAATGAATAGTTTGTAAATGTTTCTGATTCTTGAATTCTGAATTTACCTTAGATTTTGACATATGCAGCCTGAGCAAGGTCAACAAAGTACTTTTCCCTGATGTTGTAAATTTGTAATATTTTCTTGAGTGGACACAAGTATCAAAACTTATCTTTCCACTTAATTATTTTTGCTCTGTTTTCATACCTTATAGGATGATAGAAAATGTATGGCATTGCTGCATTGGTTACCTGCATTTGCCTTCATCTCTATTACCCACGTTCAACAAGGGGGTCTGCGGCACTCTACTGATTTGTTTATATACTCAAACTACAGTCCCGCACCACCTGGGTACCAAAGTAATATGAAATATATAAGCGTGAGGGCACCCTCACTTCATGAGCTAGCTTTTGAGGTTGAGTTCTAACCAAGATCGTGTAACATGGTATCAGAGCTGGGCACCAAAGATGGGTACGGTGCATGTCCTTGGCCTGCACGGGGCAGGTGTTGCCGAGTGAGCATACTACACGTGAGGGAGGGTGTGAAGCGAAGTCCCACATTGCCTGCCTAGGTACCAAAGTAATATGAAATATTTTAAGCGTGAGGACACCCTCACTTCATGAGCTGTCTTCTGGAGTGGAGTTCTACGACCGTATAACAGTATGCGTGTTAGAAGCTTTTAGTGCATCTATCATGAACCTTGTGTGACTCGGCATCGTTGGCCTAACTTTGTGATATTAGGTGTTTTCTTAGGTGCACATCATTTATAGTTTAAGATATCTTCTCTGCTGTCTCTTTTGCTTCCCTCCCACCAACCACCCAAAAAAGGATGGCTTATACCTTCTTAGAGACTGTTACAATATAATATTAGGTGAGCAATTATATGGAAATGATATGCCTTCTTTTGAGAATCAATGTATAGGTATTGTCGTTGTTGCTCTTAGCCAATGTTGTGGGCTTGCCAGTGTAAATTTGGTGTTGCGATAAATAACAGTATTAGCAATTTATAATTTCTGACGCTGCTCAATTTGGATTTTCTAAACTCTTCATCACCTCTCACTTACTGAACGAAATTTTCAGACTTAATGGCATGGTAGATTGTGGTGCACGACATGAGCACATATATAAGAGAACAATGCTACTGGCTGAGCAAGTAAGAGTGAGCAAAGGTAGCCCACTGGTTACTTGTCTTCTAGAAGGTCCAAGTGGCAGGTAAGCACCTTACTTTCTTGATTTGACCAGCTAATTTTCATTTTTCTAAAATCCTCTCTTTTCTGGACAGTGGGAAGAGTACAATGGCGGCCACTGTTGGCATTGACAGTGATTTTCCGTATGTCAAGATTGTAAGTAATCCACATAGTCTGACATTAGTCATTCAAGTTGAACTCTCTCTCACTCGACTTTTTTTTCATGGTAGATCTCAGCTGAAACAATGATTGGGCTTAGTGAAAGCAGTAAATGTGCCCAAATTGTCAAGGTATTTGAAGATGCTTATCGGTCACCATTGAGCATTATCATTCTTGATGACATTGAGAGGTAACTCTAGCCCTGCAAATCTACGATTATTTAATTGTGCTTGTCCTTTCATTCTGTTGGTAATCAGTGCATTTGGCATTTGTTAGTGCAGGCTACTGGAGTATGTTGCAATTGGACCTCGGTTTTCTAATTTAATATCTCAGACATTGTTAGTTCTTCTCAAAAGGCTTCCTCCCAAGGTTTCTCCAGCCATTTTCCTCTTGGATGAGATATTAAAATTGCTTTGTTGCATTTTCCTGGTTGAACATGTATTTGGTTGCTTGATACCCTAACATGAGCATTTTTTTGCGGCCCCTAACATGATAGCATTTCGCAGATTTCACACACACCCTTGTGACTGCTTGAAGTTAGTATCTGTATTGGCCCTCTACTAGAGTTTATAACAACTATTGATCGGGGATGAGCCTTTCATCCGTAAACACACATTAAACTTGGTCGTATTGTGTCTGGAAACTAGCTAAATTATAAAAGTTGCAGTGTCAAAATGTTCTGAAGACTTAAAAAGTATTCAACTCCCCCGATGATATGAATGCAATATGGTCCTCACATGTCGGACAACTTTCAAAAACAATTAAGAAAAACATAAGTTATTTTTCTGGGCCATTCTTTTCTGTCACAGAGAGAACTTGACTGGAGAAGAGAGCTGAATTAGAGGGTGGGAAATATTCTACCTAAGTGGTAAAACAAAAACATCAAAAGATACATAAATTTCCTTGGGAGTTCCTGCTGACAGAAGGAAACTGAAGGTACCAGAGTACCAGAGTCTTCTGTCTTCAAGCATGGATATACTTTAGTCATCCATGCAGATGATCACCTGTACCAGCCATTGACTACTTTTACTAATGCTCTTTTTTTTTTTATTCTCTTATCTTCCTTGTAAGCATTTTTCGTGGTTGAGGACCATTGTCCTCTTACTGAGTACTGAAAAGTTCAGTCCCACATGGAGTTGCATGTGCTTTTTTTGCAGTACTCTACTGTTATGTTAGCATAGTTTTTCCTTAGTTGGATTGTTGGGCGATGAATTCAATGGTTTCCGCTCGCTTCAGCGAGCTGAAACATTGTCTGTGTTTATGTTTTCACTTATTTTGATAAATTTTCATTTTTGAAGTTCTCTTATTTTGCCCCTAAAAAACTTTCAGGGGAAGAATGTTCTTGTGATCGGTACTACGAGTGAGGTGTCTTTCTTGGATTCAATTGGCCTTTGTGATTCCTTTTCTGTCACATACCACGTTCCGACCCTGAAGACAGAAGATGCTAGAAAGGTAAATCACCATTCTCACAGCGGGGATTATGACCTCATTGCCACGTTTTCTCATGTGTAGCTTTTTGTCTTTTCTTTATAGTCGGGGCTTTTTCTTGGTTGATAGCAGAAAGTTTAATGTGAGCATGTAAAACAATCGAGGATGGCATTGTAATGGCTTGCCAAACCATTACTTGTCATTGCAACTAACAGTACACCCAGAGTTCTTATGTTTAATTCCCGCTGCATCTTGATTTAATAATTGTTGTTTCTGGGTGGTTTTGGGGGTAGTAATTAAGTGGTTTCGCATCAGAGGGGCGCCTTTTCATCTTGGAAAAGGAAGATAGATGCTAGCTGGTAGCACGACCCTGTCTTTTCCGCAATTTGCTTGGAACAAACATTCTTTGAGAGTCTGAAACTCATTATCACCTACCTATTGTGGTCTCAGCCATCTATATGATATCCTTTTCTGGATACTCCTAATTTTGTCTCTTCCTGTGTTTGTCTGAGAAAGAAGGTATCTTAAATATTTCGCATGCGTACATGCTGAAATAGGTTTTCTGTTAACAATGGGCGTTCAAAGATAGGCATGATGAAGCTCAGATTTCTTATCATTTTGAATCGCATGATGATAGTGTAGTATAGTTCGATATCAACTTTTTTCCTGTTGGGGATTGCTCCTGAATTTTGGAACTTTTTCTTTGGGAACACAAGTTCTTGATTCTTATACCAATAATCAAGTAAGTTAAAATAAGCACTCATTTTCTCTTCCATTTTTGCTTTCATATCATCATTTGGTTGCGAACTTAATATGTAACATTAGAACTGGATGCAATCTGTTAATATACGTGTATGAAAATCTTCCACTCACATTTCATTTCAGAGTTCAATCATATTTCATTTTTTCCCCTACAGGTACTGCACCAGCTTAATGTTTTCTCTGAGGATGATGTTGACGCTGCTGCTGAGGCCTTGAATGACGTAAGCTTCCGAGTTCATTTTCTCTCCGCCCTATTTCTTTTTCAAATCTTCTTTTTCCGTTTTACTGATGATGGTCAAAACAAGGATAAGGTTATTTCAGCTGAATAAAACATACAGTGGCCTTCTTTGCATAACATGGTTAGGTTTCTCACTCTTGATTGTTTGATCTGGTACTATAGATGCCAATCAAGAAGCTCTACATGGTGGTTGAAATGGCTGCCCAAGGAGAACAAGGTGGGGGAGCAGAAGCCATTTACTCAGGCGAAGAGAAGATCAAAATTGCTCATTTCTACGACTGCCTTCAGGATGTCGTCCGGTATTAGCGGGGAAGTTTGCCTCTCATCATGATTCGTCAAGGTTTACAGCACTACGCAAACCGAGGTTTGGATTTCCGTGATTTACACCTTCGCTGAGCATACACGCGGATTTTGCATGTAGTAATGTGTGGGACTAGATTAGATTATCTACTACTCTCCCAAATTCAAGGATAACTTATTTTTTGTTTCGATATGATTTGTACTAGTTTTGGCAAAGAAGGTGAAAGTAATCATAGTTGCGAATTTCAAACATTCCTTGTTGATTTTGTCCTTCTGAACGATGGCCCAGATTGATTTGTATTTGTGTACTGTAAGTTGCATTTGGTCGATATATTGTGTCTGAATTCCTTCATGATTGGCCCTTCCACTAGCCAAATGGGTTGGCTAGAATTCAGATTTTTGGGCAATCAAACAAAGCGTTGATCTCGACTCGTCCGTGAGAGAGAGCAGCGGAGGGTCCGGAGGGAGATGAAGACGACTGCCATGATTTAGCTGCTCCTTTGTAGATAAAAAGATGGAAATGTGTATGTAAGGCTATGCTTTGTTTGACAAAAGCCATTTGAATTTTGATAGGTTTTTGGCTAAATGGAGAAGCAAGGGTCGACACTAGCCACCAAAAAAGCATCTGTTTGGCCTCATCTCAAATCCCTAAATTGGACAAAAAGTCGTATATCGTGGAAATAGACTCATTTTCAGCCAGAGAATCTATGAAGCACTGGCTTGGGCAAGTTGAGGTGTATATCTTGGGAGTCCTTGGACCTTACAAAGGGGTTGCACACTAGCTCGCTAGCTCGTCCATGACATCCAACACAACCCGCGTCTGTAAGGATTTGAGATTGATCTTTAATATTATATGGTTAGGCTAAGTTGGCTTTTTAAGTGTATGCTATAACTCTTTAATAGCACTAACTTCAAGAGTTACGTGTGTGAGTGCATGCAACTATTTGTGAAAAATTGTTGTCAATTTTTTTTGTATTTAAAAAAAGGGTAGTCTAGATGATAAGGCGTATCCCACTTCTCAGAAATGACTCGGTTTCAAGTCTAATCTCAGCATGTTTTTGTGGAGTTAGTGCCATGTATCTTATACCTAGGTGGTGGTGTAGTGACGGTCTGTCTTTCTGGACAATAGCTATGGCTCGAACTGGATATTTCATAATGGGTCGGGAGTTCCTATTATCACATCCAAAGGAATTATTACCCTAGTTGCCTCCTATTTTTTTGCAGTTCAAAAAAGAAAAAGGAGGACTGAGACGTGTTAGGAATTTCCATACTCATCCTGTTCAACAGTAACATGATGTGTTAGTTCATCTTATCACAGCCATTCATTGCAAAATGTCAAAAAGGTTTTAAGACGTCAAATCACTGCCAAAGCCAGCAAAACTAGCTGTTCACAAAAAAACCAATAGTCGGCAATTTTCTTTTGGTTGAAGTATAATCATCCAATTCAACAACAATATTTCTGTCTTATTCCCTTTCAATATGTGGCAAAATCACATGGTGGTCAGTGGTACTTCCTTCTAGAGCTTGGGCTGCTACAATGGTTCCCTCGACATTTTCCTCTAGTCCTTCTGCCAACGGGTCGTTTGCCTCACATGGGGCGGTAGTTGTAATGGCTCTTAGGTCCCTTCCGAGATCCACCACGTCTCTGGAGCTTTTAAGACGACTTAGGAAGAGCTACTACAATTAATCGACCCCTCCACATTTTGATTGAGGGAAAAAAAATGTAGCAAAATCAAAGAAAAAATTTTGGGTGCCCATAGTGATGCTTAGGAAGAGTTGCTACACTTAACTGACCTCGAAATTTTTTTAGGTGCCAGGTGGGTACCCCATGGTGGCGCTTAGGAAGAGTTGCTACGCTTAACTGACCCCTCCACATTTTGATTGCGGAAAAAAAAATGTAGCAAAAACAAAGAAAATTTTTTGGGTGCTTGGCGGGTACCGCCACTAAGCAGTTCAAATGTGTTTTGAACTGCCCAAATTGATTTTCTCTCTCCTCTCACCGGAACACTCTGGCCATGTTCGGAAGAGTTCTTCAAAATTGGTTTTCAACTTTTTCGACTGGGACCAACACGGCAGACTTGCCATATCCCAATTTCTAGAAATTATACTATAGTGCATATCTTGTGTGAGATAGGTCTGTGGGGTCCACTTCAAAGACCTACACAAATGATCCAAGCTGTCCATTAGTTCTAAAATTAATTTTTTGAGTCATCTCAAAAAAAAAAAAAAAAAAAAGTCAATCGTATAACTTTAAGTATTTCGTCAAGTTGTCTAACTTTCTTTCAAGCTTTAGTCAAAATTTAAGATTCTAAATTGTGAATCACAATTAGATAACGGATCAACCACATATAATTTTTCAATGAACTAATTTTTTAGGAGTGACTCAAAAAATTAATTTTAGAACTAACGGACGGCTTGGATCATTTGTATGGGTCTTTGAAGTGGACCACACGGACTCGTCTTGCACAAGATATGCAGTATAGTATAATTTCTACAAATTGGGATATGGCAAGTCTGTCATGTGGGTCCCAGTCGAAAAAGTGAAAATCAGTTTTGAAGAACTCTTGCCGAACATGGTGTCTCTCTCCTTTTTTTTCTCTCTCTAAAAGCCAGACAGTCGAATTGCACAATGGACGGTTTAGATCACTGAGCGAATACCACGTGTACCATATCCACCCGGCACTGAAAAACTTCTCCAAAATCAAATCCCACGAAATTTAGAGAACAAATGAAGAAGTTACAAAATGATGGTCTGTTCCAATAAAGAGAAATGAAGTAGACATGAGAGGAGGATAGATGGCCGGACCCTCCATAATTGAGATTCCCTTTGAGACTTTTCCACAGAGGCGTGTGCTCCTCTAATGAATTTTGTCCCGTGGGACCCACACGCACTCCATTGCAGCCATTGCTTCACTGCCTTCCTCCTCCTATAAATAGACCCCAAAGCAAAGAGCATTTGAGACATAACCATTCACACCCAAGCTACACAAAACTCCTCTGCAAACTTCCATTTCTCCCTCTTATTTTCTCACTCATCATGTCGGACAAGTGCGGTAACTGCGATTGCGCTGACAAAAGCCAGTGCGTGTAAGTATTTCTCGACCCATCTCTTTGTTACAATAGACTCTGGTACGAGTATCGGGTGTAACTACACTTCATGTTTTCTTTAAAACGCTTCTTATACTCGTTTCGGGTAAAATGAAACTTGCGTATTGAGTTATAAAATGATAACACTGCTTTTCGTAGTTACATGGATTTATGTCCTACGCAGGTAACTTGGTAATTGCACATGCAACGTCTAGGCATGTCAAAAACCTTACCCAAGAGTTGAGAATTCGACGCAGATTACTTATTACTTAACCAATATAGAGTCGCTCGTAAAAATCTTTGTAGCAAGCTGGCCCGACATCTGGTAATTTAAAAAAAAAAAAAAAAAAGAACTTTGTAGTTAATGAATTCCTTGTCATGCTCATGCCATAAACTTTCAGGAGCTGTGGTCACATAAGAATTAAGATAATACAAGCTTCTATTATGTGTTATCTTGGCATGTGTATATTTGGTACTGCTAAATCAAAGTCCAGTTGGTACCTATTAATGGGTGTCTGAGAAGGAGAATGCTGAGGACAAGTCTAATCTTAATTTGGTAATAATACACAAAATAGTTGTAATCAAACTCGAACCCAAGACCTTAAGGTTATTGGGGGTGATTCTTTATCAATTGTCCCCTTGTATATCTAGTAGTGCTATGTAGATATTCACAAGGTTAATTAACTTCTATATGATCTTGTGTTTGCAGGAAGAAGGGAAACAGCCTTGTCATTGAGACTGAGAGGTACCTTTGTAGTTCAAGATCTATTCATCATTGCAAGAGATAAAACCAATTTACTAACTGTTTTAGGGTCCATTCCATACAAAAACTCACACTTAGAGCCACCTCACCTCATGCAAAACGCGTGAAAAAAGACTGTGGGAGGGGCTGAAGAGATTAGTCCGGTTTATCGGAACACTCTTCGTTATCCAAAGAAAACACAAACTATTGGCAATAGATTCTCCCAAAGAAAAAAGAAATTAACTAAAAAATGGATACAACAAAATCCAACATGATAGCTGTCTTTCGGAAGCTTTAATTTGCCAGGCAACACACTAAAATATGGATCCAACATAATCTATGAGCTCTTCTGAAAAGCCTAGAAAATCCATGAATGAACATCTTATCCAACTTCCAACTTTTTTCTAAAGGAAACAACATAAACATATCCACCCATGAGATGCTTTAGAAATCTCATGTCAAAAGCCCTTGACACTGCTGGGTGACGTAATTAACGATTTCGTATGTCTTCTGTTTGCAGCTACATCGAGACCTTTGTCGTGGATGCTCCAGCGGCCGAGAACGATGGCAAGTGCAAGTGCGGTACTACCTGCCCTTGTGTGAACTGCACATGCGGTCATTAAGCATATAAGCTTAATATGATGTGTTAAGAGTCTTGGGGTACCATAACAATGTTGTTGTGGTGAATAATTTGTGTCTCAATTTCGTTCAGTGTTGTTGTTTCTGAATTTCGAGTAAAATGTGAGTGTCAATCGTGTATGTGTCGTGTCTCCTTTTCATCTGTGTAACGGTCACTCTGTGACCATGTTGTGTGTTTATAAAATGGACTACTATTAGTGTGTAATCTGTAAAACGGACCACATTTTTCAGTTTTTGGGTTACCAAACCTAGAAGTCTGAAGTTCTCTGCAACCACACTGAATTACTAAGGGAACATTCCAACCAAATTCATGAACGATCGGTATAGTCACATCGAACAATTTGCATCTTCACGATAAAAAAAATGAGTATAGAACTCAATAAGGATCCATAAGGTCATGAAACATATTTAGACATCTCTATGGAGCATGCAGCTCACCATGCTTTTGAATTATCATAAAGCAGCTAACACTATCAGATACTGGAACCCAGGGAGGTGACTAAACGACTGAAATCCAAAAATGAATAGAAAACGCAGGACAATCCTCTCTTTTCATATCGGATAAAACACGGGACAATACTGACCTTAAAATCAAGAGAGGCCAAGAACCACCACTTGCAGCTAGCCAGGAACTATTAGGCAAATACACAATTGGCCTATGATGGCCATGTCCCTCGAACTATTGGATCACTTAAAACTTGCTAGTAACATAAACCAATTGATATTCGAAGCACAACAGATTACGTCTCTGCAAGTACCTTGCAAAGGTGAAGGAATCTTATCATAACTCATCGATGTATTTGGCTCCGCCAGTATGATTTTATACGAGGAGTTAATCACCCCAGAAGTTTTGCGAACAAAACAAGTTTTCATACAGCTGTTAAGAGAAGCTGTACGTCTTGATCTCTGAAACTTTCGAAAAAACATAACCTAGACTAAAAATAATTATTAGACAAACAGGTTTGCCTTACAAAATTGTATCCTCTCCATCTTCTTGAGTTTGCCATGTTTACAAATTTCAAACTTTGAAACCTTCAGCACGAAGACATCTGAGATGGGCTTCAATCCATTTTGAACAAGCATCTATTTGAGAAAATTTGTTTGTCATTTTTAAAAAAAAAAAAAAAAAAGGGTAGTCTGGATGGTAAGGCATATCCCACTTCTCAGAAATGACTCGGTTTCGTGTCTAACTCTCGGCATGTTTTTGTGGAGTTAGTGACATGTATCTTGTACCTAGGTGGTGTTGTAGTGACGGTGTATCCTTCTAAACAGTAGCTATGGCTTGAACCGAATATTTCACAATAGGTCGGGAGCTCCTATTATCACATCCAAAGGGATTGTTACGCTAGTTACCCCCTCCTATTTTTTTGCAGTTCAAAAAAGAAAAAGGACTGAGACGTGTTAGGAATTTCCATACTCATCCTGTTCAACACTAACATGATGTGTTAGTTCATCTTATCACAGCCATTCATTGCAAAATGTCAAAAAGGTTTTAAGACGTCAAATCACTGACAAAGCCAGCAAAACTAGCTGTTCACAAAAAAAACCAAATATAGTCGGCAATTTTCTTTTGGTTGAAGTATAATCATCCAATTCAACAACAATATTTCTCTCTTATATCCCTTTCAATATGTAGCAAAATCACATGGTGGTCAGTGGTACTTCCTCGCAGAGTTTGGGCTGCTACAATGGTCCCTCGACGTTTTCCTCTAGTTCTTCTGCCAACGGGCCGTTTGCATCCCGTGGGGCGGTAGTTGTAACGGCTCTTAGGTCCCTTCCGAGATCCACCATGTCTCTGGAGCTTTTAAGGTGACACTTAGAAAGAGCTGTTACGCTTAACCAACCCCTCCACATTTTGATTGAGGGAAAAAAAATGTAGCAAAATCAAAGAAATTTTTTTGGTGCTAAGTGGGTACCACGTGGCGGTACCCGTACCCACCCACAATCTGAGCGGCCCAGATTGATTCTCTTTCTCTACTCTCACCCGAACACTCTCCCTTTTTTTCTCTCTAAAAGCCGTGGAGCGTCAGATCACGCGGTAGACGACTGAGATCTCCGAGCAGATACCACGTGTACCATACTCACCCGGCATTGAAGAATTTCCCCAAAATCAAATCCCACAAAATTTAGAGAACAAATAAAGAAGTTTCAAAATGATGGTCTGTTCCAATAAAGAGAAATGGAGTAGACATGAGAGGAGGATAGAGGGCCAGGCCCTCCATAATTGAGATTCCCTTTGAGACTTTTCCACAGAGGCGTGTGCTCCTCTCATGAATTTTTGTCCCGTGGGACCCACACCCACTCCATTGCAGCCATTGCTTCACTGCCTTCCTCCTCCTATAAATAGAGGCCATAGCAGAGAGCATTTGAGACATAACCATTCATACCCAAGCTACACAAAACTCCTCTGCAAACTTCGATTTCTCTGTGTTATTTTCTCACTCACCATGTCGGACAAGTGCGGTAACTGCGATTGCGCTGACAAAAGCCAGTGCGTGTAAGTATTTCTCGACCCTTCTCTTTGTTACAATAGACTCTGGTACGAGTATCGGGTGTAACTACACTTCATGTTTTCTTTAAAATGCTTCTTATACTCGTTTCGGGTAAAATGAAACTTGCGTATTGAGTTATAAAATGAAAACACTACTTTTCGTAGTTGCATGGTAATCCATGCTATTTATATGTCCTGCGCATATAACTTGGTAATAGCACATGCAACGTTTAGTTTTACCCAAGTGTTAAGAATTCGACACAGATTACTTATTACTTAGCCAATATAGAGTCGTCGTCGTTAAAAATCTTTGTAGCAAGCTAGCCCGACATCTAGTAACCAAAAAAAAAAAAACTCTGTGGTTAATGAATTCATTGTCATGCTCATGCCATAAACTCTCAGGAGGTGTGGTCACATAAGAACTATCAGCTCAGTTAAGAATCAATACAAGCTTCGATTATGTGTTATCTAGGCATCTGTATATCTGGCGAATCAACGCCCATTTGGTACCCAATAATGGGTGTCTGGGAAGGAGAATGCTAAGGACAAGCCTAACCTTAATTTGGTAATAATACACGAAGTGGTTGTACTCATACTCGAACCCAATACTTTAATTATTGGGCTGAGTCTTTACCACTGCTCCAACAGTGGTCCCCTTGTAAATCTGGTGCTGCTATGTAGTTCTTTTCAAGGTTAATTAATTTTTACATGATCTTGTATTTGCAGGAAGAAAGGAAACAGCCTTGTCATTGAGACTGAGAGGTACCTTTGTAGTTCAAGAGCTATTCATCATTGCAAGAGATAAAATCAATCTATTAACTGTCTTAGGGTCCATTCCGTACAAAAACTCACACTTTTTGCTGTAACACAAACTATTGGGTAAGGATTGCTGTAGTGGTTAATCGACTTTGCCTCGGCGGGCCTTACCACCCCAAGGTCGCAGGTCGATTCCCCTCAATAACTATTTGTCCTTGGGGCCACCTCACATGATCATGCAAAGTTGTGGAAAAAACTGTGCAAGGAGTTGGAGAGATAAGCTAGTCTGGTTTATCGGGATACTCTTCCCTAACCAAAAAAAACACAAACTATTGCCAATAGATTCTCCCAAAGAAAAAAGAAATTAACTAAAAAATGGATACAACGAAATCCAACATGATAGCTGTCTTTCGGAAGCTTTTGCAAGGCAACACGCTAATAAAAAATGGATCCAACATAAACATATCCATCCATGAGTCTATGAGCTCTTCTGAAAAGCCTAGAAAATCCAGTAATGAACATCTCATCCAACTTCCAACTTTTTTCTAAAGGAAACAACATAAACATATCCATCCATGAGATGCTTTTGAAATCTCATGTCGAAAGCAGAACAACTAAATGATGCTGGTGGGTGACATAATTAACGATTTCGTATGTCCTATGTTTGCAGCTACATCGAGACCTTTGTCGCGGATGCTCCAGCGGCCGAGAATGATGGCAAGTGCAAGTGCGGTACTGCCTGCGCTTGTGTGAACTGCACATGCGGTCATTAAGCATACAAGCTTACTATGATGTGTTAACAGTCCGAGGGTGCCATAACAATGTTGTTGTGGTGAATAATGTGTCTCAATTTCGTTCGTGTTGGTGTTTCTGTATTTTGAGTAAAATGTGTCTGTCAATCGTGTATGTGCCGTGTCTTGTTTTCGTCTGTGTAATGGTCACTCTGTGACCATGTTGTGTGTTTATAAAAGGACTACTATTAGTGTGTAATTTGGTAATCTGCCCCTGGCTTTCGTCGACTCATTGGGGACCCCGACATTTTTCGATTTTTGGGTTACCAAACCTATAGGCTATAGTCTGAACTTCTCTGCAAAGGATCACGATACAAACAACGAGTATAGAACTCAATAAGGATCCATAAGGTCATGAAACATATTTAGACATCTCTATGAAGTATGCAGCTCGCAATGCAGCTAACCCTATCGGATACTGGAAGCCGGGGAGGTGACTAAACGATGACTGAAGTCTGAAAATGAATAGAAAACGCAGGACAATTCTCTCTTTTCATATCGGATAGAACACGGGACAATACTGACCTTAAAATCAAGAGAGGCCAAGCACCACCACTTGCAGCTAGCCGGGAACTATTAGAAAAATAAACAATTGGCCTATGATGGCCATGCCCCTCGAACTATTGGATCACTTAAAAAAACTTGCCAGCAACATACACCAATTGATAGTCAAAACACAACAAATTATGGATCTGCAATTACCTTGCAAAGTTTAAGGAATCTTATCATAACTCATCGATGTATTTGGCTCCGCCAGTATGATTTTATACGAGGAGTTAATCACCCCAGAAGTTTCTTAAAAGCAAATAAAGGGGAAAAAACAAGTTTCATACAACTGTTAAGAGAAGCTGGACTTCTTGATCTCTGAAACTTTCGAAAAGACCTAACCTAGACCATAAATAATTATTAGACAAACAAGTTGCACTACAAAATTGTATCCCCTCCAATCTTCTTGAGTTTGCCATTTTCACAGCTTTTAAACTTTGAAGCCTTCAGCACGAAGACATCTGAGATGGGCTTCAATCCATTTTGAACAAGCATCTTCACCATGCTCCACAACACATTCGTCTCTTAGTTTCTTAGTGTCAGGGCATGCGCAGCAGATTTTCTTCTTTGGCTTTGAATCTGGCCCAGCAACAGCTGATCCTTGGTTATTTGGCTCCTTTGACAAAGTCAAGGCAGTGGAAATATGCTGAATCGGCAGCTCACTCATTTTTCACGAGTCCCTGGAGAAGAAATGAGATTACAGATGCTGTAGATGCAGAAAAGTCAAGGCAGTAACTGAAGTATGCAACCATTCAGAAAACAATGGAAGCCAGAACTGAAAGGGAAACTACAGAGTAGGATATAATGTTCCATAAGAAAATACATCAGGAAAACCCAATCACTGTTGATAGCATTCTAAATGTTAGGAAAAAAACCTAGTGTAAACGATAAGGTAGTCAAAGACTCAAACTTAAGCGTGCAACACCTAAATTTGCAACCATAGAATAATATAACATGGAAAAACGTCTGCAAAAAGTCCTGCATCTCATGGGAACTAGAATCGTAGAACATATTTACATAAAAAAAATAATAATAAATAAGGAATTATGCCACCACCAATCGGACTTAAGAAGCTCATACTTCTTCATCAACAATCTAGTAATAAAGTTCAAAAAAATAGGCTTGAGCAAAGAAAAATTGTAACCATATTTGTACTTGCATTCAATTCTCCTCCATAACAGGAATTGGATTCTCAATGGGAATGCTAGTGCCCAATATAAGTAAACCAGAAGAAACCCCCAGAAAGAAAAATGATAAAGTAGCCAGAAAAGAAAAGGGCAGATATATTGACTCACCAATTCATATGACTTCCTTTCAATTATTCAAATTCATTGAATCTTAGAATTCCATGCCTACCTTTTCTTTTGTATATATAGATAAATACATAATGCAATTTACCCAAAAACTTGCAGCTTAAAGATGCATTTGATACCAACAAACTAGTCAGTCACTGAAACAATGTAGAACTATTAAAACAATTGCAACCATTTTAGCACAAGTAAGGGACGAAACACGAAAGTGAACAGATAGACTAAACTTCGTGCCAGCAAGCAAAGACATTTTACTTATCCGATGTTCTATCAACTGTCAGTCTATAACTGAATTAGCAATTACAAAAGATCAAATCAGCGTTCAGCCTCTCACTCAGAAAAAAAATAAATCTTACAAACAAGAAACATGCCCCCATCACCAAAACAGTTCAATAGTTCATTGTTATACAATTGCAACTGTATATTTGTACTTGGTAAGATGGTAGAAACACTTTTCCAGCATCAGGAAGCCTCAAAATTCAATCTCAAGCCAAGTTCAGTCACAAAGGAATACTATGAAACCCAAAAATAGAAAAAGAACCAATGCCCAACTCAAAATGGGAATGTGTGTGTGTGTGAAACGATATCAAATTCTATTGAAAAATGATAACCATCGGGAAGCCTCAAAATTCTATCTCAAGCCAAGTTCAGTCACAAAGGAATACTATTAAACCCAAAAATAGAACAAGAACCAATCCCCAACTCAAAAGGGGAACTTGAGGACTACAATCAAAACAACCTAAAACCTCTGACAATCCAAGCATGACCGTGAGCAACTTCCTTTGACCAGATCAACAAATACAGTACCTTTTTTTTTACGACTCAGGTGTCTGGGTCAGCTTACGGGACCTCGATTGATCTGAAACGACATCAAATTCCATTGAAAAATGATAACCATCGAGAAGAAAGGTTCAAAATTCTATCTCAAGCCAAGTTCAGTCACAACTATGAAACCCAAAAATAGAAAAAGAACCAATCCCCAACTCAAAAGGGGAACTTGAGGACTACAATAGACAAAAGCTAAAACCTTTTGACAATTCAAGACACGACTGTGACTAGCTCAAGCCAAGTTCAGTCACAAAGGGATACTATGAAACCCAAAAATGGAAAAAGAACCAATCCCCAACTCAAAACTTGAGGACTACAATCAACACAACCTAAAACCTCTCACAATCCAAGCATGACCGTGAGCAATTTCCTTTGACCAGATCAACAAATACAGTACCTTTTTTTTACGACTCAGGTGTCCAGGTCAGCTTACGGGACCTCAACTAATCTGAAATGACATCAAATTCCATTCCAAAATGATAAGCATCAAGAAGAAAGCTTCTAAATTCTATCTCAAGCCAAGTTCAGCCACAACTATGAAACCCAAAAAAAGAAAAAGAACCAATCCCCAACTCAAAAGGGGAACTAAAACCTTTTGACAATCCAAGACACGACCGTGACGAATTTCGTTTGATCAAATCAACAAATCCCTTTTTTTTTTATGACAGCCATAACTATGAAACCCAAAAAAAGAAAAAGAACCAATCCCCAACTCAAAAGGGGAACTTGAGGACTACAATCAACAAAAGCTAAAACCTTTTGACAATCCAAGAGACGACCGTGACAAATTTCGTTTGATCAAATCAACGAATCCCTTTTTTTTTTTTATGACTCAGGTGTCCGGGTCAGCTTACAAGGACCTCGACTAATCTGAAACGACATCAAATTCCATTGAAAAATGATAACCAGCAGGAAGAAAGCCTCAAAATTCTATCTGAAGCCAAGTTCAATCACAGAGGAATGATACGAAACCCAAAAATAAAAAAAGAATCAATTACGCAACTCAAAAGGGGAACTTGAGGAATACAATCAACACAAGCTAAAACCTTTGACAATCCAAGACATGACCGTGACCAATTTCCCTTGATCAAATCAACGAATAAAGTTCCATTTTTTCATGACTCGGGTTTCTGGGTCAGCTTACGTGAACCTCATGAACCTCAACTAATCTGGTTACCAATCCCACCATCAGTAACGGTCCCAATTAGAACCACAGAGGCAAAAAGAAAAAAGAAAAACCCACAAAGGAGTACTAAATCTTTTTGGTAATCGAAACCCATATACCATTACCACCGAAAGAGACGATCTCAAAAGAAACTCACAAGAATAAGTCATCCTCAACGAGGGTACAAATCATGCTTATAGAGTTGGGACAAAAATTTAAGAGTGCTAATGCATGGCAAATACATACATGCCTGATTATCAATAAAAGAGTAGTACCTTTTTACGGTTGTTCAGTTTGATTTGGGGTTTGAAAATGTATCCTTTGGAGATAGGTAGAAAGCAACAAAGAAGAAGGGTTGGATGGATGGACAACGTTTACGTCTCGCGTTCAAGCGCCGCAAACAAACCTCCCTCTTCGTAGAAGAGTTGCTGTTCAAAAGGGTAAATTTCACTGACCTCCCTGAGGTTTCTGACAAATACAAGAACCTATCTGAGGTTCTAAAAATTACAGTGACCTCTCTTGCTTTATAAACTATTGTCTAAATTTCCCCATTCCGTCAAATTCACATTAAAGTCATTTTTGTACTACTAAATGACTAAACTGCCTTGAATATCATGTGAATTTAACAATTAATCCTTCTTCTATGTTTCTTCTAATTGGAGCTTTTATAGTTAACCATAATTAAATCATTATATATGTTCAAATTTCTATAATCACTATTACAATCTTAAATTTTAGTACTTCTTAGTACTTTTTATTAAGTTAATTTTCTTCTTCTTGTAGCTCATTCTTTATCTCCTATATGTACTTTTTTTTTCATGTGAAATGCACTTGAAATCAATGTAACTTATCAGTTCAATTATTTTTAGTACTTTTGTGCTCAATTTATATTCGATTTACAAAATAAAGTCAATATCGTACATGGTTTAATCTTTCTTTTAAGTTTTTCTACTTATTTTCCTCTATTATTGCACTGGCTTTGGGACATAGTTAAATTTGAAAACAAAGAATTATGTTTTAATTTTATTCCTTAACTACTAATGCATTAGTTTAAAGAAGAAGAAGAAAAGAAGCTTTAAAAAAAATGAATGGGTAAATTATACTTACTTTATTTTGCAAAAGAATTGTTGTAGAGAAATCGCTGTTTTTGTAATATACTAATACATTATGTACCTCCAATTCTTTCCTTTTAATAATATACTTGCAAGTGAAAAAAAAAATAGCTTAAGCGATTACTATTATTTCTATATTATATAATAGGATTATGAATAAACAATGTTCTAGTCATTGTATAAATTCTATCATCTATAGAAATTGGTTTAATTTTATTTTCATATTTAAATCCAATAAAAAGAAGGAAAAAGACTTAATTTTTTACTTTACCTAATATTGAAAGGCATTTAAGTCATTTAACTACAAAAACTAATGGTGTTAGTCTCAACTTAATGGAATGGGGTAACATGTACAATAATTTAGACAGTAAGGGAGGTTAGTTTAGTTCTTAAAACCTCAAAGGAGGTTCCTGCATTTGTTAGAAATCCCAGGAGAGGTTTAGGGGTGTGTTACAGGAGTCTTTTGGGATGCGATTGGTTGATAAACCTGGTATATATTTGGGTTCTAATCTTGATTTCACTAGATGGAAAGGGGAGTTATTCCGGAGCATTTTGGAAAGGTTTAGGGGTAAACTTGCTAATTGGCGCTCTCCATGCTTGCCTTTTGCAGGTCGTTTGGTCCTTGTTAAGCATACTTTATCTTCGATTCCAATCTACTTGTTTTCAGTGTTTAGGGCTCCAGGTTATTTCATGAAGGAGGTGAGGAGCATTATGATTAGATTTTTGTGGGGTAAAGGGGATGGAGGGGGGGGGGGGGGGGGGGGGGGTGTGTTGGAAGAGATGGGAGGAGTTATGTAAGCCTATGAGGTTGGGTGGGCTAGGCCTCTGGGATGTTTTTTTTTTTTTTTTTGATCAACAAAAGAATATATATAAAAGAAACTCGATAAGGGGGCATCGAGAAGGGAGAGGGAGAGGGGACATCCAACCAAGGTTGGAAAAAAAAAAAAAAAACAACCACCACAAGAGCCACAAGAAGAACAACCGCTAAAAACATGCTTATGACAGCCCAAACAAGCCTAAAAAACACCCAGAAATCAACTGCAACCCTTGCCATGCTAAGACACCACCGTAACTCACCAACAAAACCCAAAAGGAACCTTAACTCACAAAAGAAAACCTCCCATTACTTAGCCGAAAGAGAGTAGCCAATAGAGAGAGATCTTTTGACATCAGCTTCAATCATATCCTTTAAGATTGCTTCATCCCCTGGAAGAATGTTAATGTTGAGAATTTTCTCCGTGGTTTTTGCGGCTAAAATTTCTTCCTCCAACCTTATCTCAAAGCCACCAACTTGCTCTTGAGTCATAGGCATGGAAAGAGACTGATCGCTACCTCTAACAGTTTTCGATCCCGGCTTAAACCTTCTCGAATTGTGCTCTAATTTGTCCATGTTGTAAATCCTTGAGAGAAGAGATGATTTCAAGGGATTATATCTCCCTAAGGGGATAGATTTCCTACGAACTCCTTGCTTGGTGCGTTTTTTCTTCTTGTGGCGTTTGAGATCCACATACTTAATAAGAGGATCAGCAGAAACAAGATCCAAGGATGTGCAGTCATCATCATCCACCAAATCCTCAACAGGAGCTACCACATTCTCCAAAGGATCTGCCACCTCGTCTATTGACTCTTCCACAACCTTACTGACAAATTCAAGAGATTCTTCCAGAACTTCTATATCAATCCGGCCGTGAAAGGATTGGGCAAAAGACTCCACCACCAACGATTCTAATCCCACCAACGAGTCTAATCCAAGAAGAGAATTTGAGTTTACCTGATTGCTTCCCCCATTGGCCTCCACTAGCCCACAAGAACTTGCTATAGCCTCACTTGGAGAAATAACCCCCAAATCTAAAGAATTCTCCGAAGCCTTCTTAACTTGTGATTTAACCTCCATTTCACCTTCTTCCAGGGAATCATACACTATAGTCTCATTCACATTGTTAGCATCGATCTTCTCTTTCTCGCTAACCTGAGAGGAATCCCCCAAAACCAAAGCTTTCTCCATAGCAACCTTGACTTGAGGTTCAACCTCCATTTCACCTTCTTCAAGGGATTCGCACACAAAAGAAGGTGAAATGGAGGTTGAACCTCAAGTCAAGGTTGCTATGGAGAAAGCTTTGGTTTTGGGGGATTCCTCTCAGGTTAGCGAGAAAGAGAAGATCGATGCTTGGGTATTTTAATCAGACCCTTTTTGCTAAACAAGCTTGGAGATTATTGAAGGAACCTAATTCTCTTTTTGCTAGGGTTTTATTGGATAAGGATTTGTTAGAATGCAAACCTAAACCAGGTTGCTCTTGGGGTTGGAGGAGTATCATGTGGGGCTTGGAGTTGTTAAAGAAAGGGTTAGCTTGGAGAGTGGGGGATGGTAATCATATCACGATTTTTGGGCACCAATGGATTCCTCATGACACCAATCCTTATCTCCCGCATGGGCAGCCGAGTGGTATTTGTAAATTTAAGGTTAGAGATTTGATAGATTGGTCTAATAGGACTTGGAGAGAACCTCTCCTTAATCAGCTTTTTCCTGCAGATGTGGTGAGGAAAATTAAGTCTATATATATTCCTCGTGAGCAGATGGGTGACGAATGCTTTTGGAAGTTTTCGGGTGACAGGAAGT
The DNA here is from genome assembly GCA_020921065.1 of Vaccinium darrowii. Classification (NCBI taxonomy): domain Eukaryota; kingdom Viridiplantae; phylum Streptophyta; class Magnoliopsida; order Ericales; family Ericaceae; genus Vaccinium; species Vaccinium darrowii. The sequence goes on from CM037154.1 coordinate 7,194,221, forward strand.
TTTCGGTTAAATCGGCTTCCTTTGCAGCTGTTTCTAGATCCTTTGGTGTGCTAAGGGAGGATGGCAGAGACAACCTTTGGGGAAAAATTTGGGGTTTGAATTTTTTTTTATTTTTGTGGAAAGTGTTACATCGGATTTTACCTGTGAGGGTGGCTTTAGCTCGTTGGAAGTTAATAGAGGATGTTACTTGTCAGGTTTGTGGTAGTGGTAGAGAGTCTATTGAGCACCTATTTTTCCAATGTGATAATGCCCGGAGGATTTGGAGAGTGTCTAGATTGGGTTTTGATTTTTCGATAGGCCTTCCAGTGGAGTTTGGGGTGCGGTTTTCAAAATGGTTGTGTGAAGCTCCGGACAAATTGGATATCTTGGAATCTATATCAATCTTATGGTCTACTTGGTGTTGTCGAAATAATGTTGTTTTTCGTAATGTTCAGGTGGATGTTATGCAGGTTTGGAGGGATGCTCAGTATACGTATCATCCAATTCGTGTGGATGACTGGTACTTTTGTTAGACATTTGGCATGTTTCTAAGTTCTTTTTTTTTTTGTTTTGTTTCTGTAACTGAGGTTCCAAGACAATCGGTTGGGGTAGCTCAGGCCTTAGCCAAGCGCTGTATTGGGTAATTTAGTGGAATGAATATTTATGTTCTTGCTTGATCAAAAAAAAAAAAGTAACGATTTTTTCACTCTATTTTTTAATATATAATAGCTAGCGCGTTTTCAAAATGCGCCTCAAATGAGTAGAGCTTTACACAATATCGCTACCCAGAGAGTAGCGAAATGTGCATTCTCTATTTGTTTTCAAAATGCGTGTTCTCTAATTTTTTTTTTCACTTCCCTTGTTCCTCCGCAACAAGGAAAGTCATGTTATATGCTTCATTTTTATGGTTGCTTATGCCGCTGCTGTTAATACTGTTGGAACTTGGAATTAGGGCTAGGTTTGGGTCTTGCAAGGCATTGCCGCCGCTGCTGATTCTAATCATATCCAGATGAATGCTTTCCCGGGGACCCAGGCTTGATTCATCTCTTGCTCGGTTTTTTTTTTTTTTTTTTAACGACGGCAAAAAAAGTGGTAGGGGACAACCAGTGTAACAACTCTTATGCGTGATCATAGGGGCTCCTGACCTACTGTGGAATCTCCAATTCGAGCCATAGCTATTATTCGAAAGGACAGACTGTCACCACATCACCACCAAAGTAATAGATAGACAAAATGCCCTCTACGCTAGTCTTACAGTTAGCGGGACTCGAACTTTGTCGAATTATGCATAGGTGGGAGGAGAACTTAAGCCCCCACTCACCCTTGTCATTTAGGCTACCACTTTCGGTGAAAATATTTTCCTATTTAAAACGGTTTTTTAGGTCAACATTTTTTAATTCATCTATTTTCTGGATATTTTTAGAAGGTCGCAAAGTCATACTTGTCTATCTGTTGTCTTATCACCGATGATTCAAAAAAGCTACGAGTGCGCACACTTGCATACGTTAAGTGTACGGACGGTATATCTTAACTGTTCAAAAGTTTTTTTAAAGGTCTGGATTTTAAGTAAACTATTTGCGCGAAGGGTTTAAACTATTCGCGTGAATAGTTTATTTAAAGTATGGACCATTAATTTCTGAGATAAACCGTTGAGATAATGAGTTGCAGCATATGCCCTACGCAATCGGGCATATCTATGGCCGTGTTGCCGACGATTTTAGTGGAGGCGAGACCAAAAGACAAGGGAAAATGATGCTCCGTAAAAGGAAAAGGTCAAAAATATTGGATCCCTTGTCCTCTCTGCAATTTTGAAAACGGTCAGTTAGTCGTATCCTCATAAATGTCAAAATGAAGCATAAAATTACTAAATGATTTTTTTTTTTTTTTCAACTTTTTGAACAGGGAAGGCTTCCTAATCAGTCCCATTAGGGGTTAAAATCGGTCGGTTTGGTTCGGTTTTTGGAGTGTTCGGGACCAAACCGATGGGTTCGAGGTGATTTTGCTGGGAACCAATTCCGACCGAAAAAAACAATGGACCGATCGGTTCGGAGTGGTTCAGTTTTTTTGGTTCGGGGTGGTTGGGAACCGATCCCGACCGAAAAAAACAATGCGAAACAATGGGACTGTCCCATTTCTTTTCACTGAAGGGCCAAACTGGCACGTCCAGTCTCATTCAAGATGTGCATCCCTTTGCATACTTCTTGATCTGCTCTTATCTGATGACCTTAATTCTCCTTTCTTTTCCCTCCCTTCTTAATCCAAATTGTTTTCGCCGGTATCCCTTTCCCATTTTTCACCTCAGGGAATTTGAACATATCTTCTCCCTTCAAGACAATTACCACAATTTACTTTCATTTCTTAAGAAGATTCTGTCCCTTTTCCTGCACAAGATTATGTTCCATGGAAATTAGGTAGGATTTTCACGACAGAATAAATCCTTTTAAACCAGTATCTACCCTAATCCAAACGGCCTAATCCTTTTTTTAGCGGGGGATGATAGGTAGGATTATTCATTCCGAATGGATTTTATCAAAATATGATAAAATCAAGCCTTGATTTTATCCATTCATGCAGAGAGTTGATAAAATCTTAGATTTTTGAATGCAAAAATCTATTGAATGCAAAAATCTAAGATTTTATCAACTCTCCTCACGAATGGATAAAATCAAAGGCTTGATTTTATCAGATTTTGATAAAATCCATTCGGAAACTCACCCAGCCGGTTTGGCCCTATTTTTCCCGTAAAGAACCTTCACTAAATAGAAAAGATTCTCTCCCTACCGACGCTATTTTTACTCTAAAGGGTAACATGTGATCATGCCAGGGGTATTTTGTCCATGTTTGTATCAACACGGATCCAACAATACATTTTAGTCAATAAATGGTAATTTTATAAAGTCTGAACCAGATAGAGCAACCATTTGGTAAGAAACAAGGTCAGAATTGCATTCAAATTCTTGAATTCCAGAAACAGTATACAAGCAAATGTGCCAACTTGCACCCTTTCCTCCTCCTGTTGTTATTGACCCTTCTATGAAAAGAGAGCAGTTTATACATCAATCCTCAACAACCAGATCAAATGAACAAAATGGAATGAAGTTGGCTAAAACGAAAGCAGGGGAGTCCGGAGAGATTAAAGCAACCATTTCCCGGACTTCAATACTCCAGAGCAACAACAAAAGATTGCACAACCTCCTCTGATCCCAAGTTCATGAAGACACTACATAATTCTAACCATAAAATTGAAGCATTTCTCCTCACCGGCCTCTACTTGATGAGTAAGCAAATGGAAGCTTTTTGGCATGACACCGATACAAGACATAATTGCTAAGTGTACATCCATCTAGTTCTATACAATTTTCATGAAACTAGGTTTTGCTTGAATCTGCTCTTCCGTGTTCAACTGCTTCTTGTCCTTTCAACAGTTATCTTCGCTGAACTAAAGGCTATTTGTTAAATTGTAATGTTGTTCAATGAAGTTTTAGAGATCATATTTATGGCCTAGAATATTATAGACCATCTTCGATACAGATATAACACAACTTATTTCCAGGGATATGACTGCGCACAGGGGGAAACCAATGAGGCAAGTTCGGATTCTTGCATCATCACAGTTCACAACTAACAATAAAGCGAAAATATGCGGTATGCCACAAAACATGGAAGATATAGCATCAAAAGAAAGAGATTTGTTACCCTGAAAAACTTGACATTTCTCGTCGGGACTGGCAATCAGAATGCAAGTCCATATATTGATGAAAAAAGCATGTCTCTTTTAGCATATATGATAAGATACCATTCAGAGATAAGAGTGATTCAACATTTTTCTGTTTTGCACTTGATCATATGTGTAAAATACCGTATGGCTAAAGGCAAAGGCAAAAGCATTTCGAAGCATCCCTCCAATATTTACATCAGTGACATAACCAGTAGATACAGCCAAGGAAGAAAGAGTGGGAGCAAACAGCTGGAAATCATATGTTTCATTGAAAAGAATTTACAAGGATGAGAATTGACAAATAAAACAAGGCAAAAAGAGCATAAGTTCAAATTTAAAACATGAAGAAAAAGTATCCGTGTCTCCTGTGCTCCAACCAAAATATTTGCCAAAATTGCTAACCCCAGATTCAAGGCACCTGCTCTTGATTTTTCCACAGTGCAAGCATATTCAAGATCTCAAACAGTTCTCAAGCGAAATTACCAACGACCAACCTGATATTCAACATTTGCTGCCTTTTTACCCCTCAACACACATTCTCTACGGCAAAAAAACCCGAAATTCTACACCTTTGTTCTTCAGGAAATTCTTCAATGCCTCTGAACATATAGCCAGGCTGATCAGGAAGACAAATGTCCTCGTCGATATGCAATTAAGCCATAACATATGTGAATTATTTGTTCTTATCAAAGAGACATTCTTCAATTCCACTGAGATTAGTCATATTTCTCCCTCCAAGAATACACAAGAAAGGATACCCAAGAAAGCCCCAACACAACGTCTCCAACAACCTGCCTCAGCCAATTATGGCCGAGCATTTCAAGCTGCCTCTCAAAGTAAAACCTCCAAATTGCCATGGCAATATAAAGCAACACACACCCTTTAGCAAAGAACCACTGAAACTCTCTGTCCTGAACAAATGCCACCATGAACAGAAGAAACCCAATAGCAAACAAAAGCAACCCAGAAAAGGAATCGGAGGTTCGAATCAACAGCTGATCGTGCGGCGTTGATCCAGCAAGATTACTCGCGGTTTCGATGCCATGGCCAAACACAAAGACCTCATTAGTGTAAAAGATCAACATAGCTCCAGAAGTCAAAGCAACCACAGAATGGAGCAAACAAATAAGGAAGAAACCAGATGATGCCATTGATCGAACCCTGAGATTGATCAAGCCCCCTCCAAATGAACAAAATCTCAATCCAAACCAAAAACTAAGATTGAAAAACAATACCCATTAAAACCTTAAAACAAAGTTCTATTTCATGACGTCAAAGAACCCAGGGGAAAAAAAACGATAAACACCAAATCTTGAACTTGCATATTAATAATTTAGAAAAATCAAAAAAAAGTACCAATGAATCAAAGGATAAAGACAGAGGAAGCCTTTGATCAATACCCTGACCCATATTTCATTAGATTCATCAGAAAAGGCTAAATGAACAAATTAATCAAAACCCTCTAAAAGATGCTTCCGCTTTACACCACAGCTTTGATTTGATTGAAACGATTACGTATAAACCCTAGACTTTCCTTGTATACAATCATAAAAAAAACAAGGGAAAATAGAGAGAAAGAGAGAGAGAAGATAGCCCCTGTAACGGAAAGAATCAATGGGGATGTCAGGATGAAAGCTGTAAAGGATTTGATATTAAAAAATATAAATGGAAAAGAAGGGAAAAGAGAGGTGTTTATTGGGATTGCCTTAAATGGTGGAATGATGTTCTTGGTCACAGCTAATCTATTGCCTTTTGAGGGTTTGCCAGAACCAAATGCTTTTGTATGGACTTATAAATCTGGTAGGTGCTAATCCATTGGCCAAGTGTCTGCCAGAACAAAATAATGCCTTTTTATGATCTGTTTCCGCCTTTTATATAGTAAACTTTTGGCTCGGTGATCAGGAAAGAGGTTGTATAGATTTTTTTGAACAGAAGGTTGTATAGATGTTATATCAATTTTTGAAGTATTTACTCACACGGGGTTTGTCCAATTTTAATTGGGTCATCAGCCGACACCCAGCGCCAGATGATATTATTCTCTTATGTATTGATCGACTGATCGAGTTATACGTGAGCTGTCCCCGATAAGATACAAAAAGACGATGATTTTTTATATTCTAATGATTTTACATAGTTGATACTTTCCATATATGGATATAAGTATTAACAGATTGAAACGTTTATTTTTTGATAACCGAATATCTGAACCAGCTTGCGCGTATCTCGACTAATTTTCGGGATTAATGGATTGAAACCTTACAACAACATTACTGTACCTGTGGAATCAGATGATGCCATACCGACCTGATTTCGGTTTTGGCCCACTGTGTGAAATTGTCTTGAAACCTTGCAACATTACCGTACAAAAAGCTTCCTTGCTCTCTAATCTCTATGGTCCCTTCACTTTTGGCCATTGGCAAAGCAACAAGAGCATTCTCTATTATGAGATTATCACAGCATGGGATGGGCCAGGAGGGCAAGGATATTTTTTCTAATCCTTTTTTTTGGATAAACGCAATTGTATTGGGATATTGTTTTATATATTTTGTAGGACCACTTGCTTCAGGTACTTGTAAACGTTAAGAGTGAAAAAAAGAATTGGGGGATGGTGCTGAGGGAGAGCACCAATGTTGTCCCCAATCTGGGCCGTTCATGCTCGGCAATGGACGGCTCGGATTTGTTTGGGTAGCGGACGGTTTGGATGTGTTTGGACAAGATGTGATCCGAGCCGTCCATCGCCGAGCACGGACGGCTCAAATCGGACAACATGCACGCTGTCCCCAAAGCGACAACATGCACCCCGGATCCGGAAAAAAAAAAATACTTACTTTTATTTCTTGGGACTATAAAACCTCTCCAGGACAAACTTCATTTGTAAACATGGAAAAAAAATTGGGTACCGAATGGGTACCACGTGGCCATGTCGAGTACGATCTCGGCCGTCCAAAGTGTTTTGAACGGCTGAGATTGATTCCCTCTCTCTCCTCTCACCCGGACACTGTCTCTCCTCTTTTTCTCTCTCCTCTTCCGGACCGTTGGATTGTATTTTGGACGGCTGAAATTGCCGAGCGGGTACCACGTGAGCAATACCCGCTCGGCACTGAAAAATTTCTCGTAAACGTGTGATTGATTCTAAACTGCAATCTTGTTTTATCAACTTAATCGCGTAAACAACGTACGTAGTTGTTGTTTTGAATTCGGGGGATTTAGATGTGACGAGATCAACCTTTTTAATGTGTTTTTTTTTTGGTAATTGAGAATTCTCGATGACATTCAGCTTTTGATCGTTCCATTATTGATTTATGGAGACTGATTGTCTAAGTTTACTGGTGGGCTGCACGGTGTACAGCCCAGCCTTTTCCGACTTAATTTCAGCTCCGCTTTCATAATTGGACTCATTCGTATTGTAGAGATGGTCGAGTTGAACAACCACATGAAATGTTGATCGGAAAAATACATAATCAAATCACATGTATTTTGGAAAAAAAAAATTAGTTGAACACATTGGATTTTAATTTCAAGAACCCCTTTTTTTCCATAATAAATGTAACCCGGTCATGTATTTATTGATATCATTTTGAACGTCCTTGTTTAGCTCGACGAATTTTTATTATATGAACAAGTCCCGTCATGAAATCAGAACCGAAATCAAGCCTGAAACGGACAGGTGAACTGTAGGGAATTCGTCTCCTTTAAATTATAAAGTCAATGTATCGTTATCCATTCACTAGCCAATAAATCTACAAAGATGTGCAAGTTGGAAAATAAGTGGCTTTTGGATTTGCTTTTTGTTTTTGTTCATGATTTCAACTTTTAAAAAGCTTGAACCAATCCAGTCTACTCATGACTTCAACATGGAGTCACTGGTGCTGCTCTTTCGGGTTTCGGGTTCGGTTTCGGGTTTGAACAACATCAAGAACGGCAGAGTCTCTACCGTTCGAAGTCGTAAACATGAAAGTGCAACTGGTAGCAACAATTTTTATCAAAACTATTTGAAACGTTGTATTTACAACAAAAATGAATGGGTATTGACAGTATCCAAACAAAAATCGGAACCAATTCCCTCCTTTGACAAGACTATGCATATCCCAAAATCGTCCTACCTTGTAATGAATGCAAGAAAAAAAAAATTTACCTTTCCCCATTGAATGCAAAACAAAGAGAGAAAAAAATTATCGAGCTGAAATGCTGTCCCTACTGCCAATGACAACTTTCCGGTGACGCCTTGAACCGGATTTCCTATCTCTTCCACGTTTAACAGGATTCTTCTTTACCGGCGTCCTTCCCGCCATATTATCTTTAACCAAAGACGTTTTATCTTTGGCTGGTGGAGGAAGATTCGCGACACCAGCCGGAGGTACCATTTGCTCTAACAGATCTCTGTGGTATGCCTGCATGTCAAATTAAGATGATCACTGTCAAGTATATGACTTAGGAAAATGACAATTGCTATTAACTTAAGGGTGAAAACAAAATCTTCAGAGTTTGGGCCATTCAAGAGTAATCAATTTTCAAGATCATTTTAAGGTACATAATTAATTTTTAAACCCCATTTAAAAATAAAAATAAAAACTTGGTAAATTACTACCTGTATCACAAAATTTCGCCTTTCACAATCCATAAACATATTGACACCCCAATCAACTTGCGCCATTATTTTGTCCCGTACAGTGGAGAAGCTCAACTGATCCCTGGAAGTAAAACGATCGACTTCGTTGAACCATAGACAGGTGAACAGATTTGTAATGGGAATGTGTTCCTTTATGATCACACACCCTTCGGGAACATCTGCAGAAAGTCGGATATAAAGCAAAATTCAAATTGGAGATAGAACAAAAATAGTCAAAAGAACAAAGAGTAACAAATCTAGCACCTACCGCTAGTTATAGGAAGCTTAGCCTCAGAATACGGTGTTAAACCCTCTTTTTTATAAAATTCGACCTGGTAATTGATAGAGGCGTTGTCATATTTCCCTCCAGCTTTATTAGCTTCAGCTTCTTCAAATACATCGAAGCGTCTATAGTGTCTTGAAATAGCAAAAGTGGCATTTTGGCGCCACAAGAACCTAGTAATTGACAAGCTAAACATCACACGTCCCCATGAACAAAAAGGAAAAACAGAAGTCCACCATACATATTGCAACTACTGTATACAGTAACCATAATATTACTCTATGCATACAGTTGACAGTGGTTTTGCTTTCAAGATCATAGCAGAAACTGCATTTAACGATTTCTTCTTAGATGCGCCAATGTAAAATATTTCATCTCCACGCGGGAACAAAGTTCGTTCTTTTAATTAGACTGATCAAGTGAAACATGGGTGGTAAGTAAGAGCATATCAACATGAATAGCCCGTAATTTATGAATTTGCAGTCCTTTATTAAAGAACCTAGGAATATAAACTTAGCTGTGAAAAGAGAACCTACAGTAACACCCAAGAAAGGGCATCTTTTTCATAGACCCATGGTGGTTCGTGGTGTGTAGACTAGACCAGAATAATGCCAACAAAAGCATAGCCTACAGAATATAGCCTTCATTTTTTCAGATGAGGAGACCTAATCGGGTTCTTTGATTTCAGTGTTGCTTTATGTGTAGGAGAAATGAGGAGTCCTTGGGTTATCTATTTCTACGTCCCACATTTGTTACGCCTTCATGACAAATATCACTTTAGTTGGGGGAGCTATTATTGGATGGTTTGGTCTTTGGAGGTTATAATTAACCAATGTGGGACAATCTCTAACACTCCACTGCACGTGCGACCCCTGACCCGTACGTGGAGAGATAAACAACGATTCAACACATACGACAACTATCAACCATCAACGACAAACTAAGGGGAACCAACCATCAACAACATAGAGTTCTGTTCAAAAGCCTCCAAAAGCCTAGCTCTAATACCATGTTAAAGCATCCAACTCAAAACCAATTGGCAATGAGCGGAGAGGCCGCCATGCTCATATACTATCTTTGGAGGTTATAATTAACCAACATGGGACAATCTCTAACAAAGCTTTCGATTGATTTTAAGGACTTTTGAAGCAACAAGAAGACTAAAACCTTGTGGGATTGTTTTTGTTCCTCTTGACTTTGGATTACTTGGTAGGAGAGCAATAGAAGGATGTCTTAGGTGAAGTTTGAGAATGCCTACTCCTTACAGATTGGAATTTTCCCTCTAGTCTTTTTGGACTTCTGTGTCTGCTCAATTTAAGTTGATTCCTTTTATTTTGGCAGAGGATGGTGAGTGCCATGTAGTCAACGGTTTTGTGACTTTTGTCTCTTTTGTATGATTTCTCTTGTACTTATTTTGGGCGGGCTTCTCGTCCTCAGAAACTTGGATACTTGTCTTCGTCTTCTTTCAAATATTCTTCTGTTGTTGATAAAAAAAAAATGAACAGAAGAGCAAAGCCAACTAACATTAGTACCAGATAAGAGTCAAAGTAAGACTTGGTGAAATGAACTTTGGCTCACAACATCAAGTGGATCTAAATATGACTCGCAGGTCCATCTTTACAAGCTTAAGCATGAAAGTAAGCTAACATGACATTCATGATGAGTTCTCAAAGTTGAGATATATGTGATGTCCCAAATACTTTTCAGATTAACAATTGATGTACTTGAATATGTGAATAGTGAATACATATCCTCTTACACATCATTCACAAGGATATTGTTGAACTAACATTTGATTCTTTCTTTTTCATGCACCTAAAAACTTAGTTTTTAATAGTTGCAATGGAGCACCTAGCATCATCAAAGAAAAGAACATTACTCACTCTCTACAAATCTAGTTTATTACGGGTTACCATGTGAGGCTAAAAAGTACGCTACAGCCATTTGAAATATGACAATTTACTAAACCAATCCATCAACCAACCGAGGGTGTCATACAAATGCAAGGAAGATCCTTCATAAGATATCAAAAATCAGATACCAAGTTCTTGAAAAGTGGATTTACCTCTCCAAAATTTGGAATGGATCCACCACAAGCTGAAGCTTTCCGTCAATCCATATAGAGTACCGGACATGAGGAAAGAGCCTATGTAATAGTAGCTTTGGAACCTGGAATGAGAATATTATGGGTCAAGTAAAATATACCAATCTTTATGCCTTCTTATGCAGAGAAGTTCAACTTCCACAACTTCTATACGAAGTACAAGCACTGTACCTAAATTTGCCATATTTATGTACTTTTTTTTCTTTTTTCTTTTTTTTTTTTGAAGAGGGAAATTCATTTCAAACGCCCGAAGGATCAAGATTTCATCATAAGATCATGGAATGAACCAAAACTACCAACATCTAGATGCTAGCACATGCACTAGCAGGCTCAATGACACATATTTCGAAAGCAGACCAACAACAAGGTCGGGCATAGAGTCAGTCAAAGACATGGTAGTAGAGGATCGTATAAGGACAAATTTGGAACAAAAACATTTCCACAAGGAAAAGTAACAACAAAACAAAATAAAACACCCACTTATTCAATCTCCACCCATAAACTATAAACACCAAAGCTGCCGCCTAGCCACCACATACCGACTACAAGTTGCTGAAGTAGACCCACGACATCGGAGCCGCCAGAGCTGAACGGCAGAGTGTGGGAGGGGGTGGAAGGAGGGGAGTGGCAGGAGGTGGAGGAGCAGCCCCCTCCCCAAAAGCACAAACCCTAGATTCTAAAGGGTGGAGAGAGAGAGATTTGTATGTATTTTTCATATTGTTGTTATTTTTTTACCCCAGCAAACTTGATTTCCTCTTCATCGTATGTAGATTTCCATGGGAAATACAGTAGTTAGTTGGCGCTAGTCTTGCGCGCCACTGCTCTTGTTAGTCTTGTATAGGTTGTATACTTAGCAGCACCCCAGCCGTTCATTGGTAGATATAAACGAGGGACAAGCCAACCAGAACAAAGTGAACGAACCTTTCCGTTGCGTCTTGGGTCAGTATAAGGAATGTTACGGACAACAACAATCCTCCATAATCCAACCATCTTGCTGCTGTCCAAGCCACTGGAATTCTTCAAGTATGCCTCTGTCTCCTCATCTACGAACATAAAAAAGGGTATACTCTTCTTTGCAATTTCACTAATGTTCTTAGGTTGTTGTATTACATCATAGTTTCCTGGAAACATTGTAATTGTTAGAAAAGGCAAACCATGTTCATAAGAAAAACAAAAGCTCCAACAAACCACTGTAGCATAAAAGTTAAAGATGCACACAGGACATACAAAGGGGAAGGGAATGATAATACATCGAATTATGATAATCAGTGAAACAGGAAAGCCTGGAATAAAAAGGTGGTTTAATGCTTGTACCAAATATGGCTGATGCAACAATAACCCCATGGAACTGCTCCAACTCTTTAAGGTCAGTGTCATCAATATCAAACCCAGTCTGGGAACCCGGTCTACATCCTTTGGCAAAACTGAAACAAAAAAAAAAAAAGAACAATACAGGGGCATGCACCAGAAGTGAGTCAGGAGAGAAATTCAAAGAATGTTAAAAGAAAGACGAAAAACTTGACATGCTATCATTCTGCTAAGCAGTAACTACCACCATGGGCTTATAGTAAGGGAACCTACCCGCAGTGAACAGTCATCGATTCTTTAACATTAAAAGAATCGTTCCTCTGCTTTAAAGAAGGAAATCCACCAAAATCAGAACCTCCATGTGGTTCTGCCTTAATTGGATTTTCTTCGCGAAAATAATTTAAATGTTGAAGCACAGGTGAGGCTGATGGGGAGCTTGGCATTCTGGCTAAAGCCTGATCCACAGGAAGGTAACACACGGGACATGCTGAGAATAACAAAGAACATAATCAATATAACTGGAGCATTAAATGTACATGCATATAACTTTTTCTTCACTAAATAAAACAGAAGGCACCAAAAAAATTCTGCTTTAGTGTATAGTGGACGTGAAGCACAACGGTAATTAACTAAAACATGGGTCATTCAGGTACGAGGAACAGAAAGTGATTAGTGTACGGCGGTACGCTGCATAACTAAAATCATCGCAGGATAAGGTAGGCTTCTATAGATTATTACAATTAGACTCTACTTATTCCAGCAGATAAACTTTCAAAAGATTAGGGTACTATTTTTTCATCACTTTTTTTCTTGGCCAAAGTCAATAATATTGTTAGTTGTAGTTACTAGTTAGTGAGATTTGAACCTCAGTCAAATGCGTGGGAGTACATGGTGCCTACCACTGGCTACCACTCCACTTGCACTATTTTTTCATCATTATTGCATAAGACATTCTTCAAGCATTGTGACCGGTCTTTTTTTCACTTTTTGTCTAGCTAAATCTCCACGGTTTCTAGAGCTTTAGTTGATTACATTTTATTCCTCCCTTAAGGGAAATCGTGGATATAAATAGAAAGAACTTCAAGATTGCATTGGATCGCTAAATTTTCGGTTTTGAAGCATACATGTACCAAATTTCGGAATGTGCATTCAAATGCGAAAGTGGCTAGGATATTAGCATTTTGTGGTAACGCGCAGGGACCAGGTGATGTATACCTTCACAATACATTGGTTAAGATCCTATATAACTCCAATATGCAGATAAAGGTTTAAAAAAGATACAAAGACTTACGGCGTGGTCCAATCCGTCTTCTATCCCCCGGAGGGGGAGGGGGAACTGAAAAATGTCTGCACGGATGTTCCAGAGAAGAACTGGAGACTGTAACAATTGCAGGAGAAAAAGGATTGGGAATAGGTGGACGTTCGCTGTTGACATCACCACATACTGTAACAGTTTCCACCTCCGAATTTTTCTTGTTTTGAATTGTTTGAGCAATGTATGGACCACTGCTTTCAGATGCTTCTTCTAGAGGAAACAAGGCCATCAATCAATATGCACATAGGTTAGGAAGTCCAATAATAGCAATGCAGGAAAAAATAAAACCAGATACTTAAATTTGAAGAACCACAACTGGTGAAACAACATAGTTTTGACGGACTCAAGGAGCTATAGGTGCAGTCATTTTGATCTGGCGATACTCTAAGCAGTAGGCAGTAGCTCTATGCAAGGTCTAATAATCAAAGAAACTGGAAAATCCTAACTTCCAGCCTAATACATAAAGCTTAATTATGATAAAGATATTCAGTACTATCAAGTACAAACATTACAGATACGCCCTACACTTATGCCTGAGATTCATTAAACTAAGTAACATAAGCATTTAAAGCTTCCTCACTACATGTGGGTAGAGTGCCAAAAATGACCAGAAAAAACAATTAAATGTCATGCTTGAAAGGTATAATATGGATATACATCCAATCAAAGTTAATCAATCCAACCAACAATAAAGGCTCTAAATATTAGCATAAACAATAAGTCATGCATGCAGTGACATTCTATTACAAGGAACTTTAGAGTGTGAATAGAACGGAAGAGAAATCAAAAGGGAGACAAACCTTTATGAACAGTAATGAACCCTGTTAAAAAAGCCAAAAGAGCGAACACAGCCAAAATCAGCATTCCAACTTTCCTTCGACCGAAATATCTGTAAATCAAGGGGAGAAACCTTTCCTTCTCCCTCGAACCAGAAAGGGACATCCTTGAAGACTTGCGCACAATGAATGAGTTCTGAGTCTGCAACACACCATTCTGTCCTTGCTGGAGTGATCCGTAACTGCCTGTACGGAGACCCAATGACCCTCCAGTCATTGTACCTCCAAACCCACAATTTTGCGCTTCATCTCCTTTCGCTCTCAGATTTCCCCGTCATTCACAAGACTTGAGGATTAGATGGCAATTCAACAAACTCAAGCCAAGAGTAGTTCCAATATTTGACCCACTTCTCAGCTTCCCAGCTGTGTAGAAAGCATAACTACATATTCTTTCCTGACCCAAATTTAATTGTATTCCTCACTTCAAAAAAATCCTAATATTAACAGCTGTGCCGACGAATTAGTTCCAGTAACTGGACCCACTTTTAAGTTTATCAAACTGTGATTAGTATGCCTGCAAAATTCAATTCGCTTCCTCCAATCAAAAATCCATCCCCACAACCACTCCTAACAAGAAAACTCAAACAGAACTCCCAAAAGCACAACCAATGCAGTTCTGTATTTCAGTGTAAAGATTTCCTCTGGTTTCTTTTAACAATCAGATCAGAACCAAGTCACATATAAATCATAAATTTAGTTCTAATGTAAATCTACTGAAAAAAAAAATCATCCCCAATACCACTCTCATCAATAAGCAAAAATATATCAACCCCAAGGGGTTTGGCCGATTGGCATGAGACGCAACTAGAGGGCTTGCCCTCTTGGTCGCAAGGTCGAATGTCACACCAAACATTTCAAACTTGGGCCATTGGAGGTTTGCCCAGCCATTAACTATAGGACCTCGGGATAAGTTGAGATGTGCGCAAGCCGGCTCAGTCACCCAGGTATCCAAAAGAATAGAGAAAAATATATCTTACATCATACAAAAAACACACACAACTCCAGCACAAAGAACAACTAATCAATTTCTGTATTGCACTTGATTCAGTTTCTCCCTCGGTATCTAATTTCGACTGTGAAATCAAACCCATAAAAACGAACAAATACAAAAACAAAACCCCTTAACAAAACCAACACAAGACGCAATCCAAATTGGCGAACCAATCCGAAACTTGTTAGGGTTACCCACTTTCGATCCGCAAATCAAACTAACAGATCAATGCACAATGCATAACCTCTTAAAAGAAATACAAAAGCTAAATCCAATACACAATAGAGATTAAAGATTGGGTTACCTTAACAATTATCGCCTCTTTTCCAAAACCCAATTTCGAAAATCTGAGGTTTTACTGTTCAAATCTAGGTTTTGCACTATGGAACTTGGAGCTTTAAGAATTGAGATCGTACGGTTGCATTGCTTTTGCGGAAAACAGAGACTAGTCAGGTTGCAGTTATCCAGTGTGGTGTTTATTCACTAAAACTATTAACCCATTTTAGTTTTTTATTTTTTGTTAAAATTCGTTTATATTGTCAAAAAAAATTTATTACTAACGGGAATAAGAAAATTATTTCATGTCAATAAAAAAAAATGAGAGATATACATTTTTTATGATAAGGGATATATAGTATTTATTATATTATTGATAACCAGTAGAGATCTTTTTTTATCGGAAAGTTTAAGTACCCATAAAATGCATTCAGAAAATTGTCCAGATTTTGAAATCAGTGGCTCAGATTCACTTGAGAGTATATCTAAGCCACCGATTTTAAATTTTGAGTAAATTCTAGATATTTTATGGGTATGTGACACTCCTTTTTTTTATTTATCAGATATGCATTGTTTATATATTTATTTTCCATTGACTAGTTTAGATCCAAACAAAAGGACAATATATTGATTATGTAGTTGCTTTGAACATAAATAATGTACTAGGCAGCCAATAATTACAAGACGATTCAGTTTAAAGTGGTCCTTAGATTTTCAACTATTAGGGGGTGTTTGGGAGCCAACTTTTCAACTTTTCATTTTTGGCTTTTTGACTTTTTGGCTTTTTGAATTATGGTCAGAATGAGTTTTGAATTTGGGAGGAGTGTTTGGGAGAAATGTGCAGAATGCATTTTGCAAAAGTAGTAGTGTTTGGGAGAAAAATGATGAAAATGAGTTATGGATTAGTTTTTACCAATTTACCCTTGTCCAATTTTGGTTTTTTTTTTTGTTTGTTGGAAAATATTTTTTACTCTTTCTTTCTATAGTATATATTTTAATGTATGTGCCGTATGTATTTTAATGTATGTGCCATGTATATATAATTGAAGTATAATAATAATTCTTTTTGGAGTATGTATGTTGATGTGTGTGCCACACCATATAATTTTTCTCTCCTTTTTCTTGTAAGTATCGAAATCCCTCAAACTTTTTCTTGTAAATATCGAAATCCCTCTGATATACAACTCTCTCTCTCTCTTTCTCAACAGTGCCAATCCTTTTCTTCTCTCTCTCAACAAACCTTTCTTTTACCCCACAACAGAGTCTACGACCGCAGCTCCGACGATCCAACAACGATGACGACAACGATCCGATATCTTCTCTCACTGGCCGACGACGGCGATCCTCCTCCGGTGGTTGGAGCTCTGACGAACAGAGGAAGGTTCTGGGTCTAAGAAGGTAAAAAAAAAAAAAACAAATTTTCTGGGTTTTTCTTTTCTTAATCCGAAATTTTATTTGTAAATTAGAATTTTTTTTTTGTAAAATTTGGGTTGAATCTCGTTAACAATGGTGGTTTGTGCTTGTGTGGGGGTGTTCGAGAGGGGTAGCCCGGTAATTCGGATGTTGAACAAAATTCAAGGGAAATGGAAAACGAGAAGTAGAAACGGAAAAGGAGGTCCCAACCTACTTCTGGCTTTTGGCTTGGAAAGTGCAAAACGCAGAATTCATTTTCGGAGAACTCATTCTCAAACTAGACTGCCAAACAGCCAGAAGTGGATAACGAGAATGGGAAAAGGCGATAAGTAGGCGGCCAAACAGGGTCTTGTACTATTGGGATAAGATTCCGTGAAGCATATAAATCTATTAAAAAAGTTTAAATTCAAAAAAAGAAATACACCATAATAAACAAAAACCTACTCCCTCCGTTCCAATTTTATAGTCCTTCGTTCTATCGTAACCGGATAAAAAAACGATTATATCTTTCAATCGGTAATACATTTTATATGCAATATAAATCTTGTTTGATTTTTTTTTTTTTTATCAAACTCCGAGTCTTTTATTACTAAAAAACCGCCCAAAGGGCTACAAACGCAGAACCGGAGCCCATCGAAGGGTAAAAAAACCCCAATAAACGGGTTATCCATGTGGTTCAGATGAGCACAAACCGAGTACAGAAAACAACCACCCCGAAAAGGAGTACCAAACAACCACCGTTGAAGGGGGCAACGATTCCACACAGGGAATAGAAGAAAACAAACAAAACAGAAAAACAAATAAACTGAAAAATCCGGCTAGATCCATAACCATCTTCAAACCCATCAACGATCACCATCAGCATCAAGAGGGGTGAGAAATGGCAGCGGTAATTTGACCTGCCTACACCGCTCACACCCCAAAGCAAACCAATAGCAACACCGTGATTTGAACGAAGAACGACGTAGATGGAGTCGGATTGATAAACCTCCCCGGAGAAGAAACCGAAGTCGCCGCCGTCGGAGAGGGGTCTGCAGGACTCCGCCGCACCAGATCCGGCAGCTTTATTTGGTTGAACAGCAGACCCAAGCACCCTCAATCCTAGACCCGCCCCGAAACATCTCCAAACTCGGCCGCGAAGAAGAAGAAGGGGGTAAGTTACTGTGGCGTGAAGTTGAGACGAAAATGGATGATGATTATGGAAGGGGTCGGAGCTGTAGAGTTTAGGGCGAAGGGATGAGAGGGAGAGAGAGATCGGCTGCTTGAGAGAGGGGTGGGGGAGGGGTGGAGGAGAAAGAGGCGGCTGCCTCCCCTCCCCCCAGGCAAACCCTAAGTTTTGTATTCTAGAGAGAATGAGGAGAGAATATTCGTGAGGAATCTGCTTGCTCCCCTATCAACTTATTGATATTTTGTTTAATAGATCTTGATTTAATCTAATAAACAAAGTGTTCAAAATCACCTAAAACATTATAGATTATAAGATATAACATTTTGAAAAGTAGCACGAACTCCAAAAAGGGGACTATAAAATTGGGACGGAGGGAGTATTTCAGATAATACATTCTTGTATCTATCCTCGGGAGCCCCTTTATTACATCAAAATGAGCTGTTTGAACCATTTATTTTGACTCTTTTTAAGTTTGATTGATAAATTTTGGTCGATGGTATATTTTATTTTTATTTAATGGTGCGGCACTGGAGACTCTAAAGTGGATGATTGTGTGGTCAATTGAACCCATAAATTTTTTATGACTAATGTATATAGTACTGTATTTTTTAATGAAATGGTCGATAAAACCGTCAAATCAAATCCAAATGTACGAAAAAGTAGATAATGGGTCCAATTTGAAATTTTCAAATGTGCAAGTCAATCTTATAAACAAATGAAACTTAAATTAGGGCATTCTTATCAGGAGCACCAAATTTTACATCAAATTTAATTTCAAAAACACATTTTACAAATTTAGCATGTCACTATCCAAAAATTTTCAAAATCAGACTCTATATCCAAACTTTACTATATTAAACTATTTCCCTCAAATCTATAAAAAAAATATTAAAAAAAAATTCCCCTAAAATATTAACTCCCCTCCTGGGGAGGAGTTTTGGTGTCAGTGAAGTACACCTTTTTTCTCAAAAGCTCTATCCTCAGCCCCCTCTCTCTTCTGTTCCCCGCATGGCAAAAATAATAAAGAAAAGAAGATGAGTGAACAGTGAAGTAACAAAATTGTGGCATTACTGTAACAAAGCTACAAGTTTTACATATTTGCTAAATATTTGTTAAGTCTGATTTTTTCATGTTTTAAGGTGTTTCCTCTCCACATTTAACTTTTAAGTGGGTTTGTTAACCCTGATGAGATGCTCTTAGAGCATCTTCACCCCTTATTACTCAAATTTCTACACAGATTTTTTTATACTCATATTTGGATAAAAATGCAAGTAAAAGCTTCATTTGGTATTGAGTGCTCCACTGGGCAAACTCAAATCCAAGCACAGATTTGAGTAAAAGGTTCATTAATGGCAAAGCTATAAATATAAGGGTGTGAAATTTACCAACGCGCGTTCTCTCTCTCTTTTAGGGGTGCACATATCTCAGGGCGGGGTCGGGCCGAGCTTATACTAGATACTAATAAGACTTGTGCTTGTCCAAGTTCGGCTTATTAAGAATTGAGCTTCATTGTATATTCCCATACCCAGTCCAATTATAGTTTTATTTCTCATACCCGCCAAACAAGCCCATTTATTTTTCTAAAGCGTGATATCACAAACATAAATAGATCAACTACAATGACCACATATTAGAATTCACAACTAGGAATACTTAAAGTCTTACGTTCTCACAATACTATTAAAAGCAAACCCATAAAACATTATGGTTCTGATAATTAAATTCTCTCTCAAAAGGCAATAAAAGTGTTCAAAAAATGAAACTATCCAACATTCATAAAGCTTAACATGCAAAAAATTATATTCAAGAGGGCCGGGCTCAGGCTAGGACTTTAGGATTTTCCAAACCCATCTCATTAACTAATCGAGCTTAAAATATCAACCCGGCCCAACCGTATAGGCCTCTCAAACCCTAAAAAAATAGGCTTGGTTGGGTGGGCCACCAGGCCGGTGTGCCCCCCTACTCTTCCCCTTTCATTCTCACCATTGCCCCTTCTATTTTCTTTATATCTCACAAATTTGAAGGCCATCTCTCTCTCTCAAGTTATCAACTACAATTCAACTCACCCGTCTCCGAATTAAGGTACCCACCTTTACTTTTCTTTCTTTCTTTATTTTTTTTCCTTCTCATTTCGGAATGTATTTTGGTTGTTGAAGGTCATTGTAAAGGGTTTTCTATTGTTAGCCCAATAGGAAAAAAAAAAAAACAAGTTTCAATGTTCTTTTCACACATGTTTATACATTTTTCATACATTTCAGTACACTTTTTAAGGCTTATTATCAGCCCAATGGGCTGATTTTAGAATTTTGCCATTGTAAATTGGATGTCCACTTTGCGATCCTAACACGAGATCATAAAAATGAGAGCGAGATCCTAAAGCCAGATCATATTTCTGGAATGAAGTCCTAACATAAGATCCTAAAGTGAGTACTTATGTTTATGGTTCCATAATTTGGAAGGATTGAGAGAGGTGGAATTCCGTCAAAGTATCTGACGAAAGAAGAAAGATGCTCGATTAATAGGGACAAAATAGCGACAAGAGAAAATGCGTGAAATTTTGTCAGATAGAATGTCAAAATAGATACAGCTAGCAGTGAGTTTATTGTTTTTTATTACTAACTAAAAATAACCAATGTATGACTTGACATAGTAAATTTTAACAATCTCCAAATAAATAACCAAAAACTAATGTAAAAAGTATTTATTAGTATTCAATTTTAGTTAGGCCATTGTAGCATGCAAATACTCTAACAAAACAAAACAAAAAAAACCCTTTAAGTTCTTATATTGCTAACCCTGGCTCTTGAATTGGAGTCCAAAAATACGGAGATGAGGAAGTCTTTTTGTTTTGTAGTTTAAAAAATATATCTCTAAAAGTTTTCATTGTTTAGTCGTTGGAGTTTTTTTTTTTTTGGATATTTAATAATTAGGTCTTGCTAACGCGTGTCTATTAAGCACACGTTAAGCTCACAAACAAACAAATGAACACATTCTCCAATACACCTTTTACACTTTTTTAATACACTTTCACATATTTCTATACACTTTTCACATTTCAATACGTTTTTTTAACCTTAACGTGTGCCTAGCATTTTCCTTAATACGTAATTTGTTATCAAATATTTTCTCTGAATAACCGACCACAGTAATTAACAGTGTGTTTGCGGATACCATGACATAGATGCCAATAAGGTGGGTCCAATTAAGAGCTATGCCAACCTTGATAGGACCTACTCTCTCGTTTCTTTGTCTGAAATAAGAGGGGCACCCCATAAATTTCATACACGTATCATTATGTGGATAACTGTTCCATCATTAAATGACCTATGGACCAGCTGCTACTATTGGATTATGAAGATGGAGATGCAATCCTCTGCAACCAAGTCGAACTGTCCATACTAATAATAATTCTTTTATAGTATAATGGAAATTTAGCATTATGATTTTAAGTTTTAGTTTATTATTTATGGATGTCACTCTATTTTTTTTATTTATTTATAAGGGGTGTCCGAACTCAGGACAAATTTACGCACACTGTGAGTAATTTAGCGGCCCTAAAATAAACAATTAGGCAAATTTTTAGTAATTCCAAGGTTAGAAATATCTAAACTTCGGGAGATCCGACCGTGCAAGCTTTTAAAAGGATCTCGTGAGATTCGACATCTTGAAGTAAATCACACTGTGAATAATGAAAGTTTAGAAAAAGGCTAAAAAAGGAAACTTTGGTCTAATTTTTATTTACAAAATCATCAATTCTAGAAAAAAAAAATATGAGCAGCTAAATATCTTTTTATTTGGATTGGGTCTCGTTACCGAAAAGATTATCACTACACTGAGGAATCATTGTCAGTCAATCATTACTTTGGGGAGAAAAACTTGGACAAAAGTGATACTAAGAGCAAATCCAATGAGGGATGGATATCCAGTTGCATTGCCATTATACAACCAAAAAAATGCAAATCTTCAATCCAGTGCATAGCTATAATCAGTTGCAAAATAGAACAAATGGAAACTTGGTTGCAAATATAGAACCAAGGATGGCTATAGCCATCCTTGCCACATCATCAAGGATAACTGTCATCCCTCCTCAAACCGAACTGGAGAGTACCTGAATATCGCCGGAAAATCGCCGGAATCTCATACGCTCGTCGGAATCTGCTGTTGTCAGCATCACTGGAGCACCGGAATCTTGCTATGGCGACCTCTGTTTCAACATTCAGCATCGGAATCTTGCAACCATGGCCGATCGAACTTAGGGTTTTGGTGAGAAAGTTATGGGTTTTGATCGACAGAGAGAGGGGTGGGTTTGATCGACAGAGAGGGAGAGAGAAGGGTGGGTTTTGATCGACGAGAGAGAGGGGATGTCATCCGATCGGCCATTGTTGGATCACCTCTTCGATCGACAGAGAGAGAGATTAGAGACTGAAGTGGGAAGACAGGGAGACCGAATGAGAGAGAGAGATGTGACCTTTGACTATTAATGTATTTTTTTATTATTGTATTTTTTTAATCAAAATAATATTTATTATTGTATTTTCTGGTTAATGAAATGCAGTTTATTGTATTTTTTTAATCTATTGATTATTGATTATTGTATTTTTTATTATTGTACTATTGATTATTGTATTTTGTATTTTTTTAATAATCAAAATAATCAAAATAATATTGAAATGCATTTTATTTAGCTAATTTCCACAACACGGGAATGGTGGTTGAAACAGAAGAGGGGAAAAAATGTAATTAAAAAATATTTCGGAATGGGAGTTAAAAAATTAGATCACAGCGGGGTTGAAAATAACGTACATAGTTAAATTGGGGTTAAAAACGTAATTAAAAGTGATGTGGCGGAAAATTTAGTTAAATTTGGAACTGTTTGGTTCTATTTTACAACCAAGCATTGGAGACTGGGTTGCATTTTAGCACCAAAAACCACTTTTTGGTGCCAAATTATAGCAATGGCTATAGCCATTTTCCATTTAGCATTGGATTTGCTCTAAGTGATAATTATTTTGTGATGTCAACAAGGAGTAAGCAATGATGTCAAATAAAAAAAAAAAATTGAACCAAGATTATTGTTAACAAAACAAAATGATAAGATTGGTAGTGGATGAGGGATTGGGGCACCGATACATTGTAATGGATGAGGGAGTTGGGTTGTGGAATGATTGTTAGTGTAACATAAACGAATCTTAACTATGTCACATATTTTTAGAAAGGAGATTTACACTCTCATATTATTTGAGAGTATGTCTATTAAAATCAAAATAAACAGACAAGGAAGTGCGAAATTCTTTTTTTTTTTCCTTTTAGTAGTGGATCGGTACTCAACAATTACTCGCTCTGCCCCATATTATTGGGCCTCTTTCTTTTTTTAGACGTGTCAAATAATTGTCTATAAGTTTTAATTTATTAAGTTTTTTATATTCAATATAAATCTTGTTTGATAGATCTCAATTAGTTTTAGTAAACAAAGTTGTTGGAATGACAAAAAATATCATAAATTATGATACATAAACAATTCTTTGAGACGTT
The DNA here is from genome assembly GCA_020921065.1 of Vaccinium darrowii. Classification (NCBI taxonomy): domain Eukaryota; kingdom Viridiplantae; phylum Streptophyta; class Magnoliopsida; order Ericales; family Ericaceae; genus Vaccinium; species Vaccinium darrowii. The sequence goes on from CM037154.1 coordinate 7,217,753, forward strand.
CTAAAATGTAAAGAGGCCCAATAGCATGGGACGGAGGGAGTACTTTTTTTTATTAGAGAAATATTTCCTTTCAATTAAGCTATTGTCACCTGCAAATGAATTACGATCCAAAAAACAATGATAAGAATCTAAGCACAACCTTATTAGATTTTATTTATGTGGCTCACATGCCACATCAATTATAGTTATAGTATATTCATACTTATTTCTATAATATGAGTATTAGATTTAAATAACTAATTGCCTAAATGATTGCAACTATTCATGAATAGGTTTGGTGCCTATTCACAAATAGGTTTGGTACCTACTCATCAATAGATATGGTGAAAATATGGGGATCCAATCTGTTCCATATAATGTTTTACGCTTGTAACTTGATGATAATCATAGGCTTTTATATAGATAGATTGGGACTCTTTCCCAAAAGACACGACATTTCATACTTTCTTCCATCAAGAATGTAATAAAGCACTTATTCATTAATAATTACACCCTTATACATGAATGGTTACCAAACCTATTCATGAATAGTCACCATATCTATTCATGAGTAGTTACCAGCTCTATTAAAAAATAGACATCAAACCTATTCGTGAATAGTTATATTTACTAGTTTTATTTACGAATAGACACCAAATTTATTCATGAATAGTTACAATTATTTAAGCAATTAGTTATTGAAATCCAGTCAAGAGAGAGATGAAGAAATTAAAACAAAATATATGGAAGAAATTCCTTTTGTATCTAGACGTGAACCTCATGCTCTTAAGTCTTAACACATACCGTAATACAGGACGGAAAATCAAGAGAAGAAAACTCTAAGGGTGTAATAGATTCAAATCAAATAAAGCATTGAAGAACCATGTAATTCCAACACAAAAAAGAGAGAGAGAGCCCAAAAAAAAAAGCCAGTCAAAAAACAAAACGATATATTGAAGACTAGCACTGCCACAAACTGCCAATCTCAAACCATGAATTAACGGAGAAGAGCTCCAAATTCTTGGATCTCCAAAACTCCAATCTCTAAGAGAGATCCATAGTTCATTAGAGCCCACATACTAAAGGCATTAAAATGTGTGTTAATACTGGTAGCTACTGACACAGTCACACAGGTGCTTCGCGCTTTCATTTGACGTCTATTCTAATATATAAAAGGGGCTATCCCATTTTGGTGTCATCTTTGTGAGAGATTGTGTATATAATTTCAATGCCAAAAATGCAGCCATTAAGTAACTAAACGAGAGTTAAGAAAAAATACTGCAATGGGGTAAAAATGATCACTTGCACATACATCGATCACGTGTGCCCTAGATGCTTGTTTTTATTATATGTATCTCGGATAAATATTGTTCCCTCAATAGTTTACAATGATAACTAAGTTCGAATGTGTTAGAAAATATCCAACTTTTAACCACTCCACCAGATATTTCTTATCCAAAATTGGCCAAAATTTCCATGTTTACGGATTTCATCAAGTAGACATGAAAAAAGTAATAAATGTTTTATCCTACGTGATGTCGTATATTCGAATTCCACAGAGCCCAAACATTCTACACATTGGAGCCACTAGAGGGTTTGTCAGATCGCTAACTTCAGGACATTGAAGTTAGTTGAGATACGGTCCATACGGACAATCTGACTCGGACATCTACTAATCAACAAGGGTCTCGCTACTGTGAATTCACAATAAGCAAAAAAAAAAAACACACACACACACCACATTTTAGTGCACCTTTTACATTTTTTAATACATTCACATCTACTCTTATACATTTTTAATATATTTTAATACACTTTTTAAACACTACCAATAATTGTCAAATTAGACGATTATGATGTACGCTTAGTTCTTTGGGGCGCTACGGGCCCGGATCCGGTGGTTTGGGGTGGTCCAATTATTGTCTCTTGCATGAACCAGTGTGGTCATTTGAGGGGAAAAAAAAAGGGTGCGATCATCCAATCACTACTTCAATCATAATCAGGCACTTGAAAATCAGATACTCCTATATTTGAGAAAATTTGATACCAGTAGTTGAAGGGACCCACAGGGGTCATTTCATTTAACCGTCCAATTGAAATTTCACCTCACCTAACTACTACATTAATTTAAGAAGGGAGGTCCGTAAATAAAAGCTAGGAAAACCCAACGACCTTCTTTGTGCCTAGGTCACACCTCCCCCGACGCACGCGCCTTCGAGCACGTGGCGCGCCGTCATCACGAAATGGACCCAAGTGGCCATGGACAAAGGAAAAATTATTCAATTCGGTATTAATGGTTTTGGGCACCAGTGCTCATAACAACTTTTTTCACCGCACATTTTTGCGTGGCCTAATGTTAAATGAATAGTCAAAAATGTGTGGTAGAAAAAAATATTGTGGCATCACGTGACTATGGCACTTAGAGCATGGAATAATTATTCATGTATTTTTTGATAACTCGATAGTCCGGATCAGCTTGCACGCACCTCGACTAATCACAAGTTCTATGTACACCCCACCACGAGAGCAGACCTGTTGTCCCGAAAATCCTGTTCTAACTCCATGTCCCGTCCATCCGAGCAATCGATGACTCTGATTCTATCTCATCCCAAAAAAATCTGAGTTATCCATATTCATCTGCAAATCTAAGTTGTTGATTACTTGAATGGACCGGATAGGGAGTTCGAGAAAGCGGATCCACCAGCCCCCGCCACAAACATAGATCTAGCATAGCCAATACCCGTAAGAACCATGAAATCTTGTGTAGATGATGCCAAAAAGTTCAGAATAATAATTTACTCATGTATGGTGTGTACAAAGTGAGAACGAATGCCTATTGGTTGAATTTTTAATTTTAACAACTCACATGGATATAATTTATTTAATACCATGAAATTGTATTAAATTGGACGATGACCTCTGTAATGATTGTTAATGACTCTAATGTAGGGTCTTGAAGCCCAACAACTTTTTTTGTTTGCTTATTTGTCGACCTTTTACAAGTCCTAACTTTTGGTTTCATGCCTGCAAGATTTAGGGTTGCTGCTGTACAGCTCCTGTGCACGTCAGGTGTTGTTGACAGTAGGAGAAAATATAATATTTTTCCTGCTACAATTACAACTTATTAACTAAGGACATAATTTTTTTTAAGTGATTAGTTTGACTAACATGTATTTCGTGACACTCCTAAATAAATTGAAATACTGTGATTGGATTAGTCCTAGGCTTGAGACTTAAGGGTTTCCTTCCTCCTAAGGTCTCACGTTCGATACCTCGTAGGTGCTATCAATTCCTTTGGAACTAGTCTATACAGAGCTTTGCTCTGATTTTATATGGCCCCCCGCTAGTGGACAATGGGATTGATCTCCCACGATTAATCGGGGTGCGCGAAATCTGGCCCGAACACTTGGTTAAAAAAAAAAAAAAAACTTTGTATATTAATTAACAGGTAATCAATGGAACCATATAATTGCTTGAGCTTGATGAAAAACACGAATTTATGTAGCCGAACTAAATTGATTGAGACTTAATACTCAATTTGGGATACTTGAAACAAAATTTCATTGCATACGAGTACATTAATATTTAAGTAAATCGTGGGTTAAATAAATAGGAGGAGTTATGTTGGTAATTTTTATAGTAGAAGCTCAATTGTACAACATAATAATAGAGAAAATGAAAGTTTAGACAATTCTTAAAGCATCTTTAATAGACTTTATTAAATAGTTAAACTTCACTACTAAACTTTGCTTCCTTATATAACACATTGGGATGAAATTTTTGTGGTGCATTTCAAGTTCTTCAAATATAGCCATTAAGTACTATTTTTACCCATAAAAAATGTTAAATTCACAAAAGATAAAAAATCAAAGGGAAAAAATTAGAAAATTGTAAGACAAAATTAATGCTAATTTCACGTTTGAAGGGTGTTACTCAGTCTTTGAATAGGCTACGAACGAATCGAGCTGCTTGTGAGCAGCTTGTGGCTCAGCTCATTTAGTAATCTAGCCGAGCTCGAGTTTGAGTTTTAGGCTTGTTTAGTAAACGAGCTTTGTAAAGCTCGGCTCTGTTCGCAAAAGCTTGACTCGTTTGTATAGCCTCGGTTCATTTAAGGAGACTCGTTAAGTAATTTATCCTGGCTCGGCTTATTCGTAAACGAGCTGAACTCGAGCTCGTTTTTTGGCTGGTTTACTAAATGAGCGGAGCGAATGAGCCAAGCTCGAGCTCTAGAAAGCTTGACTCGGCTAGTTTGCACCCCTAAATAAAGAGTGAAAAGTAAAATTTAAAGGTGATGCAGTGTTCAAAGCTATGGAGCACACTCATGGACACACATGACCGACCTTGAGATTTTTGAGGCTTAAACCGAAATAAAAAATATAAAAAAACTGCGCCTTAGGTTTTTGTAAAAAAAAGTTCCCTATAAGTGGCTATTATAGGTTAAGGCTAAGTTTTCCGAAAGATTTTATCAAAGATGAAATCAAGATTTGATAAGATCGGGGTTGATTTTATCAAATCTTGATAATTTTTTTTTAGAAACTAGGCCTAAAAATATTAAACATGGTATTTGACTTTCATAATTTCAAAATAAAATAAAATTTTAAATTCTTTATACAGTTAGAAAAAATAAAACCAAATATAACAAAGTATTGTTCATACTACGTGTTTTCTGTAACTAATTATGGGGTTGTTCCAATTTGTTAGTGAAAATAAATTGCTTTTGTTTATTTATTGTTCAACAATTATTTATTTGCAAATTTGATGAAAAGATAAAAGAAAGACTAAAATAACTAGAGAAAATAAAAAATTATCAAAATAATTTTGGCATGCAAAGAGATTTGAAACTTGGATTTAAGTAACATTTATAACCACTAAAGCACAACTAATTTTTTATACATGTTGCACAAGAGTTTTGTTTTATTAACACTAGATTCAATAAAAAAGGGGCAAAATAACATTTTGCCAAAATAGCCTCGAAGGAGTTGAACATTGGACAACTAGTTCTAACATGCACACATAGACCACTCGAGCAAGCTCCAAACCTAAGCTAAATCACATAGTTGTTTATATATAACATAGAAGGGAAATGGGCCCCTACTTTTTTCGTAATTTTTTTCCCGCTTTTGGCCAGGGCTGGCCTTGCGGACACAGACATGACGAAGGACACCAACATGAATACAACATGCAAAAATTCATAAAAATGGGACACAGGCACAATAGGAGACACGACAAAGTATTTTTAAGTCGATCAAATATTTGGATAATGACTCATATTGAATGCATTATCGCATGGTTATGTACGTATATTTGTGAATGCATATGTTTTACATAGCACCTTTTTGGCAAACGCTTTTGAAGTTATAAATATTTTGCTCTTGAAAAAATATTAAAATATATATAAAAACCACCTTGTTGTGCTTCCAGAAGTGCCCCATCGCGTTTCTCCCATGTCTTGGCGTCTCTCCTCATAAAAATAGTATCACGTGCATGTGTTTCATACGAGTACTACTTGCAGGTCCCCAGCGTGCATGTCGTATGTTCTCGAATATCCGACATAAATATGGGAATCAACTAGACATCTTTAAAAGTGTCAGTGTTTCACAGGTTCGCAAACGCTGAAATAGGTAAAAGATGTACAGTACTAAAATCTTTGAAAGTATCTGCCGAGACGTTTTTTTAGCAATTTAAAAATACTTATTATTATCTTCTATGGAAAAAATACTAAAGAAAACCAGCAGGAATCAATGGTGTTTTATAGTACTTTCATGTTGATGGGCGCGGTTGCATGATTGCGCGTGGTGGTGAATTTACATAGGAAGAATGTCTCATTTGCATTGGGCCTCTCTCTCTCTCTCTAATAAAAGCTGCTCCGCTAGTCAGGCAATATAATAAATACACAAGAAGAAAATGTACAGAGAATTTTTTTACATCACCACACCTCAACCCACCACCCCCATTTCTCTCTCTCTCTCTCTCTCTCTCTCTCTACTATCAGTGCCCTAGATCCACCTTTCAATAACCCAATTCCGCAGCCCTAAATCACACCTTCACCTCAATGTTTTCATTTCGCGCCACTTATTAGAGAGAGTCTCAACAACTGTATATCTCAATCATTTACTACAAAGGTACTACGTGCTGAAACTCCTCTGCGGGTATTTGTAAAATTTCCACTCCTTTCTAGGGTTTGTTTTAATTGTAAAATGGTGAAGTTTCTTGATTCCTGTACGAGTAGATATTGCTATTTCTTTGTTATAGCTTGGTAGTGTATTAATTTGGGTTTGTGGGTTTTGAATCTTGGGTTAGGAATTTATTCTTTCATTTAGTTTGGTTGGTGGGCATCACAGAAGAGGTTAATGTGGAAATAAAGTACCTAATTTGAAATTAGTTGGTGATTTTTTAAATGGGTGGGTTTGAATAATGGTTGGGAAATGATTATTTTATTGAGTTTGGTTCTGATGGGCATGGAAGAAGAGTTACTTGTGGGAATAAAGGGTCTCATTTCTGTAAAGTTCTTATCTTGAAGGTGGGTTTTGTATTGTTTAAGTGTAAAACAATGGGCAGTGTTTGTTGTAAGCCCTCTGCTATTGAAGATAGTAGGGAGAGTCCAAGAGATAGGGTATCAAGCAAGGCTTCTTCGGACTTGCGGGTTGCAAGGGCAGCTTCGTCGAGGAGAGAAGAAGGGTATAGAGTAAAGGATCGATTGGATAGTAGTGATGGGAGGGCAATGCTGATTGATAAGCAGGTAAATGGTTCTATTCGGTTGCACGGTGAGAATTTTGAGAGGAAGAGGGAGAAGGGTGAGTATGCGGTTGCAACGCACTATCCTGGGATGGGCAGGGTTCCCAAAGCTACAGAAGGGGAGCAGGTCGCGGCGGGTTGGCCTCCATGGTTGTCGGCAGTGGCAGGTGAAGCTATCAGGGGATGGGTGCCACGGCGGGCAGATTCTTTCGAGAAGTTGGATAAAGTATGTTCCTTTATATTGCTTGTTTTTGAATTGATTCTGATTGCACTTCTTAGAAAATGCACACTTTTAATGCATAAGTAACGATTGTCTTGTGGTTTTCCCTTCATAAGCTCCGCCTAGTAGAATTGTTCATCACAAAGTTGGACCTCAAATTTTTGAAACAGTTGCAGTCGCCTGTTAAAATCCCTACTGTATGGGGTATGTGCTGTTGGTAGGTGAGAAACCTTCATGATGTCGAACCAAGAGGTCATGCTACTTGCCTCAGCCCCTCAGCTCTGGGACTGGGCTCTCAGGTGACCACCCTGATTCGACCATACTTTGAAAAGGGGGCTTCCTCAAGTCTGCTAGGTTCTTCTCCTTCCTAATCCATAAAGGCTGAGTTGACCAATGTGAGTTGCCCCAGCTCTCTCCTCTGCTGGTTTACAGCCCACCATGTTCCTAGAGGGTCCACGGTTTTGCCATGTCACCTATTGCCGTCCAATGTGGTTTATCCGAGAGTACATTTAGGTATCTGGAAAACTATGTAATAATTTCCCCTTGCTGTAATTATTGATGTTACCAGGTGCAACCGTATTTGCCTAAAGGCCTCCCTTCCCAATCCAGTGATTGCCTCACCCAAGATGCAACCGAAGCTAGCCAAACCTTGATGAAACCAAGTTTGCATTTATGAGTAGTCGTTCAGAGCCTCACAATCAGCCACTTATCCTCCAGAGCCTAGTCAATCCTAACTTTTCCTTTGAATTTACACTAAAAGCCCCAAGTTGTGTAGTACGCCCTGCCTCTCCTTCAGGGAGCTGGAAGATTCACTACTCATATGAAGTTGCTTGATGAACTACCTTATTACTGCCTATCTTTTCTTGGGTGAACTCCAGAAAAAAAGCTGATGGATTCACACTTGACTCTACCTACGCATTACAATGCCTGTGTGTTACGTCACTTACTGTTGGTTGCTTTCATTTCTTTCTCTGATGGGTACTTTTCTGCAGATTGGCCAGGGTACTTACAGTAATGTTTATCGGGCTCGTGATCTTGATCAAGGGAAGATTGTTGCTTTAAAGAAAGTTAGGTTTGATAACCTGGAACCTGAGAGTGTCCGTTTCATGGCGAGGGAAATTCACATTTTGCGTAGACTTGATCATCCTAATGTTATAAAACTGGAAGGTTTAGTTACATCAAGGATGTCTTGCAGCTTGTATCTTGTTTTCGAGTACATGGAGCATGATCTGGCAGGCCTTGCTTCACATCCTGGTCTTAAGTTTACTGAATCACAGGTACACAGTTTTTTTACTATCATCTGGAAATGCAATTTCTTGAATCTGTTGTAGTCAAATTGTTTGATACTGCTGTAACACCACGTGATGTTTGTAGAGATCCTCCAACATTCGCATGGCACTATTACCTTTCTTGAATCATTGCGCTATTGTTCTTTAAATTTATGGTCCTTTATATGTGGTAAGTGGTGTTAGTTGTTAGATTCTTTGCTTTGGTAGATCTCATTTCTTTGACTGCTCATCTGCAGGTTAAATGTTACGTGCAACAACTTTTACGTGGTCTTGATCATTGTCATAGTCGCGGTGTTCTCCATCGTGACGTAAAAGGTTCCAACCTTCTAATTGACAATAATGGCATTTTGAAGATTGCAGACTTTGGCCTAGCAAGTTTTTTTGATCCTCATCTAAATCAGACATTGACAAGCCGTGTTGTGACTCTCTGGTACCGTCCACCGGAGCTTCTACTTGGTGCTACTTTTTATGGGACTGCTGTGGATTTGTGGAGTACTGGTTGCATCCTTGCGGAATTGTATGCTGGCAAGCCTATTATGCCAGGAAGAACAGAGGTACCTTGTCATTAGTTTTTATTTTCTGTGAAACATGCGCAATTGATGCTCCTTATAGCCTAATGGTGCCAAAAGAATAGAAGAAAAATGTATTACCCGATATGGCCCCATTAATGAGGGTCTGGTTGGCGAGATTGAGTACCGGCCTACCCTTGGCATTATTGGCGCAAAGTGGTTCCTTAGATTTGAACCCACAACCTCAAGGTCTGTAGATGGAGTTTTAACCGTTGATGCCAAATGGCACTGGTAATTAATTTTTTGGCGAGTGTACCATGGATTTGGATAGCCGCAACAAATTTTCCCTCTTCTTTTCCAATCTTGAGTCATGCAGAGTTCCTATTTTATCCATGTATCCAAAATGCTTGAAAAAGGACAAGTTTCTGCATCATAGTAGTCTTACTTGTGTTTATTTTATGGCAGAAATAAAATGCAATTTGAGCTTTTGTTGTAGTTTAACTTTTAAGGTATATGGTGGGTGGACTGCTATGTGTCGGTTTTCATTTGAGTTGCCTACAATTTACAGCCCACTTTCATTTATGGAGCTGAAATTTGAGTCAGCATGTGTACCCGAATTCCCTGCTGATGAATGGGGTAGGAAAGTGGGAATATAATCTACAATACAGTTGCATCTCTTATTGGACCCTTGAAGGGAGGTCTAGAGACATGCTATTCTTTCTGGAAAAAACCTTGCCTTGAGCTGGATATTAGTCATAAAAGGTTGTTGATATGGAATGTCTAGAATGAAATGATGAAACCTTTAAATATGCTAAAACCATTGCATTGCCTGGGGTAAGGCTAATAGTGAAACCTGGGTTAATCTAACCCATCGGTTAGCTGTATCGCCACAATCCATAATCTTTATCAGGATTTACCACAGAACTAGGCTACCTTTTCCCAAGAGGGGTATTTTGCACTATGAGTGCAGGTGGTGGTGCAGAGACGGTCAAGGAGTTGGCGATGGTGATGGTGTTGGCATGTTAATGTTTAGAATACAGTGGGGGTTCTTGGTTTGAATTATTTCACTACTTCTGACAACTAAGAACACCCTCTGCCCGTGGGCCATAGTTATTACTCCATTCTAATATTAGATTTCTTTGAATAATCAGATTATTGAACCTTTCAACATTCCAAAACGCGCACTACTAAATGGTTGTGTAGATCAGTTGACACTGAAAAGTGGGAATAAAAAGTAGTCGAGAATCAATGCTTTTGAATTTGATGTGAGTACATTAATTGCATGGCCCGTTAAAAGTTGGAACCTCCGGATAATCCATAACATTATGGGATGTGGGCGAGTGTAACATACTACCTCTTCTGATATAGATTCAGGCAGGGATAAATGAAGAAATAGATTTTTCTGGTCCATTTTTGTTATCTCGACTCTAATTGGTGGTATCTGTAGTCTCTTCTAGGTTTGTATGTTAAGCATATCTTTCACGAAAAGACTATTGATAATTGTGCTTTCTTAATTTTCTTTGGTGGTAAAATATGTTGAAACACCTCTGGCTAGTGGCTGCTCCTCTAGCGTATTCTTAATTTCTTTCCGTCCTTTCATGTGAATTTGATGTTGTTTGTGTGTTTGTATTTTCTACCTTGTAGGTTGAGCAGTTGCATAAAATTTTCAAGCTTTGTGGTTCACCCTCTGAGGAGTATTGGAGAAAGTCAAAGTTGCCTCATGCTACCATTTTCAAGCCTCAACAACCTTATAGACGTTGTGTTGCAGAAACATTCAAAGACTTCCCCGCCCCAGCATTAGGGCTTATGGAGACCCTACTTTCCATAGATCCAGCTGATCGTGGATCTGCTGCTTCTGCTCTAAGAAGTGAGGTAAGAACGATGATCTTCTTACAGTGTATCTTGGCTTGTCTTGAATTTTACCTTCCTTTTTTCTTGCCGATCTGTGTTCCTTTTCCCTAGTTTTGATCTAGCGTCTCCTCCCCTTCTCTAATTGCAATCAGTAGGGATTCAGGCACATAGAGAACTGATCTTAATGTGGCAGCAGCGAATCATTCATAACTCTTTGTCATGGTATTCTTTGAGGATAATTGGTGATCTAACATGTTAGTGGAGTCAGTAGACCAAAGAATAGATGCCAAAGTTGTGCCCACCTGCTGATTGTATATTCCTTGCACTTGTTTGCGCGCTCATGGAGGGGAGCTTGGCCATAGGCCCACAAGTGAAGGGGCCTGTGAAGTATATAAATGGGAAAGTTATCATTTGTGAACGACTTCAGCTTTTGAAATAATTGGTGATCTACCTGAACTGATCACTATTGTCTTTATGCTTGCTGTAGCAAATTGCTTCTCTATAGTTCCTTGCTTATATTTTTCCCTCTTAGGAATTTCTTATTTCTTTTTGTGTAGTCTATGACAAGTCATTCTATTCTCTACAGTTCTTTACGACCAAACCACTTCCTTGTGATCCTTCAAGCTTGCCAAAGTATCCTCCCAGCAAAGAATTTGATGCAAAAGTACGCGATGAAGAAGCTAGAAGGTGCATACTGACATTTAATTGTACTTTTAGAATTCTTTCAAGCCATCCCTGCATTCCAAATCATTTGCACCCATATTTTGACATAATGCTTGCTTATTTTTGTATATGGGGATTGTAATCTTTGAATGAGGCTGTGCTACTGTTTTATTAGCCATTATTTCTGTGGTTCGGGTAGGTGTAGATGATCGATAACACAGCCAGACAAAATCATGCGTTTGTATCTGACATGGGTATTTGAAGCAAGAATCACTTTAAAAAATGAACATTATGTCAAAACTAATCATGTCCTCTTGAATGCTTGCTACCTGCTGGTTTTGCGTCTTTGAAAGTTGGCGTCTAAGGAAAGTAGCCAATAGCATTGACAAAGCAGAGTCAGCTGCCTGTTGTTCTTATTGTTGGATTCTGGTGATTTTCTTGGCTGCTTCTGTGAATCAGATCTTTGGATTTGAAATTAGTTTCTCGGGTTCATGCTAATATGTATTGGTTTCTTTATATACTGATAACATTATTTTTGGAAAATGTAGACAAGCAGCAGCAGGTGACAAGGGTCGCAGGTATGACCCAGAAAGGAAAGGAGCGCGAGAGTCTCGAGCTTTTCCTGCTCCTGATGCCAATGCTGAATTAGCCTCGTCAATGCAGGTAAGTTCTTCTCGTAACGCGATACTATCCCCAGGGGTGCCATATATGCTCAACTTTCTGGCCCACGTGCTGTTTGACTGTTACTATAATTCATGTAGTCTAAAGTGCCACAGGTGCCTAAGTCTTCAATCCATGTGCATGCTGGCTTTCAGATTATTTTGGTGTGTCTGACTTGACATCATCGTCTTCTATTTCACATTGAAATTTCATACCATGTGCTTTTCAATTACAGAAACGACAAGGTCATTCAAATTCCAAGAGCCGGAGTGAGAAGTTTAACCCCAATTCGGAAGAAGTTGCTTCTGGCTTTCCCATTGACCCACCTAGGCCATCTCAAGTTGCCGAAGAACCAAGCATTGATCCCCATGAACAACTTCACAAGAGAGCCTCCTCCCATTCTGGGCCATTGGTCCACCGGGCCGCATGGGCAAAGGCTGGGAAAAACTTGGACGAGGCTCCAAAGATGTCAAATGGGGCAAACTTATCCTCAATGTCCGGCTTAGTAGCAGGGAGGAGGAGTTTATTGTCCGAAGACCGCAGAGAGATATCTGGTCCTTCTCAACACGAAGTTCCAAGATTGATAAGCAGATTTCCAGGGTCATTCAAAGAGCCTTCTGAATCCATGATAAGGCAGGATCAAAAGATCCACACTCAGGCCATTCCTCGTCAGAATGAAGATGGAAGGGCTAGCAGTAAAGATCCAGTCCTTGTAAGTAGTTATTCATAATTCAGATTGTGACTCTACAAGCACACAACACATACCCCGTTTGCAAAAGTATTTTTCACCAACCTAAGAAAGGTGGGTGAACAAAACCCTCTTCTTTATGATTGTCTAAAGCAGTAAAATGGCAAGGAATGAACTTTCGCTTCGTTTCCATCAACACGGCCACATGTTTCTGGTCTCTGGGAGACCAAAATGGGGCTTTAGTGGGATCCCTGATTCCAAGGTCTCTACCTGAATGCTCTGAAACACATTGAGATGGTGCAAGGCATACCAAAACATTGAACTGCTTCGACACGTATCAGGCAAACTGACAATGAGTTTGTACAAAACGATTACTAGAAAGAAATTTTGATCCTTGGAAGTGGGTGAAGTGGACCCCACACTTCACACACTTGTGAATGGGTTGTGAAACCAATCCTGAATTATAAGCTGTCCTTTTATTTTTTTGGTTAGTAATTCTCTTCTCCTGAGGGTATTGTGTTTGTGTTTTATTTTTCTCCAGCTTGGTTATGGAGCGAAGGGCAACAAAATCCACTACTCAGGGCCACTGATTGTGCCGTCAGGAAAGATGGATCAGATGCTGAAGGACCACGATCGCCATGTCCAAGAGGCAGTACGACGAGCACGCCTCGACAAGGCTAAATTGAGGAAAGTTCAGGTTGAAGAGAACCAATTACCAACCAATTCAGTATTTGTTTCCGGTCGATGATCCGGGATTGAAGTAGTCCATTTAAGATAAAGCGAGAGAGAATCACTAGGAAAAATGCAACGGTGATCATCTTGTGGAACGAGTATGTTTTTTCTTTTTTGTATAGATGGTGTTCCACGAATGATAGTAGCAGGTGGGCAAGCTTATGCTAATCTTATTTGTGTTTTCTAGGAAAGCTCTGTATGAAGAAGTATGGCTTCCATTGTCTGCAATTTCTGTATGAATATGGTTCATTCATGTAGAGCTTATTAGTTAGCCATAAGCTGTAGTTGTTTCATGTTTGGTGTGAACAATTAACATTTGATGTCAAATTGTCAACCAATTTAACAGGTATGTTGTATTTGACTCTCTCTCTCTCTCCAAGCTATCGGGAATTTGGGGGATTGAAAAGTGAACAGTAAACCCGAAAAATGAAATGGATCCTCACCGGGCCTCATTTTGAACTGGACCGGACAGCTCAAATCTCGGCAGCCAGTAGTTTGGATTTGTCGATAGTATTTTAGTGATACGATTAGTCTCTCACCAGCAATAGACTTTCAAGAAATATGTCTTGATTGAGGAGCAAAAGAAGCAAATAAGCCAGTAGTTCTATTCAAACTGCATATGTTGTGAATGAGTTAAAATGGTGTGAATTGTGAAAGTATGCGACAACGAGGAGACTCGCAGGGAATTACTGGACCACATCCCCCTTTCTTCAACAAATTCTGATTGGCCTCAGACAAATTTTGGCACCTCCAAATCTATAATGTACTTCTGAACTCCTCTTATATAATTTACGTTAACCCTCCAAAATCTTATCAATAGTTCACCTTTGCCCCCAGGGGCGGACAAGGGGGTGCTGGGGGTGTTTGGCCCCTGCACTCCCCCAATTTTCTTCATATTTTTAGTATACTTTTAGATTTTTTGGTAAAATTACTGAAGAGTGGTCCCCGCAAATTAGGTGAAAATTGCAATCCTGCGTCTGCCACTGTTAGCCCCCCTTCCAAAATTGCGAGGACAGAGACCCCAACCCAGTCAAACTCTCAGCTCTCTCCGAATGGCTCAAGAAAGTTTACGGAGGGTAATGCCACTTCCACTCCAGTCTCTCCTAACCTTCTCCCTCATCTTTCTGCAAATCAAATCCACGTTTGTAGGCTTGCAGCCTCAAGGGTCAGTCCAATTGGTTGGTGGGTCTGCTTCCCACACTCTTGACCAAGGTTCGGTTGTTGGGGTCAGGTCCCAAGAAAGCAATTTCTTGTGAATTTTTTAGTCTCGGTGTGGATAATCTGTCTCTGACCGGACCGGGAAGGATTAGTCAAGGTGCTTGGAGACCCGTTTGTGGACAATTGCAAAATTAAACGCAAAAAATGACTCAGATTTTAGCCCTTTATTTTTTCCAACCATTGGAACACGTACGTTCTGTGGTCCACCTGGTCAAATTCTGATAATTAATGACAAGGATATTACTGAATACTGAACCAATTGAAAATTTGAGATGCTCTAAACTTGTATATCATCGTACGCAGTTTCATGTTATACTGCATGTTACAACTTTCACGAGTGAGAAACAATTTTATAAAAACAGAATGTAGTGTTTGAATGGATATAAGCAGATATTACGATCGATTTTCGTTTTTTCATAGAGGATGTGAGCTACGGAGCTTGCGAACGCTAGAAAAAGCTGGGTACTGGTCTGGCTATTCAAAGAAGTGAAGCTCAGCAATGGGGGGAAAGTATGAAGTGTAGATTTAGTATGAAAATTCTGGGCTTATTGTAACAATGGCCCCAGAAAACATGCAGAAGCCTACTTGGGCATTGTTAGTTACAGACCATTTTGGTGGGAATGAATTACAAACCATTAACATGTGATCTAGGTCAAGTGATCTTTTAATAGGATTTTCAATTTTCATTTTGAACTCTAGTTCTCGTGAACTTCAGTTTAATTTGGATGTTTTCAAAAGACACTTTGATGCTCTCGGGCATCACTTGCGCTAGTGCTTGTTATGTGAGTTAAAGTACTGTGATTATAAAAATGGTCTGCTAAATCTTTTTAGAGGTGGATGTTAAAAGAAAAAAATCTTTTTAAAAGTACGTTCAGTCTCTCCTAATCGAATATTGTAAAATGTCATGAGAGTGAGCACATAATTGGAGCCTATTTTTTTTATCGACAAGAAAATTTTCATTACTGTATCATAAAGAAAAAGGAGAGGAAGTGTAGGTGTTGGGGTTGCAAAAAACAAATTTTTGAAGTTTCAGCACTTTTGGTCAGGACTGTTAGCAGTTTTTGAGGTTTCTATGAAAATCGTCAAGACTGTGTCAAGTTGGTCAGGACCGTCAGACATGAACTGAACACGTATTTAAGGCCCTTAACCAATGTTTTAGGATTAAGAACATCATTTTCTTTTGAAAGAAAGCTATTGTACTTGTAGAGAGAGACTCTGCGAGTTTCCTCCATTGATTCATAGTGAACTGGTGTAGGTCATGTGATTTTTGTTCGCATTGAGATTTTCTACGTATATTTTTGTGTTCTATCTTTCCCTGTTCTTCCTCTTTCTCTGGTTTGATTCCGTAATTTATATCATCCAAAATCCTAAGTATTTGTGTGTCGGTGGGTTGAGCGCGTAATTTATCGTTATTAATTTTCCAACATGAGTAGTTCAGCATTTGAAAAGTTATCTACCATGCATGGGATCATTGTGCATGAAATCATGATGAGGGACAATAATTCTCCCCTGAGCTGAGCCATGATTTATGACAGTGGGAGATCAATTACTTTTCATATTTAAATAGTTTTCTATGTTCCATTACTGAAATTACGGTGTAATTCCTTCCGCACCGACCCAAATGCACCGACGGCGTCGCCGACGCTGTTGTGGGTCCCAACCGATCGATCCGAGCCGTTCATCGTTCTCAGAATCGAATTCTGAGTGGGCCCACGCGGGAATCGAGGCAATCAGACGGCTGTATGAGCTCGATCCAAAATGGGGTGATTTTGGATCGAGCTCATACAGCCGTCTGATTGCCTCGATTCCCGCGTGGGCCCACTCAGAATTCGATTCTGAGAACGATGAACGGCTCGGATCGATCGGTTGGGACCCACAACAGCGTCGGCGACGCCATCGGTGCACTATTGGTGCAACTTGGTCTGTGCACGTAGCAGCGTTCCTGAAATTAACCCTAAAAGTCCTTTGGAATTTGGACATTCTACTTTAGGAATTCTTTTAACTTAAGTGGCCCAAGTGACCCATCCTATCTTGCCAATGCATAGCTACACCCATGGCCCCATCTCATCAATTATTTATGCATGACAGTTTACTATAATTCTGTGCAAAAAAATATATTGGCCCTGTTGGTTTCCAGTTTAGTTTTAGTTTTAGTTTTGATGACATCATAATTTCCCTCATTTCTCTCTCTATTTCTCTCCACTCATTACACCTGATGACATCATCAAAACTAAACTAAACTATCTAACCAAACACAACCATTATCAGCAGAAAGGATAAATCAAAGTTAACAACCTTTTAGCCAATAACCAAATTTTGGCATTTGGATAATCAAAAGTAACAATATTTCTCAATAACCAAATTTTGGGGACCACATCCTATTTATAAATCTTTTTTGGTAAAATGAATTCAAAAGTAACAACATTCTCTCTCCATTTTTCAAATACTTACTTTTTTTTTTTAACTGGCAAATACTTACTTCAAAACTCAATTTTTTTGCACTTTCAGTCAAAAATTTGAAATGATCAATTTTTAATCTTAACCAAAATATGTTCAAGATTGGTCTCATTTTAATGGTATTGTGAATATCTTTTAAATGATACCAATATTATAAAAAGTATATGTACAAATTTAAAGTTGTGCCCATTTTATCAATAAAAATAGAGTGAGTAGTACTTTTTTTTATTCTTATTATGGACACAAAATACCATTGTGACACTCCACATTGTTAACTTTATAAATGTCTTGTATGGATAATTAAAGTCTAATGTGGCAACTTTTGATTATCCAGTTTTAGTTATACCATTGGTGATACTCTCATAAGTGAGATTTTGTTCGCTCTCATATGGTGTGGGTCCTATATATGTGTAGGTCCCATTCCATATAAGAGGACTGTAACAAATAATCATTGCAATGATAGTTTCTTGTTTTGATGAGGAGTCAGATTGTTATACCACATGTTGGAATTGAGGGGGTTATAGAAATTGAAGAACACACATGCCTGATTTGTTTTCGGGTCTCTTTGTAAATTTTATAACCACAGCCACGGGGAAATTTTATTCATATGTATTCAATCTACTTCTTAGTTTCCTAGCTCAACCAAAAAACATATGTTATTTTAATTGTTTCCTAGCTCAACCGAAAAACATATGTTAAATGTCTCTTTTAATTGATTTTTTTTATATTCTTTTTATCCCCTAAACTATGCACATTTTTTTTTTTTGTCTAAATGTTGAGTTCTGTTATCGATTGGACAAAGTACGTAACAAACTAGTAGTTGAGGGGATGAAATCCTCAAATTGATAGTTTAGGGATGTAGCAGAAAAAATGTACATAATTTAGGGAACAAAAGAAAAAAAAATCCTTTTAATTACCTTTTTTTCATGAGCACAGCTCTTAGATCACTTTCTCTTTCATTTTCTCCAAATCAAATTAGGAAGAGTAGGGCTTTTATAAATGAGAAACGAAAAACTTGTAAGTTGTAACGGTCCGAATTTTCTCCCTATTTTTTAAAATATTTTTTTAATTAGATAATGTTTTATTTTTATTTTGCAATTATTATTTCCCTAATCACACTTAGGACCCTATAATTAACCTAAACCTACACTTTAGTCCCAAATCACTTAAAACGCTACCAACTACATCCAGGGATGGAGCCAGGATTTTGGCGTAGCCACTTTGTGCATTTATTGCCAAAGGTTAGGTCTGTCTCCAATCCATCTGTTTCAGTAGTATTCTGGGAGCAGCCACTTTGTGCACATTTATTGCCAAAGGTTAGGTCTGTCTCCTATCCTTCCCCCGCCCATACCTCCAATTATTGGGGACTAAATGGGTTATGTTATTGTTGTTGTAATCTATATATATATAGGATCCTATATGGATCAACTTCTAATGAGGGATCCCTCATTTTAAATAAAATGAGGACCAAGCAATTTTTTCACTTTCCGAACTGAATTTTGACGATCCGAACCGTTAGATGTGTTTAAAATGTGTTTTTAAGGTCCACCGCGAGGATTCGTCCCAAAAAAATACTCGTAAGGGCTTCGTATGATCAATTTTTGTTAAAAACACTATATATCACGTTTTTAACAAAAACTGATCGGATGAAGCCCTTATGGGTATTTTTTTTGGACGAATCCTCGCGGTGGACGTTAAAAACACATTTTAAACACATCTAACGGTTTGGATCATCGAAATTTGGTCGGAAAGCATGAGGTCCTCATTTTAAATAAAATGAGGGATCCCTCATTAGAAGTTGATCCTA
Organism: Vaccinium darrowii; assembly: GCA_020921065.1. Classification (NCBI taxonomy): domain Eukaryota; kingdom Viridiplantae; phylum Streptophyta; class Magnoliopsida; order Ericales; family Ericaceae; genus Vaccinium; species Vaccinium darrowii. Next base: position 7,236,561 of record CM037154.1, read on the forward strand.
TATATATATGGGTTTTTCTATTGTGTGGGCTGACAATAAGACGACAAAAAAAAAAAAAAAACCACAAACTCCAATGTACTTTTTTTACTTTTCCACACACTTTTACACATTCCTATAAAATTTTCACACATTTTAATATACTTTTTAAGCCTTATATGGGCTGGTTTTAAAATTTTCCATATGTGTGTGTGTGTGTGTGTGCGCGCGCGCGCAAAATAACACCAATACATATGAAACTAAACATGTTTCTAATATCAATTTAGATTATTACAAAAGGTATTAACGTCTATCTAATCCTATCTTGAACTGTGCTCGACACTCTTTCTTGTTATTAAAAGCATCAATGATAGAGTCCGTGTTCAACCCTCGAGCAATATCTTTCTCAGTATAAGTGATCAAGAAATTTGCTAAATAATCATCCTCCATCCTATTGTGAAGTCTTGTCTTCAAATATTTCATAGCAAAAAATGCACGTTCGGTTTTGAAACATGCAAAGTTAATATAAGCTAAATCAACCTATCGAAAAGATGATATATCATGCACTTTTTTGTCTTCGCCAACACTCACTCAACTTTGAAATCGTTGACAGATTTTGGAACTCAGGATGCCTAGACACATCAAGCTTATAATTTTGCCATTTATATCTCAAGTGGTACTTTTCTTGCTCAGTGAAATTCATTGGATAATACTTCTTTGCAAGCTTGCAAGTATCTTCGATGTTGAATGATCTGAAGCCATCGCGATGATTTAAAGATGTGCTGAGAATGAGCATTGTATCTTCCTTAAATCGAGTGTTTAATTCTTGCAATTGAGAATCGATTGTTTTGGGAGCCCCCAATTTCTTTCGCCTTGCCTTCACTTTGATGTCCACAGACCACATTAAAGAGTTTTGGGCTTCTGAAAATTCAGTGAGCCTTAGTTTTTAAAAGTGAACGGGGCCTTGAGTCCGCCCTGAGGTGAGTTGGGTTATAAATTTTGGGCGTTGTTTTGTTTAAAAGGATTGTAATTAAGTCTCATTAAAACCAATTTTAGTACAAAATTGTTTCATAACTTGATAAATATTAAAACTGTTACGATTATATTTTTAAAGAAAAACGGGGGGGCGACTGCCCTAGCCCCTTCCTGGCTCCATCCTTGACTACACCCTCTCCCTTTTTCCATTCCATCACCACTCATCATCTCCCCATCCCCAGCCCCCCCCCCCCCCCCCCCCCCCCCAACTCTCTCTCTCTCTCTCCTCTGACAAACACTATCCTTTTCCATCCTTTCCCATCAATCCATCAAAAACACCTTATCCCTCCTACACCATCATCATACTACCATCCCCTTATCCAACAACAATCACCTCAACCCTCATCATCTACATTATTCACTCTATCTCTCCTCCATCACACCACCCCTCAATCAATCCATCACACCACCTCATCCACACCATCATCACCTTCCTCCCTACAACTAGCCACTTTACACCTTCCTATCATCATCCTATTCTATCCTATCAATACGTACACCGCCCATACACCTTACACACACACACACACACACACAAAATAACCTTTCCATTCAACCTCACACATCCATTACCCTTAAAATCTGGCCATCACACCTTATCTTTGCAAATCTATAACCTACTCTACCCCTTACCTCATCCTTTCCACCCTTCATCATCCCATCACATTATCCTCTCCTCGCCCTCCACCTATCCGCCACCCTATAAACAAATCCAATCTGTCCTCCCCTCTTCACACATCTTCAAACACTCTCACACACACCACAATCACATAAAAAGCAAGGAAGAAAGGAGATAAAGATTAGAAAAATTCTAAAGAGAGAGTAAAGGAAAGAAAGTGAATATTTTGCATTAAACACCACACCGCCCTCAAATTAACTTGACCTATACTACTCATCAATCACACCCTAGACACCCAAGGATACTTACAAGGTGGGCCAAATCCAACCGAGGAGCCTCAACCACCGCCGTTCTTGCCGATGTTTGTTTTCTGTCAAATTTTGTGTTCAAGCTTGTTCTTCGGAGGAGAGATAGTGTAAACTCTTCCACACTCTCCCTATATATATTAGAACCCTTAAACAATGTTTTTGAGCGTTTAGAAACGAATGAAATGGAACCATGCATGTAGCAAAACGAGCTTGAACCAAGCTATACTCTGTTTCGCGATTTCTCTCATGTTGACCAGCCCATGCCTCGTCCAGACCAATGTGGCTGCAAGCCCTCCCTCCATTTTTCAAATGCTGAAATTACAGTTTACCCCTTGACTTGCTATTTTCTACGATTTCGACCATAAATCATAGTTGACCGTAGACTTAAATGTTTAGCCTTATTAATTGTTAAATGTGTTATTAGGAATTTAAAACTCATTTATATTTATTTATAGTGTTGAAAAATGTGTTTGAATAATAATAAATACTCTTAAGAAAAGAAAATAGGTTTTAATGAGAATAATCTTTTTAAATGATATAAACACTAGAATATATATATATATATATATATATATATATATATATATATATATATATATATATAACATCAAATAATTATGTAAGTATTACAAGTATAAATATGTTGTTTTGTACCAAAATACCCTTCACTATAGCACATTTACCATTTTACCCCTAATGTTGTAAAATGCGTAAAAATACAACTATACATGCATGTCAAAAATTACCAAATTAGCCATATGTTAGTAAAATTTTAAAATTACCCAACCCTCAAAACGTGACGTTTTACAAAGTGGATGGAAAACATAGTGGACGGGAGCACCAGACCCTTTGACTAGAGATTACTGGACTTCAGAATAATGTTAAGGGTACGACAAAAACTCATGTGTTCAATGTTGTACTTGTGCAATCATTAAAGTTAGCTATTGAGCATCATTCGCTCATGGTATTCTCATACCCTGGCTTTCATGCCATGTATTGAAGACAGAGCTAAAAATCAAGATTAAGCCGATGGTGAAGCTTTTTGGAGGATAACATTGTCAAACTCTGAACCCTATTCGATGTCGCTTTGTTTCTCTTTAGAAAATTAAAATTTTAAGTTGTAATCTTATTTAGAAACTTAATCTATGTTAAAATGTTATCAAGTTAATTTAATCAGACTATGCTTCCGCTATTTTGGAACTTTTATTAGTAAATGAAATCAATTTTAAAAATGTATTATTAACGCGTCAGGGTGAACAAAAACCAATGTATAGTTCGTATGGTACTTGTGTACCAATTTATTTGGCTTAATTGAAGCCTTTGATTTGGCTAAATTGAAAAAACTGGTTTTTTGGTTTTTTTCGTTTTGTCCTTGTTCATTTTTTTTTTTTTTTTTTGTATTTGTTAGTTTTGCGTCAAGATTTTGTGGTTTCTAGATTTATCTCGTCGAGACGAATCCAAAGAGTATAAAATTATGGTCAAAAGTAATAGTTTTTTGAATAAAGCCGAAAAATAAACCAAAATAAACTAGTTTTTTGAATTTTTTTTTGTCTTTATTCACAAAACTTTAAGTTTGACTAACAATTATCCTCTCGTCGAGACAAGCCAAGAAACCACAAAAAATCGACCGAAAACTAATAAATGTAAATTTTTTTTTGAATAAGGACAAAAAAATAAAACTAAAAAACCAATTTTTTTCAATTTAGCCAAATCAGGTTAGAATAAAATACCACTAAAAAGAATGTCATTTTAGTAAAAAATAGTAGTAAAAAATAGTACAAAACCATGCAGAGGGACTGGCAGCTTCAGGACAAAAATCTGTTGGTGGGAGTATAAACATAAGGTCCCCAATTTCCCAAATAAAAGCTGTTGGTGGAGACACGGAAGGTTCCAATTAATTTCCAAATGCTTACTCAAAGCTTTGGTTCGATCTACCAGATTCTTCTGAACGTAGTCTCCGAGCCCGCCTCCACTTTGACCTCATTGCCACGTGTTAATCTACCTGTCTTTCTTTTTTCGACAGTCTGGGTTAAGTGTCAGCCCGGTTTATTCGCACACCAACTAATATCCTCTATGGTATGATCAAAGACGGACCATTTAAGCCAAGACTAAGGTATTCACAAGAAATTACTTTTTTACAGTTTTATCTCAAGAATCGAATCTTGATCAATTGTGGAGAAAAAAACACGAACTAACATTATTAACCCTTGGAGCTAATCTACCTATCAATGGGTGAGTATTCACATAAATTATTCAACAGTCTTAGAACACTGTAGTGGGTATCTTCCACCACCAAGCATTGGTGTACAATTTTCGTACTTTTTTTTTTTTTTTGTGGAAGTTTAGTATTATTAGTTATTGATAATGAGATTTGAATTACAGTGAAATGAATGAGAGTATGTGGCGCTTGATGCCGGGCTACCACTCTGCTTGCTATAAAATGCTTGATTACAGAGGGATTTGCACTCTTCTCAGCCATTTGACTAAGATGCATGTGGAGAGAGTTGGAGCATCCCGTGACGATACTAAAAAAGCACACCAACAACATCCAAGGTTGCAAACGAACTGAGTTGCTCGGCTCGGCTCGGCTCGTGGACTAATAGAACTGAGCTTGAACTCGAGTTTTAGGCTTGTTTATATAGGCTTGCATAGGCGGTTACACCTTTGGCAAAGGGTGATTACCTGAACACCCTAAAAAAAATTGTTTTGAAAAACATGTAAATTTTTTTTATTTTTAGACAAGTATAGCCATTGTTGAACATTCAACACACAAATATTTGAACACTCTATTAAAAAATATTTGAACACCCAAGCTCAACAAATCAATCCACAGATCTATTATATGTAAACAATCTAACAAAAATCTAAACTCTTCCCGTAAATAGTCTATTGAACACTGTAAAACCTTTTATATTTTATATTAAATGTAAATTATATCATGTTTTGTTTGAACATTTAATCTTATACTGTATTACGAATTTTAATCAATCCTGGTAATTTACAATGGAACTCTTATTACGTCAGTTCAAAACAAAGTACACACTTTTAATGACAAAAAATAGAAAATTTGAGATAAAAAGTAGGGAAATGATAATGCCAAAACTATTTTTGTTTGTGCCAAAACTGTAGTGCACAAAAGGCTTGTACCTTGCACATGGTACAAGGTTTTTAAGCACTACATTTTTGGCACAAACAAAAACGATTTTGGCATAAACAAAAACAATTTTGTCATTAACACCACTTATCTTTGAGCGACAAACAACTCTCTATACAAAAAAAATAAAATAAAAATCCGTGCGAAACTATTCGCCATACAAATTTCTACAATAAATACTACTCCCTCTGTCTTTTTTTTTCTAGTGTAGACATTTCTATTTTGGACTGTTCCTTCATAAGAGTGTGTTTTGAAAAAAATTGGGTAAAAATTTGTTCAATTATCATTTGCGTATCATCTGGTCACATTATTTAGATTACTATATGAAAATTTGTGGATATATAGAAGTTAAGAATTAAGATAAATCTTAAACACCCTATTCACAATATATGGAGCCTCTAGTCTGGGTTTGACTCGTTTAAGGACACTTGTTAAGTAAATTTCAAGTCGACTCAAGCTCGAGTTTAAGCTTGAACTCCCTAAATGAGCCTAGCTGAAGCTCGAATTTTTGACTCCTTTTACAAAACGAGTCAAGCTCAAACACTAAAAACATAAGCTCCACTAGTTTACACACCTAACATCCAATAATTCTTCATTATTTTCATCACTCTTGTAAGTGCCTTTCATAACCATAATTGACGTAAACTTTAGTTATGAAGCCCACACCAAACGAACAATATCTTGTCTCCGCGCGGCCACGTGTTTTTTCACGAGTGTCTCCTCCGTAACCACATCACTGCTCTTATCTCCTCCATCATCAGGACTCCCATTTTAGGGTATGAACTTCCACTGTAATTCACAACAAAATCAGCTCTCCCTTTCTCTCCCTAGAATTCTCTCTCGCTCTCCCAATGCGAATTTTTACGGCTTAAACCGAATTAAAAGAACTGCATACGGAATCGCATGCTTCAATTTTACCTCTAGCGATTTGTTTTCCAACTCAATTTGTCAATCGAATACTCAAATTGAAAAAAAAAGGCCCATTCTTTATTTCTTTCCCATTCCTCCCTTTTTCTGAAGCCACCAATGTAAACTTCTTTTCGTTTTCTCGTTGAATGAGCAACTTTAGGGTTTTATCCAATAGACGTCGAAGATGTGGATCGAAATTAACGAAGATTCCAAGGTAAGAACTGCTACCAATAACTTTTATAATGCATTAGTATTTTAATTCAGTAGGATCATTATAACTTGAATAATTGAATTTAATATAGTTTCCTGAGTACTGGACCAGGATTTGCTGGATTAATATATTCATCGGAACTCGAAAATTTTGTTTAAAAAAAGAGGAGAATTAAAGATCCTCCATTTCACGTGTCGATAATCATTTTAAATTTGGTATGAATGAGACAATTTACCATTTTGCCTATGTTTTCAAGAGTAGGGTACGAGGACGTGGTTGCGCCACGTACGTCTCCTGGATTAAAAGCGGGAACGAGTGGGTAGTAGATAAAGGGGGACCTTGGTGTACCAAAAGAAACAATAAAGTATGCAAAGTATTTTCCAGGTTCAAACGGTTTTGGGTTTTTATTGTGGGGGGGAGATTTTTTTTGTATTTTTTAGAGGTCTTTTTTCTCATTTTACCGTGGGCGAAGAAACCTGTTGGCAGAAGAAAATTCTTGGGATTTTATGAGGCTGAGGTGCCTCCTCTGTTAGCAAAACCCATCCTCCCTTTGTTTAAGTTAAGCTTTTGTGTGTGTGGCTCTGTTTGGTTGTTGGGTTTTGGCAGAATCTGGAGAAGCTCCTCACATGGTAGTACTGGTATCTCTTCACCTCCATACTCACCCCCTTTTTCTCCGTGTTTGCGCCCTTCTCTCTATGCATATGGGTATTTATATATGTGGGTATGCATGATCCGCAACAGGAGTCTTCCAGGAGGAATAGGAGCTTCTTAGACGGTCTAAGACTATTTTTTGAACACAAGACTGTATATTTCACTACCATATTTAGTTGGGTATCTGGTCTTGTAGACCCAAATTTGGACTCTTACCTGGTTTTGTAGACCCGAATTCGTACTCTTTTATTGATCTTATAGAGTGCCATCTTTGTATCTAGTGAGGGACTTCTTGTTGTAGGTCCGTTTGGTTTGTGGTTTGATTGGGTCTGTTATGTATGTCTTTGATATTGTCCATTTACTTGAAGATATTTGATGATCTTAGCACGAGTGTGTTGCTTGTTTTATTGATGCTTTATACTGTATGACTAGTATTCATCTACTTGCATTTTGTGCTCAGCTGGGTTTTGTTTCTGTTCGGATTGAGCTTCTGGACATGGTATTGGTAATGGGTTCTCATGCTGGTTGTCATTAACATGTGACTGTTTATTCATAATGGTGGTTGAGGAGCATTGTTTTAGAACTAGTCCAGGAGCTCCTCCTTTTCTACGTTGTGGATATGCTATTCCTCATGCGGCTATAGGTGGATGACAATGGAGGGTTCATCTGAATCTGGTTGGCAGAAGTCTGATAGTTCTAGGGGATTCAATGCTTCTGCCGTCTCGAATAGAAACCCTAGACTGTTTCGTGGCAGCGGAATCAGGTCCTCGGGGGATGCATCTCAGGAATCTGGTTCTTTACCTGTCAGAAAGGAGAGAGATAGGGTTGTGTTGGCACATAGGGATCTCCACAGAACCCCTGCTGGCCTTTCTGGAGTTTGTGAGGATGATGTAGAGAGGGGCCCAGTTGTTCGTGCCATTGAATGGAATGATGTTAGCTTGAGACAATGGTTGGACGACCCAGAACGATCAGTTGATGCCATAGAATGCTTGCACATATTTGCGCAGATAGTAGATATTGTTAACCTTGCCCATTCACAAGGAGTTGTTGTTAATAACGTGCGGCCTTCTTGCTTTGTCATGTCATCTTTCCACCGTGTCTCCTTCATTGAGTCTGCATCTTGTTCATCGGAATCAGGTTCAGATTCCATGGAGGATATGTCAAATAGCCAAACAGCTGAGTTTAAAGGATCATCTTCACCTTTGCCCCATGATTCACATCAACATAGAAGCCACTTTCATACAGAAGATACTCGACTTGAGAGAAATCAAACAAATGCTTCTCACTTGGCTTCGGAAACTAGTTGCTTGCAGTCAAGTTCTGTCTACCCAATGCCTAAATCCTTGGAAGTAGGCAGTAACATTAAACAAGCTGAAGAAAAGAAGCATTCATTTCCCATGAAACAGATTTTGCTTATGGAAACCAATTGGTACACTAGTCCAGAAGAGGCTGCTGGTGCTACAAGTTCTTGTGCTTCTGATGTTTATCGATTGGGAGTCCTTCTTTTTGAGGTCAGTAATCTACCAGTTGAATATTACCAAATGTCCAAGGGTTTACCATGTTGTCATTTTCAATTTATGGAACCATTCGTTTGTTTACCTTGCTCTTAGCTGGTTTACTGTTTTCATTTCGGAGCAGTTATTCTGTGCATTTAGCTCGGCAGAAGAAAAGAGTTCCACTATGTCTAGTCTGAGACACCGCGTTCTTCCTCCTCAGTTACTACTGAAATGGCCAAAAGAAGCTTCATTTTGTTTATGGTTACTGCATCCGGATGCAAGTGGTCGGCCAAAAATGAGGTATCTTGCCATAGCATACCATATATATGTATCTTGTGTCATGTATATGTTCCCTGTGCATGTCATTTCTTGCTTTTAAGTTTCTGTTTCCATCCTAATTTGCTTGCCAGTGTTGGGAATTTTTGCTTTGAGGCTTGGATATTGGGGCAGGATAGAATGTGTACATTGTTTAGAGTCACTGTGGGTTCTTTAGGTTTTGGTCAGTGAACGCCAATACGTTTCTGTTGGCTTATTTTCTGATTTGATATCAGGGCTGCTAGACTGGATGAGAGTCCAAGCCCATATTAGGGGTGCTAAAGTCAGTTTCTTTTTTGGTATTGCAGTTTGTGTAAGTAAGGATATGGCATAGGTGGACTGGGAGTTACCATGCTTTTTTCTATTTATCGAAAGAAATAATGTTTGTGATTTTTTTTTCTTTTATCTGGCTTATAATGATGGACACTGAATTTTTGATATTGCACAATGTTGATGCTGACTTAACCTTGTCATCATTGTTTCCTTTGATAAGCTTAAACATCATCAGCATTTGCAGAAAGTGGCTTTTAGCTTTATTCCCACTACATTTAGTTTCGTCTATCGCAGGTGATAGCAGGTTCTAAGCCCTTGCTTGCTAGACTCGAGCAAGGTAATTTACATTCACCATTGTTGACCCTTGAGTTGCAAACCCCATGATCTTCATGCTGAAATCATAGGTTGTTGATATATCGGGACGAAACAGTATGTACTGCACGCTAAATGAGTGTTGTTCAAGCTACCAAATGTTTAGCAAGTGGTTGTCTAGATTTACATTTTACACAAACTCCAGTTTCAAGAGAAATGCATGCCAAGGTGCAATTTCTAAGCCAAGAGTGCGAGCACGTACGTTGTTATCAATAGCCCCAAGCTTTTTCATATTTAAACTGTGATGACTCATCTTAGGTAATTCATTCACATATCAAGTCTGTCAAGGTGTTGCGTAGACCTTTATGTATGGTTGGTTGTTCTCGTATTAATGGGAGATACGGTTCACATTTGTGGACTGCGATTATTTACTGGGGTTTGGTAATGCTTTCAGTTTTCAATTTTTTGTTTTTAAGAAACTGAAAGTAGAATCATGTTTATTTTTAATAAAAACAATAACGAAAAACATGTTTGGTAACATTTTTTTTGTAAACAGTTAAATAAAAACAACATAAGTATTTTTTTTTGTAAACAGTAAAATAAAAACAACATAAAACATGTGTTTGATTTTCTTGAACATTTTTTTGAAGCTCGTTACACTTTCAAACTAAGCTTGAACAAACTACTACTAGGCTCGTTCAACTTGTGATGTATAAAAAACTCAAGCTACCCTAGCACAGCTCATGTTCGGCTTGATTAAAGCTCGTTTGGATTAGATCGTCTCGTTACTTATATTCAATAATCAACTCTATTCACAAAATTACAGATAACATCCCCATTTATCCATGGAAAATACTCTTCTAATTCCTAAAAGTATAAATGAAATTAAACTAATCAATGAATACATCGAATAAAATATGCGAATAAAACAACAAGACAACAAAAACAGAACTCATCTAGTCTCCAATCATTGGGGGTATGGGCAACAAACCTAACCTTTGACAATATATGCACAAAGTGGTTGCTCTCGGAATACCACTGACACAATGGCCCCCCTAAACCTCCAAGAGCCGAGGAGCTAAGGGACGTTTTACTGCGGAACCATGCTCCCAAATCAAAGCCGAAAGGCATCAGAGGGCAGGCCTAAAGACACAAATCAATTTATGTGCTCATTTCCATGCTTCCTTTATTCATAGTCCAGACCATCGGTATTGCACAACAGAATAAGATATGCGAATGAACCTAGATATAAATGCAAACATTGAAAGTACTAACTATTAGATGGAATGAACTCAAAATGTGTTTAATGCATATATTGAACTTTCTAACATGTTTTTAATGTATCTAAAATGTATATTCATGCAACTACTAGTTTCATGATGGCCCTTGAATGACCAATGCTTGAGCAAGCAAATTGCAGAGATCCTAATCAAAGGGCAACATGGGTCGTTCGTTCAAGGGTCATCATAATACTAGTAGTTGCACGAACATGTATGTAGATACATTAAACACATTCTTACATTGCATCTAATTGTTAGTAGGTTCAATGTAAGCATTTATATCGAGGTTCATTCACATATCCAATAAAATGTATTCATTGATTAGGTTCATTTCATTTAGACTTCTAGGAAGTAGAAGGGTCTTTTGCATGGATTATAAATTGGGTGTAGTGTCTCATTTTTGAATAGAGTTGGTTATTGAATTTGAATATTGAGGCTGTGGTCGTCTTGTTGAAATCGCCTAACCCTTGTGAAGGTGAAACATTCTCTCTCTCTCTCTCTTTCTCTCTTTTTCCTCAGCTTCTTTCTCTCTCTTCTTATTCTTTCCTTTCTTCTTCTTCTTCTTCTTCTTCTTCTTCTTCTTCTTCTTCTTCTTCTTCTTTGTGCACTTACCTGGAGTTCTATCCTTGTTTCCCCTCCCCAAAACCACCACAATTCCTAGTGTAGGTGGCAATAGTCTCAAGTGTCCCAAAACCGCCCTACATTAGTCTCCATACTTGAATTCAATAGTCAACTCTATTCATAAAAATGAAAGATTACATCCCAATTTATAATCCATGGAAAAGACTCTTTTTCCCTAAGTCTAAATGAAATGAACCCAATCAATAAACACATTGAATAAGATATGTGAATGAACCTAGATATAAATGCATCCAATGAACCTCCTAACTATTAGGGCATGTTTGATAGCGGGTTTCGGCGGTGGAATAGGATTACTAAAGAGGTGGGGGATTTAAAATATCTGTTTGGCTAGATTTTTTGGGGGAGGATTAGGACTCCCAAGGGACTGCCAATCCCCCAAACCAATGGGATTACCAATACCAGGGGGAGGCGTTAATGCTAATCCCATCCGGAGGGATTGATAGTGGGAAGACATTGATGCCCACCCTTTTCATCTCCTTTCACAAAATTGCCCTCCTTTGTTCTCTCTCTTCACAATCTGTTTGTAATTATGGTGTGCATATAATATTTTTTGTTATTATGGATAGTTCCAAAGTAGGGAATAACTTCTGACATGATAAAGAAAAATAAAATGCAAATAGATTTAACGTAAAAAACGTAAAAAGAAAGAAAGATGGAAGATGGTAATTCCATACCAGGGAAGGCACAACATTTTTCAAACAATAGGATTATTGTTACGTATACCAATTTTATATAATAGTTTTGTACAAGGGCAAAAATGAAAATTGATACTTATAGTCCAATCCTGTCCTATGTAAACAAACATGTTAGATAACAATCCTATCTTCTAATCCAGTGTAAAACAAACATGCAAATTACCAATCTCACCTTATTATCAATCCCACCTCATTAACAATCCCAATCCTAATCCCACATCATTACCAATCCCGTCATACCTATTGATTGCCCTTGAATGACCGATACTTGAACAACCGATGCTGCCCCTAATTTAGATCTCTGTGATTAACAAAACCCTCATCTAACAATTTACTATCCTTTGTTGACCTCATCATTCTCCCTTCGTTGGTAAAAACTCGACCTCGAGTTTTGTAGTGTCTAAGTATGAAAATGGAGAAGCGTCGAAGTGTCAACCATTCAAATAAATCTTTTTGAAGAAACATTGAGAAGACCCAAAATGCCAAAGTTTTCATCATCCATTCACTCCATTGAACTTATCCGGAATAATAAACTCAATGTGAACACTTTCCGTCTCCGAAAAAAGCATAGAGTTCGGGCTTTATTTGCTTGCTTTGGATTTTCCAACTTGTGAAACTTCATCACTGTACTCGTTCATGCCTTCATTGACCGTGACATCATTTTTTGCTTCTATGTGGTGCAAGTTATGATCCCGATGTTGGTTACTTGTTTTACTTTCAACATTACTTTCAACACTTGTCTTGTGGATGTCCCTTGCAACATTGTAAGTGTCCCATTTGTCGATTTCTTCAACTACACCATTAGCTCCTCCTAGAAAATTAACCATCAATCTCTCTAGGATGCTTTCATCTGTTGTACACCACTTACTTACGTAGCAACACTACTTTTTAATGTAGCGCAATCACTTTTTAACATTGCCACATTGTCGGGAGTAGCCTGAAGCTCTTTGGAAAGAGCATCAACTTGGGAATTAAGTTCGCTAGTTGTCACCATTGTAGATAGATGATGGATCAACTTTGAAGATGCCCGATTAAGCCATAATACCAAAATGATGTAGTACGGTTTTAGGACACTTAAGACTACTACTGCCTATAATAGGAACTGTGGTGGTTTTGGATGGGTGTTAGGATCAAGCGCTTACCATCTCACCAAAACCCGCAGGTGTTATTGAAGGCGCAACTTTATTTCCTTATTCCCTATCACGCCCAAACGCCAACGCGTCAACTGAGACTTGGCCTCTGCCCAAGCAAAATGCTAGACTTGGCCCACTTGACCTCTGCCCAACATTTGATAAAGATGCCGGATTAAGCCCTGATACCAAACTGATGTAGAACAGTTTTAGGACACTTAATACTACTGCCGCCTATAGTAATCGCGGTGGTTTTAGATGGGAAAGAAGAATAGTACGGGGGTAAGTCTGTGAAGAAGAATAAAGGTAAGCATGAGAAGAAGATGAAGAGAGAGAAACTATGCTTCACCCTTGCAAGGGTTAGGCGATTTTTGCAAGGACTGCAACCCCAATCACAATGACCGCAGTCTCAATACTTAATTCAATAATCAGCTCTGTTCTACAATGATAGATTATTTCCCATTTTATAATTCATTGAAAAGACTCTTCTAATTCCTAGAAGTCCAAATGAAATGAAATGAACCTAATCAATGAATACATTGAATAAGATGTGTGAATAACAGAATGAACCTAGATACTCCCTCCGTCCCAATTTATTGGTCCCTTTTAGGGATTCCTACTAATTAGGGGAACATAATCATTACACTTGTCATACTTTTTCTTTCCTCATTTTACCCTTCAAAACATCATCATTACATATACTTGCTCTAAAATGGAAAGGGTAAAAGTGGAATTTCATTAGCTAATGCCCCTTTAGTTTTTGAATAGGGACAAAAAATTTAAGACAACAAAAAGTGTTGTTTGGGACCAAAGATTGGGGACATAGGGAGTATAAAATATGCACACATCGAACCTACTGACTATTAGATGCCATGAACTGAAAATTTGTTTAATGCATATATTGAACCTTCTAACATGTGTTTAATGTATCTAAATAGTAACTACAAATTCATGATGGCCTTGAACAACTGATACTTGAACGATCGATGCTGCCCCTGATTGAGATATCTGTAATTACTAATCTCTCATCTAGCAGTTTCCTGTCCTTTGTTGACCTCATCAAATATTGTTGGGTATATCCATACAAGTCTGGGTAACACCTGTTATTGCACTGTTATATGTTCTTTATAATAAACGAAGAACATAAACAATTTATCAAACGTGTTTGCTATGTCAGTTTTGAAACAAAAGTAAAAACATAAACAGAAAACAGGAAAAAAAAAAAGAAGTTACCAAACGCACCCTTAATAATGGTAAAAAAAATCTCTCGTGGTTTGGCTGGGTAACAAAATCAGTGTGCGGATTTATTTTTGTCAGTGTACATAATATTCACTTTTCGCGTTTTTTGTTTTATGTTAGTATATAGTTCCACAAATAGGTTGATAGTGGCAGCTGGGTAACATCTGCTGACTGAATTGTCCAGGCTGCTATGACGATGTTAAAAAAAGGATCTTGGATAACTTTCGAATTTGCATTTAATTAGCATGTTCTACCTTTTGTGACTTTGTCTAAGATTATATCAAGTGTTTCTTACTCTAAATTCCTCTTGCCATGTATAACAGTGAGTTGTTACAAAGTGAGTTTCTGAATGAACCAAGAGAAGACATAGAGGAACGTGAAGTAGCAATAGAGCTTCGAGAGAGAATAGACGAACAGGAGTTGTTGCTGGAATTCCTTTTAATGATGCAACAAAGAAAACAGGAAGCTGCTGATAACTTGCAGGATTCGATTTCCTTCCTATCTTCTGATATAGAAGAAGTTATGAAGCAGCAGTCCCTTCTTTGGAGAAGAGGAGGCTCTTGTCCAGAACTTGGCAAGGATTCGGCATCTAGTCTCCCTTCAGTGAAAGTTGTTGATGATGGAGATTCTAGCTGTTTAGCTTCCAGAAAAAGATACAGACCTGGACTTCAGAATCAAAATGAAGAGGAATTGGGTGATGGTGTACATAATTGTGAGAACTCTGAGGAACCTGCTGAAAATCAAGGAAGTACTCTCTCAAAAAGTTCTCGATTGATAAAAAATTTTAAGAAACTGGAGTCAGCTTATTTTTTGACCAGACGCAGGTCTATTAAGTCCACAGGGAAACCATTAACTCGACAATCTCCTATTAGCAGTGATGGTAGACGGTCCATTGTTGCAACTGAACGAAGTTCCATCAATAATTTACCCTCAGTGAATCGGTTTAGTGAAGGTAGACAAAGTGGATGGGTAAATTTGTTTCTTGAGGGATTGTGCAAGTATCTGTCTTTCAGTAAATTGAAAGTTAAGGCAGACTTGAAGCAAGGGGATCTTTTAAATTCTTCCAACCTAGTATGTTCTCTGAGTTTCGATCGCGATGGTGAATTTTTTGCGACAGCTGGTGTGAACAAGAAGATCAAAGTATTTGAATATGCTACAGTTTTAAACGAAGATCGTGATATCCATTATCCTGTGGTTGAATTATCTAGTAGGTCAAAATTAAGTAGTATATGTTGGAATAGTTACATTAAGAGCCAGATTGCTTCAAGTAATTTTGAAGGAGTGGTTCAGGTAGGTCAAACCCTATTTCTTATTTACCAATAACCTCCTAATTAAAAGGATAATAAGATGTTTATGTGGTGGATCTTCAGGTGTGGGATGTTACAAGAAGTCAAGTTTTTTTGGAAATGAGAGAGCATGAAAGGCGTGTGTGGTCTGTTGACTTCTCATCAGCAGATCCGACGATGTTGGCTAGCGGGAGTGATGATGGTTCTGTTAAGCTCTGGAATATCAATCAGGCAAATTTTATTTTTGCACTTGGTGGATGTCAGCTTTGAAACTAAACGTACTGGAGTCATCTAGTTACCGATTAGCTGTGTGCTATATTTTAGATGTGTAATTAAGTTGTTTCTCTTACATGGGTTGCTACTGCAGGGAGCAAGTGTTGGTACCATTAAAACAAAGGCCAATGTCTGCTGTGTCCAGTTCCCTGCTGATTCTAATCGTTCCCTTGCATTTGGTTCAGCAGATCACAGGATTTATTACTATGATCTCCGTAACTCGAAAATGCCACTGTGCACATTGATTGGACATGAAAAGACTGTGAGCTACGTGAAATTCATAGATTCAGCAAACCTCGTCTCGGCATCAACAGATAACACACTAAAGCTTTGGGACTTGTCAATGTGCACATCCCGAGTTCTTGACAGTCCTCTCCAATCATTCACAGGTCACACGAATGTGAAGGTACATATTCATTTCTACATGTTTCTTCATGGAATTGGTTGAGTGCTGTAAAAAATCTTTTGTTCTTGTTACCATATTCTGAGTAATCTGTATTAGCAATTAGAAGCAGCCAATTGCATTAGTAGGAAATTGAAGCAATGATTTTATGGGCAATGTTCTAAAAGTCGCAGGGTGCCAGTTGGGTGGCCGGGAATCACCTAGCTACTTTAGGATTAATCCGCGCCAAGAGATTAGTCTGGTTTTTTTATATATTTATTTAGTGTTAAAAAATATTCTCCTCACCCCTCCCCAAATTTTTAATAATTAAAACAACATTAGTAGAAAAAAACATTAAATTACATCAAACAGGGGAAATAGAGCCTACATACACATAATGTACATCATTTGGGTTTTAGATTTAGATTGGTTATATTTCATAGTGTAGATTTGTAGATGTATATATTATATTAAACTACCGTAAAACCCTTATAGCATATCACTAATACATTTAACCCCTTGGCTTTGCAAAATCACGTATTTAACCCCCCAATTAGTGCCATCTAGTCACCAACTAATTCCGCCTTGTGTCCAACTAATCGTCCTGCCGCCCAATTCAGTGCCTAGGCCCCTTGTCGAGGTGGTGGACCACCGCCTAGCGCCTAGGGCGACTTTTAGAATACTGTTTATAGGCAAGTATTTTCATGTGCCAAACCTAGGGCTGCTATAGATTTTTATCTCTCCACTGCTAATGATGGACAAGCAAATCATTAATAAGTTCTTTAGTTTCGTTGTACAATACTGGTCATATTTGAAATGAGTACATACTTTGCTTTTTGAAATCAATCTTTAACTGATCATTGATGACTCATCCATTTACCTTCTTTCAGAATTTTGTAGGTTTATCAGTGTCTGAGGGATACATTGCAACTGGCTCGGAAACAAATGAGGTACTTTAATATTGCCTAGCATTTTTAATGATTTTGCAAAAAGGAACTTATGTTTTGCTCTCTCATTGAAAGTACATCCAAGTGGCATTTGACTTGGTAAACTGTTTTCAATATCTACTGTTCGATATGAATGGTTAATAGAAGCTTGCCTATTTTGACCGCCGCTTCTTATTAGAAACAAAGCAGAATTGAAGACCTTCATCATGGACGGCCTTCTGTTTGTCCAATGGTGATGGTATTTACACGCTATGAGGTAACCCTCTCATGTCACAATGAGATCCCAGCTTGATGGCACCACTGAGAGACATTACCAGCTGAAACTAGATGGTACCTTCAACAGAGTTGTCCTAGAGTTCTCTGAGATATTATTGTATAACTCTTTGCGTTCTCAAAATTGATTCAATAGCTACGAAAATAATGTGGCAGTTGCCTTTTAATCTGTTTTTTCTTTTCGCCTAAACTCAGAACTGAAAACGGAATATCAAAAAGACACAGAACATACAGTAGGTTTTTGTCTGGACTTTTCTTTGTGACTGTTCGCTCCTAGAAAATGAGAAGTTGCTGAGTTGTGACCATCTTACCTTCATATGCTGCATATTCCTCTCGTTCACAGTAGGGTCATGATTTTCCCGATACCTTTTGACCATTTCTATTATTTTTATTGAGGTTGAACCTCCTCCAACAATCCCCTCAGTCTTGTAACGTATATTTTTTTTTGATACTTGATGGATTTATTAGTTTCTTGTTGCCCATGATTCCGTAGATAGTCATGATGTCATTCTTTATGGTACAGATTTTCATCTACCACAAAGCTTTCCCAATGCCAGCATTGGCGTTCAAGTTCGGTAGCACAGATCCACTTTCTGGTGATGAAGTAGATGATAACTCACAGTTCATATCATCTTTGTGCTGGCGTGGTCAGTCATCCACCTTAGTTGCTGCAAATTCCATGGGAAATATCAAACTTTTGGAAATGGTTTGATTCGGTCAGTGCTTCCAGAGGAATTCAAATTCATTCAGAAACGAGGGAGGAAATAACGCAGGGTTTGTATGAATGGCTGAGATCATCTGCATGGAAGTTATAGCAACAAAACCAATTTTGAATATAGCACCGCGGATGTGGTTAATGTGAAGAGTGAAATTGAACTCTCCTAAATTTTACTGTAGATGTGTATATTTAGACGGGGAAGGAAGTTTGAAAATCGCTATCCGTGTATATCCTGTATCGGTACAGATCCATAATCATTTCAAATAGATGTAATTTTTGAGTTTTTTTCCCCTTCATATGATAGGGAAACCTATTTTTACCCCAACACCATCCCAGCTTATTACAATGGGTAGCGAACTCCTTTTCATAGGATTTGAACCTACACCTCCCAGTACTAAGTATTGGTGCACAAACACTAGGCTTAACAGTCCTGGTTTCCAGGGGTAACTCTTGTTCTTCATTTGTTACTATTTTTCCCTGGTAAATTCTGAGGGTTACTTTTGGCTCTTTGAGATCATTGTCTTTGTCCTTTTTCAGTATGTTACATTTGGGCCTGAAGGTTCCCAATGAGGAAGAAATTGTTGGGAGTCTTTGTTCCAAATGTCTGTTGAGCTCATGTGTAGTAGCTCTTTTCTGTGGCAATTTATAGGATTTGCTTCCTCTTTCAGTCTGAGCAGGAAATTTGATCTGCAACTTCATTACCAATAAATTTTCGATTCCTCTCGGTCAGACGAACAAAAAGTTAGAGTTACATTAAAGCTAGTTTGTTTCTTACCAAAAGACAGAAAGATTAATATTGCTAGAAGCTTTTCGTAAACATCCCATTATCATATTTGTCAAAATCTCAATCGAATAACTGTAAGTACTCGATCCAATGTTTCAGTTTTTCATTCTGAATTGACTTAGATCATTTGTGTGGGGTCCACTTCTATGCACCATTGATGCAACCATCTCGTTGGTTCCCATGGTTTTTGAGAGAGAATAGTTATCAAATATTCCAATCAATTCTATAGCTTCTGGGAGGATGATGAACCAACAAATCTCCATTTGCTTTTTTTCCCCATCTACTTTTACTTATTTTGGTTATTTTCACATATCAACAAAACCCAATACTAAAATACAGAATTCACAGTCGCGCGAAAGAATTATCTGAATCATTGAGAGAGAAATCATTGGTGTTTTTGAATGTCATATATATAGCCTAAAAAGCATTGGTGCTGCTAACCTTACCCCTCAAATAAGTCCTCTCTGTGATACAACATTCCTATCAACTCTAGGGCTTGTGGGATGATTGAACCAACACATCTCCATTTGCCCTCTTCCCAATCCACAACCTACAATCTTTCAACGAATCCTATTTACATTGATTGTGTTTAAACTTGGCTTGTAAAATTTGCCTACCTATGAGACGGCGAAGCCTTTGAGCTCCAGGGCCCGGTTTAAGCTTCCTTGGGTTCCCAACCTTGGAGCATCGCGGTTTACCACCGCACCAACCACCAGGCGTAAAACTACCATTTCTCCGCCCCAGCAATTCCCTATCAATCATGTCAAGAACCGCGTCGTCTTGTTTAAACTTGCGACCAAAGGCGGCACCGCTGGAAATCATTTTAGCGGTGTCGTTGAGAGAGAGGGTATGCGGGTGCTGTTTGGGAGGGTTGTCCCAAGAGATGTAGTGCATGTCATGGTTGATTGCAGTGTGAGCAAAATCAGGCGTATTGCATATGACTGTCTGGAAATAGCCCTCAGGAGAGGACACAAAATTGGTGTAGTACATCAGCAGGACTCTCGGAAGGTTATCCCAACCCCATATCACGTATTCCACAAATGAGCGCGAGAGAACCATCCATGCTGAACCTGAAAGGAAAAAAAATTATGTTTCCTTTTACCTTGTCCAACAATAACACAAAATCATTAGGCTTCAAGGCGGATAAAGAGTAACTGTCTGTCAGTTTTTTTCGTCGAATGCTAGTTCTGTTGTTCGGTTTCACTATGAGCTAAAACCTATGATATTGGATCTTTAGTGTGTTCAAGGGCTCGGAAGTAGTTGAGGCATCACAAATCGATCAGAATGGGAATGGCAAAAGTAAATGCATAGCTTGAACAGAAACCTATATATTGACTCGAAGCAATTCAATCAAGAAATGATTCTCTGAAAGACCATAAAAGGCTTCATAAATTGCGAGAAAAATGCGCATGTAGGACATTTGCAATATTCGTATTCAAGAACTTCAGGCCAATAATCAACTCACAGGATGAATTATTCAACTAAAACAGAGAATCGGTCTGGTAAGTTTCATAGTATGGGTATCAATGAAACCTTTGAAATCTACTTCTTAGATCAATGGAAAGTGAGGGAATTTGCAACTCGATCCGAACGTAGTGTCCCCATCAGCCTAGTAACTGATTTACTTCCAGTTAGTATCGTTCAGCATATTACTTCTCTAAGCAACCAACATCAATGCAGAATTCCATTACCAAAAATGTAGGACAAAACAGAAGTAAAACACTAACCGGTAAACAGTTTAAAAGATGTTGGTAAAGCTCTCTGCGGACTGACCCAATATATATCTTGCTTTGTTGATCGGTAGAGCCCAGGATCAACAATCAAAGGCATCGCTCTTTTATTTCTGAAAAACAGAACCAAAGATTTTAGAATTACGTTGGCAGTTCCTCAACAAGCAGTTGGTTGAAGGAAAATGGAGAGGGAGATAGAGAAAGAGCTTACTCCTTCCAACCAAGATGGCTTGTGTGCTCAATGAAGTTCAGCTCTCGGTCTAAATCAGAAAAAGCGAAAATAAGATCTGAAAATACAAAACACCCAAAATTAATGAAACATCTTTGAAGAAAAACGAAGTAAGATATACCAAATAGTGACACATATGAAACAACCAGTAAAGAGGCTTACTCACCGTCCTGTGTCACAAGAGGATAATCTGAAGCGCTGAGGTTAATAAACCAATCCCATTCCTTACTTCTCTTCAAAAGTATAGCACAAGCGTGAAGAGTATTGGCAACCATGGTTGGCCCTCTATAAGTAACCAGATTAGCTTTGGTAATCAAGTAAACATTTCCGACCTTAGCAAAGACTGGATCTTTTTCCACACGGGAAGCAAGTTCCAATCTCTCTCCCACAGGCGATTCTAGGTCCAAATGAAGAACATAATGGTTCAATGGATGATAAAGGGTCCGAAGAGTTCTCCAAAGCTTTTCCAAATCACCCCTAGACCCAGAAATCAGATAGGCAAAACGAGGAACGGAAGAGCCAGGAGGTGGACCGTGCATAACCTTGTCTTCCGCGAAAAGGGGACTTGTGCTATTCATCGAATTACGCGGGGGGAAAAGCAATATGATCGAGTTGATCTTACTAAGGGATGAAGCAAGACCCATGTTGAATGATGTCGCGAAAAAGAATACACATATGAGTGAGCTTATAACAAGAGGGAATACCCATTTCTTTTCCATGTTAAACTTCTTTGAATTCTCCATGTCTAAAACTTTTCACCAACTCCACCAAACAACCACACACATCCCAGTACTAATCCACAATCCTCAATCCAACAAAATGAGTGCAGATCTTATATACTGGTGTTGATATTGCACTAGATGTTCAAGCACAGATTAAAACACCGTCGTCGAATAAACTCTGTAATCAGTACCCTTGAACATGGCTGTTGAATTCAACAGAAAACCCAAGAACAGAATTTAATTCCCTTTCTAATTAAATTAACTCCAATAGAACATCTTAGAACACTATTTCATACCCATCAGAACTAAAGTAATATCCAAGACTTCGTAAACAACAATATTAGATGTTTAAAAATGACTAAACTACATGACAAAACATCTTCAATCATGCTCCCGCTAATTATAAAATGTATTTGTTGGAGAGAGAGAGAGAGAGAGAGAGAGAGAGAGAGAGAGAGAGAGAGAGAGAGAGAGAGAGAGCAATCTGATGAACAAAAGAGACAGGAATGTTACATTAAGCAAGTCGAAAACAGAATACAAAAGGGATCAAACAAATTAGTAAAGAATCGGATTTCGAAAAAATCGCAGAGGAGCTAATATTTATGCAATTGGCAAAATGCATTTATAGGAAATGCACAATTTTAAGCCAATAAAAGCCAAATTTTCCCACAAATCTGAAGTAATGATAACCAAATCACCAGACTTTAAACCCTAGATTATCAATTAATCCCACAAGATCCTTCATATCCACGGTATCAATCCAAGCAAACTATACAAACTACCAAAAAGAACAAGAAAACGGCAAATGGACGTAAAGAATAAACAAAAAATCCGGGACAGTGTTGAAATATTAACCACCGTATCAACAACAAATCCCGAACAAGAAGCTCAAGAAAATAACGAAACTGAAAAAAAATGAAAACCCAGTAACAAATTAATGAAATCAAAGCAATAGAAAACTCCAAAAAGGAATTTGAGAATAGAAACAGAGGAAGAAGAATCACCTGGTTTTGATGCAGGGGAGAGTGGAGCCCTGTTTGCACACGTCCAGTGTAGAGAGAGAGAGTTAAAAAATTGGGAGGAGAGAGAGAGGGGGGAAATTTATATGGGTTTTGTTTCGTTTGTGTGATTGATTTCTCATTCCTGCTCTCTCTCTCTCTCCAGAATTTTGGTCACTGCTGTTTTGTGGGAACGCAAGAATTTTATACGTGTTGGGGTGGGATTAGGGTGATCTGCTGTTTTTTGACCGATACGGAAAGCGAATATATTTTTGTCTAATTCTTTTCCCACGGCAGTGGGGATGGTGCACTGCACTGTGCTGCACAATTCGGTCGTCCAAATGCACTTTTAATGGTTCGAATTTAAATAAAATTCTTCTATGAAAAGCGCACTAATTTAAATTTAAGCCGTCGAAAGCACATTTGAACAGGTGAAAAGCCACCCCCGGTTCCCTTTTCCCACGTCGAAAACACATTTGGAGGAGGTCTCGTTTCATTAAGTTTGGCTCCTTGACTTTTTGGTTTATTAGTTTTTCTAGTATAGGAGGAGACTAGCTTGTTTGGAAAGCCAAAAAATCAAAGAATCCATTTAGTGAAACGGGATCTAAAAGATATTAAAACGGTTTAGAAAATAATGTGGAACATGAACATTCAATGAATTGGTACGTGTATTTATGGTGCTCCTTTATTTTGGAATACTTATCTAGAAAGTAATCTTGGGGTAGATCAGTATAAAAGGTAAAGAATTAACCAAATTGGATTACATGGATTACTAGCAGGAACTCGTGCTATGCACGGAGACATAAAATAAAATGATGTTTTTTTTTTCTTTTTTTATCAACTAAAAAAATTCAATTAGCGTGAACCCATGCTATGCAATGTCTAATATAAGATATAAGTATATGCGATTAATTTCAATTCTTTTTTGAACAGGGATTAATTTCAATTCAAAATACAAAATAAATGACGTGTTTTCCTTTCTTTATCAGCTTAAAAAATTCAATTAGCATGAACCTGTTCTATGCAGAGTACAATATAAGATATAAGTATATGCGATTAATTTCAATTAAGATACAATGATGTTAAATAGGAGTATATTTGAATTTGTCAATAAGTGTATGTTATTCACCATATCTATCAAACACCATACAAAATTAAAATTAGAACAACATATCTGGAAACTAATGTTACAAATTATTTCTATCACATATTTATAAAATATCAACATTACCTTTTTTTTTTTGACCCCGTGCATAGTTGGGTCATGACTCGTGGAAGTCATCTCTTAACCCGGTGTAAAAATTCTTCCCAACTCCTGTTGAATGGAACAATTAGTTTATGGTTTTTGGGCACTACCGTGTGGTGGATAAGGGTGTTGAGACATCACGTGGCAGTGTCCAAGATCATGGAATAATTACTCTTGTAGAATGCACCCACCATTGGACCTCGTAATATATTAGTATATTCATTTCAGACAGTAAAAAGAAAATAACTATATTCATATATAAGCAACCAATCATTAATTGTCTTAGCAACGTATGGATAAAGTAAGTATTCTGTAGATCTATGTAGTTATAGTGCAAAATCAAAAGATTTTAACCAAATCTTCAAAAACTCTGCGACCTTCACATCGTGTTTCAAAAGTTGGTAAACTCTATGTAGTTATTATGAGTGGATGGCTTGTATATCGTTGTAATTGCCTAACAATTTTTTATATCTATATTAAAGTTAAATCGATATTGATAAGTATATTTTTTTTATCAACAAAAGAAAAAGATTTTATAAAAACTTGATAAGGATACATCGAGATAGAGAATAAGAAAACAAAGAAGGCAAAATCCAAAGAAAAGTTGGAAGCCCAGCTCGAAAGCAAACAAAGGAAAGCTAAGAAAAGATAAGCATTGCAAAAATTACAGGTATAATAAAATTTTGATTATCCTAACAGCATCCAAATTGCCCTTGAAATTTTCAACAGAAAAGTTTGTGATACCATTGAAGCCTTTGATCCAAAGAGCTGTCCTGATTTTCACTACGTCGACAACTATTTCCCACTCTAATGCGCTGCTTGATTAGTTCGTTGCTCTGGCGACTTTTGAAGTTAAATCTTCCTCTAGGGAACCTACAAAAGAGAAGTACTGAATCATGTACTAAATTGGTATGGAACAAAAATCCAGAAAAAGGAGTAAAAAAAAACGTATTTTCGAGAAAGCCAATCATATTAGGTGACGAAAGCCATGTCTACCTTTTCAAATACACCTGTTCAAAACTTCAAAGACAAAAATAGATGAAATTTCCGTAATAAGCTCTAAATATGATTAAACTCAACTAAACATAGTAAATATATAAGAATAAAAAATATTAGTAATGGTTACGACGGAAGTTCTTCATGATTTAGATTTTGAATTTTCTTGTAGAAAGATTCGCTTTCAAATTTCTTTTTTATGCTCCAAATAAAGCCGCCACTTACATACTCTCACTCTTATGAATCTGCAATCACCAAATGAAAACAAACTCAGTAGCTTCTTTTAAAAATACAATGCGGAGAAAATGGTATGATTTTTTTTAAAACGAACAAAATATGATAGAAAGTTTAGACATCTTAATGCATAATAGAGACAGATTGTTCACACTTCTGGGGCTCGCTATCCTCTCTTGCATGAATTGTTCTTGGTATGTATTCATAGTTTACGCAAATGATTCAAATTCAAAAGAGAACTTTTCTTGAAGATATTTGTTCTAAACTCTACAAATTTATTTCCTACAAATTACCAAACAATCCCAAAAATCAGGGGGGAAAATAATTAGGTGTTAGCCAATCCACTTTTAGTTTTGAATAATTATCTCTTTTATCCGATAAGATTTCCTTTCTAAAATTGTTCTCCCTAATGAGAACGCAGCTAAAAAAGGTTGCGGATCTGCTATCCCGAAAAAAAAAAAGGTAATGTTGATATTTTATAAATATGTGATAGAAATAATTTGTAACATTAGTTTCCAGATATGTTGTTTTAAATTTAATTTTGTATGGTGTTGATAGATATGGTGAATAACATACACTTATTGACAAATTCAAATATACTCCTATTTAACATCATTGTATCTGCATTGAAATTAATCGCATATACATAATATTGTACTCTGCATAGAATGCTAATTGAATTTTTTTAGCTGATAAAAAAAGGAAAATGCATCATTTATTTTGTCTTTTGAATTGAAATTAATCGCATATACTTATATCTTATATTATACCTTGCATAGCACGGGTTCATGCTAATTGAATTTTTTTAGTTGATAAAAAAAGAAAAAAATATCGTTTTATTTTATGTCTCTGTGCTATACACGGGTTCATGCTAGTTCTCTAATAAAGCCAGATGTGGAAAAAATGAGCTAAATTTAAGGCCCATATTAATGCAAAGGAAACGCGATGATTGGATCAACTCAATTTTTTTTTGTTGTGAGTTGAAGGGTTGGATATTCTCTAATAAAGCCAGATGTGGAAAAAATAAGCTAAATATGAGGCCCATATTAATGGTCCAAATTGGCCTTGAACCATTCTACCTTGTCCCTATTCAAAGGGTCTCCCTCCGCAACCCCATATGAACGGAAAAATATTCGGCGGTCACGTTTGGCCTTGAGTGATTCACGAACAAAAATGCCAGAAACAAAAGTTGGAATCTGAGCCGTTCTCTAATTGTAATACCCTAGGTTTAGGGGTAGATGGTGTTTAGTCCCACGTTGGTTGTTTACATGAGTGATCTTGGGTATAAAAATAAACCATGTGGGCTACTACTAGTACCTTGGGCTTAAGCATTTTGGGCCATGTGGTGTGGCTAGTGGATCAAATCAGGGTACTAGGCCAGTGGTCTACATAGGGCGTTACAAATGGTATCAAAGCCCCACCCTGGTCTAAGTGATGGGTAGGATGCGCTCTGCTACCACGGACACCAGGGGAGGTGATGGGTAGGATGCGCTCTGCCACAATGGACACCAGGGGAGGTTGTTGGGACTATGCAACGAGGATGTTACATCCCTAAGGGGGGGAAGATTGTAATACCCCAGGTTTAGGGGTAGATGGTGTTTAGTCCCACATTGGTTGTTTACACAAGTGATCTTGAGTATAAAAACAAACCATGTGGGCTACTACTAGTACCTTGGGCTTAAGCATTTTGGGCCATGTGGTGTGGCTAGTGGATCAAATCAGGGTACTAGGCCAGTGGTCTACATAGGGCGTTACACTAATAAAGCCAGATGTGGAAAAAATGAGCTAAATTTAAGGCCCATATTAATGATAAGGAAACGCGGTGATTGGATCAACTCAATTTTTTTTTGTTGTGAGTTGAAGGGTTGGATATTCTCTAATAAAGCCAGATGTGAAAAAAATGAGCTAAATATGAGGCCCATATTAATGGTCTAAATTGGCCTTGGACCATTCTACCTTGTCCCTATTCAAAGGGTCTCCCTCCGCAACCCCATATGAACGGAAAAATATTCGGCGGTCACGTTTGGCTTTGAGTGATTCACGAACAAAAATGCCGGAAACAAAAGTTGGAATCTGAGCCGTTCTCTAATTGTAATACCCTAGGTTTAGGGGTAGATGGTGTTTAGTCCCACATTGGTTGTTTACATGAGTGATCTTGGGTATAAAAACAAACCATGTGGGCTACTACTAGTACCTTGGGCTTAACCATTTTGGGCCATGTGGTGTGGCTAGTGGATCAAATCAGGGTACTAGGTCAGTGGTCTACATAGGGCGTTACAAATGGTATCAAAGCACCGCCCTAGTCTAAGTGATGGGTATGATGCGCTCTGCTACCACAGATACCAGGAGAGGTGATGGGTAGGATGCGCTCTGCCACAATGGACACTAGTGGAGGTTGTTGGGACTATGCAACGAGGATGTTACATCCCTAAGGGGGGAAGATTGTAATACCCCAGGTTTAGGGGTAGATGGTGTTTAGTCCCACATTGGTTGGTTACACGAGTGATCTTGGGTATAAAAACAAACCATGTGGGCTACTACTAGTACCTTGAGCTTAAGCATTTTGGGCCATGTGGTGTGGCTAGTGGATCAAATCAGGGTACTAGGCCAGTGGTCTACATAGGGCGTTACACTAATAAAGCCAGATGTGAAAAAAATGAGCTAAATTTAAGGCCCATATTAATGATAAGGAAACGCGGTGATTGGATCAACTCAATTTTTTTTTGTTGTGAGTTGAAGGGTTGGATATTCTCTAATAAAGCCAGATGTGAAAAAAATGAGCTAAATATGAGGTCCATATTAATGGTCCAAATTGGCCTTGGACCATTCTACCTTGTCCCTATTCAAAGGGTCTCCCTCAGCAACCCCATATGAACGGAAAAATATTCGGCGGTCACGTTTGGTTTTGAGTGATTCACGAACAAAAATGCCGGAAACAAAAGTTGGAATCTGAGCCGTTCTCTAATTGTAATACCCCAGGTTTAGGGGTAGATGGTGTTTAGTCCCACATTGGTTGTTTACATGAGTGATCTTGGGTATAAAAACAAACCATGTGGGCTACTACTAGTACCTTGGGCTTAAGCATTTTGGGCCATGTGGTGTGGCTAGTGGATTAAATCAGGGTACTAGGCCAGTGGTCTACATAGGGCGTTACAAATGGTATCAAAGCCCCGCCCTGGTCTAAGTGATGGGTAGGATGCGCTCTGCTACCACGGACACCAGGGGAGGTGATGGGTAGGATGCGCTCTGCCACAATGGACACCAGGGGAAGTTGTTGGGACTATGCAACGAGGACGTTACATCCCTAAGGGGGGAAGATTGTAATACCCCAGGTTTAGGGGTAGATGGTGTTTAGTCCCACATTGGTTGTTTACACGAGTGATCTTGGGTATAAAAACAAACCATGTGGGCTACTACTAGTACCTTGGGCTTAAGCATTTTGGGCCATGTGGTGTGGCTAGTGGATCAAATCAGGGTACTAGGCCAGTGGTCTACATAGGGCGTTACACTAATAAAGCCAGATGTGGAAAAAATTAGCTAAATTTAAGGCCCATATTAATGATAAGGAAACGCGGTGATTGGATCAACTCAATTTTTTTTTGTTGTGAGTTGAAGGGTTGGATATTCTCTAATAAAGCCAGATGTGAAAAAAATGAGCTAAATATGAGGCCCATATTAATGGTCCAAATTGGCCTTGAACTATTCTACCTTGTCCCTATTCAAAGGGTCTCCCTCCGCAACCCCATATGAACGGAAAAATATTCGGCGGTCACGTTTGGCTTTGAGTGATTCACGAACAAAAATGCCGGAAACAAAAGTTGGAATCTGAGCCGTATATTTTTTGGCATGTGTTCTTTATTCATTAATTTAGTTACGCAATAATTTACTCGTCATTACCATAAATATTAGTGTAAGGTTTCCTTCATCACCACAATTTTGCCTTAATCAATAGGATCTCTATATATTTCCTTCATTAAAAAATTATTCTGTAAATGGAAGATTTGGTTAACTTTTTACTGGATTCTTTTAGATATTCAAGAATAATAATAACTCCATAACCCTGTTAGCCAATCAATTACCGCCACTTGTCACATCTACGGGTCTTCAATACTGCCACGTGTCACATTCGCATTCATTATCGCAAAAACCCATTCTGCAATACTAATATAGATTGTACCTTTCAAGATCTTAGCAATAGTAACTATTAACTTGACACTTACTGCTAAATTGAGAATAATATTCCAATTATGTAGCCCTTTGACCATTTTTGCGTTCAAAATGTTGTTTTGACAATTTCAATCGATTGATTTTGTCATCAAGGTTCTCACATCGATCCTGTAAAAGCCGACTCATTTTTTAACCAACATAAATTTCGACATCGAAAGCCATTATAGATTTTTGAAAAAATGAATACCAATTAATAGAAACTGAAAAAAAAATTATTACAAACTAACTTACCGTTACCAAAGCATGTGTTATTTGTTCATTTGCACCAGGCCAACCATGGCCCTAGCCAAAGTATAAGAACAACAATAAGGTTTGCACGAAAATATAATTGGTTGGGTTGAGAGACTTGAGAGTTTTTTAGACTAATGGTTGAGAAAATGGGGGATGGACATTTTCATTTTTATCAGTTTTTGATGTATTTGGAATTTAAAACTAATTGATTATTATTTTTATTTGCAAATGTTGAGTGATTTTTTAAATTATTTTGAAATTTTTAATTAGCTAATTAATTGTTTCATTTGTAGAATTTATTGATTGATGAGTATTTGAAATTTAAAATTATTTGACAGATTATTTTCTTTACAAATCTTGAGTGGTTATTCCTTAAATCATGGAACTTGCTTGAAATTTGGAATTACCTACTTATGGTAATTGAATTATTGTTACATGTGTCACTCAAAATCTTATACGACAAACCAACTATTTTATGCCACTTGTCGCGACGAGAGTCTTCCTCACAAAAAAGTCATTCTGCTATACGGGGGAAACTAGCAGGAAACCCGTGCTATGCACGGGCCGAATTCAAGTACAAACAATTAGTTTAAATTGTCAATATTCATAAATCATTCAACATCTCCACCCAAAAAAAAAAAAAGGCAATTCAACAAAAGATAAAAATAACCTCACAAAGAAAGTTCATTCAGAATACTTCAATGTTCATCTACTATTACTCGGCATTTCTAATTGAATGGACAATAAATTATCCTATATAGTGGGCAGCCACCATAAGTTAATTAAATAACCAAGACAACATGTGAATTATCTTCCTGTAGTGAACAACTTGGTTGAGAGAGAATAACATTCTCGGTATGAGAATTTCTTAGAAGTGATGAATCCAGACTTCTTCAATGTGTCGATACAACTAAGAGAAGCATGATCCTTATAAGTTTAACTCCCAAATATGCACCTCTTAAAAGTCATTTCAATAATTTGAAGCGGGTATCTCCTATTGTTTTTTGGAAGCTGAATCTGCTACTGCAGTCTGAAAAATTCTACGTATGGTGCTTGTTAGCCAACACCTCCGGTGTTCAATAAAGTGAGAACTTTATATGCAATCACAAAGCAAAATATGAACATAAAGGTTGAATTCAACTTCTTTTTTATTTTCCCACGTTTTAAGCATTTATTTTTCAATTTGTCCACCATAGCTATGTTGGCTAAACTATTAATTATGAGATTTATAAGGAGTAAGATAATGAAATACCTTTCTTTCAAGTTTCAAAGGACCAATGCTGTTTAAAAAAAGAACTGAATTGCCTTGCAATTGTGAAAGGTATCCAACCCATAGTACAAATTTTTGGTAGCTTAATTTTACCCTTGATAGCCAATCGGCAACGGCATTGTCCTGTGAAAAATTGGAGAAACTATATAGCTCCTCCTATCAAAAATTTGAAGTTATGGATGTGTTAGAGATATGCGAAGTTTATAAATAAGATAATAATGTGATTAACTCTAAAATCGCACAAACTTACATGATGCAAAATACTGACCATAGAGGGCTTATAGTGAGAGCACAAATACCATAGAACTGAAGTTATCCACTGCTTCTCAAATCGCTCCTATACGATGGATTGTGGGGTGCAGCTAGGCCGCAAAAGGAAACGTTACACGACAGAAGAGTTCGCTCCTCCGTGTAATGCGCGTGGTTGTTTCAGCTTTAAAAAAAATAAAAAAATTGACCTAGTGGTAATTAAGTTTCAACCCTTGACCTAGTGAGAATTATGTTTCCAAAAAAGCCCTTTCCCTTATCTTCCTAGGACTCAAAACGACGTGATTTTGAAGTGATATTTTTGTTGTAGCCCCAAAACAACGTTGTTTTGGGCGATTTTCAAGATGATTTTCAGGGCATGATTTCCGGCACCCCCGGATCCGCTTGTGCGTATATCGACTAATTTCAAGAATTTAAAATAATGACGGGAGATATATCTAGCGGTACCAAGTTTTTATTTTTTTATTTTTTATGATGATGGAGTCGAGCGTGTTATAATAACAAGAAAACACTTTACTGCCATGATCTCATCCGTCCAACCTCTTGGAGCTTGGTACCGTTAAATAGTTATGCGCATGAGTTAGCTGATCAAAATTTTAGATTATGTATTCTCCGGTTCATTTCTACTCAGAGTTTGTGAAATAATTTTAGCAACCACTTGATAAAATCGTGGTTGATGTTAACAAAACCTTAGTCAATATTTGCTAAGATTTTACAGAATTCATCTCATGATTATTAGCTCCGGACACTCGTACTCTAATGTCACTAGCCAATAAAATTACCAAAAGATATCGGAGAGACATCTCTATCCCCTATTATATTCTAATCCATATTATACTAATACAATAATAATAACAAATTACTTAATTATCGGCATATGGTACCATTATTACACCTAAAATCCACTTCAAGAATTAAGTACCTTATAATTCCATTGGAATGGGAACATCATAAAATAGCATTGAAGTGGAGATATACTTAACCACCTTGTGAATGCATGGACCACATTATTCCAATTCAATTCCAACCTACTTTTCTAACCTCATTGTCACGGCATAAATAGACCCTTAAAATGGGGTAGGACTAGCTCCAACTACTAAAAATTCTAAATTCTTGTCAAGGTCTAACATTTAGGGGACTTATAGTTACAATTCAACTTTTACAACATTAGTAAATAAACTTTGATACATTGTATAAGACACGATAAGTTAGGTATCGAGGAGGCTTACAAAATCAATAAACCATCAAAATATAGATGTCGTTCCACTAATCGGTTTTTCTAAAGCTTTTCATGCTTTTCAAGGTAAGTCATTCTTCTTACATACATTAATTAAAAAATCCAAACAGACGAAAAACAAAAAGTCAAAGCTAGTAAAACAACACCTAAGACTTGTTATCGACTCCGAATTAAATTGTAATTAAATTCCATCCGATGAACTAGAGAGAAGCCAAGCATGGACCCTATAAACCACTTGTTAGCGTGCGCAGCTAAAATTTTAGCTAGCGAATGTGCAAATTTCCTCCAATGGACTCATTAAATTGGCCTATAATATTCTTATAGCTCAATAGCTCACCCTATAAGTTTGGCTACCTGCTTATAGAGTTATTAAAATTTTTTTCGACTCAAACTTAGATAACAAAAATATTTTCTGTTT
Organism: Vaccinium darrowii; assembly: GCA_020921065.1. Classification (NCBI taxonomy): domain Eukaryota; kingdom Viridiplantae; phylum Streptophyta; class Magnoliopsida; order Ericales; family Ericaceae; genus Vaccinium; species Vaccinium darrowii. Next base: position 7,269,274 of record CM037154.1, read on the forward strand.
TCTAGGCATAAACCGCTAGGTTCAAACAATTTTTTTAATTCAAATAATATAATAAAATTTACCTAGTTCATTAGAGTGGCCACCCATAGCTAATGATTATTTATTGATCTATAAGTGGGTGTCAATTTTATCAAAAAATTACCATTTAGCTATTCAAATTTAGGTAACTCATTAGAGATGCTATCAAAATTACTATTATCATTCCGAGGATGATACAAATTCCGACTATGAACACACTGCCCTTAGGGCCCTTGGGCTTTTTTGACTTTTAACACAAGTTATCTCTTTGGAGGGTTCACCGCTCCCAGGATAAGTTAATTCGGGTGACAAAAAAGATCACATAGCTTCTTAGACATTTTTTGCATTCTTAACGCAATGAGTTAATAAAGGCAACCGATTAATTTATCACATCATATCAATTACTAGTAACACATTTCACTTCTCATCTACCCAAAAATCTCATCACGAGCCGTTACAAGGGAGAGATTTGGGTTTCGAGTTTGTAAAGAAATGTCCATAATCGGCAAATATTTTTGCAATCTCAAAGATTATGTCAATAATGTATGACGAGAACCAGAACTTGAAGTATAAATCAAGCGGCTCTCAGCAACGATCAGCATTTCAAAGGCAGCCACGTGTAATACCAGGGAAACTTAACATAATACTCGAGAAGCATGTTATAAAATCTCTGTCAACTGGCAACGTGCCGAAAGGAGAGAGAAAGTTTCCCATGATGTGAAGATCGGGCAGATTGCCCAATCATTACGGCCAGTTGACCGACGAGTTTCACACCATCGGATCTGTATCGTATCTTAGGGCCTGTTTGGGCGCCGCGTTATTCCGTTTATGAATTATGCCTTTTTTAATTTTTCTTTGTGTTGGCCGCACATTTTAAAATTTAGTTTAGTCCCTTTTTTTTGTTTCGATAATTGTTTGTAGTATTTTCGTGGTTCGACAATAAAAAATTGGACGTAAGAAAAATGAGCCCGAGAAGGCAAATTTCTTTTACAGAATACCTAAACTTAAAATATTTGACAGAATTTTCTGAAAGTTTATAGAGTACAAAAAGATTATAAAGTGTAGTTCTTTTTTCAGAATGAGAAGCCCAAAAAAAAAAAAAAAAAGCCTAACTGGATAACAAATGAGCATCATTTGTTGTTGATAAATGTATGTAATACTTGAACCAATTAAATTAAAGTCACTAAAAATAGGGGGAGTTAAGACTTGCTTTTCATCCTTTTGGCATTTTTTTTGGTTCTTATTCACTTGAAAGTATCAAATTGTCATTCATATGGAAAAAAAATGACTCAAGAGGTAAGTGAAAAAAAGTAATTTCAACGTGAAATAAAAAAAGTAAATTTCAACGTGAATAAAGAGGAAAAAAAGGAGAGTAAATAAAAGGAGAATATGAAAATCATTCTCCAAAAATAAATACTAACTTTTCGTTGTTGATCAAAAGAGGGAAAAAAATAGGGAAAATGACCAGAAAATGGGTTTTAAAACAAATTATACCAATTACATGGGAAGGTTTTTCAAAATGACTCAATAGATGACAAGGAGGAAAATATTTCCAAATACATGGTAAGGCCAATCCGAAATGACATAACTACCCTCCATGGGTTTAAACCCTAATATCTCAAAACCACTCCCACAGCCAAACACATTCTCCTGGGTTTTGAAAAACAGACAACGAAAAGGGAGGGAGAAAGCAGACGACGTAGAGAGAGGGAGAAGAGGAGAATATAGATCTACACTTGAAGCTTCATCTTCTTCTCTCAATCGAACTCCAACGTTGAGCAAGTAAGTTTTTGGTTTTTGTATCACGTGTAGCACGGCATTCTCTGTCTCTGTCTCTGTCTCTGTCTCTCTCTCTCTCTACGAAACGAGTCTCTCTCTCTCTCTTTCTCTCTCTCTCTCTCTCTCTCTCTCTGAGAGGTACCTGTAGATCTGAGTTGAAGAACCAGCATTTCACTCTTTGTTCTTGTGTGATTTATGAAGTTTTTTTATGAACTTTTGATAGTGTTGGGTACAATGTTGTGAAGAACACAACAGTATTGTTTAGGGAGTGTAATGTGAATGCTATGTTTGCCCAATATTATAGTTATTTATGTTTTCTGTCAATGAAAGAGAGTTCTGCTCTTTGCATAATATGACATTGCTCCATCTGTGAATTGCTGTTGCACTATACGTCAGAATACAAGCACTAGAGTGGCTAAGTTTTTGAAGTCTAATTTGCCTCTGTCTTTTACTCCCTCCCTCATATAAAAATGTTTTCTCTGTAATCTGTAGTAGTCTAATTTGCTTGTCTCCTCTCTAAAAAAGACTTCATTGTTTTTGTAAATATTCTCATTGTGGGCTTGTTCATGTTGAGATAAATAAGAAGCGAATAAAATCGAACAACATACCGAAACTATAGAATATGAAGAGATGGGATAATTGTGGATGTATTTAGGTTTACTAACAATAAAACTTTGATGAAGGACATGTCCTCAAGCTCAGTAAATTCGAGGGGTCGAAGGGTGGGGTTGTCGATGGAGTGGCCCAATTGCTATTGTCGTGACCGCAATTGTCGTGAACTAAAAGCCGCTTTGAAGGTATCTGGAACGGATGAAAACCCCGGTAGGAGGTTTTTTGCGTGTGCTAGATACCCGGTAAGTGTATATGGTAGTTGTTAGTGTAGGTGAATTGACAACATAAGTAGAGTGCTTAGCATGATTTCATCATATTATTGTAGGATCCAGATCGATGCAATTTTTTCGAATGGATAGACAAACCCATATGCCAGCGTGGGAAGGTGGTCATTCTCGAGCAAAAGGAGAAGATAGTGAATCTGCAGAATGAGATGGAGTATTGGAAGCAGAAGGCCAAGTTGCTAGAAGAAAAACTAACAGAGTTTGAGAAGAAGGCTGAAGACATTGGCAAAAGGAGTCAAGTCTACGAAAGAAGGAATAATTGTGTCAAACTGTTGCTTGCTTTAGTGGTACTTGTTGTGGCTTGTATGGTTTATGGAAAGTTCAAATATGGCTTGAGGAGGAGAGATTTGCATTCGGCGCTGCCTCGTTGAGCAGTGGTGTTGAAATTCCAAGTTTGTAGGACTAGTAGATGCTTGGCCCCTTAACCTAACTTTTGAGTAACCAAGTTAATTGTAAACAATGATGGTGGACATATTTTGTGGAGGGTGGGATATATGTTGTGGATTATAGCCTTGTCAATGTTAAATTCCTATTTTGACATGTAATTTTCTATTTTGACATGTACTCGGTTTGTAATTACTCTCTCTCTATTTTATGTATTATGCTATTTGATACTCCCTCCCAACATTTGGTGGTTCTTGTATTCAGCTGGATGGTAAATTAAAGGCAATAGTGCTTGGACATGGTAAAATAGTTGAACTGTCTATTTTGTCACTGTGACTATAATCCTTGCTCCTTGTGTTATACTATGTTGCTCTTTCTATGAAGTTTAGATGCACTGTATGTCAAAAAAATAGCACCTGAATGCTTCCAGTGAATCAAGTGTAATTCGTTGTCTTGTACTCCATCATGAAATTATAAGTTGTATAATTTTTTACAAATAATAATGTTTTGACTTCTATAATCATTTATTTGGTTACCTAACCTCTTATTGGTCGGTGTAGGTATGGCCAATGTGCAGCAAAAAACGTTGACTTGTTTTTGCTATTGGGGCGGGAAACGGACGGTGAACTCCAATTGCACATTCTCCTACGATGGTGGGTTCTCTAAAGCGGTTTTACTAAAAGAAGGATTAAAATTGTTTGAGTTGATTGAGAAGATTTGCGCTGCCCTCAAGACAACTGTTGGGGAGAAACAGTTTTTCTATAACACGAATAGGGACAAGACGAAGTGTTTGTTGTTGGACGACGAAGATACGGTCGCAATGATGTTTCACTGTAATGAAGACGAAGTTGACTTGTTTGTAGAGGAACCGCCACGTAGTAATGATGATTTGACCGCAGTTTTTCCGTCGACTAGGTTAGTTTGTAACTCATAACTTGCAAAATAATTTAGTGGCACTGACACTGAAAACCTTGCTCCTGCCCAAAAGATAACTTGCTCTTTGTATAATGTTGACATGCACTCTGTATCACACAACCTGCACTAGACTGTTCTTGCCTGAATTATTCGTTAGGTTTTTAGGTGGCAATGAACCGTGCATACAAGTCTGTCCGTTCCACATTCCATTCTCAGTGGAGTGATCTTTGCACTCTTCTTATAACATGCAAACCAATGTACTGGCACTGACTCACTGACACTGAAAAACATGCTCTTAGGAATAAAATACCTTGCTCTTTCTATAACATTAACATGCACTCTGTATCACACAACCAACACTAGAATATTCTTCCCTGAATTTTATTTCTTATCTCATTTCGTTAGGTTTTTAGATGGAAATGAACCATACAAGTCCATCCGTTCCACGCTCCATTATCAGTGGAGTGACCAATGTACTGGCACTGAGTAACTGAAACTAAAAAAATGCTCCTAGGAACAAAATAATTTGCTCTATGTATGACTTTTACGTGCACTGTGTATAACACAACCAGCACCAGAATGTGGAGTGACCTTTGCACTCTTTTTATAACATGCTGACCAATGTACTGGCACTGACTAACTGACACTGAAAAACATGCTCCTAGGAACAAAATGCTTTGCTCTTTGTATGACTTTTACATGCACTGTGTATCACACAACCAGCACCAGAATGTTCTTCCCTGAATATTTCTCTTCTATTTTCCTTAGGTTTTCACACGGAAATAAAGGATGCATACAAGTCCATCCAGTCCATGTCCATGTTCAATTGCTAGTGGAGTGACCTTTGCACTTTTTTCATGACATGAAAAACAAAGTACGGGCACTGACAGTGAAAAACTTGCTCCTCCCAAAAAAATACCTGCTCTTTCCATAATGTTTACATGCACTGTGTATAACACCACCAGCACCAGACTGTTGTTCCCTGTTTTTTGCCTCTTTTATGTAACTATACGTGAATTTGTTATTCTATTAATTATTTGTACAATTTATTGCATTAATGAGTGAATATTTGATGATTTTGTATTGTAGGGAATCGTTATTGGCTGATAACACTGTAGTGGCTTCTAATAATGTTATGGAGATGACCAACAGTCATACAAAGGAGATGGGAATGATACCTTATTTGCCCGAAGATGTGAATGAGATCTTGTCTGGGAAGGGTCAGTTGTTTGATAGCCCTGACATTTTCAAGCAAGCGCTGATGATATTTGCTGCCTCCAACAAGTTCTCGTTCAAGTATTTGGATAATAGCAAAGCGTATTACCGAGTAGTGTGTAAGGTTGAGGGGTGTCCTTGGAAGTTAACGGCTACGTGTGACGGTGGGGGTGACGTAGTACGTGTGATTGGCATGAAGAATGAACATATACACAATGCATCAGATGGAAGTTCTTACAAGGCGACCATTTCATCAAAACAAGTCGGGTTGTTTTTCAAAAATAAGATAGTGCAGAAGCCATCATTTCTCCCGAGGGATATTTGCAATGAATTTGAGAATGCATTCCAGTATCGTATGTCTTACAAGCAAGGATGGAGGGCAAAAGAACAGGCTAAGGAATGTATCTCCGGTCCTCCTTCGTCTTGTTTCCACCTACTCCCATGGATGTGTCGACGGCTTGAGGATGCCATTCCAGGCACAAGAGCAGTATGGACGTCGGACGAAGGGAAGTTCAAGCAGCTCTTTGTATCTTATGGTTGCTCCATAGCTGGGTTCAAGTATTGTAGGCCGGTGCTCAAATTGGATGCTTGTTTTTTGACCGGATACTATAGGGGTCATTGTCTCTCGGCTAGTGCGCATGATGCCGATGATGGTTTGTACCCGCTAGCATATGCCATCGTTTCAAGTGAGAATGATGACGATTGGTTGTGGTTCTTGCAAAACCTTAAGGAAGTCATTGGTGAACGTCGTGTTGTGTTGGTCACCGATCGGAACACCTCGTTGCTTAATGGTATCATTAAGGTTTTCGGTGGAGATTGTAATGCATGGTGTCTCCGTCACTTGAAGGAAAACTTTAGTAGGTTTGCTAGCTCGAAGGGGTTTAAAAATGAAAGGCGTAAGGCGGCTTTGAAGATTGTTGATCAGATTGCATACGCAAGAACGGAAAACATATTCAACTTTCATATGGGAAGATTGCGTGGAATGGATCCGGACTTGGCAAAGTGGGTGGAAGACAACAATCCAAACCATTGGTCGAATGCATATTTTCCTTACAAAAGGTGGGACAAGATGTACACAAATCTCGCGGAATGTTATAACAATTGGATACTACCTTTGAGGGATTTGGACATAATGCAATTTATGACTGGACATGTGACGAAATTGACTGACATGTTAGTTCGTAAGCGTGCTGCCAGTTGTTCTTGGAAATTGCCCGTTGGTCCCCAAATTGAGAAGGAAATTAAGGAACACCAATTGGTTGCACGCAAGTATATGCATCGTCCCACCTCCCCGACGGAGTTCACGGTCTTAAACACTCATCAGAAACAGTTTGCAGTCAAGTTCGACCAGCGTACATGTAGTTGTCTTGCTTGGCAAATGTCTGGGGTCCCTTGTGCCCATGCTTGTCGCGCAATCCAAAACTCGGGTTTTTCTATTTACGACATGGTCGACCCAATGATGTGTAAGAGCACGCAAATTCTGATCTATGAAAACTCCATGTCCCCCGTACCGTTACATGACATGCCTCCGTTGTCTTCATTTGATCCATCTAATCTGTCCAGCTATATTACCGATGAAGGTATGACATGCACCGATCCGGTAATAAATCCCCCCTCAACAAAAAGAGGTTCCGGACGACCAAAGAAGAGAAGGATTGAGTCGCAGACACAAGAGAGGGACACGGTGAATTGTAGCCGTTGTCGTGAACCAGGCCACAACCGTAGCACATGCAAGGCACCAATACCAGGATGAAGTTTACTTCGATTGTTGCAGGTTAAGCCTACCTCTCTCACTCTCTCTCTCTCTCTCTCTCTCTGGCTCTCGCTCTCTTGTAGGAAGTTTTATTGTACTTAAGTGCAAGGTTTATATTATCGGGGAACATTTTAGTACCCTCTTTAATTCATGTGGATGTTGACGAACATTTTTTAGTTCGTTTCGATTCGATCTATGTATCGTAGTTGGTTATTGTACTGTTCTTCAAATTACAAATATTTGTACTCGGATTTGGGATTTGTTGTAAGCCATTTTTGGTCATGTTATCCTATAATGTTTCCCTAACCTTTTCTGACTGAGACTGAAAAACTTGCTCGGAGCAACAACAAGTCATGCTCTGAGCAACAACAAGACATGCTCTTTATATAACTTTGAATTGCACTGTGTATGAAACCACAAGCACCAGACTGTTCTTCCCAGATTTTTAGGTGGCATGAACCATGCATACAAGTCCATCCGTTCCTCGTTCCATTGTCAGTGGAGTGACCGCTGCACTCTTTTTATAACATGCAAAACAATGTACTCTCACTGACACTGAAACACTTGCTCCGACCAACAACAAGACATGCTCTTTATATAACTTTGAATTGCACTGTGTATGAAACAGCATGCACCAGACTGTTCTTCCCAGATTTTTAATTTCTTATTTCCTTCGATTTTTAGGTGGCATGAACCATGCATACAAGTCCATCCGTTCCTCGTTCCATTGTCAGTGGAGTGACCGCTGCACTCTTTTTATAACATGCAAAACAATGTACTCTCACTGACACTGAAACACTTGCTCCGACCAACAACAAGACATGCTCTTTATATAACTTTGAATTGCACTGTGTATGAAACAGCATGCACCAGACTGTTCTTCCCAGATTTTTAATTTCTTATTTCCTTCGATTTTTAGGTGGCATGAACCATGCATACAAGTCCATCCGTTCCTCGTTCCATTGTCAGTGGAGTGACCGCTGCACTCTTTTTATAACATGCAAAACAATGTACTCTCACTGACACTGAAACACTTGCTCCGACCAACAACAAGACATGCTCTTTATATAACTTTGAATTGCACTGTGTATGAAACAGCATGCACCAGACTGTTCTTCTCAGATTTTTAATTTCTTATTTCCTTCGATTTTTAGGTGGCATGAACCATGCATACAAGTCCATCCGTTCCTCGTTCCATTGTCAGTGGAGTGACCGCTGCACTCTTTTTATAACATGCAAAACAATGTACTCTCACTGACACTGAAACACTTGCTCCGACCAACAACAAGACATGCTCTTTATATAACTTTGAATTGCACTGTGTATGAAACAGCATGCACCAGACTGTTCTTCCCAGATTTTTAATTTCTTATTTCCTTCGATTTTTAGGTGGCATGAACAATGCATACAAGTCTCCAAATGACCTTTGTACTTACCAGACCTGCGACAGTCTTCATTTTCATTTTTTGGGACATGGGCTATGAAGTGTGCACTGTGCGTGAACGTGCACTGCACTTTATATTAGATACAGTTGCCCTGTATAATAGAGTCTCTGCACGAACGTTGGTCCAACTAGCAATTGTTGTGTGAGGTCATGTCAACAGTGCTTAGACAGAGAATCTCATATTTTTGGCCAAATGACCTTTGGACTTATATAGCTAAGAGAATCTTGTTGTGTGAGGTGAAATGAATAGTTGTGGTCGGGCAGAGAATCTCATAAGTCTCCAAATGACCTTTGTACTTACTAGACCTGAGAGAGTCTTAATTTTCATTTTTTGGGACATGGGCTATGAAGTGTGCACTGTGCGTGAACGTGCACTGCACTTTATATTACATACAGTTGCTCTGTATAATAATTCCTGTGCACGCACTTTGGTCCAACAATAAATTGTTCTATGAGGTCATGTCAACAGTGGAGTTGCCATTGTTCACTGTGGAGTTACCATTTTTCATTGATTTGACCCAACACAGCAATGGTTGGACTGATGCGCCATGTTGATATTACTGAATGCAACTGTGGGTTGTACACAGTGCTGTACACAATAATATAGGATGGCACAACGGTAATTCAAAAAGTGGGGTAGTTGTTAGTTTCATTATGGGTTGGTTCTCATGTCTTATATATATACATACATATATGTGTTTAACCACTTATCACACAACAATATTTATCAAATGGATCCAAATTTTCCTTTTGAAAGAAGGTTAGAAAAGGGAGAGAGTTCTCGTACACACAATCAATCGAATGGAAATCATTCCGAATCAACCATTCCATTTCGTAGACGTAGACTTGTAGAGTTGGGAGACCGTCATCCCGGGAATAGCCATGTTGGTAGTCATGTTCATTCGAGTCTTCCCCCCCATTGGTCGAACAATATTCGGCCCTCTCAAGTACGACCCGAACGACAGGTGGTTGATGATAGTGCTCCTCCCCCCGTTTCTCCGATGGATGCATGGCTTGCCCGCCACAAGGTCAAGAAGTCGTAAAGTTTTGTTTTGACAAGACAATGGCAACCTTTTCTCTTCTATAAATTGAAACCCGTGGTGTTCACACTTGTTCATCAGCCCTTTCTTTTTACATTTCAATAACACGTCTTCACCTCTTCCAAGTAACCTACATCTATCTTAAGATGCCTTTGCCAACACTTGAACATGCAACTGTTTATCCAGGAGAGGCGTATGCCTTTCAGGCTATTCCCGGTGTTGATGTTTGCCACATCATACACGTGGATTACAAAGTAGAACAATTCTCCCTATCCTTGAAACTTGAAGACGGAAAATGGATAAGCTTGCATAACGTACGAGTGGACCCATTGGGTACAAGAGAAGAACGAGAATTAGAAATTCGAAGGATTTTGGGTTGGAACAACGATCATGTTTTGCCATTTACAAATGCATTTGGTTGTGAGGTCGTTGTCTTAATCGGCGGTAGGCACCCAAATATTGACTACGACATTCGTACCTTGGTTGGCATGGTGGAGGTTGACATCATTGTCGTAGTCGAGTCCCCGGACAGCATCGAAAGTCATGGACAATACTTAAGGGATTTGGGCTTCACAAGACAAAATCAGCTTGAGGGTCACCACACTGGCTATGTATGGGTACTCGAGAAGGGCATCGGGAACATCGTTGATATTAACACGTTTCAGAATGACGAGGTGAAACTTACAGTAACCCATAGATACTACGATGCATACATCCGCACCATGGATTCGGGACTGTGAGGAGTTGGAGTTTGTCATGATATGGGCAAGTAGAGTGGGGTACTTGTTGTGGCCTACCTGTTGTGGCCTAAGTATGCATTTTCTATAATCTCCGCCTTGTCATTTATTTGTTGTATTTGGTTTCTTTGGTTTAAGATGTGGTTGTTCTGTTACTTATACTGTTTATGTTGTTTGACTTACGAATGTCTTGGTCATTTCGTGAATCGTATTTATTTTAAATGAAATGTGGTGGTTATAGTAATTAAAATTTCAGGGAAGAACAGTCAGGTGCTTGTGGTTTCATACACAGTGCAGGCCAAGGTCATATAAAGAGCAAGTTTTGATCTTGGTCGGAGCAAGTTTTTTAGTCTCAGTGACTGTGCATGGTTTTTCATGTTATAAAAAGAGTGCAAAGGTCACTCCCCTGACAATGGACAATGGAACGTGGATCAAATGAACTTGTATGTATGGTTGATGGTATATAAAAATCTTAGGAAATGAGAGAAATCAAACTTCAGGGAAGAACAGGTTGGTGCTTGTGGTTTCATACACAGTGCAGGCCAACGTCATATAAAGAGCAAGTTTTGTTCTTGGTCGGAGCACAATTTTTAGTCTCAGTGACTGTGCATTGTTTTTCATGTTATAAAAAGAGTGCAAAGGTCACTCCCCTGACAATGGACAATGGAACGTCGATCAAATGAACTTGTATGTATGGTTGATGGTATATAAAAATCTTAGGAAATGAGAGAAATCAAACTTCAGGGAAGAACAGGTTGGTGCTTGTGGCTTCATACACAGTGCAGGCCAAGGTCATATAAAGAGCAAGTTTTGTTCTTGGTCGGAGCAAGTTTTTTAGTCTCAGTGACTGTGCATGGTTTTTCATGTTATAAAAACAGTGCAAAGGTCACTCCCCTGACAATGGACAATGGCACGTGGATCAAATGAACTTGTATGTATGGTTGATGGTATATAAAAATCTTAGGAAATGAGAGAAATCAAACTTCAGGGAAGAACAGGTTGGTGCTTGTGGTTTCATACACAGTGCAGGCCAAGTTCATATAAAGAGCAAGTTTTGTTCTTGCTCGGAGCAAGTTTTTCTGTGTCAGTGACTGTGCATTGTTTTTCATGTTATAAAAAGAGTGCAAAGGTCACTCCCCTGACAATGGACAATGGAACGTGGATCAAATGAACTTGTATGTATGGTTGATGGTATATAAAAACCTTAGGAAATGAGAGAAATAAAACTTCAGGGAAGAACAGTCAGGTGCTTGTGGTTTCATACACAGTGCAGGCCAAGTTCATATAAAGAGCAAGTTTTGTTCTTGCTCGGAGCAAGTTTTTCTGTGTCAGTGACTGTGCATTGTTTTTCATGTTATAAAATGAGTGCAAAGGTCACTCCCCTGACAATGGACAATGGAACGTGGATCAAATGAACTTGTATGTATGGTTGATGGTATATAAAAACCTTAGGAAATGAGAGAAATAAAACTTCAGGGAAGAACAGTCAGGTGCTTGTGGTTTCATACACAGTGCAGGCCAAGTTCATATAAAGAGCAAGTTTTGTTCTTGCTCGGAGCAAGTTTTTCTGTGTCAGTGACTGTGCATTGTTTTTCATGTTATAAAAAGAGTGCAAAGGTCACTCCCCTGACAATGGACAATGGAACGTGGATCAAATGAACTTGTATGTATGGTTGATGGTATATAAAAACCTTAGGAAATGAGAGAAATAAAACTTGAGGGAAGAACAGTCAGGTGCTTGTGGTTTCATACACAGTGCAGGCGAAGGTCATATAAAGAGCAAGTTTTGTTCTATCTCGGAGCAAGTTTTTCTGTGTCAGTGACTGTACATTGTTTTGAAGTTATAAAAAGAGTGGAACCAAAGATGCAGAAATCAAAAACCAAAGATTGATGGTCTATACTCCTTCAAAAAGAAGCTACTCCTATATAACTTGATCATGAGCCCAAACAAATAACTCAATCAAGCAAAATGTAGAGCAACCTAGCCAAGTCAATCAAATGACAAGATGTTATCCAAATTAAGAATCATGTTATTTTACGCAACTGAAACAGATAAACCTACCCCATCGGTACACATTCAGAATATCATTTATCAGTAGTTACATAGATTACTCATGTCCCCATCAAAAAATACACCAAACTATTAGGCATTTCCCTATGTGTTTGCTATCTATTATTAGAAGGTTAGCTATACACGTTCTTCCCTTGCAGGTACTTGGTTTGTGCAAAATGCCCACTTCCATAGGTTAGCTATACACGTTCTTCCCTTGTAGGTACTATTTTTTTGCAAAATGCCCACCTCCATAGCTATTCAAAAAGGTGCACCATACATCTGCATGACAGTAAGTTCAAATATTTAGTGTCAACTAGAAAAAGACATGCAATTTTACACAAAAAGAAAGCGGGGAAGGCGAAGTGGCTACATAGGGAGAAGTAGAGTGTTTCCCTTCATCTAAAAGATGAACGAGAAACACACAAAATCTAACGGGAAAAGCAAGGATGCTGGGAATAAAATGGAATGGAAATTAGTGAAAGGTAGCATACAAAATGGAAGTAGTAGAAACAGAGATCCACAAGATCTATAGCTCATCTAAGATAACATCACACTCGCATTAGCTCATGATAGCATGAAAAGGGTATGAAAAGATCAACATAGTAGGAAGAAAGCACAAGGCACTAAAGAAAGTAGCATTTGAACACAAATGACACAGCAGTTGCAACTTGGAATCACAGTGAATGTTATGCACAAACGGCCATGGCTGTGTTGGTCACAGCATCAATCGGGCATGGCAGAATCACAGCAGCAGGAGCAACACTAAATACAGCAGCAGCAGTAGTAGACACATCAGCAAGAATAGGGGAAACGTGGGTGTATGGCAGATTGAAGGAAATGGGAACATATAGATGAATCACAGTACCAACAACTAGAACGCAGGAAGACAAAAAGACAAACAGCAGCAGTATATGGCAGAATCAAGAAAATGTAACTGGCAAACTAATATTACCAGCTCTGCCCAATCATGGCAGTCCACAATAACATCAAATCAAATATATCTTGACTAAGGCACAGGTGCATAATAATGAATTATGAAATCCTAACTTTAATGCAACAACAACCCACAACATCAGTATAAAAGTAAGGACAATAGCAGCTAACAGACTCATCCTCAGATCAATATAGGTGCTCAACACTCCTGAACTCCCTCATATTCTAGCCTCCCACTCTCTTTTCCCACTACATCTGAGGATGGGGCTAAAACATTCCATTTTCTCTCCTCTGTCAACAAAGAAGGATTGGGGTACAAATGTCACAGGACACCCACATTTGAGTAGGTAACACACACACAAATTGCAGATTGCAACCAAGTACTGGCTGAACGTACAAAGAACAAAATACATATTTTTGCACTATACTGCTATAGTATCTTCCCATATAGATTAAGGTCAATGGCAGAGACATTTGTCACAATTGTTTATTCTTCTATTAAGTACGACATGCATCAAGTTTCAATAAAGAGAGCATACGTACGTGGTAAAAGTTATGATCGACTGTTGATTGCTTTCATTACTTGATCTCGTCTTTGGTTTCTCTCATCTGTGAAGATGGTGTACAAAATCCAGCTGCGAGCATTATCAACAATGTGACAATCCATTTGCGAAGAGGAGCTTCGACCCTTCCACAACTCCAAATATTTTATGACATGTATGCCACAATCTTGGCTACAAAAAGAGGAAGCAAACATATATTTAAAGAGACTAAAATAGGTGCCGATGCTGAGTCATAAACATGGTTTTGGGGACAAACAATGGTTCAATATTTATGTTCGTTCATGTTTTGGACACTCACCAGTTATCTTGTTGTGGAACAGGTACAAACTCAATTGCATACTCGTCACAACTATGGGTCACCTTTATGTCACATGCTTCCAATAGTCGGAACAGGTTATCCCGCTACGAGGCATATCAAAAACACATACATGTAATTAGTAACAAAAGTTTTTATCGGATACTTAAAATAAATCTGTTGACATAAAATGAATGGAATATTACAATTGTCTTGACTTTGGAGAACCGATCGTCTAAGTCATTTGGCTTCAGTGAGTCTAACACATCAACACGCACATCCACAAGGGATATGGCTATACAAAACCAATGACCACGATCTGTTCCAACAAGCAATGGTAGTAAAAGCTGCAAGAAAAAGGACATCAGCCGATGATGCATAACGAAAGTATCTTATGGTTTCATTATTTGGAAATTAAAGTACCTGGTCACATTTGCCAACGTCGTAGCCAACTTTCTTAGTATCAACCTGCTCCCTCAAGACATTGGGAAACCTGCTGTTTTTACGAGTAGGTTCAAGTAGATTTTTCTGCAAAAGAAGTGGAATATTTTATAAGTTCACATAATAGTGCGAGAGGAAAGAAAAATGTAATGCACCTATTGGTAGTGAGACCGTACCGCAAAATGCGACGGGAAAATGTGACGCCTCGGATGTGACTTTCCTTTCTCTATCTCCTTCATTTCCTTTAGCATGAGCCAATCCCTCACTGAATCAAGAACCTACATGGATAATGGAATGATTCATTAAGTCATAGACATTCAATAACTTTTGGTTGGTAACATAAGAATATACCATAATGATGACAACAACGCAAAGTAGTAAGGAGTGACCAAGTAATTACCATGTTCGACATAAGGCCCTTTGCGCGGAATGACTCATAAACATTGTTGAAAGTCAATGGCCATTTCATTGACTTCATTGCAATACACACCTCACTACAACAAATGTAAGATATAACTTGTGAGGTTTCGGATATTAGACACTAATTTGAATATAGTATTGAAAGCGTTTGAGAAGGTAATCATAATATATGCATAAAAACATTATCAGGAGAATGAGAATAGCATCCTTACTCTTTCATGGCTTTCGTCGGTCTCTTGATAAGATAATCCAATATCTTCTTCTTGTCCTTCGTCATCTTCTGTACCTTAAAAGCTGGTTGTGATACATACGGATGCCGAGTAGATTTACTCTGTTTTATAGGACGATTCCCTCGTCTCTTAGTTGGTTGAGTAGACACTACCTTTGTTTCCTTGGGGTTCGGTGTATCGCTAAGAACATTGGTTGAAGAATTTTTAATAACTTCACAAATGGGTGTTTCCCATTCGTTGCCTCCATGGCCGCCATATTCTCTCTCTTGTTCTTCTTCATCATCTTTTGTATGTTCTTGTTCTGTCTCTTTCTCTTTGTCTTTCTCTTTCTCTTTCTCTTTCTCTTTCTCTTTCTCTCCCTCCTGTTCTTCTTCTTTGTCTTTCTCTCTCTCTTCTTGTTCTTGTTCTTCTTCTTCTTCTTCTTCATCTTCAGAATCAGAATCAGAATCAGCATCTTCTTCTTCAGAAGCTTCAGATATATAAACTTCTTCTTCTTGTTCTTCTTCTTCTTCTTGTTCTTCTTCTTCTTCTTCTTCTTCTTCTTCTTCTTCTTCTTCTTCTTCTTCCTCGTTGCCCTTAGTACGTTTTCTCTCTCTTTGTTCTTCCTCTTCATCTTGTTCTTCCTCATTCTCCTCATCTTGTTTTCTCTCTCTCTCATATTGTTCCCCATTTTGTTCTTCTTCTCCATCTTGTTCTCCATTTTGTTTGGCTTCCAAGGCCAAAGAGTGAGCAACATCCATGGCACGCAAGTTGTCCGCATTTTCTATGAACTGATATATATAATTGTGGTACTGCTGAATATAGGCCTGTAATACAAAATTAATGATAGGTCAGTATGTGATATGAATGGATCATATTTCATATTATGGGTATAAAAGTACAAATTATTTACCGGATTTTTCATGTTGTGAGGAGGAAAGGCAGCCAACACAGCCTCCTTTGATGGGATGTCCTCCGGCTCCATTCTGATGCGCTTAAGTATCAAATCCTTCGTCCAGAAGGCAATGGGAATCTGACCTTGTTCGGCACTATGTTCGCCGCTCACAACATCCATGGGGAATCGGTCAAAGTATATTATCTGCATAAATTATATACCGATATGTTAGCAAATAAGACAAGTAAATAAGAGGCTAAAGTAAAAAAGCTTGTTGTTGGACATACCATTAAAAGGAACAAACATCCCCCAACACTTTGCCCATGTAAGGGACGAGGCTTTTTGGATGCTCGATCCCTGAAACTTCGAATTTGGTCTACCAACCACTCCAAGATGAAAGCCGGCCACTTGTATGTCTTCATTTTGGCCATCTTTGCACATGTCACGGCGGGAAACAACACAGGCCCGATAGCATCCTTCGTTGTGGGGCACAAGAAAGAGCCCAATGCAAATAGCATGTACGCCCGTTGAAATTGACTATCCGATGAATCTTGTTGGAGGATGACTTTTTTCAACTGTGCAAAGCTCAATCCCTTGAAAACATCCTTAAAACCTTCGTCATTCTCCTTTCCAAACAACTTGTCAATGGCTACTCTATGTTTCTCCGCACATCCTGTAGGTACACGCCTGCTTCCACTAGGCATCCCCAAAACCCTTTCAAAATCTTCCTTCCTAATGGGGCAAACTCTCCCATCCCCAAATTCAAGACTGCGGGTCTTCATGTTAAACCGCTCCACCAATTTAACACAAAACTCCCGATTTAGCCAATCACAATTAAGTTGAAGAAGATTATGAAATGGATTTCTTTTCACCAATGCATCCCTTTGCTCTTGACTTAATGACTTGTTTAAGTCAACAAGCTGCTTCGGGGTACAGCGAGAGCGAATGGAAGCCCAATTCTGTAAGTAAATAACAAAAGATTATGGTTATATATACATTCCTTGCTTGCATAAAAAATATCAAATTTCATTACAAGTGTGAAATGACACATAAATGGAATTACAAGTACCTCCACTTGATCACGCCTCTTCCTCTTCCGAGTGCGAGGAAGTTCTCCGCGGGCTGCTTTTCTATCAAAATAAATTTTTTTATACATGGCTTGCCAATCATGGCACGTAGGCGGTCTATCTTCATTCCACACAATTCCAGCTTGTTCATACGCCTAGTACAAGCAAATAATAGATGCGCTTAATGGACGTAAAAGAAATAGGGTAAAGAAAGAAATATTTGATGTAATGACAACAATATGACCAATACATGTACCTCTGATCTGCGAACATGTCCAATGAATCCGCTTGACCCTTCTCCGAGACCTAAACGTAGGCCCTTAATAAAATCGGCTCTGCAAAAAGTTATGGAAAATAGCAAGTCAGCCGGGGGAATATGAAATTTGGACGAGATTTATAATCCTCCATAACAACAATCCATATTTTTTCAACTACACATATGGAAGGTAATTACACAAAAATATTATATCCATAGGCTGGACGCTTGGTGGGAACATCATCCAAGTCTTCAATTGGTAAAGTAGATTTGCGTGCAGTCGTCTTGCTTTGCACCATATTCCCTACAATGAATTCAAGAAACAATAAAAAAAATGTGAAGACAAGGATCATATGCACATTCTATTTGTTCGATTACGATAATGTATATGGAAGAAGACAAAAATAGGCAATTACATTAGCACAATAGGACAAAAATAACATGACAACTATGTAAATTAATGATCGTGTGGGACCTCCACCCAACATTTGGACTTGCTTGGTCTACCTCACGAGAGTAT
This sequence comes from Vaccinium darrowii, assembly GCA_020921065.1. Lineage (NCBI taxonomy): Eukaryota > Viridiplantae > Streptophyta > Magnoliopsida > Ericales > Ericaceae > Vaccinium > Vaccinium darrowii. The sequence continues at coordinate 7,287,107 of CM037154.1, forward strand.
AGACCTGTCAGAAGTTAGAACATGAGGTTCCAATATTTTTAAGAAATTTAGTTCTACTAGTTAAGCAAAAAAAAGTGAATCAACATACCAATTGAACAATTTTGAACTTTGAGATCAGAAAAGGAATACAAAGAAAACCCTAAATCCAATAAGTTGAGATCATAATTAAACATCGACAGTAGAGCCTTGTAGTTTGTTCTACTTTTCCTCAAGCATAAATAACTTAACAGTGGTATGGAGATAGCAAGGTAACATACAAGTTCGTCACAGTCATCTGATGAAGTGGATGCATGCTAACAAATTACATGGAAAACAATCAATCCAATAGAAGTTCCTCATAAAGCAAGTATATCACTCAAGATGCTTTAAAAAATACATACCTTCCAACTGAAACTAATTTCTACGGATGTACAGGCGATGAATTTAAGGGACCCTCAATTTAATGCAGCCAGTGCGATCCTCAACCTGGAATATGATATCAGTAGAACAAATTACCCAATGCAAGTATAAACCGTGTGACAAGCACTACAAACTTTTAAGACATTAAGAGCCTAAGAGGAAGACAATACTATACCGCAAACCAATTTCCATAGGTGTTCAGAAAGCAATGACTTATGAGTACATGTTCAACAAATGTTATTCTGGGTTGTGCAAAACTTAACGGAAACAAAAAGGGCAAAAAAACATAGATGATGCAACACGAGTATCCAAGCTAGATGCGCACGATACCAACTGAACATATTTATTTGAGCACTTCGAAGTCAATGTATATAATGCAGCAACTCTTGTTATCGGCTATTGATCTCGCTTTCACAAAAGCTGATTGAGCTTTATCTATTAAAAAGGGAAGGGATATGGCAGTAGCATTTAATTCCTTTAGCATATGGTCATGCTTAAAGAAGTATGTAATAGCCCTTGCTCATTCAAACAATCTATAAGCCAAGCTCATTCACTTTTGTTGTTTCTTTATATATAAATTCAAGTCAAATTCTGAGCATATGAGTGTTTTGCTTGATAGACTCATGAACTGAGATCGTTCCATAAATATTTCAAAGATAAAGTCAAATTAATAAATGTTCTACATATTTGAGAACTGGCCTTCCATTTAGATCTAGGTACAAACTCAACTCAACTCAACAGGGGGATTACCTTTCAGAATGCAATCAATATTCCTCTCTCTCTCAATCAAGCCAATCACAGGAGTGGCTTGGTCTTTAATTCAAGGTACAATTACCTTAGCATGTCAAGTTTATATACCTAGCTTCATAATATGTGCAAACTCGGTCACATAACGAGCCAATCTCAAATGACCTTTTACCAACCGAAATACAAGTCGAGCTCCTGTAACTTGGTCCTTTCACGGCTAACGGCTTAAAAGGCCCTAAAAGAAAGAGGTTAATTATCTATAGAATTGAGGACGTGAACAGATATTATGCTTGGCATCAATCCCATTAAGCAAGCTTTAAAAAATGTTTCCTCTAATTTATTGATACCTTGATCAACTCTAATACCAATATTTATATGCCACACAGGTTTTATAATAAAAAAGCCTTCAGTACTCTTCTTAATCAATAATAAAAAAGCCTTCACGAGCTACTCGCGAGCAGAGTGGTTCGTTTGCATACCTAATTTATAATGCCGGCCATTGTTGAGAAAGGGCCAAGGGATAGCCTTGAGAGCCCCAACAATTATAACACCAGGAATAATCCTACAACCTCAGACAAATGAAAAAATGTAACTTTTATCTCAAATCCCTTATTTTTGGATATCCATCAATCCTAAAAAACCAGGAATAGTCCAGTAGGATTTATAAGAGAACGATAACAGTGTAATTAATGGTGCCACAAATTTGGAAACCAGTTGGGGTCAAAATATCCTAGTCTAAGCATTCCAGGAATATTAAGCCAGCTGACCCCAAGGTAAAAAGTAATGGGAAAAACTAATTCCCACATTCAAATTTCTGATCAGATCTTTCACATAAATCAAAGGTTGCTCTATTGACAAAAATCTGATCCCACCACCAATGATCAACCAAACTTGTAATACAGGTAACAAATTGAAGGTTGCTCTTTTGACAAAATCAAAGGTTGCTCTATCCACAAAAAATCTGATCCCACCACCATTATTCAACCAAACTTGTAATACAGGCAACAAAATCAAACATTCTAAAAGGCTTCACATACATCAATCGACAACTTCAAACCCTTACCCCAGCTGTACAGATTCTGTTGCTGCTTCATGTCGGAAAAGCTTCCAGCAAGAGAAATCTCAAACTGGTTTCCCCGCGAACTATGTATAATCCTTCCAAGAAGCTGCAAAAATATACAATCGTATATATGCGTGTACAGAATAAGTAAACCTATTAACTTTTTGTGGCATACAATGCGAAAAACCTCAACATTCACCGAATAAAACCAGAAGGGGATTACCTTTCACATAGCTGTACAAACTCACTCGTTCCAGATCACGGCTACACTTCGTGCGAAATCGATTGTTGACGATCGATTGCTGCTGCTGTCGAGAGCGAGGGGAAAAGAGAGAGAGAGAGAGAGAGAGACTGGTGCGACGACGTGCACGAGAGAGAGAGAGAGAGAGAGAGAGAGAGAGCAACTTCGGCCACGGAGAGAGCCACAGAGAGAGACGAATGGAGCTGAGAGAGATCGCGTAATGGGGGAGGAGGGGAGCAGACTTAGGGTTTTTGACGTAAACTTGGGTTTTTTGGGGGGAAAAATTATAAGGGGGTAATATGGGTACTTCACCTTTCATTTACCATGTATTGGTCATTTTTTTTTTCCTTGCCATGGTTTGGGTATTTCACAAACCATGACCACCTATTTGGCATTTGTTTGAGAAAAGACCATGTATTGGTCATTTTCCCAAAAAAATATGAAAAAACAGAAAAGCATAGAAACAATCTTCTTTCATTAAAATTATCCCATAGTTAAACTTCACCAATAGAAATCTCAAGGTGTCGGCAAAGTGGACAACAAAAAGCAATTAGTGTTTGATTATGAGGTTACATGTTCGAATCCCACCGAGATCAATCATCCCAAACCATGGAGCTATTGGGGTTACGCTCGATCATTGACTCGAGGGCTCTAGAATTAGTCGATGTGGTGTAAACTGGCCCAGATATTTGGTTATAAAAAAAAACTTACACAAATAGAAAAATAAAGAGACGAGTTGGACGGACTTGTGAAATGAAACTTTAAGAGAGTCGGGTGAACATATACTGTACAAATCTCATTATACCCGGACCGACCCGACGTATGTGCACGTCTGGGATGACCACAATAAATGGCGACAACTTCCAACCTAAATAGATGTAGATTGGCGCATATAAATCTGGTGGCGGCTCGGAAAATTAAAGGCCCATAGCCAGAAAGTTCCATATGCGCGCATGCCTAATATTAATAGGTCGCTGGTTAGACAATTGTCTTAATTATTGATATTGACTTTGTGACAAAATTAAAGTTCAATGTCAAGCATTGAAGGTTGATTCATATAATCTCCTACTAAATCAAGGACGGACTCTGTGCCAGTACCTTGTGTGGGTTTGCTTCGACAGGGTGTCTGTAAGCTTCAAAGCATGTGTGCTTTCAGTAGCTCAGGCTTAGATTTTGATAGTTTTGGTTCATTTATGTATTCAGTACAATCTTTACTGGATGGCTGTTGATGATATGAATTGACTGTTTTAAAAAAAAAAAGATAAGGGATTAGAATTTAGAGGTATGAATTTGCTTTCTGGTCTATGTTTTTACATTACAAAGTCGCCTTAGTTGTTGAATGTTTTTAATTATTTGTTCAATACATGAAGGAAATAGCACTCCCAAAGTCGCCTTAGAAAAATGAAATTTTGTCTGGCCAAAATATTTAAAATTGGTAAAGATGAAAACGACTACAAAACGAAAAAACAAAATAGCACTCCCAACTGAACGGTCATAGAGTCTCCGTAGAAATTAGCAAAATAAAGGGTACACCAACTATGGGTACACCATTTGGATTTATACCAAGTATACACCAAATTGTGTGAGACCCATTTCAAAATTTTATATTAATGATCAAAATCGTTCATTTTGTTTTAGACATTGCGAGGGTCATTGTAAAATCAGCTCACTCGGAAATTGATAAAAAATTAAAAATTTGATAAATACATTCAATTTTCTCTTGAGAATTTAGGGACGAAAATTGATCAAACTCTTATTGATATCCGAATGAGCTGAACCTCTATAGGGACCTTTAAAAGCAAGTTCTCAACAAATTAAATGGGTTCGATCATTGTTATTGTTGAGAAAAGAGATATATGCACAAGACACATACTCTAAGTAGTTGTTTGAAGCCCAAACGGTTAGTCCGGTTAGTTGATGAATTTGTTCTGCACACAATTTATTAGGGTTTGAGTTTTAGGGCCAGGCCCCAAGAATTTTCTGAATCCTCTCGTTGCAGTGTAGCAGCGAATGCCTTTGACTGGACTAAAAAAGAGGTTAATCGTAGTACATGTAAGCTGACCGGGAGACTTTCTAAATCCCAATACACATTGAATTTCAAGTAACACTTATCATCACATTAAGTCAAATCATTTTTTAAAGTTTGTATGACCAATTCAAGAGGACGACATTTTATCCAAGTCTTCGCCAATAGATAGTGTCTACCCTAAAATTACTTCTGAAAATGCACGAATTTTACACTCAAAATAGAATAGAGAGGCAAAAGTGCTTTTAATAAATTCCAAAACAATTAAATGAAAAAAAAAGAGAGAGAAATGAGTAATGTTTTTTTTTTTATTGTGATTGGTAGTATTAGTCAAATGACAAAATTGATTTGGCGAAAACATTGCTCATTTTTTTTTTTTTATTGAAATGAGCAATGTTAAAACAAGGAATTGGGTTGGTGGTCAATGATTGAGACTTACGGGTTTGCATTCTTCTAAGATTTCATGTTCGAAACTTCTCCGTTTCTATCAACTCTTTTGGTGTCAGTTGATACGTAGATTTTTTCTGGTTTTAATTGAGCTTCCCGCAAGTGGACGGTGGGATTGTGTCCGGGAATTAATCGAGGTGTGCACATAAGCTGGCTCGGACACCTTAGTTATTAAAAAAAAAAGAACCATATGATATAACTTTTTTTGAAGCGTGTCAAATTATAGCCATCTACAATTTTGCAGTATTAAGTAAGTTGCGTCCTAAGGACTAGTTTATTTGTGCTCTTCACCTGTGAGTGATGAGATTGGACACCTAGAATTGTTAAGGTGCGCAAAAATTGACCCGAACAATCAGACACCTGAGTTATCAATAGAAAATTAGAAGGACTAGTTTGTTATGATTTCATGGACCATCATTCTTTTTGAGAGGATATCGACCATCATTACATGAAGCATTTATCTTGTATTAAAGTACTCCAAAAAAATGCAGACATATTTTCTTGTGTTCATGATTTGAGTAATTTGTTCAGTGGTGATGAGTTTTTCAATCGCCCAACAATCCCAAAAAATGAAGAAATATTTCATTCCAAATGGAATTACTATCAAACTATATAAATGAGTAGTTATTTGTTCGGAATTAATACTAAAGAATTATCATTCCATTCCATCGATCCTTTCGAATTACTAATATCACCCTAAAATTATGGTAAGTATCGCGCGATAGACACGTGAACAAATCATGTTTGGTTTGACAACCAATATATTTTTAAAGTTACATCTTCCATTTGATCAACTAAATGCTTCACAAAGATGTTAAATGCTTTACAACGATGTTCGTTCATGCGGCGTCTATTTAAGTAATTGGTTTACTTTAAATTAATGCTTTGGAATTGGGATTGGACTCAAAACATCAAGTCTTAAGTGGTCTAGAAAGGAGAGGTTATTTAGTGGTCTCGGAGCATTGCTTTGCACAATTCACAACGTGTCAGGTGTCACTTTGTCCCTTAAAGCACCAGCACAAAGTATATGGATCCCAAAAATACACCAATCACACAACATTCGGAGCTCCGCGTGGATTTAATCCAGGAGCATTTGTATAATTATCCTTAGGAGATGGGGAAGGTGATGTCACAAGATGAGATCATCCTCCTCCTTGAATCGAACATGAGAGGAGTTGCCTTCAAGCGCTTTTAGTTTTGTATTTTTTCTATTGTACCAAAAAAATGGGGAAGGTGCAGTGAGCTGGTCCAGCAATTTTACTGGATCATTACACTGGGCCATGTACAAGTGAATCTGCCAATTAGCTTTGATAGCGATGTTGGGCCTGAGAAGTGAGAAACACACAAAATCTGGCAATTTTGGGCCTAACAATTATGCTTAAAGTTGGGCCAATAAATTGTTTTAGCCTAACTACTATAAGAAGGGCCTAATTTCAGTAGCAAAATTCCACTCCAAGAAAGGCCCAATTTCGAGATTAAGGAAAAAAATACTGCTATGGTGACTCACCGCTATTTTTTTTATTTGATAACTCTTGTGTCGGGGCCAACGACTCACCACAATTTATTCCAATCGTCAAATCGCTAATTCATAACTTCTATTGGAGAAACTAGAATTTCGTTGAAACTTTGGAGGGGGAGAAGAAGGAGGGAGAGAAGAAGAGGGCCAACGACCTAGTGTGGGCACGTGCCTCTGCTGCACTTTGACAATAATTTTTGGAGGAGGATGCCACCATTTCTAAGATTAGAGGAATTAGTTTGACTGACTTTGAAGAAATTGATTGTAAGATACCAAGACAGGGCAACGTTTTGACATTTTTTTTTTTTGACTTCGATGACCAAGGAGGGGGATTATCTTTTACTCCCTCAATTAAGGCCTGACACGTCCTTCTAAGGTCATTATAGAAATTAGCTGTATAATTTAAGGATCCTAAAAATCTTTTTACCTGGTTCTACCTGTAATATTCCTTTATTGCAACCGGTGATATAATAAATTGATCAAGAACTATATCAATAAGAAGATTCGTTCTTTAACAAAGGACCAAGTAACCATAACGGAGGGGATTCAGCCCAAAGTCCAAACGCTAGACCCCCATACAAACTGAACCTTTCCTAGCAACTTGAGCAACTGTGTTATTAATGGAATTGTGACAGCCCTAAATTTTATTTTCATAATTATAATTTGTCTTTTAGAAATTTGGCTTTTATGATCGTGTCCTATTTAATTATTTTTGCACTTGGTTCGGGTGTAATTTGCATTATTATAGTTTGAGGATATAACTATAACTTTATTAGACTATGTTTAATGGGTTATTATTATTATTATTATTATTATTATTATTATTATTATTATTATTATTATTATTATTATCAACCTGTATGGTATTTTAAATATCCTAATTAATTAGTTGGCTATATTTTAGGATGTATCACGTTTGTAGTGGGTGGTTACTAGTTACATTAAGTTTCACACAAGTAGATACATACTCCTTCACTGTTTGGCTAGGGTTATTATCAAAAGGACGTTGGAGAGAGAGAGAGAGAGAGAGAGAGAAAGAAAAAAAACAACAGCCGAAGAGGTGTTTTACACTGTTTTTCTCTGAGGTAAATTGCTCTCCTTCACGTTTCCTTTCTCTTATCGGTATTGTTTCTCTTGGGAATCTCAACTTTGGGTGGGGACCCAAAATACCTTAATATATTTGGTTTGTAATTGAAGTTTTGGTGGAATCAGAAGAGTGGCAAAGGGTTAAATTGGTGTCGACCATCTACGGTAATAATTGGAGTAAGGATTTTTTATTTGCATGCAAGGGAATTGAGGAGTTATTAAACAATGGGAGATTGATAACCTACGATACATGTGTCGATTGTGGTTTGGATGGATTTAGTTGGAGAAACTAATGGGACACGTAGAAACAGATTTCTTGGAGTTGAAAATTGAAGTTTGGGTTTTGTATTTCATAAGGCTATTGTTGTCTAATGGTGATTTAGGATTAAGCATAGTCTGGGTACTAGCTATATGAAATTCCTAGCTTTATATATATTCAATGTTATGATATGCGATTAGTTAGTTATTTCGTATTTTCTATTTTGTACAGGTTAGTCTCTTTTTGACATGTTCGAGTTGCATTATTTTCGGACCCAGGTGAGTGGTTAAACATGTTACGTATTTTCGAACTCGACGTGGCCCTTGAATTATACTTTTGGAAAAAAAATTATCATTTGTTTATTGAAATGTGAATGGTTTATATTGGCTCTTTCAATTGGCGTGCGAAAAAATATATATATTCTTTTGGTGAGAACTTGGTAGATATTGATGGGAACATTTATTATTGAAAGTTCAGGGAAATTAATCCTCTGTGTGCGGGTGACTCTGGCCATTAGGGAAGAGGCCGTGTCCTGGCCGATGACCCTAATGCTCAATGGCTGACTTTCGCCGGATCGTTTTTAGGGAAAAGTTCCACGGGCTGCCTACTCGTGATGACTCTAAGTTTCGATATTGGATCCAATTTTTGAGAGATTTGTTCACTGGTACGTGGTACTAATTGGTATTGGTTGTGGTTCACCATTGTTGTTGGATATCGTATTGTGATCACCAAAAAGACTTGTTATTGGTAAAAATGATTGATTGATATAATTGATTGATTTGTTATACACCTCGCAGCCAAATTATATTTACATGCTAAAATATTTTTATCCCTGCTTTAGAAGTTTATTTATTATACATGATTTGCTATTCACTGAGCTTGTCAGCTGACGGATTTAATCCACCATCATTTTCAGGGAAATCGAGCCAGTAGATAAGGATTCTGGCGGCATCTCGGGGATTCTTTGTGTCGACCTCCATAGGATATTGCATCCTAGTTTTAGTATTTTATTTGTTCGCTTCCGCATATTGTTAAACCTTTTTGGTAAAAAAATAGTTATGAGATTCTTGGTGTTGATGGTGGAATATTTTATTTTCTTGTTCATGGGATGGCAGTTCCTCTTGCTTTGGTTGAGACATATTGGTTCTCTTTTGTTTAACAGTAAGAAATAATCGTTTGGTGTTTGCCAACTTCATATTTAATTTTATTTATTTTATTTTTAGGCTTCGTGATCCATCAGTTGGCCTTGTGGTTCACGGCTGGTCATGTCCCATTTTGGGGTTTGACAGGAATGCCTAATAAGAGAGAAAACGACACACTGAAAACTCCTGCCCGCATCTTGATATCATGAAGGATATATGACCCCCACCTCTTGGCTCACCACAGAACATTGATGAAGAAACCAAACACCTGCTGGCAAGCCAATTGATCTGATTCATCTTTGAACCGCCACCACCATCGCCTTGCTTCGCCAAAGGACCATCACCACCACTATTTCAAAATTTGAACTTGCACCTCACTTATGATGAAGAGGAAGCCGAGGGAAAGAAACATGAGATAAAACTAAAGAATTCTCAGATTGAGATCAAGAGAGAAAATCCTCATTGAGGAGGAGGAGTTATTGAAAGCGAGAAAATAGAGAAAATCCTCACTCAAAAGGAGAAGCGAGGAAGGAAATACCGATCAAGGGTAAAGCCCTCCTTTCCCGCCGCTACATAAAAGTGGTGAAAATCCTAGGGGAGCCCTATCTGTAATCTCATCAGGAAACTTGACCCCATATTGAATAGCCTGGCTAGTGGCTAATAGGTATTTTATAAAGCCGATAAGTTCATTTCCTTTAGATTATTGATTTTTACTACAACCAAAAAAGTAGAAAAATCTAAGACCATGTTTGAAGTTGCCGCCACTCAGACCATGCTACTGATATTGGAAGGTTGCAAGTCTTAACTCTTTTATTCTGCAAGTTTGAGTGTTTAAATTCCATAACCAAACAATGCTTATATAGGGATGGACTTACTTGAGATTCTGAACTCATAATGTTATGATTTGGTAGATCTGACAGTATGCGATTTGGTGGTTGGTCAAAGTATGACTTTTTAAGTGATTCAGCAGCTAGCCCGCATGATACTTATGAATGCCCACTTGATTGGAAATTGGAATACACCCTGGTCCAATTAAAATGAGCTCATCATTTTAAAAAAATTTACTTTTTCGTTTAATTCCAATATTCTCAATCCCAATGGTGGGATTAACCATCGATAGATGGTTGAAGTTAAATTTGGGAATTCATAGAAGCCAGTTGTTTTTTTTAATTATATAATTTTTTTGAGAAATTCTTTAGTAATATTCTACTCTTCTGGCCTCTTCAAACGATGAATTAATCCCTTAATTGAGGAATCCCCTTGGGATTCATAAGTGACTGACTTGTATATGAAGCGTTCGACATGATGTTCATGACCCCAAAAATTAATTATTGCAAGTTTTGATTTGCCCAAGTTCAAAGCATATATATGAGCGCGTTTGATTGGCCGAATTAGGCATGAAATTTGATATATATAATGATCACATTGCATCGCATTTTGGGATTTCAATGGAATAATGGAAATGGCTACAACACACACCCCTTGTTTGGATATACCATATGCACCTATTGTATGATCCAGATTATGGCACCTCATCGGTAATCGTAACATTTTTTAGTTTTTCGTAACTTTTCAGCAATATGATTCGTAACATTTTCTATGATTCATAACATTTTCGTGTGTCTCGTAACTTTTATAAAAAAATTTGTAACTTCTATAAAAAAATTCATAACTTTTACAAAAAATTCGTAACTTTTACAAAAAATTTGTAACTTTTATAGGGGTGTGTATGATACACACCCAAATAAGGGGTGTGTATTGTAGCCTTTTCCTGGAATAATTTACTCATATGACAGACGATACATTTCTTGAGAGATATGGCATTTTTTTTTTGAATATCGGAAATTTATTCTACTCTAATTTGAGCTTCAAAAGAAAATAAGGAACGCAGGGATTGGAAATGAGATGACGAGGTTTGAAATCATCACTTGAAGAATAGAAGTACAAAATGCTTGGCAACAAGATCAAGTTAATAAGGATTAAATTATCCCGTCATTTCTAAGATCATCGATCCCTTCGGAGGTGAAAAAGGAAAGAGGGAGATGAGGTTTATCTCGCTTTTAGCATAGCGGCAACATCACTTGCTTAGAGGAGAAAAACTTCTTTACGGAGGACTATGTAAACGGGACTGTACCGACCCAATCTGGGCTGCACGGTTCAAAACACGGATGACTCGGATGTAATTTGCACTTTGACCGGTATGAGTGTATTCTTACTGGTTAAAGTGTATCTGAAAATCCGAACCGTTAACTGCTTGAATCGTGCAGTCCAGATTGGATTGGTGCAAAGAGTCTCTTCACGAAGGCTCCATGAATAACTCTCTCCTTGAAGATATGACATTGGTAATCTATTCTCTATTATTTCCAGAGACTTAACTTTCCATTAAAGACAAATCTGCCAAATATATATATATATATATATATATATATATATATATATATATATATATATATATATATATATATATATATATATATATATATATTTTCCCCTTCCTGTTTAATTATTTACATCTGAGATCCAAACATTGGACAATTATTCAAACTGAAATGAAGTTTCCTTATTTGTTTGAAAACCATAATAAGAAAAGAAACAAACACACTCTTTTGATATCTCAATGTGAAAGAAACAAACAGTGGACCCCTCTGAGGATTGAAATGCAATCAAAGGTATTAATCATGCAAATCCATAAGTAAATAGAGAGGACAAAATCCAAAAAAACATGAATAATAATATTGTAGATACAAAACAGAATCTACTCTTGCCCTACAAACCACCCGGAACTATTATCAGCAAGCAGTTGACAACATTACCCTTTATTCCTAAAACCCTCATTTTTTTTTCATTCTTCCAATAATACAACACTAACCATTCCACACCGCATTCAGGCATCACCTAATGCGTCATTCTGCATACAGAACGTAACATCAGATATGCCATTTGCCATTCTGCATACAGAACGTCACGTCAGATAATACTCGAATGTGATGCATAAATATGGTCACTGTAGTATTACTGGATCTTTTTTTATTTATTATTTTTTTTGAACTTTGAATTTCGAATTCCTCAAACAACTTCATGTTTTTTTTCAAGCGTACCCACAAGTCCCGTACTCGCACTTCTGCCCGTCACTGTTGCAAGTCTTATGACACTTGCCGCAATGCATCGGATCGTAAGCGATGTTGGTGCAGTTCCCGTTGCAGCAGAGGTACCCGAGCGGGCACTTGTTCAGGCAAGCGCCGCAGTTGTTCCGGTCCTGAAGCACGTTCCGGCAATGCTTTTTGCAGCAAAACACATGCTGCACCTGCTCCGTCCCGTTATTCAACCACATGTTGTCGCATGTCCCATCATTCGGCATGCATTTGATCTCCTGGCTATCGATATCAGTCAAGAACCGGCTCCGCAGTCCCGGGCTGGCGGTCGATGGCGGGGCGAGGAGGAGGAGGGGGAAGAGGACAAGGAGGAGAGAGAGAATGGTGGTGAAGTTGAGGAGAAAGGAAGCCATTCTCTCACTCTAGCTTTCTCTCTCTCTATACTCTCTCTCTATGTGAAGCAAGGGATGTTTAGATGAGATGTTTGAAGAGGAGTGAGAGTTTAGGGGAGAGGGTGGGGTGTGTTTTAAGTTGAGAATTTGGTCATAAACTAATCATTAAATTAATGGTACTTAAACAAGTTTTAATTACACCCCAGTTCATAAGTTGAATTTTTGGTTAATTAAAAAAATGGGGGATGCTTAGGACAATGAGCTTGATCCTCGGTTTAATTAAAACCCAATTCTTAATTATTTATTGTATGAAATTTAAGAGGTTGACCTTCAGATGGAATCTGAGTGGAATGAAAAAATTTGGTTTTGTGTCCTTGGACTTTGGTTAAATTAATTTTGACAGCCAATTAAGTGTACTTAGAGGAGTTCAAGTTAGATCGTGGGCTGTGAAATGATTTTAAGAAAGGCTGGAAAATTCCATGGTAGGTTAGGATGGATCTTCAGCCTGGCCTTACTCATACTTTATACCAAGGTTTGAATGAAAGTTTGAACAAAATTGGTATGGAGCACTCCAATGAGTAAATTTAAATTTATGAAAAAATTAATTTAAGTAAAAACTTTATTATTAGCATAGTTATAATTTGAGAGGGATGAAATGGCATTTGCAAATTTTTAGGAAAAATTTAAGTCTCGCCTGGATTTGAATAATACTCTTTTATTTTTTATTTTTATGAAGGATTGATTCAATGGGGTTTTCCTCAAATTATGATTTAAGTGGGAAAAAAAACGATTGGAGATGTTCGTCCAAAATTGAACTTTACAATGCAAATTTAAGAAATTCAATTTTGTGAATCAAAATCAAAAGCCATGAAAGATTATTTCATGAAGTTAAATTAGTGCTTCTTTTGTTGAAATCATATACTATTATTTTCACTCATGTTTAAGCTTATGAAACTCTTTTTTTAGGTGCGTCTTTAGAGTTCTACGGGGAAATGAAATAGAATGAAAGTGAAATGTAAATATTGGTTATTTACTTATTGGGTAACTTGATCATATAATTCATTAATATTATGAGAATTATGTAAAACGAGCCATTCAATTTTTTTAAGACAGTTCAAGTGACTAGCTTATATAACACAACAATTAGAAGCACAAAATTATGTACTACTAAAGTCACATAAAATTAAGTTGAATAAGTTATATATATATATATATATATATTTGTCTCAGAAGAAATTGAGATATTGGATTTGAACAAGTAATAGACACGATTAAAAAAGAATGGTATGTCTATTTATTTGTTTTTGGTGACTAAGTAAATCATTCTCTTTTCATGTGACAAATTACATTCATTTATTTCATTTCCCTTGCCTAAATTAAAAAAAATAAGAAGTTGCAACCACTTCAATTGTTTCGAAATCCTTTCTTTCAGTTTTTCTTGTCTCTACAAATTAAATGCAAACACGGGAAGTCGATTTTTTCCATTGCTAATTCATTTTCTTTATTACGGAGAGTTAATAGAGAAAATGCATTTCACTACCAAAAACATGCTTGAACATAAAAATGGTGACTAAGTTGTAATTTAACCTCAATTTATTTTTTACTTTGTGACCTATTTTTGTTATACATATTTTTCTTAACCTTGAGTCAAATATCTAAATTTTCAGAAATTCAACGATAGCAACTAGAAAAGCAAAAAAAATACGAATGGAATCTAATAGAAGTTAAAAAAGGACGAACATAATTTAAAAAGTCTATCTCTCACGCATTAAATTTCTCTTTAATAAAATAATTTAAACCGTCGATTAAATTAGTTTATGTTATTTAAATTCCTGCCGTAAACCTAAATGCTCAATCTACAAAAAATTCAAAAGTAAGAAACTAAAAATTATAAGTGTAGAATGAGGTCAAATTAAGGTATTAATTGTCATTAAGAGAATAATAGGGTTAATAGTAGGGAGCCAGTAGGCAGTGTCGGTGAAGGAAACATGTGTAGCGGATCTTATTTCCCGGCGGGTAATGAGTTGATACATACAGCATATATATGGTTCCTTCCAATTAATTGATCCCAAAAATTAAATTAATCATCACGATGGATGGTTAGCAATTAAGCAGACCACGTGGACCTCAGTTGACTTTTCAAACACTCTAAATTCGAATCCCATGTGGTTTAATTCGACCCGCCAAAAAAAAATTTCTTCATTCCAACCAAGATTACGCGTGTTGACTCAGACAAACCAATTCCTTATTTATTTTTATATTTTTTTATTTCCCCCAATGTCATGTGCCCTAGTTATTATTCCAGTAGCTTCGAGGTTTTACTCTGGTTGAATGGTTAGTTTTCTTTTCACATAAAAATTAGAGTTCGATTCTGGTAGATTTTAGTATAATCTTAGCGTGAATGACACACGTTTAATTGGATTAGACCGTGGAGGGAATTAGTCGTGTTGTGATTAAGTATGCAGGGGCGGACCCACATGACTCAAAAATTAGAAAATCTTAGTTGTGCCCCTATATATTTTGAATAATTGTATAAATAACACCCAGAATTAGAATATACCATTTATTTATAAATTGAAAACAATTAGATTTATCGCATTTCATGCATCAATTTTTTCTTCCATAACGTTGTTTGATTTACAATTGTCAACTTATAGATTGCTAGTGTGAGTGGGGAATAAACTTTTACTTATTGTTATTTATCACAAAGCCTCTTGCTAACACCCGCCCATCAGACAGAAGGTAATATGACAAATAAGTTCGGATATCAATACACTTTCACTGATATCAATACAAGTTTCTCGGATATTGGTATATTTTCTTCACATTATTCTCTACCCTGGGTTGATAATAACATTTTCCTATTATGAAACAAATTTTCTGGACATGGTCAATTGAGTCTCCCACTACATCAAATTTCTGGGTCCGCCACTGTAAGTAAACCTACCCTTGACTATTCAAATCCAAAATAAAAGTTACAGTATTTTTCGAGCAGTGCTGTTACATAATGCTATGTACACAGGTGTTTGAGCACATCTGTAACTTCAGATACGTAAATGTCAGGTGATTTTCTAGTTAGGTACTTAGGTCCTACATAGTGGATGTGAGATCCCCAACTCCTCGAGCGACTACGAATGTATCCAGGGGTGGCCGAAGCCAACATCGAAGTGTCAAACCTTTAAAAGTTGAATTATTATTATTTTTTTTTGGCTGGTGAATTATTGATGTTAAATATCTTATATCTCAATTCGCAGTATTGTATTTTTACGTCAAAATTATAGTTTTTTCGCTTGCCCCGTTTGTTAGCAGGTATAATCTAACTTGTTTAGCTTATCGTTTCATAAAAGCTATAAAGAGTGTTTATTAACAATTATGAATAACCACTTGTTTTTGGTAAGGTATGAATAATCACTTATTTGACTTTTTTCTACACTTTTCAAAATTATTCTCACCCATTAACTTTTCAAAAGGTAAAAAGAATAATTGTATAAACTTTTACCGGCTAACTTTTCTTTTCAAAACACACACTTGTTAAGGTACAACTCAAAATGAAATAGTCAACTATTAAAATGGGATAGAGAGAGTAGATTACTTTAAGCTCTCATTTGAAGCATTTTTTTGTTGCTTATTTTAATTTGTTTATGCAGGAATGGACAAAATAATCCTAAAGTGAATAAGTTATTCCTACTCAAGTGTTAAGGGTTAGGACATTGAGTTTACAAAAAGCTCTTTGACAACTTATTCAAGCAAATACGTTATACTTTTTCTGCAACTTACAGAAAGTTACAACAAGCAGTTTGATAGGTGCCGAAAAGCACCCGTTAAACCTTATTAACTTGCACTTTGTTTAGTTATTTCGGTTAGTTTGTGATTCGCATTTGTTGGTAAATGGTGTTACAGGTGCCGAGTGTCCGAAGACATGGAAAACATGCTTTGGAGTGGTCTAGAAGCGTCAATGATGCGAAGAGGAGCAAAAGAGGACCAACGGGTCAAATTTTGGTACCATGGTCCGGACCATGCTTTCCCCGTCTGGACCAAGGTATCTGCGAACCTTAAAGAGCAATCTGTACCCGTAGTCCGGACCACCCTTTTTCCCGTCCAGACCATGGTGTCGGGAATTAGCGTTTTGACTATTTTTTGTGTAATTTGAGGGCCCTAGGTATAAATAGCACAACCTAACATTGTTTTAGGGTTCCCAACTATGGAGAGAGACTATTTTGAGAGAGAAACTCATTGTTCTT
Source organism: Vaccinium darrowii (assembly GCA_020921065.1). Lineage (NCBI taxonomy): Eukaryota > Viridiplantae > Streptophyta > Magnoliopsida > Ericales > Ericaceae > Vaccinium > Vaccinium darrowii. Next base: position 7,303,755 of record CM037154.1, read on the forward strand.
CATGCTCTTCATGCGTTCTTCGAATCAAAGCTTGTTGATCATCGCCATGTCCAGCTAAACCCCTTTTCTAGGGGGAGGATGAAGTTCTTCACCAAGTAACCTTGTTTTTCTGCGTAGACTATGGTTATTATTCGGATCGGATTACATGTTAAGAACTCAATTTCATATGATCAATGGATTATGGTTTTATTCTTCCAATCTATTGTGTATTTGTATTCACGTGTTCAAATACGGTAATCATGTAATTATTTTCAATGGTGCGATTGGAGTTCTGAGATGGATTATGCTCGTAAGACGGATCGTGTCGCGATAGTGAGACGGTCCGTGCTATGGGATAATCCATGCCTTTTAACAATCGCTATATCTGCTTGACGATTATCGTTAGGGTTTGCAAGCCCTAGCGATAATTCTTTGCGATTCGAATATTAATCATATCTATGCGATGCTTGGTTATGCGGTATGAACGGATTCTAAACCCTAGATCTTCTCTCCAAACAGTTTCACCTTTTAAATTATTGCACTCTTCAGTTCAATTATTTCACTACCAATCAAACCCCTTGTTATCAAATTAAATTAGAGGTTAATTGGAATTAACGCAACTCAGCCATTTGTCTCCGAGGATCGACACTCGGACTTAACCGCTATTCTCCGGAATAAAAGTTATTTCCCAGTTATTAAGTATTTATTTTTGACTCGGCACGACACGGTCACAGTTTCATAACTTATTTTAATTTTTTTAAACCAATAATCTAAAAGGCTATAATAAGTGCTAACAAACAAGGCCTCTGTTTGAGATGTGAAGTTATTATTCAAGAAATACTTAGTCTATGTAGATCATATACATTTTCAGTAGTTTACAGAAAATGTGGAAAGTGGGAGAAATTAATCTCAAGGAACGATATTAATCCTGCCAAGAAGATTTAATTTTTAGAATAACATAAGCATTTAAATTACATCAAAAGGGACATGAGCTCACAATCATACCAAACCTAACTGATAGATAATAAATAGAACAAATAACTTGTTGAAACTTGTGGCTCATATGGAGAGGTACCAAGGAGTTCTAATTAAAGGCCAGATGCCGGAGCGGAGTGAAGCGCACCGAGCAGAGTGGAGTGTCACTAGTGGCCCGTAGGGCCGAACAATTGGGGGGTGCCACCCCCCGGGCGGTACGATACGGAATTATCAGGGTTGGAATAGAGTAGGGTTATATAAAGTCTCTATTGTAAAAACCCTAGCCGATTTTGATCATAATAATACAGACTCGCTCTCGCTCCCGTGGAGGTACCCGATCTTGGGGAACCACGTAAATTCCTGTGTTGATTCTTTACTGTTTTCGTATTAATTATTGTGTGCGTGTGGTGATTATTCTAACACAACTACGTACACATTGACCCCATTCGGAATCCCTTTTAAAAAATTTCTTGAAGACGGTTTTCAATTCTTCACTAATTATTTTCACTCAGAAAATAAGAAGGTATGAGAACGATGAATTATGTTGCTAATGTTAAGAATAACCTTTTATTTTTTGAACAATTAATACTAAAAAGTCCTACTAAACAGGGCCATTCATCGTTCAGTTTTGCATATTAATGATGGCAGAACACATTGGTGTAGATTAAGTTAGTATTGAATTTTTTCTCCAAAATTAGTCGGGTTGCAGGGACAAAAGGGTCATTCAATCTCTCTCTCACTCTCTATGAATCCCTCAAATGGGAGAGCAATTTTGTTCACCCTCCTTAAAAGAGGGTGAACAAAACCCTCCATCCTATTGGTTGAAACGTGTGGGTCCCACCACAAAATGATGTCATGTTTATCAAAAAGTGTATTGCATAGATAAGCATGACATCACTTTGTAGTAGGATCCACACCAATTCAACCAATAGAAGAGAGGGTTTTGTTCACCCTCTTTTAAGGAGGGTGAACAAAATTGCACTCCTCAAATGGTCTATTCCATTTAAAATCAAGATCCTTTTATGACAGTCTTTTATTTCATTTTAATTTTTTGGCAGAAAATTAGCGGTCGATTAACGGACACGGATATTTATTAAAACAACTTAAAAAATGACTTGATCTCTTGCCATATTACTTTCGAATAATGATCTCTAAAGTAGGATCTGAATTAGAAATTCATGCGCTGTGAAACTTCGACATCGTACATTATTCTTAAAAGAGGAGTGCTACGTGCACAGCAAGCTGTGCACAGCAGCTGTGCACAGCAGCCCGTTTATCCGGCCTCGGGTCGTAGAAAGATGATCGGAGCCGCTCATTTTTGTTCAAAATATGTCGTTTAAGGTCTCCGTAAAAAATGAGCTTCGTTCGATATCGTTAGAGGCGTTAACAAAACACCAAAAATCACTTCAAAATTTAGCCTAAATTTTGAAGTGATTTTTGGTGTTTTGTTAACGCCTCTAACGATATCGAACGAAGCTCATTTTTTACGGAGACCTTAAACGACATATTTTGAACAAAATGAGCGGCTCCGATCATCTTTCTACGACCCGAGGCCGGAGAAACGGGCTGCTGTGCACAGCTGCTGTGTGTGTAGCATTTCTGTTCTTAAAAAATACTCCTATACACGATCGGAACCTTTATCGACATCCCATCAGCCTAAATTTTCGCATGGCTGATTTTGTTAATTAATCCCACGATCAGAGTCAAACGAGGAAATTAAACCATGAAAGGAGATCGAGGGATCAATTCTCCTCCATCTGACAATGAATTAAGAAAGTCAGCTAGGGAGGTTTTACTTTCAGTAGGAGTACATAAATTATAGTAATCAGACAGTAAAGGCAATTAATTGGGCCTTTCATTAATTCACGTGAAATCGCTTCGAAGGATGGAGAGAAGAAACCGGGATTAAAACAAGACACATTGACTTCATATGAAAGCAAACTTCATTTAATTTCTTGTAATTGCTAATGTCTCAGTACAACAAGTTTCAAACTCTATAACTTGAGATCAAGCAGCTAGCCAGGCGTAAAGATTAGACCGGTTGGTTGGTGGGTTTGCTCTTCATACAATTGACGATGCTTCGATTCTTGAGTTAGGTAGCATGCAAGAAAGCAATTTCTATTAGTTTCGACGTGAATGACCTACCTTTGACCGGATGCAGCTAGCCAGGCGTAAAGATTAGACCGGTTGGTTGGTAGGTTTGTTCTTCATACAATTGACGATGCTTCGATTCTTGAGTCAGGTGGCATGCAAGAAAACAATTTCTTTTGAATTTTCTACTTTCGACGTGAATGACTTGCCTTTGACCGGACTAGGAAAATGATTAGTTAAGATATATGTAAGTTTTTCCGAACACTCCTTACTGTCTAAAAAAAGAGAAAAGCAAGCGGCTAGCTTAATGGTCGTAGGTTCATTCAACTGGCTCATGGCCTATCACGCCCTAGAGGGGCAAAATTTGGCCCGTATACCCTAGTTCAAAGGTTTGCCCGGATTCAATTTGGTCCGGGGGTTCGTTGGGATTCATGCTGGTTCAGTCACTGGGAACCATGTTTGCATTAGCTATCGATCTGTTCAGACATAATGCAAGAGTGACGATGTGAAAAAGTAACTTTGTGGAAATAACATACTGCTAGTAATACTTGGCAGTCATGTGCTTGTGTCCTTGCCTCCTTTGGTCTTTTTTTCTCTTCAAATATACAAAATTGACACTACCATACCGAAGTTAATTTTTTGTTTTTAATTTTTATAAACGGATGTTCGGGTTAGCTTGTGACTAATTCCAGAGTTCTAAAGGTAACAATTGGACACAGGGATGGAATTAAGAATTTCACTAGGTAGGGAAGAATTTTTTCCTAGAATATTTGCAGGGGCGAGCATATATAATTCATAGAATTTTTTTTCTATAGTATTCTAAAGGTTTTTTTTTTTGGTGGGGTGACCACCTCTATTGGCCCCCAATGAAACATGTATCAGTCCGATACATGTGCCCATAATTTTTGATATTAGGCTCGAGACTTGAGTATGAGTCTTTTTCACCCAATAGAAAAAATAAAAGAAAGTTCAAAAAAAAAAAAAAAAAGAGGTAGGGCAGCCTATCTCACATCACTAGATACTTAATAGAGCCCAACTTAGTTTTAAAAAAGCCCAAGTAAGCCCAAACACACAATAGTGAACCCAAACAAAATAAAAATTTAAAAACAACTCACTCTGGTATCTTGATGAATGAAACAACTTACCCCTGCCCAAACAAATAAAATTTTCAGATCTCTCACTTTTGCAAAATATATGCTCTCTTTCTCACTCGATTCTCTACCTCTCAACTCCTGCCTCCAGATTCCAATCTTATATAAAAAAAAATCATCTTTCCCTCTCTGAGCCCTAAATCTAATCGGTTCTCTCTCTCTCTCTCTCTCTCTCTCTCTCTCTCTCTCTCTCTCTCTCTCTCCCCTCATTAGACATGGCAACTTGCTATCTTCTTGATGACAATAGTAATGTTGCGATCAAACCACGCGCGGGTGTGCCATAGGCACGGACAATCACTAGTAATATAACGAATTCACACATGGATTGAAAAATTGTCAGTATACGTACGTACAATATCTGCAAATGCATGGAAGAATCACTACAGAGGGAAAAAGAAATGGTGAGCTACATCTAATTTGGAGTAGTTTTTCCTAGATCTTGTGGTGAATTGGAGTACTTTATTTATTTATTTTATAGATGAAGAGATAAAATGCATTAATCAATCAATCAATCAAAAAATACAGTCTCCTAAAAAGAGGGGAAAAAAAAACAAAAAAGGAAAACAACAAAACAACTAGAGCCGTCGTCGCCGCTATCATGCAGGAGCCACCGTTGCCGTCGATGTCAAAGCCCAGATCTGAAGCCCAGATTTTGTTCCCCCCCCCCCCCCCCCCCCCCCCCCAAAAAAAAAAAAAAAATCAAGATTTCGGTCGCCCATAGGAAGAGGAGAGAAGATCCGGTCATCCATGAGGAGTTGCCGCCAATCCGTTGGGGAAGTGAAAGAGGAGAGTAGAGGATAAGAGAGGAGAGGAGGAGGGAGAAGGTGGAAAAGGATGTGGTGGGGGAGGGGGAGAGGGTAGCGGCCGCCCGGGGAAACCCTAGGGAGGAGTTTTCTAAAACTCTTCTCAACCCCTTCACCATAAACTCTATCAAGTATACAGTGTAGTATTGTGGAAATTTTTTGGGTGCCTGGTGGTCACCACTTGACCATGCCCGAGCACCCATACCGACCGTCTAAAAGTGCTTTAGACGGCTCATATTACTTTTCTCTGTCTCCTCTTTTTCTCTTTAAAATCTGGACTGTCTAAAAGTGTTTTAGACGGCAGAGATAAGTGCTCTAGCATGGCTACATGGTGCCCGCCCGACACCCAAAAATTGCTCAGTGGTGCGAGGATGGGCAACTTTGGCAGAAATCTCATGCGGGACTTTTTCGTGAGGCTTCAAAGTGGATCGGAGTTCTTGGGAAGTAGATCTCCTCAACTGGAGCGGCCCATAAATGGCCCGGTTTAATTGACCTCCAATAAAACTATTTTTTGGCCCAATAAACGAGTAACACGGATAATTTTCTATGTATCCAAAGTATTAACACCAAAATGAGTCCTATGTTATAGGCAGAAATTTAGCCTAAAGCAGGGTGAACAAAATTCCTCTCCTAAAGCAGCCACAAATGCAAAAAATCCCCACTACCAAAATCAATTCCTTGTCCACAGTGCAATTTCGGAGTTCTGCACGAAGGAAGTACTAATTACTAATCTTGATCCTCAAAATAAATTTTCACAAACTAAGCCGAATACTATTAAAGTCGATGTTGTTTGTTTCTGAGAATGAAAGCATTTGCAAATCCAACCTTTTCGCTTGATTTCTAGTGGCTCTCTCTCTCTGACCGGAGCTTCTCTTTCTAAGAAGAATAATGCCGTGTTCTATCTTCCTTCCAGGGCCGGCTCAAGGGTTTGAGGTGCTCTAAGCCTGGCCTAAAAAATGTGCTCTAAGAGTACAACACTTAAAATTTTTTTTTTCCAGTAACAATCACAATACGACAAAGCCAAGACACTATAAAGTTCTACTAATCATTATATAATAACAAAAAAATCAAAACACAGAGTCTCCAAATACATATATAACGCACGATTATCACTTAAATATTATTTGTGTTGCGTTTTTAGAAGCAAAAGTATCAATTACAATTGTATAATCCACCTCTTTTACCAAGTCATTTTATCATGGCATAGAAAAATGAATTCATCGGCAAAGAAAATTCCATTATTATGGCATCAAAAAATGAAGCTATTACACTAAAAAAATGGAATCCATTGGACAAGTTCTAAGAGTATAAAATGGCCTTTTTTTTTTTTTTGATTGGGCCACAATGGTTTGGACTATTTTGTAACTAATAATGGGTTTTTTTTTCTTTGTTTGGATAAAAAAAGAGTCCTAGTCTAGCCCATTTGTAAAAAATGTTGGAGTGTCCCAAAAATCAGCTCTTTTTGGAGTGCCCTAGACCCAGGCCTTGTGCCTAGGCCGGTCTTGCTTCCTTCCCCTCCCTTCGCCTAGGGTTTTCATCATCCGAATGCGGTGGCGGGAGAAGAGGGATTTACCCTTGATGAGCATTTTCCTTCCTCCCAAGTGATGACCATTTTTCTCGTTTTCAATAACCTCTCATTTATAGTTCGAGTTTTCTCTCTTGATCTCATATCTGAGAGTTTCTTTATGTTTTTCCGTCTTTTTCCTTTCTCTCGGCTTCTTATTCATCATCGAGGTGCTGTTTCAAGTTCTGACAATGGTAGGGGTGGTGATGGTCCTTTGACAAAGCAAGACAGCAGCGATAGGAGTTCAATGACGAACATATCAGTTTGACTAGCTTGCCAGTGAGTTTTTCTTTTGTGTATGACTATCAATGGAGTGACCCATTTTGTGGCTGTCTGACGTAATAGTGGTCTGAGTGTCTGTACCTGAGAAGGCTACCTTCCTTTGTGGCTTTCTAGTCTTTCGATTAAGAACGGATGCTACTTCTAGATGATTATCTCATGTATCTTTGTATGGTAGATTGTAATACTGTTGTTATCAAAAAAAAAAAAAAAAATCACAGATTAGCTGCACATGTATGGTAGATTGTAATACTGTTGTTATCAATATATTTTTTGCTCTTCCACCAAAAAAAATCTACCCTATTAGAAATTTCCAAAGCATATACTCCCTCCATGCCAAATTGTTTCTACAGTCCGCAAAACAAGGACTTGAAAATAATACAAAATTTTCAAGAAAAATTTAATATTTTCTGACAACTTAGGGAATCTTTATTAGGAGCACCAAATTTTACACCAAATTTAACTTCAAAAACACCTTCTACAAATTTAGCAAGTTACTTTTCAAAAACTCACAAAATCAAACACTCTATTCTAACTTTATTATACTAAACTATTCTTTCTTTATACTCTCTCTCCCCAAAAGTAATAATAATAATAAAAAAAATGAACAGTGCGTGAACAGTGCATGAACATTTCTTTGGTCAGTGAACAGTGCCGCACCAAATTTGGTGCGATGCTGTAGCAAAGTTACAAGTTTAACAAATTTGCAAAAGATTTGTTAAGTCTGATTTTGGAGGATTTTGCTGTATTTCACTCATCAAATTTGGCTTTGAGGGGATTTGATGCCCATGATGGGGATGCTCTTATTAGATATCAACGAGTATTTTTAATTTATGAAAAAGTTTAAAATTTTCCTTTAAAAAGACTTATTATTTTTAGGTCTTTGTTTTATGGACCGGACAAAATTTTTGGAACGGAGAGTAATAACAGCATAACAATTAAATTAGGAATCAAAAGCTAACTTCCAAGAACATAATAAAATCAATACTACTCCAGTAGATTTTTAGCGGAAGAACTATTTTGCTCTGGACTGGACTAAGCCCATTTAATCCTCCGTCTCCCAGAAGCACCACTAGCGCTAGTGAACAGACCCATTAGAATCGGACCGAATGGCCCCTTTTCCAAGACCCGAAATAAGCCCACAACCACTTTCTTCTTCTTCATCATCTTCTTTTTTGTTTTTTCTTAAATGTCATCATATCATTTCATAAACGTCATCTGACACCGATTACATCGAAACACAGGAATGAAACCAAACCACTAAAAATTGAAATGGGAACGGCAAAAGGCCAACATGGCCTACAACTGCTTTCAAGCGGCTGTAATTTACTAAAGTAAAAAAATATTTGGATTGGAATTGAAATTGAAATCCTCTGTCTGATGATGACGGTGATTAGAGTATTTTTATAGTTTGTCAACAATTGGGTTTTCGTGCATTGTAGATTTGTTCAAGATGTTATTTGGTGATGTAACATGAATCGCTGAAAGATATGAAGACACGCGGACTTCGTTTGTTCTAATCTCTAGAATTTCTCCATTATTTTTTCCTTTTCTATCTTTTTTGGAGGGTGTGGTCATAAGGTAAATAGTCCAAAATTGAAAACCTTACTCAACGTCCCTAAAAATAAATGTCGTGTTCAACTTTTTGGACTTCTTAAAAAAAAAAATACTCATAGGTTTTAAATTAAAATATCTTTTGGATGCAATATAATATAGATCTTGTTAGCTAAAATTCACTTAATTTTATAACACAAAAATTTTAAAGCCATAAAAAGAATTATAAATTACAAAGTATAAATAATTTAAAAAAAGTTTGAATAATGCGACTTGAACATTTATTTAGAGATCAAGGGAGTACTATTTTAAGCTCGTGGGGCACAAAGGAAGCAAATAACAAACATTTAGAGCCATGTAATCAGCACCCCATTCTTTGCTAATTGTTTTTCTTATTCTCTCCCTCCTTCATTAGTCATTATTGTTAATAGCACAATTAACCATTAATTTAGGTTATTCATTAAAAAATCTCACCAAACTGGCTGTTAATTGTCTTTGTCTTGTTCAAAGAGAGTTAATAAAGTGTCACTGGCCGCACATGTGGGACCTATATACTTAGACTTTGACTTTGACTTCACATCAATTTGTGGTGAAGCCGTGAAGGAGCTTCGAGTACCATGTGATGCTACTCCGAGTGAATTGAATTGTTCAAGCATTGGTTGAGTCAATTCACAACCAATGTGTTATAAATAGGGTTAAATAACTAAAGGAAACGTCAATGCAATATTATATTAGTCCATCAAATTGTGCAAAAGCTCCCCCTCTCTCTCAAAGCAAGGCCTTCTTGCAGACTTCTTCTCGTGGGGTACATTGGGTTTGAAAAGACCAAATGTAAACAAAGAACACATCAACCAGGAACCTGCCAATTTATGTCAAAACTCATATACAATAAACCTTTGACTCCCAAGTATCTTTCACAAGAAATCTACCAAAATTCGTCACTGAGTACCGATTCCTATCTCTTTTAACATTCAATGTTATATTTTAAAAGTATTTCACAAGAGGTGGTTGACCCACACAACAAAGTTATTTTTAACAATCGGTCATCTGAACTAGTATATACATATTTCGACTAATTTATGAATTTCGAAGTTAACGATTGGATAACCTTCCAGTGACTACGAGAATTTTTCGCTAATTGTGAGAGTCAAACCTGCAAGTTTGAGCAAGTAAACCCTTTATCTAATATCATGCTCACACTTGACTAAATCTAGGGTGAAGGGTCGCCCTCACATTGAAGTTGGAAGAGAATTCAGTGATCTTTTTTTTTTTTTTTAATATATCAAAAATTCAGTGACCTGTTTGGTTGACGAAAAATGTCACTGCCTTGGCCGGCCATATGATGTGAGAGATCATAGGGGTGGTGGACCTTTCTAGCAAGGTCAGCCATATCTAATGCAACCATTGTTTTAAATGTTAAGCATCTCTAACTTCGCCTTCACACATATTTTGTCAATTATTTTGGAAGGCTTTTATGGCAAATTACAATTTAGATTGACACCTTGAAATTTGGCATTCACAAAATCCTCCCTCCTTGCTTAACTTCACTTGGAGTAGTTAAAACTTTTAAATGTATTGTTCTCAAGTTGTCTCTTTTCTATTGCTTTCAAAACTGACACGAGGAAGGTCATGCCGAATCTACGCGAGATTTGGCCTTTCAAATGGTATTGACTTCAAAAGTAGTCGTTGCTTTGCCGCATGTATAAAAAGATTTGATTGTTTCTAGCAATGAAGAGATTTCTCGATATTCAATTTCCAACCATTTTTGAATGTTTCGTTCTTAAGTGGTCATGGCCTCTAACGAAAATGATTTGACATTGCTTTCAAACAAAAATGGCAAGAGGGAAGGTCATGCCAAATCCAAGTGGGATTTGGCCTTTTGGTTAGAATTGATATTGGCTTAAAAACTGGCCATTGCTTTGCCGCATGGGAGTTGAAGGCTCCCGTAGTCCCGTTGGATGTGCTCGTAATGATCAAGCCGGCTTGAATGTTATCTTTTCCGTTCGTGTACTAATACTTACACCAACATATGTCTTACAATAAATAGTTCGTGTGATTTGCGATTCACTACGTAGTCAAAAGAGAATATCAACTCGGCAAAGGAAAACATAAACAAGATCGGGTCCCGAAATTAACCGAGGTTAACTATCGATCCCAAATTCTGTATCTAAGAACCCAATTGTGGTCGCTGCCAGAGTATATGTTGGTAGTGCATTGTTTCATTAATATATCGGAAACTAAGGTCATTCGGTCCCCAGGCTTCTTTATTACAGTGTGTGATTTCAAACTAAGTACAGTACATTGTTAGAAATTGAGTGCAAAGAAGGACGAGAAAGGGCAAGGTCCCCTTGAAAATGCAACCACTGAAATGTAGGCCCAATAAAGCCACAAAAAGGGACATTGTTAGAAATAAAAGTCAAAGGAGGATGCGCGTCCATAAGAGTGACTATAAAAGCATCTCTGAAAACATTTCAAAGTTTTACAGTCTAAGAAAGCGAGAATTAAGAGCGGGAGCGAAGAGTCTTACTAAAGGATTATGTGACTTAAGTAATGACTTTGTTGGAACGTACTACTCACGTGCCATTATGGTGTAGTTTCCATCGTTTAGGCATCGCAAATTTCAATCATACAAGAGTCGTTGCACAGTCACATTTGCCATCAATTTATATGGGGTCACTGAGAAGTTCTCACACCCAATTGATCAAACCCTTAGGGTTGCTGTTGGGTCATGTTTTAGAAGCCTTCTGATGAGAATAGAACATTGTTGGGTATTCCAAGATGGAGTTATGTTGAGCCTTTCACAAACTTGTGGGGAATTCAATCTCTAAGTGCACAAATTCAATGTCTCTGAGGCATGGTAGGTAGATGCCCCGGGGCGCAAACTCTCCTCACCACATTTGTGTAGAGCCAACACAAATATATTGAGAAAATAGAGTTAAGAAATTTACTGGCGTACCATATCTCAGGGGCACTGAATAATCACTCCATATGAGCGGTTTGGAACTTTGGATATGCAGATAATAATCTCTCTAGTAGTAATTTTCCTTTTTTTCATTTTTTACAATCAACATTCCATGAAAAATTCCTGGCTGTGTTCGGTTGCACAGTTTAGTTTTGTTTAGTTTAGTTTTGATGATGTAAGTAGGTGTAATAAGTGTAGAAAGATAGAGAAAAAAGTGAAAAAAGTGATAATGTAATTAAAACTGGAATAGTGCAAAACTGCCCCCAAAACCCCAAACGAACACAGCCCTTGACATTTGAAAAAGTCAAAAAACGAAAATTATTACTCCCTCCGTCCCATAAAGTTTGACACTTTCACTATTCCAGTCCTATGAAAAAATTGATTATTTCTTTTAATCTATAATGTTTTATATAAGCAATATAGATCTAGTTTGATAGATTTCAATTAGTTCTTTTAAACAAAGTTATGAAAATCACATAAAACGTTATGAATTGAAAGATATAGGCAATTTAAAAATGGCACGGACTCCCGAAAGTGTCAAACTTTAAGGGACGGAGGGAGTACCACAGTAATAGAGTATTTTTTTCGTATAATCTTCTGTCACTTCAACTTTAAAGACAAATAGCTCTTTGACTTGACAATTCATTAACCAAATCGACATTTATTATAAAATTTAACACATAAAGAATATAGCTACTAAAAGATTTTTCTAAAAATAATTGAAAAAGTCTATATAGCTACCAAAAGATTTTTCTAAAAATAATTGAAAAAGTCTATATAGCTACTAAAAGATTTTTCTAAAAATAATTGAAAAAGTCTACTTTTGTTATAAGTAAAATTTTGATTTCCTCCCTTTAAATTCTGAAAAAACCTCAGAACAGGAGTGGAAAGACTTGGAAGTTTCAACAATCAAACAAAACCAAAGCCAATCTATCCCCCATTCCCCTTCTCATCAAAACCTTGTTTTCCATCTCTTCTTCTCCACCCAATAACCATCCCCTTACCCTCCCCTTTCTCTCTCTCTCTCTCTAAATGGGGATCGCCTCTAGACCTCAGGGGAGACAAAACCCATCACCCTCCACCACCGGATTCCAATCCATTTCCAACCCAGCAACCTTCGTCCAAGCCGACATCACCACCTTCAAACAACTTGTCCAGATTCTCACCGGTACCCCCAAAACAGCCAAACAAGCATCCAAACCACCACACAACCACTCAAATTCCATACCCCCAATCAAAACAGGGAAAAAGAAACAGAGCTTCAAGCTTTACGAGAGAAGGAATAATTTGAGAAACGGGCTCTTGATCACCTCAATGGGTCAGAATTTGGCCCGGAAAGATGAGACTTTGTCGCCGAGTGTGCTTGATTTTCCTTCCTTGTCTCTTAGTCCTGTGACGCCGTTAATTGAAGACTCGTTTGGAAAGTCTTCGAATTTTAATGGGAATTCGACGGGGGTGGAGGAAGAGAAGGCGATTGCTGAGAAAGGGTTTTATTTGCATCCGTCGCCGAGGACTATTTCTCCGAAACGGTCGGAACCCCTGCTTTTGCCTCTGTTTCCGGTGACTTCGCCAAGAACACAACTTTAAGGCACAATTACATACACAACTTTATCCTGAACCATTTGATGCATCCGAGCTCGCGTATATCAAAGGGCTCTAAATACAGTTATAGCCGGAGTTGTGTTTCTAGACTTTTTTTTGGTAAATTTTTCCTCTTGAGAAATCTGGAGCAGTAAATTAGTTTGACCATATTTTTTGTTTACCATTAGATGATAAATTTATATGGTAAGTTTATACGGTAAAAGCTAATGATGGACTTTGGGTGTACTTGGGAGTTGGGACTTGGGAGTGATTTAAGAGGAGGGTTTAATTTTTTCTGTATTTTTAGTTATATTTGCTCATTTTTGGTTATTTAATTGAGTTTTACAAGTATTAGTGGATGGAAATGTTGGGGTGAATTTTCACTTCTCGGGTTCGGATTCTCTCCCTCTCTGTGTGTTTTGGATTGTGAATTCATAATAGACATGCAATAGTAGGAAAAATTAAAAATTGTTAACGGAGAGGATCAAATTAAATACACAAACACTTATGCAACCTCACTTACATAATACGTGAACTCCCTTCTACAATACTCACCCATCATGTAAGTTTGGCGTATGCGTACGGATAAGTGTTTCATGTATGTGTGTGCGGTGAGTGGTGATATCGAAGTTGGGGGCTTGGGGAGAGAGCTTTTGTTAGTCTAGGGACAAACTACTCATAGCGTAAATTTCAATACTACACTAAATAAATTGCTGGCTTTTGCTCACTTAGGGCATCCTTATCTCACTCCCTAAAAGTTAAAATAGGGAGTCAAACCCCCCAAAACACTCAATATCAGCCTCTCTATTCCCACTCCTCAAATTATTTTTGCTAAAGTACCGTCCCAAATTTGGTGCGATACTGTTCACGCATCAATTATTATTATTATTATTTTTCCCCGGGTTGCTTTTGTCCATCGTCAGAGGAGAGAGAGGGTGGGAGGGCTGTTATGCGCCCCCAAGGGGACACCCCTGACACACCCCACCCCCATTGGCCCCACCCCCAATTCCCCCAATACCCCTCCCCCTCCCCCTCCCCGAGTGGTAGCCCGACTTTCATACCGACGCTTACGTGGAAAGTCCATTACTGCATTTTAAAGTACTCCTCTCTCTCTCTCTCCTGACAGTATAATACTATAATCCTCTCTCTCTCTCTCTCTCCCTCCCTCTCCCTCCGCCCTTCTCCTCTCACTCTCTTTCTCATTTCCTTACTTTCTCTCTCTCTACAACACTTTCTCTTTTTTTTTTTACAAATTAAAATTTTCATAACTTTTATTTTTCATATCCAATATTGAAAAAAATATATATATATTTAGAATATATTCGACGACACCTATCAAACAAGACCAATATTGAGTATGTAATTATGTATAGACAAAAATAATTTTTTAGGTATAGGCTCTTTTTCCCCCTAACTCTGAACTCGTAAATTTAATTTGATTTGAGCTCATAAATATTAGTATTTGGTTTGACGAGCTCGTAAATATTAGTATTAGTATTTGGTTTAACATGGACTTTTTAATGTGAATAATGGTTTGATTTTAAGGTGGACTTTTTTTTTATATCTAAAAAATTATTTTTTATATCTAAAAAATTATTTTTTATAAGTAATTATATATTCAATATTGGTCTTGTTCGATAGATGTCATCGAGTAGATCTTAAGTATACATTTTTTTTCAACGTGAGATTTGAAAAACAAAAGTTATGAGCCTTTTAATTTGTAAAAATAAAAAGTGAGAGTTATGGAGAGATAAAAAGAGAAAAGTTGGGGAAAGAGAGAGAGAGAGTGAGAGGGGAGTCAGGGGACTACGGACGGAGGAAGAGAGAGAGATATTATAAAATGCATTAAGTGGATTCCACGTGGAAGTTGGGACAAAAGTCGGGCTCCAGCTCGGTGCTGGTAGCAAAACTCATAATTTCCCGAGCCCGGTAATTAAAGGAGGAAGGAGGGGCAAAACGGTAATTAAACCGTGTCAGGGGGGTGGGGCCTGGAGCGGGGCGCGGGTGTCAGCGGCGCGCGTATCATTCTTCAGAGGGTGGGGAACAATAGGCTTGGGGGGTCATAACACACATGGAGCATTGTGTGTGGGGGGAGCAATTAT
The DNA here is from genome assembly GCA_020921065.1 of Vaccinium darrowii. NCBI lineage: Eukaryota > Viridiplantae > Streptophyta > Magnoliopsida > Ericales > Ericaceae > Vaccinium > Vaccinium darrowii. The sequence continues at coordinate 7,318,796 of CM037154.1, forward strand.
AATGGAGGGGTCCACTCCTTTGTTTTGTACCGCCACATCTCCCCAGGTGGGGAACAGTAGCCTTAGGGAGTTTTTTTATTTTATTTTTTATAGATTTGAGGGGAATAGTTTAATATAGTAAAGTTAAAATAGAGAATCTGATTTTGTGAGTTTTTGATAAAGTGACTTGCTAATTTATAAAAGGTGTTTTTGAAGTTAAATTTGGTGAAAATTTTGGTTCCCCAGATAAGAATGCTCTTAACGGAACTCATAAGTGTGACATGAATTGTCAATACATTCCTCTCATTGATTTTTCTGTTTAAGCAAAAAATTAAATTTCTTCTTATTGACTTTTTTGTTTAAGTAAAAAATTAAATTGATTGGACATAAGTTTCGTGGAAGTGCCCATTGATTGTCCTGTTGTGTCCTCAACTTGTAGCAGGCCCTAGGTCCCCTATTTAATCTATGTTGCTCTGGTCAACAATAACAACGAGATACAGTTTGCACCAATAGTGTGTGAATTTTAGACATCATGTGACTGCATGTATACGCGTAAAATGTTTGTGACTATAGTCTATAGAAGACTTGAGTAGTTTCTAACATGCCATAAATGAGAGCAATTTCTGGGTGTCAGCGGACACTATATGGCCGTGTCCAAACACTCACCCTAGTCATTCAAAATACTTTTAAATTGTTTGAATTTGACACACAGAGAGAGAGAGAGAGAGAGAGAGAGAATTTGAGCTATCGAAAATACTTTTAAACGGTCGGTTTGGGTGGTCAGGCAAGGACACATGGTGCCTGTCCGACGCCCAAATTTTTTTCCATTCATGGTGATCCTGTGTTTATTTGACCAACTTTTTGAGACTGGTGATTGGATGAACTGTTTTTCTACTGGCTTTTCCCATTTTCTTTCTCGTACATACCTTCTTGAAGTCTTGACAATAAAAGGAGTGGTTGACAACAAAATCTGACGGAGTGCGAGATAGACTAGTAGATCATACTCCCTCCGTCCCATATTTTTTGTCCAATTGCACTATTCTCAGCACCTCAAAAAATTGTTTATATTTTCAAATATTTAATGTTATATATATTCACTATGAATCTTGTTTTATAGCTCTCAATGAGTTCTATTAAATAAAGTTTTCAAATTTGTAACAAAACATTATAGATTGAAAGATATAAGTAATTGAAAAATGGCACGCATGCCCGTAAATGGACAATAAATTTAGGACGGAGGGAGTATGATCTGCTGAATTGACAACTGACGAGGTAAGACCATCTCCAACTGTCTCTCTATAACTCTGGCGAAGACAAAGTAACAAGCCAAACCTCCATTTCCGACGCCCAACAGCCTTGCCATCAGCCTCTCCAAGAAACCGTTCGCTATAGTGACTCGCTGGGGTGGGCGAGTCACTGTAGCCCTCGTTTAACTTTCTCTCCCGCCGTCGTCTTTATCGCTGGAGATGCAAAATCGACGGCGATTCTTAAACTTGATCCTAAAATCATTTTAACACCATAGGCTTGTAGCTCTTGTCAAGACAATCACGAATATGCAAAACCCGTAGCCGTCCGATTACCGTAGCGGCCGCATGCGCCGGACGAAGAAGGCGAATGCAGGCGAGTTAGATCTACTCTCGGCGCATTACCACACACACCCGTGTGACGTAGAAGAAGACGATGCGTGTTTTTTTTTTTTTAATCAAATAACTAGTCGCTATGTGTTACCCTTGCTCAAAGCTAGCCAAAGCACTTTCTTTTTTTTTTTTGCCAAACTGGCTAAAAAAATGCTTAGGCTGTTGGAGGTTCTCTAAGATCACAAGTCAAAGCTTCTCCCCCACTGGAGTCGGATAGCTTGCTCATTTTTATTAGGTATGCGTACAAGAAAGCCTCGATGGTTATGAACAATGCAGAGGAGATATTTTCAGTTACAGAAACTCTCTCCCAAAACTAAAGCGCACGGACGAAAGGGCTTCGAAAGGCGCCGGCTCCCTCCTTACTGGCAGCGCAGCTACGTTCTTGCACTCCTTACTGGCAGCGCAGCTACGTGCTTGCACTCGTATAATATCACAAATTATAGAGCATATATCACCTCATATCGATTGATATCTAGAAAAGAGAGGTACAGAAAGAGAGAAAGGTAAAAGGAAGAGAAAGTCGAACAAGCTATATAACCTTATTTTAGTGATTGTTCTCAGAGCAAGAGAGCATACAGTGGTCATTTACATATATGAACTCGACAGTTCAAGTCGCGGGGCGTTAAGAGTAAGGCTACCTATCTATCATCTACCTCTGGTAGATGCTGCTGCAACCGGGTGTTCATGTCCACTGGTACGACTTTACGGGCATTAGACCATGCAAGCTTAGATTTCTGAGAAAGAAGTGATTGTCTTGAACCCATGATTCTCTGGTAGAGGTCCATTTCCGGGCCGCACAGAGATTATCACCTCCAAACCTGAAAACTCGAATCAAAATTCAGATATCAGCGGCTATGATAAACCCCCCCACCAACAGAAAATCAATGGGGTTGGGGAATTATTGAACCTGAATTTAAATGTTTAAAATTCAGCTATTCTGGAGAGAGTTCACACACTTCCCAAATTTTGAAGTTTAGCATGCAAACCAAATTCAGCGAATTACCTGCTGCCTTAGCAGCTATAGCTTCTTGATAGACATCGGTCACGAATAAAACCTCTGAGGGTTTATCAACTCCTAAAGATTCTGTGATCTCAGCGTAACTGCTTGTTTCTTTCTTGTTACTGCACGAAATAGAAGTGAATCAAAGTTTATAGTAGAAAACAATGTTGAAGCAGAGAATTGAATTGAGAGAGAGAGGACAATATTACCCCACTCTAGTATCAAAAAATCCACACAAGTATTTTCTCAAGTCCCCATAATTTGTGTTGCCAAATATGAGCCTTTGTGCCAATCTGCTGCCGCTGGAATATATGTACACCTGAGGAAGGAGAAGCTAGAGTTCAGAAAGGAACTTACACTAGCTGGGAGCTGCTATTGGAAATTTAAGTGTCTGTCAAGAGCTCGAGATTACATCTGAACAAGATAGATAACAGAAATCAAAGTTACAGGATCAGATCATTAAAGCAGTAAATAAAGAAAATGATCACAGCGTTACAATGATTCATTCCTGATAATTACAGGCTTTGTGCCCAAATTTGGTGCCTTCTATAATGTACTCCTTCCATCTAAAAATGTTTGTCGGCCCGCACAACGAGAATTTTGAAAACAATACATTTTTTTCCCTACAAGAGAACTTTGAAAACAATACATTTTTTCCCTACAAAATTCAAACTTCTTTCATGAACTAAAAGAACTTATTGATATCTAGTAAATTGTTGAAAAAAATATAAATTTTTCTCGAATATTTTGTGTTATTTTGAAGTTATCGTTTTGCAGGCTGGACAAACATTACGGGACGGTGGGAGTAGTTACTTACTACATACCAAAAACTAATGCTTATGTCTAATGAAGCTAAAACTATTAATTTGTCCTTTTCTCCCTTCCTCGGAACGTTTGATATGCAACCTTGTAAACCTGGTAATCAATCAATTGGAGATCAATTATTAAAACTTAAAAGAACCATCAGGAGACAAAATCATACGGCCCTCTCTGCTACCGTATATACACTGGTTAAAAATTCTAGGGACTCACCCTTTGTAAATAACAAACAGAAAATTCAATGACTGCCACAGCTCAATGACAACATGTACCTACCAAGTGGCAACTTATCAGGGGGAGTGATTCAACAAAGGATAAGCTCCAGTCTCTTATGTGAAGTGCCGATTCCAAATATGGGACCTATGGGTAGCCATTTCAAGTAGTAATCCTTACAGTGGGAGATTAAACAATTGAGAACTCCCAGACTTTTCCATGAAGAGTAAAAGCCCAGAAGCACAGCTAGCAGAAAAAAAAGCTGTATATTGTAAACAGTTTGCAGGTATATCATGGATGAAACAAGTACGGAAAGAAAAGGAAGAATGTAAAAATGACCTTGAGGCCGGAAGCATGCCACGTCTCAAGAGCTTCAGGCACATCATCAAAAACTACACCTTCTATTTCATTATTCTGGAATCCGGTCCTCCAAATATGACCCTGAATCCTTAAAATGTCAGTAGCTAGATTCTGAAAAAGTATTTGCCCTACAAGTTTCATGGTTCTCACCTGCAATTGTTTCAAGGCAGTGATCTTCCGGTCAGCTCTAATCATTGCTTGCACGTTAGCAACCAAAGCTGCAATGAGCTCCTCTTTTACTGCATCATCAGAAGGGATGGGTATGGCACCAGCAATTCCTTGTTCCAAGTCATCATGGACCTGAAAAAGAACATAGAAACTGCATTCTCTTTATTTTGCTGCTGGAGAAAATTTTAGCCATTAACATACCATAATAGAGATGATTCTGAGACTCCAAACAAAATGGATAGCTCTCCAGAGTCGAAAATCAACAGGGAAAAAAAGCTATGACATATGATAAGGTGCATGTTTGTATGAATGTGATAGACAATTACGTTTTCAAACCAAAATTTCAAATGTAAAAAATGTCATATGGTAAAATATGAAGAAAATACGAATCCATAAGAGGTTCCATGACCAATTTTTCCTAAAATACACTTGGGAAAAGAAGGGAAACCTCACTTGAGAGCGCAACAACTTGATGTCATCTTGAGTCTCTGAAGTGTCATATGTCAAATTCAAATGCCTCCCTACATTCTCACGGGCATATGGAAAGAGAACATCAGCAACAAATGAAATTGGAGTAGTGGTTCCTTCAATGTCCAGAACAATGCAACGCTGCAAGAAAAAATATTAAACAAATGATACATCTCAAAATTGGAATACGATTAAAGAACAGAGTGACATTCCTACCAAAAAGGAGAATACCGATTATACTTCAAGAACTTACTGGTGACCGCTCCTTGTCATTATATGAAACAAGAGATCCTGCCTTCATAGTCATGTTTACATCCTTGTGACCACCAAAAACCCTAATGGAAGGGGTAGAAGAATCCATGCCGAATTGATTGGTTTGGACACCAGAATCAAAGATATATTGATAACATTCAGCCTGGAAGATAAGTTTGTCAATTGAAGATATATCATAGCTTTTTGGTAGATGGAGTATATGCAAATCCAATATCAGTGCCTTTATCTTTATGACTGAAGAGCAGAGCTTATCGAAGGACTAACAAGACATTTCATGGACATACAACATAGCACACAGCGTTAAGGCCACCAAATCATCTGACAAGAAAAAACATTTGAATGCAAATTTTCAATGGTGTTCATTTCTTCTTCCGATTCAGGGTTTTAGAACTGATTAAGAATCCCCTTCAGAAACATATATAACATGGTTCTGAAACAGCACATACTGGTTGTTTTTGGATATGCTTCGATCTACAACACAATGAGGACAAGTTTGATAGGTCTGTTACTTACCAAAAGAAATTATTTTTTTGATAAGTCTGAAGCACTGACGCCCTATTCACTCAGTACGGCAACACCTAATTACTAATCTCGAAGAATTTAACATGAGACCAAGCACTATAAGGCTTCTAGTCTCTAGATCACTTCCATGGCGCCCAAAGCAAGAAACACGAGCAAGTGGAAAATCAAAATTCAGAAGAACCCCCATTTATTCGAAGAAGTCTAACTATTCACAGGGAAATTGATGTTATGTCAGCATTGATACTAAAGTGCAACCCAACAATGGTTCAAATTATCAGGGGCCTTGGGAAGCCTTTGGTTTGGAGGTTCAACTCTCATACGCTTGCTTTTAGTTGGTGTATTAGTGTTAGTTCATACAGAGCCTTCAATGTGCTTTAATTGGGCCCCTTGCTAGTGGATGGTGGGATTGGTTCCCGGATTAATAAGTCCATTGGCAGATACTGACTTATAAGAAAAAGAATTCAAATCAATAACTAATGGACGTGGGTGGTGTTGTTTCTTCCATCCTTTAGGTCAAAGGCTCAAGGCCTGGTAAAAGAACAAGAGCAAAACCAAAAAACCAAAACAAATAACTAATGGATGACCAGATTGGCGCACAATTCAGACCCTTTACAATCCCATTTGACAAGAAAACACACAGGTAAAGCCCATTCTACAAAGTTGAACAAAGGCCAATTTGTAATACACACATCCACATCACTGAAAAACAAACAAATAGAGTATACCTTCAGAAAGAGAGGTGCACAATCAAAAGATTTGGGAGGTTTGTAAGGGTATGGCTTCGATGTTGGCCAAGACAGTTTAGACCCACTTGAAGAGACTACATACATGTCGTCTCTAACCATTCTTTCCTTTCGCAAACCTGTCCAAACGCCCCCAAACAAACAACTGAAGCCACCACGACAACACCAAACGAAACACAGATGAAATCGAACCAAAAAGGAACCAAAATTGATCATTATGTATATCTTGATGTGTGTAAAGAAATGAAGATACAGAGAGAGGATACCGAGGTCGTAGAATTGACGACTGAGATCAGATATGAAGGCCTTTGTTTCTGCCACTCGATTGCTCTGTAGGTAGACCCTTGAATTTGACGCCATTTTCAATCCGTTTACAGCTAACGGCGCTCTTGAAGCTACCACCATTGTCGTTGCAGGTTCTATCTGATTTATGGCTTAGAAATGGGTGAGGCATGGAAGTTGATTGAAACATGTGGCTATTTTATTGGAGTATTTATTTATTTTATAACTTTTTATTTATTTCTTTTTTCTGAAAAGATCATCCCATATCGATCCCCCAAAAAATAATCACTAAAATAATAATAAAAAAAAAACAAGAATAAAAACAAACAACGGCTGTGTCGGAACCAAAAGAGGTGGGTAGAGTCTCCATGGATTCTAGAATGCTAAGCTTGTTCACCCTGCATTAGGCGAGATTATGACCGAAAGATTGGAGCCAGATCAATTACACACGTCTTTACTTACGCCGTTTAAGACCCAATTATTTTTTAAATTCTTGATGGAGAAATCTAAATCCTAAATTTTTGGATTATAATAATAATTTATATAAAATGTTTGGACGAATATGTTTAGGATAGATGTTTGGATTATTTTGTGAATGAAAGTATAATTAAAATTCAAAAAACTCCAAGGGGATTTTTTGATTTTACATTATCCAGTTTATTTTTCAGAATGCATTTTGTCGGGATAGATTTGGTAATTAGCTCGCAATCCATTATTGATAAATGCACACTAGATAATCCAATAATGGGGCTTACCATTTGCTTTAAAAAATGTTAGGACGTCAGTAGTCAATCAGTAAAAAGTCAGTTGAATTTGAATTTTTTATTTTTGGAAAAAAAAAAACTCTACTATTGCCCATGTTCTTTGAAAGAGTTACTCACACGTTTTTATATTATTTCAGTTAAAAAATTGCTTAGTTGGGAAAATACCATCTTCGTAAAGAGAAGTTCTAAAATTTCACCACAAACGGAAGCATCCAAAATAAGATGTCACGCACAGGGCAGTATTGACATAACTCAGAGATCTTAAACTGCGATAACCTAACTTGCAAAAGTATTGACATACATTATATTTAATATATTCTAAATTTTGGGGGTCTTGTTATCGAGCCGGAAATTAGAGACCCTAAGCGGTGGCCTGGTGGGCTTATGTCCAGGGCCACCTTTGAGCACGTATGAACTTATTGTTTGGAAGGAAAAAAAAAAGGGACAATTTTTGCTTCTTTCTTGAGGTAAATAAAGAATCTAACTGAAAGAAATTGACTTCTTGTCATAAATGAAATTACACATAATGAGTAAAAATTCAAGATAATCTAAGGATTGTTTGCAGAATGTTAGACACAAAAATTTCTTGTTTGCGAAATCGGCGAGGGAAATTGTGGTTGTTTGGATGATTTCAGCTGGATATTTGAAGCTGCAAAGTGCAAACAAGTTACAACGAAATCAATTTTTGTTACTATCACAGACTTGTTCAATTGTGAAATCTTTCTTGGTGGGTGATTCGAAAAATCTCCCCCGTTACACCATGTGGCCGAGCGAATTTGGTATCACAACCAGCTGTGTGAAAAATTGGGGCTCTAGCTAGATTGACGGCTCAATCGCTCAATGCTGCCAAGTCAAAAGTGGCTAAGGCTACCACTTGGTGTTTTTGATATTTTTGCAGTCATATTGTAATTGGCAAAAATACCAGTGGAAATTCACTCTTAAGTTTCCCTAATTTTCTAAACGGAATAAACGTGCTAAAATTAACAAAACACGAATTTCGGGACAAGTCATTCTCCTCACATAGATAAACTAAAAGCCCAAACAGAGAAACAAACTTGTCTAAAGTCTATAAGCTATAGACAGACTTTTTATGAAAAACTCACCATAATATTGAGTCTCACTTTTATCACATTACCTCATAGGCCATAGCACTATTTCATCTTTTCCATACTAGGAGTCAACCTTGCTCATTACACAAGCAATTACATATCAAAACACTACAGGGTGTAGTGCTCCTGATCCAATCGCCCAGCTCTGCAATCGGTTTCAACATATTTGTCAACTTTAGCTGTAAGAATATACCTATTACCGTAAAAATACTCCTGCGATTCTAAACCATCAATTGCGTAGATGGACGGTTGGATCGGGAGCACTATAGGGACCCTGAATCCATTAATTGCGTGTGTAAGTTAAAGTGTGATTCTAGACTAATTCATTTGGTGCACTCTCAAATTGTTTCCCAACATTATGAGCAATTGAATCTCCTTTCACTCTCCCTCTCCCTCTCCCACATGGATTCGCTGTAATGCGTGTTTTGGGAAGTATTATGAGAGACTTTGTGACTATTTAAAACCAATAGCCGTCAAAACGCTTCTTAAAGATACCCCTTAAAGCTGCTTAACATCACAAAATCATACCACACAATTAGAGCCGATCCTGAACCAAAACTTGAGGCATAGCTGATATGAATTATTAACCAATTACAAACCGCTAACATAACAAAATCATACCACACAATTTAGAGCCGGCCGTAAACCAGAACTCGAGACAAGCATAACGATGCTGTATGAATGATTACCAATTACTTATTGCATGCATTTATTATATAACAAACCGAAAAGGGAAATTAATATCATTTACTTTCACCAAACAGACCTAAAAAAAACAAATTTCAAAAAAAAAAAATTAACAAATACCTCACTGCATAAAGCCAAACATAAAAATAGGAAAAATCCAATTAATGCACCGATAAACAACTTCAAAACCAAAAAGCCAAAAAATACTTATTACGTTTATATACCCAAGCACACACTCAAGACAAGTGTAACCGACTGCATGAAGACAACCGAACGCGTGAATCCCGGAGCAGATGAATGACGCCCCTCCGGCGCCGAATTCCCACCTGGTGTCGGCGCAACCGCCGCCGTAGGAGCCATTGTCGACGGAGTAGGAGCCGTTAATGCTAGCGGCGACTGGGTCGGCGATGGAGCCGGCACACGTGACAGTCCTGGAGTAGGCGCAGGGGCTCCGGCCGACGGGGATTTGGGGGAGGGTGACGGAGCTCCGGCCGGCGAAGTTGAAGGAGGAGAGGTGGGTTTATTTCGGACGGCCAAAACGACGATGATTAGCTTCTGGCCCTTTTCGCAATTGGTTTCGTTGCCGCTGATGAAGTAGAAGGGACCCGATCGATCGAATTTGAAAACCGAATCTCCGCCGTCCATTTTCTCGATGGGGTTCTGCGTACTGCAATTCTCGTATTCTTCTTTGGTCACCACCAACACAGAGTTCGAGCCTTTGTCGTACTTGAATACTACAGCAAAATCGTAACAAAAACCAAATGACCAGTATGAAATAAACAAACAGATATTTACATATGTTTGTAATATCGGTCGTTACGTAACGTATCACCTGTCTCATATATCAGCTTCTATGGAAAGCGATTCGGGTTTTGGTATCATTATTTATCTATGTATCGGAAAATATTTTTGTCTCCGACTGATATGACCGTATCACTGATACCGTTATGTATCTAGATTGAGCATGCAATTTGGAAAATGATTTGGGAGATTGAATTACTTACAGAGAGTGTCATTGACTTGAAACCTCAATCTCTGAGCCCAATGAGTGTAATTCTCAGAAGGGTTTAAGACCCAGCCTTCTTTTCCACCCACGCTGAATTGATGAGCTTGTAAGCAACCGATTAAGCCAGTAAAAAGTACCAAAAACAGGTAGGGCAATTTCTGAGAAGCCATATTGATTCTGGTGAGTTTGATATGGATACGGATACGGATACGGATTCTTAAATACAGAGACAGGATAGAGACGGCGAAGAAGAGAGGAAGTTTCCGGGGGAAAGTATATATATATAGCACAAAAAGGCCAAAAATGAGAGGGGAATAGAGAGTAGAGATCAGGCATGTTGATTTATATAAGGGATGTTGATGAGTAATTATTCAGTAGTTTCGAAGCATAGCCACGTTCGGAGCCGTACGTAGAATTACGAATTTTACCTACTTTGTGGACCACTCTTTAGTAATTTTATTACTACTGTAAATAGGGAAAAAATTGAGGAAAATGCAGGGGCCAAATACCCCTCTCGGTCCGCCCCTGGCCACGTTGGCTCCAAACGTTTCGTCCCCACATATTTATGCAGGGTCTCTAAATGTTTCGTCCCCACATATTTATGCAAGGTCAATGTACTTAGTTGTGGACCCCATGAAAGCACCCGACATTAAATGTGGGGTCCATACACTTAGTCGTAGACCCTATAAAAGAATGTGTGATGTTAGAGTGTTGTGGTACATCACGTGACTGTACTCCGAGAGCACTAAATAATTTGACGATATTGATACAGATGTTAATTTTCGCACTCTGTACTAGAGGAGGTAATTTTGCAAGGGCATTCACAGCCCCATTAATCCCAATATAAAACACTATAAAACCAGTTTTTACGTTTTTATCTACTGGCTGTGTGAATCAGGCACCTGAAATTGAATGTGAATCCTCTCATTTAAGATCCTCTCTACGGCTCTACGGTCCTACGTTTTGAATTTGTGATCCTCAATATGTTCATCATCTATGCAAATTCTCAAATTTGATCATATACTTGTATATGCCTGATTGAAGCATAATTTTCATAAGAGATCGGATGGTCATTGTCTATTCATTCATTTCTCTTATGACCAATTCGATCCGATCAAGCCTTCGTTGATGGCCGATCACTTGATTTTTTTGCATCGATGATAGCACGTCTAGCATTACAAAATAAACAGTACGTAAATCGTTAAGTGAGATTGTGTGGCAGTGGTGTAGCTAGAATATAAAGCGAGTGCGGGCATTCTTAAGATGAAATTGGATAAATCGGATTATTTTGTGTTGTTTTGATTAATTGATATATACAAGCAAACTAAAATTGTATGACCCAAAATCAATTCTAAATAACTCAACCAAATTAGACAATCTAATTATAAGCGATAATTATCTGTATGGATGTTCAGATTTTAAGAGTATATAGCAATAAAGAGTGACACACCTATATTTAAAGAACACTTGAACATAACGAATATAAAGAGTAGCTTAAGCCGCTGGGTTTGACTCTCGCATAGGGGGCTAAAGAAGATAAGTTTCTTGCATGTAAATGCAAAAAATAGATAAGATAAAAACCTTGTAACAATAAGCAAAGCATATAAAAGGGAAAGGATAGCAAACCGGTATTTACCTAAAATTATAAATATTGAAAAAGTACACAAAAAGGGTTCGTCGAGGGAAAATATTATTTTCTACGAGAAAATACCTACAACCTTCGAGGGATAAATTGGAAAATACTATAAAAATCATATGGTAAAGACTAATTATACCAAGGGTGGGCACACTAGTCTTGATGAAAATCCACGTACCACTGCTGTGCGGTCTTATTTTGCGTCAATAGCGAGGACATCACAACAAAATTCTTAAGGTATTTTCGCCAAAAAGCAATACTAATCTATATATTGTATGTTATTGGAGGGGTGTTTTTGTGAGAAACCCTTAAGCAAGACAAGTTGGAGTATATCTTAAATCGTTTTACTACTGACATATTTATGTTTTAACTATTAAGAAATTTAATTAGTTCAAACAATATGATAATTTAGAATTTGACAGAATTCTATAGTTTGAAACTAATCAAAATTAATAACCTATCTATCTCTAATTACGATATTGTGGTATGAAAGTACGTTCTTGATATTTGTTATTTTATTTTTTTCCCTTTCAATTGTAGTGCATCACACGACTTCATGCTAGTTAATAAGGTAATAAAATGAGAATCAGTAGCATTAGTTGGGAATTGGGAGTATCTTCACAGCTCATGACTTTTAGGAATTATATTTTCGACATCAATCATTCTACCACCACACCAATTTTACACACACTCACATATATTTGGACCCCACGGCCCACGCAAATTGGTGGTGTGGTGAATATGAGTCCCAACCCTTATGCGAGTTTGTAAACATGGGTGTGGTTGTAGTCTTGTAGATTTCTTTCGCATTACTGTAACGCTCCACAACGACTGTTTTGTGAAGTGGGCCGAACTGAGCTCACGCACCAAGGCATAAGTTGGATTGGTGAACCATCTGGTTTAGATGAGGGCGGCAGCATGAATGAGACTAGCCCAGGGAATTTGAACTTTGTTCCAAGTAGGCAAGTAGTCCTTTACTTGGAAGCCAATCTGCACCAAAAACTCTGTTCGCTTCAATTTGGTTTCTGACTTTGGATGAATGCAATGTTGAGAGCTGAATCCAAGAAATCAAAATGCTCATAATCATCCACTGAGGGCTAAATTCTCCGAACAAAAATTAAGAAAACCCCGATTAGATATACCAGAGGTGGAATATCTAACAGCCAAATGCATCCATATCTTCGGCTCCCAACATATTACCGATATAAACAACATTATTTGTAGTCAGAATATAAAGAGAAATACAGTACATAGTAATCTTTCTTTACAACTAAAGGTCAAAGGGCAACATCCTTCTCTGTAGAGGTGTCAAACGGGCCGGCACGGGCACGGCACGCCAAAGGCACGGTAAAATCCAGGCACGGCACGGAACGGAACGGCACGGTAGAACTTGGCACGTGGCACGGCATGGGCACGGAATTGAGAGGGCACGGCATGTGGCATGGCACGACACGGTCTTCTAATGTCAACCCGTTAACAGCCAAATGCATCCATATCTTTGGCTTCCAACATATTACCGATATAAACAACATTATTTGTAGTTAGAGTATAAAGAGAAATACATATTACTACCATGGGGTGGTGATTGAAATTTCCCTCCCCCTCGTCTCTCACTCTTTGTACAAATTCGCATATTCCCTCTCTGTCTCTCTGTCTGTCTGTCTGTCTGTCTGTCTGTCTCTCTCTCTCTCACGGGGTGGTGATTTTTCAGGTATGGTGCTAAATCGAACCTTTTTTCACATATACAAAATTTAATCTTACCTTCCTCAGTTTGATTTATTGTATAGTCATATGAAACACGTGTGTTACTTGCCTACTATGTGTTTAATCCTACCCCTCTCTCTCTCTCTGGTATTTATTTGACAAATATCACAAATTTCATAAATTTTCATTTATCCATAGAACATAGAATAATCGATCTACCAATCAATTAGTAGGTAAAAACACCAAATATACTAGGATAAGGTTTTTTTTTTTTTATCTTAAAGTGGTATAATTTATGGATGTTGTTTATTCAATGTATTTGACCTTCACAGTACCGTAAATTGTTAAAAATTTGTTTGATTTGTGGTGGTTTGTTACAAATTGTAGTTGAAAAATGTCTTGTTCCTCCAACACAAATTGCAGGGTGGTCATGTGGACATGGCGGCGCTGTTATATGACGATGCACCAAACTGTTATTGCGGTGTCAAGGCTGAGCTGAGGATCGTAGGGCCGCAGAAGACCACACACGGACGGTTCAACTTTGCATGTTATAAAAAAAAAAAAAAACAGAGGGATGTTTTTTTAGGTGGTGTTTACCAAAATCGTGACCAGTGCAAGGTGAAGTGGAGGTTTATGAGAAAGATGAAGAGAGTGTGGAAGATGGAAGCCATGCTACTCTTGAAACTAAGGTTGATATGCTCCAACAAGAAGTTCGGTCTATGAAACATCTGCTCTGGGGATTCATTGTATGTTTTATTGATGTGGCGGTCTGACTGGGATTCTAGCATGGGTTTTATTATTGTGTTTTTAATTGCTCCATTTTGTATATGACTTTGGTTATGTAATATAATTGTCCCCCTCGTCCTTAATTTTGAACCATAGTCCGTGAAATTGGAATACCTAGGGATACCGATATCCGTGAAATTGGAATACCGGTATTAAGGGAACAGAACGCCAAGAAAGGGTTAATACCGGTATCTTAATTATGCCACTACCGGTATCTACTGGGAAAATTCATCAATTACAACCCAACCCGACTTCGAAAAACCACTAACCCACTTCCCTTATCTTTCCTCTGACTGCAAAATCCCACCAAAACCTCCATTCCCCACCCTCTAAAACCCTAACCCTCTTTGGCACTTTGCACTTTTAAATTTTTAATTTAAGGGCTTGTCCAAATTTTTTAAAGACCCCTGTCGATCGATCGAACAATCAATTGCACAAGAAAAATGGACACTTCACTTGCCACGCACAAAGATCAATGTTCCTAAACCCTTTGACACACACACACACACACACAAAGTTCAAAATAGACACAGAAAAAAGGTTGTCAATTTTACTTTATGGATCATCCAATCGATTGGACCCTAAATTTTAGAGAAATGTTGTCAATTTGCATTATATAGAATCGATCATCCAATCGATTGTACCTTAAATTTTAGGGGAACATACCATCTACAAAGAAGCATCAACAAGATTACCATTTCCATGATTCCGTCACCAAATTCAACGTTAGCAAATATTCAGCATAAAATTCAACGTTACCAAATTTTCATGATAGCATCTACCGTGATTCCGTCACCAAATATTCAGCATATACATAGTTGATATAAGTTTTGTTCGTCATCAGAGACCCAATAAATTAGACCATACTAAAATTCAACATTATAACATCAAAAGTTTTCACCCATCAGTCAACCCATATCATTCCTTCTACCACCAACAAAAAATGAACTTCCTCCACTTCATTCACTTCACAGTCCTGTAACAACATAAACAACGAAAGTTAGTATAATTGTTGAAGAAAACAAATAATGTCACGTAGCAAAATGGGAAATGACTGGTCGTGTGCCACGGGGCAAACCCATGGAGCACGGAGCCAACAATAAAACTATCCACCAAGTAAAAAACCACATTCATTATCTTATAACTTGCCAAACGAGTAATTGAAAGAGGCATACAGAATTGAAATCTACTTGCCAATCAAACATGCTTCTCATCCCCAAATATGCTTGCCAAGCTAGTGTATGATAGCAATTGAATTTTAATTGAGCATTTGAATTTTGCCAAGCTAGTGTTTGAATATCTAATAGCCAAATGCATCCATATCTTCGGCTCCCAACATATTACCGATATAAACAGCATTATTTGTAGTCAGAATATAAAGAGAAATACAGTACATAGTAATCTTTCTTTACAACTAAAGGTCAAAGGGCAACATCCTTCTCTGTAGAGGTGTCAAACGGGCCGGCACGGGCACGGCACGTTAGGAAGCGGCACGGCACGCCAAAGGCACGGTAAAATCCAGGCACGGCACGGAACGGAATGGCACGGTAGAACTTGGCACGTGGCACGGCATGGGCACGGAATTGAGAGGGCACGGCACGTGGCACGGCACGACACGGTCTTCTACGGGCACGGCACGGCACGACACGGTCTTCTAATGTCAACCCGTTAACAGCCAAATGCATCCATATCTTTGGCTTCCAACATATTATCGATATAAACAGCATTATTTGTAGTTAGAGTATAAAGAGAAATACATATTAATCTTTCTTGACAACTAAAGGTCAAAGGGCAAAATCCCACTGTACTGCACTTCTCCGGGCTAAATTCTTCCTTTTCCCCTCATAGACGGGCAAACCTACCCGAACAAGAAGAGAACTTTTCAATTTGGATGAACAATTAAACTTTCAAACTTTCAAGAAATCAAGAAGATGAAAACGAGAAGAAAGAGTTTATAGAGAGAGAACACTTATCAAATGAGTGGTTATTCTCTTGGATCTGATTACAACTTGATTACCTCTTATATATGCCAAGCACTCAGACTAAACCCACTTAGGCTAAACCGACTTAACAAACTACACACAGGAAATTATCCTCCGTGAACCGATCACACTTTCTTAGCTGACTCCTTACCAAGGTTCTGAATCTCGTACCGGTTTGGGTACCGGTTTTCCTATTGGTACGATACGATACCGGTAGTCCGGTACCAGCGGTACCGTTTCGGATTTAGTGGTATTACTATTGAGTGGATTTAGTGGTATTAGTATTGAGTGGTACCGTTTCGGATTTAGTGGTATCACTAAAAAAGAAAAACAAAAGTGAGAAGTGTGTATCGTGTATGAACAGTGAGAGAGTGGAGAGAATTGTGTGTGAACCAGAGAGAGTTGTGTGAGTGTTAGAGTGTATCTCCCCCATTGTAAATCTCTTGTTCATAATGAAAAGTGTTCTCTCTCCCGTGGACGTACCCGATTTTGGGAAACCACGTAAAATCGTTTGTGTTCTTTGTTTTGGTTTATTTGTGCTTGTGGTGTGTTGGTTTGATCGATCCATAACAGGTACGATCTCCTTCCCGGATTCAGAATCATTCACTCGAGTGAGACAACATTATTAAGCAAATAAATAATGATCTCCACTTCATTTGGCGCACCATCAAATCCATGTACTTCAACTTCTGTCAATTGACAATGTACCAGTTTGGAGTACTGCTGTTCTCTTCATGGACCTCTTGGCAACTCTCTTATTGGACCTCTTGGTAGTAAACTTGAAAGAAACTGCCAACATACATGGGGAAAAGCTATAAATTTTTCTGAAAATCATCTTTCTTGATCCAGTGATAAATAACCGTTCACTTCACAAAACAGCAGCACATCCACAAGTACAGGAAAAGGAACGGAAAATATAAA
Source organism: Vaccinium darrowii (assembly GCA_020921065.1). Lineage (NCBI taxonomy): Eukaryota > Viridiplantae > Streptophyta > Magnoliopsida > Ericales > Ericaceae > Vaccinium > Vaccinium darrowii. The sequence goes on from CM037154.1 coordinate 7,335,855, forward strand.
CATTTCGTACAACTCACAAAATATGCACTCAACGCCACTACCAACTAAGAACCCAAAGTACTACTAATAATAATAATAATTCCAGGAGATCAGATAGTTATTTTCTTCCTTTTCTCAACAACCCAAAAACACTTGCAGTGATAATCTATAACTAATGCTTATGAGTCCATGACATTCATCCATCCACGAACCTCTATAGAAGCTTTAATCTTGTTGAAAATAAAAAATGTACAAATGACTAGACTTTTACCCAAAATGACCTCTCATACCTGGAAACCTTTTATCATTCTTCGAACTTAGTTTACTTGCTGTGCTATTGTGATGTAAATTCAAAAACCATACTTCTAGGGGCCTTGTGAGCATTTAAAACGGTATATACTTGCTGATATGATTGATTTTACTGACATTAATCTAACGATTCTTGGAAGACAATGAGTTCACATCCAGATTGCACACGTGCCTTCATGTAAAGAGATCAGTAAACCTCATACATCAGCCCTCAACAAGGTGCTCTTTGCGTTCCGAAGCACTTCTACAGCATTGCCCAACTATGGTTGACCCTCAATGACCACCCACGGCCTTCGCCGGAACCCTAACAATCACCCATTAGCATCCAACACAGAAGATACTTCTTATTAAGTGCTTATGGACCGCTGCTTACCATCGTCAGCTCTTGTCTACCCTCGCCAGACCTTCCCTGACCACCAGAGACCTTCGGCAAAAATTCAATAATCTCTGGTGACCACTAAGCATTTTACCTTTGATGACCATTGTTTGGGCTTTCCCGACCACCTTTGTTCTCCCTCCCTCTAGGATCTTTGCTAGCAGTGATTGGAAACCCTCATCTCCCATGGCTGCAATAGCCCGATGCAGACGCTCAGGCCATCCTAAGCACCTCTAAAGCCTTTTCCAGCTAATATATACTTTGGGACAGCCCTTTGTTAGGCTTCCACAGTTCCAATATTTCATGGCAACCACTCAGGGAATTCAGTCACACATTCTGTCATGGTCACTGCTCAGTTAGGTATGCATGGTTCTTGTGCCACATGTACCTTGCCCACCCCTTATTTTCTATTCAAATTCTCCCCTGATACTGAGGGCAGTACCAGCTACGGCAGCAATGAGAGCGTCAACGTTGAACACTGCCTTGTCAGCTCGGTCACTCGCTGCGGTGATGATGATGTACCAAGGAGCCTTGACTTCAGCCGCGGTGGCGGCGAAACTGGGCGTGCTGTGTCTGTAAGCCAATATATATCCAATTTCGAGCTTATTCTTAGGCAAGTCTTCTTCTCTGACTCCCCAGTTAACATGCTTCAGTTTTGGTCTTGGACAAAAACTAATTGAGATCAAACTCGAGCAACTCAATAAATCATAGATGATGGAAACGTTGAACATTGGATTTTTTCAAACTTAGTTTGTAAAACAAGAGAGAGAGAGAGAGAGAGAGAGAGAGAGAGAGAGAGAGAGAGAGAGATACCTGGTTCGTTAGAAAGGAAGAGATCGGAGAACATGAGTCCAACAAGTTCATGAGTTTCTTGGTTCCTTCTCCGATGAGTCCTCGCCTTTGTCAACTGGTTATGGGGGCCAGTTGGGCGCTCTGCGACGGCTGTGATGATAGAGAGAAGAGAGTGAGTGCATCGTGCATGCGAATCTAGTAACGCAGATTGTACTTGAGACTTCATAGGATCATGAACAAGCTAGCTAGTTGACTCGGACTGCAACATAAATAATCTACTTATATGGCAAATTATATTTGTCCTCCCACTACTGGATGGTACGTAGACATAATCTTTCGGGATTAGCGATGTGTAAGTTAGTATGGACACTTGAATTCTCGATAAAAAAATTACCCTTCTAATCTTCTATACTTCATAAGATAGCTTGTCCCCTCGCAATTTATTCATAAAATTTCACAATATACATTTACAACAAATTAAGACAAGAATTAATGGGAGAGTAGAAATGGCATTCTATCGGTACATCCATTGCATATGTAAATGCTTTATATAACAGTGTTTGATTCCGTTCTAGTGAATGATTTGGCCAATACAGTTTAGCAATTCTTCAGTTTCTCCGAAGTAGTAGTTATTTTGATCATAGAGGTATTTAATTGCACAGTACGTGTTTCATCCTTGCTCTATACAAGTAATCAACTAATGAATATTCCACGACAATATCATAGAATATCACATATGCAGGTATTTTATTCTTCAGTTTCTTTTATTTTTGTTTCTTAGTTTCACTCTAGTCGAGTACAACCTTAGTCATTTCCTTAAGGCCAACGAAGATATCTAATAATAGATTTTACAAATGCCTCTAATGGGGGACGCAAAGAATTCTAATGATAATTTGATGTACTCAACTTAAAAGAACTCATAACATTATTTTTTTTTTTTTTTTGAGAAATAGATGGAAATATCATTTGGATAAACCAAGCATACAATAAGTCTCATGAGAAATAGATACAACACAAAGTGAACAACCAAAGCTAATCATAAGTAGTAAGAGGGCTAGTAGAAGCTAATCCATCACCGGTGTCCGAGTGAGGAACAAAAGAAGCCAGAGCATGCTTGACAAGAAAGTGAGCCCGCTGGACATGCTTGCGCACAACCTTCGAGATCCTACAAAAAGACAACTTCAAGATTTCTCACCTTAGGAGAGCAATACTAGGCCATGTCATAGGAATCTTACTTATCAGAGTCCAGTGCTGAGAGCCTGAGAATGTCCAAGAAGTATAGTTTTACCAGAAGGAGATCAGTGCAGTCCAAGCCATAGGGATTAGTATCATGGTGGAGCTGAATCCAGGTGACTGCAGAAGGAGTAAGAGAAGCTTTGTCTCAGAATTAATCCAGATTCATGAGAAGTGGTCCCAAAGGTAGGGAAGTCAAATAGGGAACTCAAATAGGACCTACAAACATCTCAATATAGTGCAGGGGGTGTTTACACAAAGTCTGTCTGAATCAATAACATCTAGAAACATCATGCAGAGAAACAGAGCTATCAAGGTTTTGCGTAAGAAATGGTGAAGGGCAAAAAAGCTGATGGTAAAGAGATATGACCTTCATTGGACCCTGACAAACCCAAGTATAGAACCCCTGAAAATCCCAGGATCTTGATTGCACATTTCATCAAAAGTGTGTTCTTCAACAAGTCCTTATCCTACAAAGAACCATAACGCTTAGACATAGTAACATCAGACAATTGAGAAAAGACAACAAAACAAAAATAATTAATTGAGTTATCACCTTAAGAGAGAAATAAATGACTTGAATATGTGGTGGAATCTCGTCTGAAAAGATTACTACATCTTTTTCAAGATCTGATAGCTCAGAACTTCTCCGATCACTCTCCCCGTAGACCCCAACTTCTTGGTGAAGTTCTTGAAAATGCCCTTGAAAGTACACAAACACAACTAATTCATATGTATACTTTCAAGGACATTTTCAAGAACTTCACCAAGAAGTTGGAGTCCGCGGGGGGAGTGATCGAAGAAGTTCTGAGCTATCAGATCTTGAAGAAAGAGGCAGTAATCTTTTCAGACGAGATTCCACCACATGTTCGAGTCATTTATTGCTCTCCTAAGGTGAGAACTCAATTAATTATTTTTGTTATGTTGTGTTTTCTCAATTGTCAGATGTTACTATGTCTAATTGTTATGGTTCTTTGTAGGATAAAACTTACCAGACGGTAACACGATACACAAGTTGATGGGTAACAGACCCACCAGCTACGTAACCCACCAGCTACGTAAGCCACGTAGCGCTGCGCGCACCGAACCAAGGGAGACGCCATCTCAAACAACCTGCGTAAGAGTGGACTTAGATGATATGACCTTAAATTTGACTAAAATTTCATTCTATTAAATTGACAAAATTACAAGAACATGGACCAAAGTGACAATGTGACACTAAGCTTACACGTTAGGATAAAATACTCTTTACACCATGTTGGGTTTGTTTCTTCAAGTCTACATTAACAAACAGAAGATTGGTAGATACATAGGTCATGAAGAAGAGAAAATCGCAAAAGAAAACACAGAAATAGCAATCGTAAATCTTTATTAATACAATTATCATTTGCTTTCTCACCTCCTATGTAGTATGAAAACAGATATAGGACACAGATATGACACGATACGGATACTCATATGGCGATATGACAAAACCTGTAAAGATAGGATATGGATATGGGGGGATACAACCGTTCATTATTTTTTTTTATAATTATTAATCTCCTACAAGGCATGAAAATGAAGCCAAAAGATATAAAATAGTACTCCCTCCGTCCCTTTTTAAATGTGTTACTTTGTAAATCCAACTTATTAAAGAAACATCATTACTACACCTTTCACATCAACTTTTTTCTCCACTTTACACTTACCTCTATTTTCCAAAATTATCTTCTACTTTTACTCATTAACTCTTTACCCACTAACTTTTCAAAACGGCAAAATGATAATAGTATAAATTTTTACCCATTAACTTTTCAAACCACACACTTATTTAGGGACACCTCAAAATGGAAAGTTAAAACACTTAGAAAGGGACGGAGGGAGTAGCTAAATACTCCTACATATTAAAAATAAGTACTTCACAAATACAAGCATATAGTATTACAAATTCTAAATATTAAAAAAATATTGTCCATCCATGTATTTTGTATACGACACATATCTTTATATGTTTACTCCATACATACATATCGGTGTACATTTTATGCATACCAATGTGTATGCCGTGTAAAATCAGAGAGAACGTGTGAATCGAACTTATGAAAAAGGGGGAGAGAGAGAAAAGAAAAGAGCGAGTACCTATGAATTGAAAGAACCTTGAAATGAAGATATGGGAATCCCGATATAGGGTTTCATAACAATTGATTGATTCAGGTCTCAGTCAGGGTACACGATCAGTCTCTATCTAGGGTTTATAACTTTCTATTTTGTATCTATATTGTTATAACAATTTCTCTTTATAGGTTTTACTTGATATTCTTCTAAAATTTGCATTTTAACCCCTTCCGTATCCTGAAACGTATCCTGCCGTATCTTAAATACAAAATACTTATTTGCCGTATCCAATAAGCATAGCCGCATAGGGGCATATTGGGTGAGTTTAATCATAATATCTATAGATAAGATTGTTTTCCACTTGGGGGGCGTTGATGCCATGAACCAAATGGGTCCTTCCACAAAAAAAGACATGAAATATCGTATTTAACCCTTTGGCTCAAGATCCAAAACATCATCCTGTGTCCGCCCCTCATCTCTCTCTTACCCACCTATTTTCTGATACTTGCTCACCCTGCAATCTCTCCCATTGTTTCTCTCTCTACGAATATCTACATACCCTGATAACCACTTACATCCTGTGCCCGTGGTGTCTATTTCTCAATTTCGTTGAGTTCTGATGAGATTTTACAAAAGAAAAAAAGGCGGCCTTGGAATGCAAGAAATAAATTTGGATCGATCCAAAATCGATTTTGTAATCACATCTACAATCACCATCAATCAAATTTTAGGTTCCATCTCGTTTGGAAGGTAACATAATTGTGGGTAATGGAGAAATGGTGATGAGTATGGTGAGAGATGCGGTTATTAAAGCCTACGCTTATTCGCTTGAATTGGTCCTCAGATTGAATGTAGAACTAAGATTAATTTCAGAACTATTTCTCTCTCTCTCTCTCTCTCTCAAAAAGGCAACCTAAAAAAACTAACTCATTACAAACAAGCTCTTGAAACCATATATTAATTGAACCATTTTGTTTGTTGCTTGATTCTTCAATCCCAAAAGTTCTTCTAAAAAAAATAATAATACTAATAATTTCCAAACATGAATTCTACACAAATTTTCCATTACAGGTCACGCAAGGAGGGGGAAACAATGATTTATTAACACCTTCCTGATACTTCCAGCAATGAAACAACAAGGCTTCACAAATCAGAGTCGGCAATATAATTTCATACCTTTGGGACCACCAGATCATCAAACATCTATGAGCATCTACCACCAAATTCCTTTATCATAAAGATTTCATATTTTCAGCAAGTAAAAAACAAATTTCAACCCGGAATTCATATTTCTAAGCAAAAAACACATATCTGAAGGGGAAGAACAGAACGATAATTGTCTGTACCACCAATACAAAGAAGAGATGGAATCCCAAGACAAACAAGGTGTTCAAAGATATTTAGTTGTGAACCAGACCTAACAATAACTACAAGCCTTCAATGAAAGCAAATGAAAACATAAGAAAATGGAGAAATTTGAATACAGACCTGTAAAAAAATATGGGAGCAAAAGGGGAAAAATCGAAGAACACAAGTTAGGGTTTCGTAGGTAGGCGAAATCCACGGAAAAAGTACTAAAAATGGAGAAATCGGGGTCACCTATTATGATTTCTTGAACAAACTCGCGAATCCTCCGTCGCTAGAGCTGCCCGCACTTGGCTATGGAGTCGCCTGGTGTATAGAGAGCGAGAGCGATGGACGAAATGAGAAGATAAAGAAGAAGCAGGTGAAGCAATTGGGTTTTTTTTTTTTTTTGTCAAAAGTTAAGAGATAATATTCATCAAACATTCCCATGGGGAAAGATTGGGAGTCCAACACTTCAACGATAACAAGTCACAAAAATACAACGAGAAAGCGTATGACCAAATCAACGGAACACATCGGATAAAATCTGGACAAAACACAAAAGAAATAAGAAAAAAGATAGACTCCCCTTCGTCGCTGAGCAGCCCATCTCTAACCAAACCTCCAACTAGTCACGTGCCTCTACTGGAGGCCTAAGAAGCCGCCGAAACCCTTAAGGTTGCAAAGAAGGAGCAGACGAATCGTAACGCCCAACAGAGCTGCGGAACGCCAAGTTCCAACGATTGGCGAACGAAAGGCGGATATGGTGCAGAAGGGGAAAGGGAAACCAAATCTAGAAAGGGGATTAGTCCCTCCCCTCCCGCCGCCCAAAGGGTGTGCAACCCATGGAGGGGGAGGGGAAGGAGGGGCTGCAATGGTGGGGCTGTGAAGACTTGAGATAGAGAGAGCGGCTCCTAGGGCTGTGAAGGCAATTGGGTTATATTGGTGAGTTCTATAATGGATTTTACCAAGATTTTGATAAAATCAACATTGATTTTATTTAGACTTATTTAGACATGTGATAAAATTTTTAGATTTTAGACATGAAATCTGTAGATTTTTTAATGTAAAAATCTATAGATTTTATCACATATCTTCACAAATGAATAAAATCAAGAGGTTGATTGTATCAAATGTTGATAAAATCCATTGGAGAACTCAGCACATTTTTGTAATTATCAGCTCTTTCCCTTTTGTGTTTTTTTATCCGCAACAAACAGTCCTAGCCGAGTGCAATTTTGTTACCTTCCTAAAAAGAGGGTGAACAAAACCGTCCATCTTAAAGGGACTAAAATAGTTCCGGTATTAGTAATCTCGTATGCTTTTAGGAAACCAAACACGGAATTATGCGGATTATAGTCGTGTTATCTCATCTTAACCTCTTAATCTCCGAATCAAAACAGGCCTTAGGGCAAATAATACTCCCTCCGTCCCAAAATGTTCTGCCTATTTCCTTTTTTGGACGTCTCAAAGATTTGTCTATATCTTTTATATTATAATATTTTATATATTCAATATGGATCTTGTTTGATAGATCTCAATTAATTTTTTTAAACAAAAATTACGAAATCATAAAAGCCATTATAGATTGTGAGATATAAACAACTTTTTGTGAGGTTCCAAAAAGGAAACAGACGAAACAATTTGGGACGGAGGGAGTAGTACCATATTGGTCTTTTAGACATTCCTGGTGGAAACTACAAAAGTACCCTTAAACTTTTACTCAGATGTCTCTTGAACCCTTAACTTTAAAGATATGTCAATAGGGCACCTTAAATAGAAATTCTCAATTCGACCCCAATTTCAACCTTTGTTACAACTCGAAACAAAATTATTTGACTTGTTTTTTTTCCTTTTGCCCTGTTACACCAAGTATATAAAATATATAAATGGGCCATTTCTCTCTCTCTCTCTACCTCATCCCCTTGTGCCTATTTGTTAGTCTTGGTAACTGTTAGTTTGAGTTAAGTTGGATTTGGCAGATTCACTGTTTTTTTTTTCCCATGGAGGGTAGTTTCGTGGAGAAAATTGAAAATGTGTACAAACTATAAATACTTAATATAATTTCGTAGCCTATATTACTTCATTTTTTGTTTTAAAAGTTTGAGTACATAACATGAGTCCACTTTCGGTATTAAGGGTGTGAAGGAACCAAGATTTGTAGTGTTCGTATTCGGCCGGTTTTGTTAAACACATTAAACAAGCCAAAAAATCAAATTTTGGCTTTGCTCGTTAAAAGTCAAATTTATGTTACTTCTTTTGATAACTCAGGTGTCTGAGCTAGTTTATGCACATCATGACTAATTATAAGAGCCTAATCTCACCGCCCATTTAGACTTTATCTTCATGATCCTGAAACTAAACTTCTAAGTCATGTGAGCTCCATTCGTGTTCATCTCGATTAAAGTCATTTGAAGCCAACTAATCATATGAAAAACCAAGCTTATGTTCACTTTGAAACATCTAAAGTTTTCCAACCAAACTAGAGCAACGATTCGAACTCAATTTTAGGACATAAATGTAAATGATCTAACCCTTTATCTTGCCTAAACCAACTACAATGCCCGTAGGACCTATTTGTTTGAGGGATAAAAGAGGGGATAAGAGAAGGAGAGGGATAAATGAAAAATATGAGAAGCAACAAGGTATTTGTAAGGAGAATAAGGGAGGGGGCAGAGAGCTTACTTAGCTAATGAACCCCCCCCCCCCCCGACCGATTAGCTGATCCGCGATTGTAGAAAGACCAAATTATCCCTTAAACCAATTTCTATTCACAATGCAATGATTTTAATAAGGGCAAAAATATAATTTGTCACATTATTGGCTCTTATCCATCCACTCATATCAACTACTAATCAAACCAAGAATAAACTTATCTCCATCCTTAACCGGAGATGGAGATACATCTGTCCATCCCTATTGCATCTTGACTTTGATTTTCATACAGTGCTTGGAATTAAATACAAGAGGTATGGAGATTCAGATATCTTACAAGATGTCATGCGTAAGTTTGTAACAGGGGTCGATCAATTTTTGGAGCAATACAGTGGTCAAAAGGTAGACTCTTTCAGGGTCTTTTTCGGTCCGGGAAATGAGTACACTTCTCATAATGATCGGTGGATCGGTGGACTCCTATTTCCCTAACGATACATGTGGATTAACTTTAGTTTTTGATTGTCAGCTTTGTTTGTATGGTGGTATCTGATTGGTTCTATTTTGGTTTTGCTGACATGGCTATTTGGATTTAATATTTTCTCGTTTATTTGTTATCCTGCATTTGGTGCCCCTTTGAAGGCTCACCAAGGGATAAAGTCCCGTGGGGACTAAGGTGAGAGGCAAGGCGCGTGCCTTTTTGAAGAGAGGTGCACCTATGCTTAAAAAATAAGAAAAATAGTATACACCAATATTTCAACTAATAACACTAAGCACGTGAATGAGTTTTAGATAGCATAACATAACATCCAAAAGATACATAAAAAACATCTACCAAATGTCAAATCGTTTACGGTTCTCGCATAGAGGAGAATAAATCAACAATACCCAAGAGCTAGCTGATCGAAACCTAGAAACGACTTGAAGTTTGCCTTCAGTCTTGCTGATCGAAACCCAGAAACGACTTCAAGTCTGCCTTCGATAGATAGATCTATTTCACAACCATCGTTTGGAGAGAGAGAGAGAGATGATCTAGGGCTGAGGCTGAGACTCAATTTCGAGACCCACAATCGACAGCCAAGGTAAGATTTGTAACCTAGGTAACAAAAATCTAGGGCTGTGATTGAACTCCAATGAAGCGCACTTTTTGTGCGCCTCTTGCCTTGTCGACTTTTGCTCCTTTGGGCGCCTTTGCCTTGCCTTAGTCAAGTCGCCTCACTTGGTTGTACCCCAGGCGCAATGGGTGCGCCTCGCTGCACCTCTCGCCTAGGCACGCCTTTGACAACTATGGGCCTTGCATTATGTGTATGCCAAGGTAGAAATACGGTCTCTGACAGAGTCCTTGGCATGTTTTTTTTTTTTTTTAAGTGATCAGGGAACGAAGTACTATTATAGAAGAAAACTTCACTGCAAAGTATGAAGGCGGGAAAAACTCTTTGTATATCGTTGAGAAAAATGTTCGACACTTATATTTTATAGCAATTGCAGTTTGTAGTCTTCATGTCCAAGTATGTTTTTGGCTTTTTCCTTCTGCAGTTATTAGCATGGGAGTTTTAGCTGGTACAATGGCTGAGGTAATGATTGGTTGGTGGTTCAGTAAGAAAAAAATTAGCTGTTGAGTTGGATGAGGATGGGGGATTTTTTGAATTTAGTTCACGAATGGGACAGGAGAACGAGGGAATAGATAGAATCTTTTTGGGTCCGAATAGAATAACGCAAGCGTTGATCTAGTACCTCACCTTTATCCGGAATAAGAGTGTCCCCGCGCTCTTTTGATTCCCCTGCCTCCAAAAAATCAGTTCAATTAGAAATCATTATAACACGTCTTCCAGCTTTTTGTATTCTGGCCCAAAGCAAGCGCCGTTTGATTTTAGTGAGTGAACAACATCCTAATTGATCAGATGAGCTAAACAAAAGAAAGACGGCTACAAGTAGATTCCAAGGTAAGTGCAAGCTCTCCAGGATGTATAAATTCTACCAACTCTGTGCACAGCCTCAACCTGCCTTTCAGGCTACTGAGCCTATACAACACAAACCAAAAGAAGAAAACAGAACATCACAACCGGATCAGACAACTAACTATTAGAAAGAAGAGTAAGAGTCGATCATGAGACAGAATATTTTTGAAACTGGTATTGAGGGGATGTAGTGGGGAGAATGGAAGCAGAAGAAACAATATGCATCAAAGATCCATTTGCAGTGTCAATGGTAACGGCGGAGCGATGCAACAACTAAGAAGTGACAAATCAGAGGTTAGGATAGGAAGTATTTGAATAGAAAATCAGTGGTGGGCAAGGTACATGTGGCACAAGAACCATGCATACCTAACTGAGTAGTGACCACGACAGAATGCGTGACTGAATTCCCTGAGTGGTTGCCATGTAAGATTGGAACTGTGGAAGCCTAACAAAGGGCTGTCCCAAAGTATATATTAGCTGTAAAAGGCTTTAGAGGTGCTTAGGATGGCCTGAGGTCCTGCATCGGGCTATTGCAGCCATGGGAGATGAGGGTTTCCAATCGCTGCTAGCAAAGATCCTAGAGGGAGGGATAACAATAGTGGTCGGAAAAGCCCAAACAATGGTCATCAAAGGTAAAATGCTTAGTGGTCACCAGAGATTAGTGAATTTTTGCCGAAGGTTGCTGGTGGTCAGGGAAGGTCTGGCGAGGGTAGACAAGAGGTAGACAAGAGCTGACAATGGTAAGCAATAGTCCATAAGCGCTTAATAAGAAGTATCTGCTGTGTTGGATGCTAATAGGTGATTGTTAAGGTTCTGGTGAAGGCAGTGGGTGGTCATTGAGGGTCAACCAGCGTTAGGCAATCTTGCAGAAGTGCTTCGGAAAGCAAAGAGCACCTTGTCGAGGGCTGATGCATGAGGTTTACTGATCTCTTTACATGAAGCACATGTGTGCAATCTGGAGGCGAACTCATTGTCTTCCAAGAATTGTTTGATTAATGTCAGTAAAATCAATCATATCAACAAGTATATACCATTTTAAATGCTCACAAGGCCCCTAGAAATATGGTTTCTGAATTTACATCACAATAGCACAGTAAGTAATTTAATTTCGAAAAATGGTAAAAGGTTTCCAGGTATGAGAGGTCATTTTGGGGTCTGGTCATTTGTACATTTTTAATTTTTAACAAGATTAAAGCTTCTATAGAGGTTTGTGGATGAATGTGATGGACTCATAAGCATTAGTTATGGATTATCACTGCAAGTGTTTTGGGTTGTCGAGAAAAGGAAGAAAATAACTATCTGATCTCCTGGAATTATATTATTGTTATTAGTACTTTGGGTTCTTGGAAGAAAATAACTATCTGATCTCCTGGATGAATGTCATGGACTCATAAGCCGGAGTAAAAGTTTTCAATCTATTCCCATTGACCATTACCGAGAAAGAAACTGTAGAAATGAATGGATGAATCCATCCCACTCACTTCTGCCTGAACTCCATCGCACTAACAACTTCCAATAAAAAGTCCCGCCGAATACGATCATAACCTTTATTCATGTCCAGCTTAAGCGCAAAACAAGATCCCTTTCCCTTCTTCCTTTTGCGAATATACTCAATGATCTCATGAGCAATCAGTATATTATCCGAGAAGAGTCTAGATGGAACAAAACCATTTTGAAAATTAGACACAAGATCCTTCAAAACATCCCGTAATCTGTTAACCATTATTTTCGACACAATCTTGTAAATGACATTACAAAGGCTTATAGGCCGAAAATCACCACCTACCTGGGGATTAGTGATACGTGCTGAAAAGCACCCGTTCAATCTTCCCCATTCATGCTTTGTTCGGCCATTTACATTATTATTTGATTGGGTTTAGTTGGTTATTGGTATTTCAGGGCCCGAAGGATCAAAGACATGAAAATATACATTTAGGAGCAAGTTAGGAGCTTTTGATGGTAAAGAGGAACCGAAAATCCAAGTTGTAGCATCCATGGTCCGGTCCACCACTTTCTTGGTCTTGGACCAATCTCCAAAAGCACAAAGTATGCTTGCAACACCCATGTTCCGGACCACCAAAACCATGTTCGGACCATTGACCCCATGATATGTGAACAGCTCCTAGGATGCATGGTCTGGACCAATTAGGAACTTTCGGGATAAGAGTAATAATTGCCTGATTCATCTCCCTTAACAAAAAGCCCGAATTGTTAAAAGAAAGGGCATCATGTGTAGTTCGCACGACAATTGAAGCATGAGTCTCTCCCTCTCCCTCTCGCGCTCCCGAATATGTCGTACTCCCAACCATTTACGTTTGCGGCAAATCATCCAGTAGGGATAATTATCATTCATTTTTGTTTGGTGCATGGTTGGAAGACAATGATGACCTATATAATGCAATGACGATCTTTTATTTGTTGGGAATGCCATATGGCAATGCCATAGAGCCCGATTTTATTCCCCCTCACTTAAAGAAAAAGGGAAGAAAAAAGAGGTAATAGTTGTTTTTTTTGCGAAGACCGGCAGTAAAAGTATTACCGGCAGCTTTCATGCCTTTAACGGCAGTTTTTAACCGCCAGTAATACCCTTTTTTGGCTTAGTGGATTTTGTTTTTCCTCATTTAAAGAGGGTGAACATTACCCTCATTGGTGAAAATTGTGCACGGTCCACCGAATCAATACACATTTGGTGATAATAGGGTTAGTTTGCAGTGAGATTGACTTCTCTCTCTCTCTCTCTCTCTTTTTTTTTTTTCCACCAATCAGAATGAGGGTATCGTTCACACTCTTTATGTAAGTATTAGAGTGGACAAACTTATTCTGCGATGCCACATGTAAGGGAGAGAGAGAGAGAGAGAGAGAGAGAGAGAGAGAGAGAGAGTATGTGGACTGCTTACACACTCCACAGAGAGAGAGAGAGAGTAGTATTCTTTTTTGCCGTTCAAAAAAAAAAAAACATAAGGCCTATAACCTAACCAAACCACACCAAACCAACTTTTACCTTGAGCCCTTGGCAATTGGGAACGGTTACATAAACGGATTTTCTTCATTGATTTCTGTACGTAAAAAGCATTGTATTTTTGTGATATTTACCAAATCTAGATCCTTTTGAATTATCGCTTCCAATTAAGTTACTTTTTTTTTTTTATGCCTTTCGAAATTTTTATACAATATAAACTCAAACAAGAAAAAAATAAAGTCAAGTTCGAATTTAATGGTATTGACATTATTTCATCAACGAAGTTAATGGCAAGGAAAGTATCCGCCAATTACTTAGTAAAGTATGAGAGGGCAGTGAAATTTCAGAAAGTATAGGAAAGAAATTTCAGAAAGTATAGGAGAGGTCTTTGAATTTGCGAAAAACGTCCGGGAAGGTAAGTGAAATTTACCCTTAAACTATTAATCCCGTTGGATAAACCGAGCTATAAATATCCATTTCTAAAAGTTACAAACTACAACCGCTCAGAAAAAATACTCCAAAAATACGGAAGTAGTTCATTTTTTGGTTTGAAAAATGGCACGACTTTTCGTAGTGGAACATTATTTTGGAACGGAGAGAGTAGTTCCGAACTACGGTGCCCCCTAGCTCCTTACAATACCAATGTTGCTTAGTTCTACATCCAAAAATAGCACCAAAGCTACATTTAAGGAAAACCCATAAAATAGTCATTGCACAAAATGTGGTTTCAGCAAAGCTAGTTTGCAGCATAAACAATAGTCACAACAATATCAGTTTTGCAGGTGAACCGAAATTTTCTTTTCGGAGCAAATCATAGGCCTCCTCTTTTTCTTCTACAATCCACGGGAGGTCTAAGCAACCGGAGCTCCGCCATTGTCCACCTCCAAGGTACGATCTCCTTCCTGGGTTCAGAATCATTCGCTCGAGTGAGACAACATTATTAAGCAAATAAATAATGATCTCCACTTCATTCGGTGCTCCATTAAATCCATGTACTTCGATTTCTGTCAATTGAAAATGAACCAGTTTAGAGTACTGCTGCTCTCTGCTTGAACGTGTTGGTAGCTCTCTTCTTGGACCTTTTGGTAGCAACCTTGAAAGAAACTGCCAACATACATGGGGTAAAGTTATAAATTTTTCTGAAAATAACCTTTCTTGATCCAGTGATAAATAACCTTTCACTTCACAAAACAGCAGCACATCCACAAGAACAGGAAAAGGAACAGAAAATATAAACATTCCGTACAACTCACAAAATATGCACTCGAGGCAACTACCAACTAAGAACCCAAAATACTTATTTCTTTCTATCGACAAAAAAAGAAACATTTAATTGCTGAAAATAAACCGATACAATACATAAAGGAGAAAAAACAACAGAAAAATGCAACATATAGTTGGTAAGGGACCAAATTACCAAATGAAACCAAAAAGCACCTCCCTTTCCCAACAAATCAGAACACCCAGAACACGGAGACCTAAAATGCTCTCCCGTCTACTAATTTATAATTAAGTGAAGGATTGACTCCTGGTGTGAGGATAAGAGACATAAAAGGACTCACAATCTAACATAATCCCTTAAGTAGAAAAAAAAAAAAAAAAAGAAACCTCACAAAGTCAATGCTACGCCTACGCATCCAAAGACATCAGACCCTCACCTAGCACTTTCCATATCACACAGTAACTTTGAAACAAAGTTCGCTAGGTAGTTGTCAAACCATTTATCCGAGCGCAATGCTCAAGCAAAAATTGAAAAAGACAGCTCTAACATTAGAGGTTCTTCAGTAATCTTATTCCATCAATATCATACTTTTCAGTTTTCACACTCAGTGCTTCCCTACACCATTTTATCACTCCACGCCAACTACCAAGATCTTCTTGTATGACACTCCGAAGTTCTTTTCTTAAATTTGCCCTTCAACTTCCACTTTTTATTTGCTCTCAATAATTCCAAGAGATCGGTAATAATAATTCCACGAGATCAGATAGTGATTTTCTTCCTTTTCTCGAGAACGCAAAAACACTTGCAATGATAATCCATAAGACCATAACTAATGCTTATGAGTCCATTACATTCATCCACGAACCTCTATAGGAGCTTTAATCTTGTTAAAAATTAAAAATGTACACATGACCATACTTTCCCAAAATGAATTCTCACACCTGGAAACCTTTTGTCTTTCTTCGAACTTAGTTTACTTGCTGTACTATTGTGATGCAAATTCAAAAACCATATGTTCTAGGGGCTTTATGAGCATTTAAAATCATATATACCTGTATATACGATTGATCGTATATACTTCATGCATCTGATCGTATATACCTCATGCATCAGTCCTCGACAAGGAGCTCTTTGCTTTCCGAAGAACTTCTATAGCATCGCCTAACTACGGTTGACCCTCAACAACCACCCACAGCCATTGCCGGAACACTAACAAACACCTATTAGCATCCAACACAGCAGATAGCCAGATACTTCTTATTAAGTGCTTATGGACCGTCGCTTACCACCGTCAGCTCTTGTCTACCCTCGCCAGACCTTCCCTGACCACCAGCGACCTTTGGCAAAAATTCACTAATATCTGGTGACCACTAAGCATTTTACCTTTGATGACCATCGTTTGGGCTTTTCCGACTACTATTGCTATCCCTCCCTCTAGGATCTTTGCTAGCAGTAACTGTAAAACCTCATCTCCCACGGCTGTAATAGCCCGACGCAGGCCCTCGGGCTCCTAAGCACCTCTAAAGTAGGGGTGTAACCGGTTCGGTTCGGTCTGGTCTGGTTATGCGGTTTTTTGGAATGAACCGGAAAAAACCGATTTGGGGAAAACAAGGAACCGAAACCGGGTTTTAGACATCTGTTTGGTTCCCGGTTTCGGTTCACCCGGTTTTGGTTCGGTTCAGTCGGTTCGTCGGTTTAAAGCAAAAATACATGAAACAACATCCAAGCATAAAAAATACATGAAGTTCAAAGTTTCAGCAAACCCAGTACAGATCAAGAGTGAGAAGAGAGAAACAGATCGGGTCGATGATGCTAGAGATGAGATCTCTGACGAGGGGTCGACGATGACGACAGTGATGGGATCTCAATACTCGTCTGAGATGGGATCTCAATACAGTAGCTTTGGAACTCTCCCATCCCATCTTCTCCTGAGCCTTGATCGCTCATACCGCCGTTTTGAGAGAGAGAGAGAGAGAGAAATCGCCGCGGGAGGAAAATTTTAGGGTTGGGAAGTGAACTGGGGGAGTGGGGTTTATGTGTGTGTGCATATGTAACTATTTTGGTCCGGTCAGGTTCGGTTCACTTAAAAAACCTCCCGAACCGGTTTTCAAAATTTTGAATAATCACGAACCGGTACTGGACCGGACCGGACCGGACAAATAAAAAACCCAAAAAAATTCCCAGTTCGGTCCGGTTCATCAGTTTTTATTTTCACCCCTACTTTGAAGCCTTTTCCAGCTAATATATACTTTGGGATGGCCCTTTGTCTATCTAGGCTTCTATAGTTCCAATCAGGGAACGTCACACATTCTATCATGGTCACTACTCAGTTAGGTATGCATGGTTGCCACATGTACCTTGCCCACTACACTGATTTTCTATTCAAATTCTCCCCATCATTTGATTTGTCAATTCTTAGTTGTTGCATCGCTCCACCTCATCATTGACACTGTAAATGGATCTTTGATGTATATTGTTTTACTAGTTCCATTCTCCTCACTACATCCTCCTCAATACCAGTTTAAAAAATATTCTGTCTCATGATCGACTCTTACTCTTCTTTCTAATAGTTAGTTGTCTGATCCGGTTTTGATGTTCTGTTTTCTTCTTTTGGTTTCTACCTCTTTGTCTTTCTTTTGTTTAGCTCATCTGATCGATTAGGATGTCGTTCTCTAGCTAAAATCAAATGGCGCTTGCTTTGGGCCACAATACAAATAGCTGGAAGACGTGTCATACTGATTTCCAATTGAACTCATTTTTTGGTGGCAGGGGAATCAAAAGAGTGCAGGGACACTCTTCTAGTCTTGTCTAGATCTCCACGAAAGTTCATATCCTGATTCTCATCCTATAAATGTTCCACACAGGAAATGTGGGTGATTACCTTTTTGGGGGGTGTTTGAAAAAGGGGAGGTTCCAGTGATGAGTGGTCATTGATGTTCTGTTCATAGGCTGTTTCTTATTGTAACTCCTTGCCCGATGAGCTTATTGGTAATCAAATTATAGACATCTTTATCCCTCATGTGATGATATGGGATGCATCTATTCAGGATAAAGGTGAGGTACTAGATCAACCTTTGCGTGACTCTACTGGGACCCAAAAAGATTCTATCTTTTCCCTGGTTCTCCTACCCCATTCGTAAACTAAATTCAAAAAAGCCCTCACACTCATCCAAATCAAAACCTAATTTTTTTCTATAATGAAACACCAACCAATCATTACCTCAGCCATTGTACCAGCTAAAACTTCCATGTCAATAACAGTAGAAGAAAGAAAAACAAAAATATACTTGGACATGCAGATTACATACTGCAATTGCTATAATTTGGATGTCCATAGATCATACATATGGATTTAATCTGGATCAGTGTTCTAAAAGAAGGTCTACAAGGCCGAGTATTCGCCGCCTAGGCGCTAGAAGGACCCTCGCCGACTAGCCCAACTAGACTGATTATTCCGACTGATTGTCCGACTAGGTGCCGAGTACTCGGCCCTGGAAGCTAGAAGGTGCCCGGCAGCCCTAGGAGTGCCTAGTGAGTTTTAGAACCTTGGGATCAACCACTGAACCCTAATGACCTATAAAAACATAAAGTATCAGTCATTTTCTCAACGATATATGAAGAGTTTTTCCCGCCTTCATACATTGCAGTGAAGTTTTCAAATATAATAGTATTTCTTTCCCTGGTCACTAAAAAATGGACATGCCAAGGACTCTGTAAGAGCCTGTATTTTTACCTTGGTATACACAATGCAGGGCAACCCTAAAAGATTACCAAATTCAACAAAAGGGACACCAAATGCAGGATAACAAATAAACTTGACGAAACTAAATCCAATTAGCAATGTCAGCAAAACCAAAATAGAACCAATCAGATACCACCATACGTCCATACAAACAAAACTGACAATCAACAACTAAAGTTAATCCACATGTATGGTTAGGGAAATAGGAGTCCAGAGACCAATATTTCATGCATTTTTAAGGATAAATGAACTGATAAACATGCAAAAGGAAATACAGTGAGTACAGGAAGTTGATAAATGTGAAAGCATCAAAATAGAATACTCAGCATTAACAATCATTTCAGTGCCCCAAAAAAATATCAAATTTTAGCATCCTTAGAGGGAAGATTATGATGACTCACCGTCAAACGGAATTTCTGAAGAATAGGACAAGCATCTAGAATGGGAGCAAGAAAAAGAAGGTCCTCGTCAAATGAGAAAGAAACCAACAACTCCAATTGTTTGAGATAGCAGAATCTACTTATGCTTGCAGGCACAGGAAGGACCTAAAGGCAACAAAAGAAAACTGATAAACAATAGGGCAATTTATCATCTTCACACACTAAGTGACACATAAAGAAATGTAGAGAGCTAATTCTTTCAACTTTTTACCGCACCTCATGTGTCCACAAATCTAGTGATAGAATTTGCAACTGAGGAAGATCATTCGCAAGTCCATTGAACATATACTTTGTGCCGTTTTCGAATGGTAAGTGGAAAGAAAGATGAACTCTTTCTAGATAACCAACGTCAATAAAAGTGAATTCTTTTACTTTACCAAAATACTCAAATGTGGTGAGACCAACAGACGAAATCTCAATTTTATTTACTCCATCGCAATGCTGCACAATCAAAGTCTTCAAACAGAGGGAGGGGCCATGAATGCAGAAAGTTTCAGGTAGCATGCTATTCCTCAATCTTAACCATTCAAGGTTCAAAAAACCAGAAAGAATACTATTGGCACTGTTTTGATCTAGAGGCACAAGTTCTAAATCAAGCTTATTTAGGGAGATGAGCCTGCCCACGAGATGAGGAGACAGCCGTAGGTTGCATGAATTCAGGCACATATGCTTTAATTGGGAGGTTTCCACGTGGGGGAGAAGCTGACAAGGAAAATCATAGAAGTTATTACTTTGACGATTAGCTGAAAGGTCGAGATCAAGCCTCTTGGTTTTCATTCTAATTGCAGACCGAATCCACTGATCAATATGAGAAGCGTACTCATTTCTCGGAGCGAAAAAGACGCTGAAAGAGTCTACCTTTTGACCATTGTATAGCTCCAAAAATTGATCAACCCCTGTTACAAACTTACGCGTGTCATTTTGTAAGATATCTGAATCTCCATACCTGTTGTACTTAATTCCAAGCACTGTATGAAAATCAAAATCAAGATGCAATATGGATGGACAGATGTATCTCCATCTCCTAGATAATATCCTCGCCTTGGCAGCATCTCTAATACTCAACAACGAGAGAATGGAAGAAAGAACATGATCTGGCACTTCACTAAGACGATCATTGGGTTTTTCCTAAGAGATATCAAAGAACAAGTAAGTTAGCAAACAATAGCTTTCTTTCATTGGCACAAGTATGTTAGCAAATAATACCCTTACTTTCATCGGCATAAATTTGTTCCTAGTTTCTACTTTCTAACCACAATAAGGACCTCAGAGTCATACATGGGCCTTTCCATATGAAACATAGATGGGTTATGTCTCTAGGGGAACATTCAGGTCAATTTAGCATTACAGTGTTTTTAGTCTCTATCAATTGCATTAGTGAATTATTTTCTTCAGAATATTGGTACGTTATCTTCTTTTGCGTTGCATTAAAAAGTTTCATGGTGAAATCTCCTGTTATCTGTTTTAAGGTTTAAACTTAAAACAAAAAAAAAAAAGAATTTTTTTTTGGGTCAGCAGATCTCACCCCTTCTCTCTTTAGTGGTACCCATTTCTCCTGTCGAGTGTCGAGGTATGTGAATAAAATTTATCGCTCAAGCTTATTAATTTGGCCTTCTCACTTGATTCACTTCCACCTTTCTATTTTCAGTAATTACATCACTTCATTTATCAACGAATCTTATACAAAGAGATGAGGTATTCCGATGAAAGAAACTCTATCATGTTTCTTATAGCGGGGGCACATTTACAAGAAATCCAAAAGATAATCGAAAAGTAAAAAAAGAAGGAAGAATTACTACTTTCGTGTTTCAGATATACAGTGTGTAATGAACCTAATAACTTTAGAGTTTTGGACAAAAGGGGGTAATTTTAGGGGATCATGTTCATTACTTATAGAGGCATAAGAATTTCATACAAGGCTTCTCAGTTATGCCAACTATAATAATGCATCATGCAGTTGGCCTATTTATGCAGCAATTGAGCATTATTATCAAGTCGAGACTTTATATACTGCAATTGGTTCTCAACTTTCGATGGAGGTGATTACTCTTAGCTCGACTTTGGATCCTCACGAGCATGAATCATTTAGGATGGAGCATGAATCATTAGGATGGATGATGTTTGTCAATTGGTGGAAAAGTAATTTTTACTTATTTGTTGAGTAAGGAATAGAAAGATATTAGATGTTGATTTTTTTTTTTGTTCGTTATGACTCAGCCCAGACTCGTAATCCTAGCTCTGCCACTGGTTGAGAGGATTCTAAAATTTTCCACCAAAGACTAAACGAAACTATTAGAATATATCAAACCGAACAGAAATTAATTTAGACTAATCTCACCCTCACCCTCACCCTCCCTAGATGTTGAAGGAATTATGGTAATGAATAAAAAAATTAATTTGGGACTCTAGGCCTGCCCTCCTAATGCCTTTCGGCTTTGATTTGGGGGCATGGTTCTACAGAAAAACTTCGCTTTAGCTCCTCAGTTCTTGGAGGTTTAGGGGCAATTATTTCAATGGTATTCTAAGCGCAGACACTTTGTGCATATTGCCAAAGTTAGGTCTGTCCTCAATCATCTCGGCTCATATCCTAATAATTGGGGACTAGATAGGTTCTGTTATTATTGTTGTTGAATCTCACCCTCACCCAGAGCAACTCTATAGATCTTAAGATGATGGAAGTGTCAAAGATTTGATCTTTTCGTACTATGTTTGTAAAACAGGAGGGAAAGGAAAGAGATACCTGGTTTGTTAGAAAGGGAGAAAGGGGAGAATCTGAAACCAAGTTCATGATTTCCTTGGTTCCTTCTCCGACGAGCCCTCGCCGCCGTCGCGGTGGCAGATAGCAGAGGGTAAAGTGTATTACGAGAATCACCAAGTGGCTCGAGTTGAAACATAGACAAAAAATTATTCATTTAGTATAAATTTTTTTTAGATTAGTGATTGGTCAACGAAAAGAATCTAAAAAATATAAAATTACTAACTAAACTTAAATGTTGTGATTAAAACAATTTTTTTATGAATAAAAAGAAAAATAATCCAATAAACTCCAAAAATTTGGATCATTTTTGTCTTTGGTAAATTTTTTAAAATTTTTAATCATAATTTTATACTTTTGGAAGAAGCAAATACTTTAATGCTTTGTTGGGAACCTAAGAGGAAAAGAAAAGGAAATAGTTAGGAATTAGGAATGACGATTGACAAAAAAAAATTGAGGAAAAGAAAAGGAAGGTAAATCAAGAACAAGAAAATTGTAAGGAAAGTTGATTACTTTCTCTTATTTGGCTGTAAAAAGAAAATGAAAGAAAACTAATGAAAAAGGAAATTTCTCTTGCTTGGCTTCTCGAGAAAAATGTAAATAAAATAAAGTCTTAAATACATTTCTATTTTTAATTTAATTTCCACTCTATTTTCCTCCCTTCTCTGGTTCTAGAGTTTTCCTTTATAGAATTCTTTGTGATTTTTTTCTTTTTCTCCTTATACTTGGACCAAACGATTGGGTAGTAAAATTTCTTATTTTCCTTTCCTTTCTCCCGTTTTTACTATGTTCCAACATGCCTTTTTTTTTTTTTGGGGGGGGGGGGGGGGGGTTTTGCCTCTTGGCATATGGAAGTAAATATTTTAGTAAAAGTAATTTTGTAACATATGCTTTTTATACATCGAAATATAATTTTGTAAGTAAATATTTTTTAACAACTGCAAGTTTTTTCTCATATCATCCAATTCATCATAAAATATAATGACCCCTTTAACAATATACTTTCAATTTAGCAAAATACATGTAATATAAAAGTACAAAAATATAATTACAAGGACCTAAACCTTAATTGTCAAGCTTTTTTTTTTTTTTTTTGTCAATCGATAGATATGTTATTGATAATAGAAATTACGAAACATCCAAAGACGCTATTCTACACACCCAGTCTGGGAAATCCCTTTCCCAAGCGGTAGGAAGCTCAACAGATAGGGCATACTTGGCTATTTCATGAGCCACCCTATTAAAATTACGACAAACAAAAGAAAATGAAATAGAATGAAATAGACGAGCTAAATTTAAGAACATTTGCAATGATTACGCCCACATTGGAACTAAGACACGTCACTCCTTGAAGCATTTGAATGATCCCTTGTGCATCACCTTCCATCACGAAATTGTCCCCCACACGATCATGCACCACTTCTAAGGCACTCCGAAAAAGCTTCTACCATTTCTGCCTCCCAAACATTAGAAAGAGGGATAGCTGCCAACTTCACAATCTGTCCCATCTCATCTCGCACAACAATACCGATACCACCCTTCCCGCAATTCTTATCAAGAGCTCCATCCACATTAATCTTAAAAGCACCACTGTGTTGCCAGGTCTCCCAGTTTTTAGTGCGCAAAACTTTGAAAATTCACTGAGAGCATTGCCGATTATTTGTGTTTCTTCAACTCATTCTCTCTTAAACACTCAAGCGTTCCGCGCTTTCCAAATGTGCGATCCCACAATAGCAAACAAGCCTAGTCTATCCCTCATATCAGCCTGGTCATTCAAGTTCGCTGGCAAAGTTCAAATCTGTCCCAATTGTCAAGTTTATGGGGTAAATGTGCAGTGTAAGGTTTACTGTCTGTGTGAAACCAAAGAATATATATGTATCATTATTAACCGTAATTCCCAATCGGTCAAAATCAGAAGTCAGAACCTCCACTCCCAAAACTTTAGATCAGCTCCGGGCACCGGCACCAGTCGCTGGCAACGATTCGGGTACCTCTCTCTCTCTCTGATTCCACTCCGACCAGATGTGGTTGTGAATGGTATGCATGGACTCCATACTATGGAGTTCTCGCATCTTCTGATCATCGGCATGTGCGATGTGTGTGTTGGCTGTTGGATGGACTGCCTAATCCTCTGAGACAACCAATCATGTGAGGACATTATTCATCTATAGACTATATGGTTATTGTTATACCATTGTAACAAGAGTCACCTTTTTTGAGCTTATAATTTAGTCCATCTAAAGATGCTTTTGGAGGACCTTCTGCATGCTGCAGTTGGTATTGCGGCAGCTTGCACTGCCTTGGCGCTGAGTCGGAAAGTTCTTTTGTAGTATGATATGATTTCTTTTTCCCTTTTCTACTCCCCTGGTTTTGATGATCATTGATTTTGAGATTATTGTCTTATGATGATTAATTATGACAAAAATGCACACGGCGAAGCAAGGAGGAAGAAAAAAGAATCCAAGGGATCCAAGTGACCTGAGAGGTAGGTGTACTTAATTCATGCTCACCCCTTTTCCCCAAACCCTAGCTTCTTGAACTTATCTAACAGGAAATAAACCCAATAGACACAACGATAAGCCTCTTGAGAATATAACTTTAGAATCACTCCACCTATCCTGTCATGTTTCCATTTATGAATAGTCTCGTTCGCAACAAGATCTGTTTCCCACCTGCAAAGGCAGTTTGAGGGTCACCAATAATGTACCATGAACCCAGTCTGGGCCTAATCGTCCGTGTCGAAATGAAACATCTCGATGGTCGCTTCCAGTACACTTGGCTCGTTGGTCGGGCTAAAGCAATTATACCGAGTCGCACCAACCAAGCAAACCCGAAACAACTTGTGTAATTCTCGGAAGCTAGTTGAGCCATGTGCGTGTATCCGCCTTATCCAGTGCGTCACCCGGAGCGGTTATCGTGTGTGCCTAACTCGTGACAACATGGAGAGCAAGCTAAGGGAGTCTATATGAGTAAAGTGATAAATCCTAGAGCTGCACACACAACTGTCCTCTTCAATACTTTGTAAATAAATGTCGGAAAAGTGATAAATCCTAGAGCTACGCCCGCTTCTGCTTGTGCAGAAAAAGCACATGGTTTAGGGATTTCATCCATTCCACCAGAGGTTCGGTTTAAGGATGGCAATCTCGGCCGACCCGCTCCTATCCAACCCGTCCCCTACCCATTCGGGGAGGGGATTCGGGGATTTTTTCGGGGATCGGGTAGGAGATGGGGATTATTTTTAAAAAAATTCGGGGACCGGGTAGGGGATGGTATTGTCAGTCCCCTACCCGATCCCCTCCCCGATCCCCGCCCCTCCCCGTTCCCCACCCCTCCCCGCATCCCCGTTTACATACATATATATATATATATATATATATATATATATATATATATATATATATATATATATATATATATATATATATATATATATATATATATATATATATATATATACAGTGAGCTTCCGGTCCAAACCACTATTTACGGACCTAACGTCCGGACCTCCACCTTCCCAATTTTTTTTTGAAAATCCGAACCGTTAGATGTGTTTAAAACGTGATTTTAAGGTCCAACGCGAAGATTTGGCAAAAACAAATACCCGGAAGGGCTTGATCGGGGCAGTTTTTCATAAAACTGCACATATGCAGTTTTATGAAAAACTGCCCCGATCAAGCCCTTCCGGGTATTTGTTTTTGCCAAATCTTCGCGTTGGACCTTAAAATCACGTTTTAAACACATCTAACGGTTCGGATTTTCAAAAAAAAAATTGGGAAGATGGAGGTCCGGACGTTTTAAAATCCGGGAGTTTGGATTGGAAGTTTTTTGTATATATATATACAGAGTAAACTTCCGGTCCAAACCTTAAGTTACGGACTACCGTCCGGACTTCACTTTCCGGACCAAATTTCGACGATCCGAACCGTTAGATGTGTTTAAAACGTGATTTTAAGGTCCAACGCGAAGATTTGGCAAAAAAAAATACCCGGAAGGGCTTGATCGGGGCAGTTTTTCACAAAAACACTATATATAGTGTTTTTGTGAAAAACTGCCCCGATCAAGCCCTTCCGGGTATTTTTTTTTGCCAAATCTTCGCGTTGGACCTTAAAATCACGTTTTAAACACATCTAACGGTTCGGATCGTCGAAATTTGGTCCGGAAAGTCGAAAATACCCCTAGGTCCGTAACTTATTAAGTTAAGGTAGTTTGGATGTGAAGTTTATTGTATATATATATATATATATATATATATAAATAATATTATAAGTTTTTTTTAAATTTCTTTTCCACAGTAATTCCACCAAGTCAGTTGGCACTACAGTACTTCACACCCGGCACACCTCACGGACTCACGGTCATAACTCATAAATAAGGAATTTAGGCATTGGCATTGGCAGTAGGCACATGCTATTCTTGTGTGTTGCAAATGCAGATTAAATATTGAATTTAATGCGTAATGGGAACCAAATTGCACGGATGGAATGGAATTTTGGCCGCGGGGTTGAATTTAATGGGTAATGGCATGGACTAGTGCATGGATTTTTGGATCCCCGATTCCCCGTGGGGATCCCCGTTCCCCGCATTGGGGCGGGGATGGAGGTTAAAATAAAATTCCCGGTGGGGATCGGTGAGGGGATGGGAATTGATATAGGTTCGGGGATCGGGGATGGAGGTAGTGGTATCCACCCCCTACCCTCCCCATTGCCATCCCTAGTTCGGTTAGGCATGTCTCTCAGGATGACGGTCACCACATTAAGTATTCACCAAAATACAATCAAAACTTCCCTGAAATGTACCTTGTATTAAGGAAGCTTTGTATTAAGATTGGCTGACTATGAAAGATGTGCTCCACAAAGTGAGAATGCCCCCCAAAGCCCTTTCTCATTTTGGTACAGCAAAATCCATGTCAGGATTACCCCAAATCCTACGTGCATCAAGCATCAAAATTCTCTAACTTAGACTCTTAGACGAAGAGAACATTAGGTTTCCTCCCCCTCAACTCCATCTGCAGAATCAGTTACTACCCCCTCCCATTTCCATCCACTGTTGAGCATAAGATTTACCTAAGGTGTTTGGTTTGTCTCCCTGAGCTGCTGCCCTCTCGTCTGCCTTCTTGCTTGATTTAAACAAGGAAAATCCCTTTGTGTTCTCCTTTGTTACACCATCAAAGTTAACTTGCCATCTTAACAAATCGCTTCTTGTGCACCACCCGTAATCCATTAGTTCTAGAAACTACTATTCTTGCAGAGACAAAGCAGTCATAACGAACAAACCCAAATTTTCTCCCAGTAGCTTTGCTACATTTCACGGGAATGAACACATCCTTTACCGCTCCAAACTTGCTGAATAGCTTATTGAGCCAAGGTGTGGCTAGTATCTTCCGGCTAATGGTTGACAAAGAGAGGGAAAGTAATTTGATTTCCATCTCTCTCTCTCAGCCGCCTGCGCGCGAACACACACACCTCAACCCGTCCTCTAAATGTGTGTATGTGAATAACAGGATTGGTTCAAACAAAAAGCCCTATTGTACATGTGTAGTTTTGGAGAAATTGGGAGAGTCAAAACTTTGAATGGTATTATTGTTCTTGGAAACTTTCTTTCTGGAAAACAGAGAAGTAAATAAAAAATTTTGCATAATAATTTTACTGGGGTTTTTTTATTGTACAATATTTTACATTTAAACAAACGGAACCTTAATGGTCTTGTTTTTCCTTTTTCTTGCTGATGGATGGGAGCATGTCAATTTTTTATACTTCTGTGATTTGATGTCGCTACAATCCGTGACCTACATCTGTGCTAGATCTTGGAATATGTCGTTCTTGTCTATGTGTTTGATACTTGTTAAAAATAACTCTTTGCAGATTATCACAAGCTTTTGGATCTTGATAAATGTGACTCTAATAATTGTTTACTAAACTCATGGGAATTGCACCAAGAGTAGGACTATTCACTGCTCTTGTTACCTAGTTATAGCATTGTTTGACCATTTTCAGGTAGCAATGATTGTCGAGGAGCCTAAACCAAGTATTTTGGACCAGTAATGCTTTTTGTAGTTGGCAAAATCTAAATGCCGGTATATAAGATTTCTAAGCTTCTTATGATATCTCTAGTTTGGAACATGGTGTCTTCATACTTCGGGTTGTGGCTCATATGCATGAAAATTGCTGTGTAGTTTGAAACGACCGCACTTGGACCCTTAACTTTTACATGTTGTGGATTCTATTCTTTACTTGCAAGAGGTTAACAAAATATTTGGCTTGCAAGCAGGTGTGGTTTATACTAAAGGCTTCCAAGCAAGTGTGAATGTTTCTTGCCGGTCCTCAAATTCTTTCCCCACCTGAAAACCTTTGATTTTACGACTTGTTCCAAGTTTTTTAAAAAAGGCATGTGCGATACACGTGATATATTTTCCTAATATACACTTTGTAAACAAAATTAATGTATAGTGGGTGTTTTGGGCTGGTGCAGAGGTGTGTTTCAAGTCGGGGGGGGGGGGGGGGGCGTTTGTTCATAAAAAAGTTTAGGTTAGAGGGGGTGAGGCACCATGCTTCTAATTTTTAATCTCTGTACTTGAGAATCCCTCTCTCCCTCTCGCTTAATTTGGTACCTCCCGAGTCCCAACATAACACTCAGTCCATGGATTGGTAAAGTTCAAAAAATGTAGAAAGAAAGAGATTATGTCATGAGCTCGTAACGCAGCTCCAAATCTCATTCAAAATCCACCTATAAACCAAGAAAAAAAAAACATTCTACTGATGCAAACCAGAATTGGTCCAAACAAATAGCCTAATTTAACATGTTTAGTTTTGGAGAATTTGGGAGAGTCGAAATTTTGAATGGTATTGTTGTTCTAGAAACTCTCTTTCTGGAAAATAAGTTTTGAAAATAAACCAAACACTAGAAAATAGTAGAAACAAAAAAAATTATTTTTTTTATCTAAACCATTTCCCAGGGAAAATATTTTTTGTCGTAAAACATTTTACATTGAAACAAGCGGAGTCTAGGTGGTCTCATTTCTTGCGAGCTGATGGATAAGAGCATGTCAATATTTTATACTTGTGCGATTTGATCTTGCTACAACTCGTGACCTATATATCTGCACTACATCTTGGAATATCTCGTTACTGTCATGTCTTATTCTTGTTAGAAATAGTAGTTAACTCTTTGCAGATGGTTACAAGCTTTTGGATCTTGATAAATGTAATTTTACTAACTATAGCATTGTTTGGCCATTTTCAGGTAGCAATGCTCAACGTGGAGTTTGAACCAAGTAATTTCGGCCGCTTTCAATTTTAATTCAACCTCGATGATTGTCAGTAGTTTGGTGATTCTCTTCCAGTTGAGTTGTTCTTTGCAAAATTTTGGCTGTTGGTGTTGGGTACATTTTAAGGGGAATTCGACGGAGGTGGAGGAAGAGAAGGCGATTGCTGAGAAAGGGTTTTATTTGCATCCGTTGCCGAGGAATATTTCTCCGAAAAGGTCGAAGCCCTTGCTTCTGCCTCTGTTTCCAGTGGCTTCGCCAAGAACACAACTTTAAGCCACAATTCTATACCCAACTGTGGCTAGAACCGCTCGATGCACGTGGCTGCATATATGGAATGACTCCAAATGCGGTTATGTCTGGATTAGTGTTGTAAAGTTATCTTTCTAGACTCTTTTGTTAGATTTTTGCTCTTGAGAAATTGGGAGCAGTAAATTAGTTTGACCATTTTTTTTTGTTTACCATTAGATGGTAAATTTATATGGTACTAAGTTTATACATTAAAAACTAATGATGGACTCTGTATTTTTGAGAAATGGAAATGGTGGTGTTAACAGTGCCGGCCCTGGCGTAGTGGCTGTCGGTGCGGCTGTGGCTTGTTGCTGGTGGTGGTTGGTCCTCTCTTTGCACCTCTTGTGGTGGCGGCGGATCTAGGTGCTCTTGGGCAGAGGCGGCGGTGGGGGGCTGAGGGTCGGCTTGTTTGGGTTGGGTTTGGGTTTTGTTTTGTGGTTTGGGCTCTGCCCATTTGTTTTATTGGGCTTTGATGGTTTTTGGGGGTGTGCCCTTATGGGCTAGGCCATGGAGGGGTGTTTGTTTGTTTTTTTTTTTTTTTTCATATTTGGTGTGACTCTTTTTGAGTCTAGGCCTTTAGGTGTTCGGGCTTCGGCCCTTGGGAATTTTTGTTGGCTCCTTGTCAATTGTGGGATGGGTCTTGGACTTGGCTTCGGATTCTTTGAATTTGTTGTCTTCTCCTTGTTCCTTATAGTCATTGTAATATCTCGATGATTAAAAAAAAAATTTCGCCTTTCAAAAAAAAACAGTGTCGGCTCTGACATTTGGGTTGCCCAAGCCCAACCTTAGCTTGGTTGCCCACTTAGTATTATACTTTTAGCTTGAATTACATAACAACAAAACAAGAACAAAAACAAGGTTACATTATACTTTTAACTTGAATTACATCAAAATTCAAAATCAAAATGCAACCCCGGTAATAGTGCTTTATGATTAGCACGATACATTTTCAAAGAAAACAACTTCTTCTTGCATTTTTTGAAGCAAAATCTTCAATTAAACCATCGTAATTTAACTTATCCAAATATTCATTTTCAATAGAATAATAGCCAATCCACTTAACCTCTCCTGTAACATGGTAGTCCACTAGTGATTTTTCTATTGCATCTTTTCGTTGTTTGACTTTTCTATTTTAAGACCCGGAATTTTGTTTGCGAAACCTCACTCTGTCTTTGTCATTCTCATTCTTCGTCATCGTACCTATATTAGTATATCTCACAAATCAAAAATTCCAAGACAAATAAAGAGTGAAAGATGACAACTTTAGCCTTTAACCCTTCAGCTTCGGCTCTTCCACGGTTCAACTTCGGCGTTGGCTTTCAAAATAACAATGAATCTTCTCTGAAATCTGCTTCTTCTCAAGGATCGAAGGGTAATCGGAGGCTTAATCGATCAGGAAATTCGTGGGCTTTTGGGTATCTGATATGCAAAGTTAGGGTTTTTAAAATCCTAATTCTAATCCTTCATCGTCTAATTTTGGGGCAAATAGTTAGCTACTAGCTAGCGATTGTCCTCTCTGTTTTTTCTCTTTTTATTGCTCTAGCCGGTCCTTTACAAAATTTGAAATTAGGATTTGGTCCGTGGGCTTTTGGCCATTTCTTTTTCGGTTCAAATTAATTTAAATTTTTTTGGATGGAACATGCCCCTAATTTTTGTATTTGTTGGGTAGATAATTTTATTGTTACATATTAAACTTTTTTTTTGTTGCCCCATGCCGGGGAGCAATTGTATTTGTTGGGTAGATAATTTTTTTGTTACATATTTATTTATTTATTTTTTTGCCCCATGCCGGGGGGTTGCCCGAGCCCGCGGGCTTGCGGGGCTTACCCCTGGCCGGCCCTGGGTGTTAAGGTGTAATTGGGACTCTGGAGTGATTTAAGAGGAGGGTTTAGAGGTGATGGATGATTTGGGAAGACAGAGAGGTTAATTATTTCTGTTTTTGTTAGTTATATTTGCTCCTTTTTTGTTATTCAAATGAGTTTTACAAGTATTGTTGGATGGAAATGTTGAGGTGAATTTTCACTTCTAGGGTTCGGATTCTCTCCCTCTCTGTCTATTTTGGATTGTGAATTCATAATAGACATACAACAGTTGGAAAAATTAAAAATTGTTAACGGAGAGGATCAAATTAATTAAATACACAAACACTTATGCATCCCCACTTACATAATACGTGAACTCCCTACTACACTACTCACCCATCATGTAAGTTTGGCGTATGCGTACGGATAAGTGTTTCATGTATGTGTGTGCGGTGAGTGGTGATATCGAAGTTGGGGGCTTGGGGAGAGAGCTTTTGTTAGTCTAGGGACAAACTACTCGTCGCGTAAATTTCAATACTACACTACATAACATAACATAAATTGCTAGCTTTTGCTCACTGAACGGAACTCATAAGTGTGACATGAATTGTCCATACATTCCTCTCATTGACTTCTTTGTTTAAGTAAAACATTAAATTTCCTCTTATTGACTTTTTTGTTTAAGTAAAAAATTAAATTGATTAGGCATCAGTTTGGTGGAAGTGCCCATTGTCCTGTTGTGTCCTCAACTTGTAGCAGGCCCTAGGTCCCCTATTTAATCATATTTGTGGACTAAGGTTGTGGAATATTCTATGTTGCTCTGGTCAACAATAACAACGAGATACAGTTTGCACCAATAGCGTGTGAATTTCAGACATCATGTGGCTGTGTATACGCGTAAAATGTTTGTGAGTATAGTTCATTCTATCATGGCAGCAAGGTATACCCACCTCCCTCCCTCCCTCTCTCTCTCTCTCTCCCTCTCTCTCGATATGGCCTGCGTTTGACAAGAACCAGTCGCCGTCGATGCTGAAAAATTGTACCCTATGAAATCGATGGTTCCACCATCTTGTTCGAAACAGGCCGGAATCGCGTGTGGCTTCCTACAAGGACTCCCTTGTAGGCACGCGAAGCTCCCAAAAACTCCAAAGCAATCTGCTTAGCACTGGGATTCAACCCAACAACAAGCAAGCAGCAATATACTCCCTCTGTCCCAGATTGCTTAGCACTGGGATTCAACCCAACAACAAGCAAGCAGCAATATACTTCCTCTGTCTCAAATTGCTTGCCGCTTTTGGGAGTCTGTTTATTTTGCACACAAAAAAAATGTGTTTATGAGAACTTTTTTTTGTAAAAAAATTACACCAATTTTTTCTTTTCAATGAAATATTTAAATTGGTGTAAAGTTTGTTAGAAAAAAATATGTTTTTACTTTATGTATGCAAAATGCGGACGGAGGGGGTGCTGTGCAGCCTTGTGCTGTGCGGCGTTCGGTGCAGCCGCACCGGTGTCGGTCCAATGATCGGAGACGTTCATTGAACCAACATCGGCACGACCGCACCCAGTGCCGTACAGCACGCTGTGCAGCACAAGGCTGCGCAGTACCCCCTCTGTCCGCAAAATGCACACACTCTAAAAAAGGGTAAACAATTTGGGATAGATGGGGTAGTT
This sequence comes from Vaccinium darrowii, assembly GCA_020921065.1. Lineage (NCBI taxonomy): Eukaryota > Viridiplantae > Streptophyta > Magnoliopsida > Ericales > Ericaceae > Vaccinium > Vaccinium darrowii. Next base: position 7,368,738 of record CM037154.1, read on the forward strand.
TATAATTAATGACAGTGAAGCAATTCAACGAAGCAAATTTTATTAATCACTAGAAAATGTGGGGCTCACTTTCGGGCCCCACAAAAGATTCAAGCGCGCGGCACAGTGTGCTGTGCGGCGTCCGGTGCAGCCGCGCCGGTGTCGGTCAATGACCGAAGATGTTCATCGCGTAGAGCACGTCGAGTACTACAAGTGTACCAAAAATCAACTTGATCGGATATCATTAAATGTGTGATCGGAACATATATAACTTGAAAAAAAATGGAACACAAATGACTGAAAACACAAAATGAAAACTATTAAACTCATTTTTTTGAAGATATTTGTGTTCCGATGACGCACTTAACAATATTCGATCGAGTTGATTTTTGATACACTTGTTGTACTCGACGTGCTCTACGCGATGGATGTCTCCGATCATCGACCCGACACCGGCCCAGTGCCGCACAGGAAGTTGAGCAGCACCCCCCCCCCCCCCCCCCCCCCCCCCGTCCGCAAAATGCATGCACTCTCAAAAAGGGTAAACAATTTTGGATAGAAGGGGTAGTTTATAATTAACAACAGTGAAGCAATTCAACGAAGCAAATTTTATTAATCACTAGAAAATCAGTTACAAAAAGTAGACGACTGCTAGAAAAACAAGCGTGTCCACAAACAAGGATTTGGATCTGGTAACACAGATTAGTTTGTGGGGCTCACTTTCGGGCCCCACAAAAGATTCGAGCTTTTCATTAAATTTAAAATATATTTTTCGAGTTGCCCAATTGAAAAATAAGCTCAATTGGATGATTGCAAATTGTTGATGCAATGTATCAATTTTTCATTTAGAAAGTAGGGTCCTAAATTCTCAATAAAAAATGTGTATATTGGATCAATCATTCACAGTTATCCGATTTGTATTGACTTTTTGCATGGACACTCAAAAAAATATTTTAAAATTAATGAACGGCTTAGATCTTTTGTGCGGAGCCTAAAAGTAGACCCCGCAAACCAATGTACGCGCTATCGATACACTTTTATCCCTACCAGCAGTAGGGCCGATCACTACCAATAGCAGCGCTCATTTGGTTCAGATAAAAAATTGTTGATCCAATCAGGGCCGGCCCAGGCCCTAGGCCCAAGAATGCTCAATTTTTGGGGCGCTATCGATACACTTTTATCCCTACCAGAAGTAGGGCTGATCGCTACCAATAGCAGGGCTCATTTGGTTCAGATAAAAAATTGTTGATCCAATCAGGGCCGGCCCAGGCCCTAGGCCCAAGAATGCTCAATTTTGGGGGCGCTATCGAGGCACTCCCACATTTTTTTGATAATATGCTTGAGTGGGACTCTTTTTTATCCAATAAAATAATAAAAAAAGCCCAATCTTACTTTCAAAAGAGCCTAAACAATTGTAATAATTATTGGGCCTATGCCCAAACTAAAATTGACCCAGATCAGAAGCATTTCAAAAGCCTTTTCCTACCCTTTTCTGGAATTTGCACTACTCTTGACCCAACTCATATCATAACACAGAGGTGGCAACTTCGGTTTCAACGTTGGCGTCCAAAAGTTACCAAATCTTCAGAAAAAAATAACTGGATACCTCAAGAAATATACAACTTTTTTTTTCTGAACCGGTAAAGTGGTACATGCATTGCTTTTGTTATTCTTTTAATTTCACATAAACATGCATTATACGTACAACATTTTTTTTTTTTTTTAGTGTAACAAAAGTGTAATTGATACTTTCGTTTCTAGAAACACAACACGAGTAATATTTAAGTGATACTCGTGCGTTATATGTATTTGAAGACTTTGTATTTTGACTTTTCTGTTATTATAATAATTAGTAGAACTTTTTCTTGTTTTAGCTTTCTCGTATTGTGATTTGATTGTTACTGAAAAAATTATTTAAGTGTTGTACTCTTAGGGCACATTTTTCTGACTAGGCCTAGGGTACACCAAACCCTTGGGCCGGCCCTGGATCCAATGCACTCACTTTGATCGCTTTGAATGTTCGAGCTTAGACAAAAAAGAAAAAGCTCGTGGGGTGTCAAGATTCGATCTTAGTTTACAACTAACTCAAGCTCAAATCGTTTACTACACATGCTAAAAACTCTCGCTTTTTTTTAATTTTTTTTTGATATATATATATATATATATATATAGGAAGCCGGTCTCCTAAGGAATCCCTCATATAAAATTCCGTGCGGACTTGGCCCCTTTTCAACTTTCCGGATCAAATTTTGACGATCTGAACCGCTCAATGTTTTTAAAATGCATTTTCCAAGGTCCACGTGGAAAATCTTCAAAAAAAAAATACCTGGAAGGGCTTGATCCACACAGTTTTCGGTAAAACTGTACATTTCCAAGGTCCACGTGGAAAATCTTCAAAAAAAAATACCTGGAAGGGCTTGATCCACAGTTTTCGGTAAAACTGTACATAATGCATTTTAAAAACATTGAGCGATTCGGATCGTCAAAATTTGATCCGGAAAGGTGAGGTCCGCACCAAAATTTGGTGCGGGATCCCTTAGGAGAATATTTTCGTGTATATATATATATATATAGAATAAACTTCCGGTCCAAACTCCCGGACCCTCTTAAGTTACGGACCTCCATCTTCCCAATGTTTTTTTGAAAATCCGAACCGTTAGATGTGTTTAAAAGGTGTTTTCAAGGTATTAGCGTTTTTGTGAAAAACTGCTCCGATCAAGCCCTTCCGGGTATTTTTTTTGGCCAAATCTTCGCGTTGGACCTTAAAAACACCTTTTAAACACATCTAACGGTTCGGATCGTCAAAATTTGGTCCGAAAAGTGGAGGTCCGTAACTTAACTAAGTTAAGGGAGTTTGAATAGGAAGGGGACTCTATATATATATATACAAAAAACTTCCTATCCAAACTCCCGGATTTTAAAACGTCCGGACCTCCACCTTCCCAATTTTTTTTTGAAAATCCGAACCGTTAGATGTGTTTAAAACGTGTTTTTAAGGTCCAACGCGAAGATTAAAATACACGGAAAGGCTTGATCGGAGCAGTTTTTCATAAAAACACTATTATTCCGGACGTTAGGTCCGTAAATGGTGGTTTGGATAGGAAGGGGTTCCTATATATATATATATATTTTTTTTTTTTTTTTTGGGCCAGCTTGCGCGTTCGACTAATTCCCAGGCCTTAAAAGTAACGACCAAACATAATCCCCAGTGGCCCCAAGAGTTTGCTGGCAAGGGAAATCGAACCTAAGACTTTAAGTGAGAGCAAACCCCTAAAAACTCGCGTTGAGCTCATAATGAGCAGAGCCAAGCTCGCCTATGAAATGTTCAAGCTTTGCTCTTTCCAATTTATTCTAGCTCAGTTTAGAATAGAGATTAAAGCTCAGTTGGCTCGATAAATGAGCCTGGTTCACAACTACTCGAGCTTGGCTTACTAAACATCCTAAAACCTCGAGTTGAACCCATAATAAGCTGAGCCTCACGACTAACATGGTTTGTTTCAGCGGTGGTAGAGACAATTGACACAGAGGAATCGCAAGAGATTAGTGTACTAATTCAAACGATATAGTACTAATTCAAACGATATAGGCACTCAAATCTACAGTAATATTGAATCCACAAGAAGAGATATAAACTCTAGAAATTTTATTGTTAATTGCATGATTATGGCACAGGCTTACACCCTTATTTATACTAATAGGACTCCTAATAAAAAGGAAATTACTTAGAGTGGTGACCAAACAAAGCATTACTTCAAAACCCAGACTCTTAGAAAAGGAAATAAAAAATCTTAGGAAACTAAATTGTCTTGGTTCAAGGATTAATTAAATAGAAAGCAAATTTGAGATACATTTGTGTTGGTATATATATGAATTGGTTGTGGCTGTAATTTTCAGGGGCTTGTTCAAGTATCTCACTCAGAGGTTGGAGTCTGCGGTGACAGAGTTCGGAAAAGTTCTCCAGTACGAGTTCACGAAGCAGGAAGTAGTCATCTTTTCAGATGAGATTCCACCTGGCGTTAGCGTTGTTTATTACTCTTCTGAGGTAAAATGTAATTAATTATTTATGGTATTTTGTCTTTACTTAAATATTACTCTTGTCTAATTGTCATGGTTCTCTATAGGACAAACAACTGTTGAAGAATAAACGTTTGGTGAAACGGGCGACGAAGGTTCTGGGATTTTCAGGAGTTCCTTTCTTTGGTTTGACAGTGGTGGATGACCCATATCTGATGATGGTAAGATTAGGATTCCTTACTCTATTTTGTATCAATTCTAATCTTTCACTCATGTCTTAAAACAACAAAAACAGTCTATTATAGATTTAATAACCAGATGTAATCTAGCTGTCAATGGGCTGGACACAGCTCATTTTCATCCTTGCGAATCTCTCAAATCTAGCTGTCTGTTTTTTTGTTTTTTTTTTTTTTGAGAAAAAAATTGGTTTTCCTCGTCACCAAATGTTCAAATGGGTTTTTACCCTTGATGAACAGAAAATTGTTCATAGGCAAACTCGAGGATTCAGTTCAGACCTACGGTATAAGGCTTCAACAGTTTTCTGTTCATCAAGGGTAAAAACCCATTAGAACATTTGGTGACGTGGAAACCAATTGTTTTTCTTTAAAAAAAAAAAAACAGACGGCTAGATTAGAGAGATTCGCAAGGATGAAAATGAGTTGTGTCCAGCCCATTGACAGCTAGATTACATCTGGTTATTAAACTTTAGACTGTTTTTGTTGTTTTAAGACATGAGTGGAAGATTAGAATTGATGCAAAAGAGTGAGGAATCCTAATCTTACCATCATCAGATATGGATCATCCATCACTGTCAAACCAAAGAAAGGAACTCCTAAATATCCCAGAACCTTCGTCGCCCGTTTCACCAAACGTTTATTCTTCAACTGTTGTTTGTCCTACAGAGAACCATGACAATTAGACAAGAGTACTATTTAAGTAAAGACAAAATACCATAAATAATTAATTACATTTTACCTCAAAAGAGTAATAAACAACGCGAACACCAGGTGAAATCTTATCTGAAAAGATGACTACCTCCTGCTTCGTGAACTCGTACCGGAGAACTTTTCTGAACTCTGTCACCGCAGACTCCAACCTCTGAGTGAGATACTTTTCCGAAAATGATTGTGACACACACTCAACCACACACAACCACACACACACTCACATGTGGTGGGACCCATTGGGACCCATTGGTGGGTCCCACCACATGTGAGTGTGTGTGTGGTTGAGTGTGTGTGCCTCTATCATTATTGTAATTAAAGTATCAAAGAGGAAGGAAAAGCTTTTCTTTGCCAGCTTCCTCCCTTCTGTTCACTGACCTGTAACAAGAATTAAACCAAGAAAAGCTATGTTTAGCTATGAAAAAACTAACGAAAAAGAATGAATCATAGATCTACAAAATTTCCTTAAAACTTACCAGACGGTAACACGATGCACAAGCTGATGGGTAACAAACCCACCAGCTACGTATGCCACGTAGCGCAGCGCGCACCGAACCAGTAGAGATGCCATCTCAAACAACCTGCATAAGAGTGGACTTAGATTACATGACCTTAAAGTAGACTAAAATTTCATTCTATTAAATTGACAAAATTACAAGAACACGGACAAAAGTGACGGTGTGACACTAAGTTTACACGGATAAAATACTCTTTTCACCATGTTGGGTTTGTTTCTTTAAGTCTACATTAACAAACAGAAGATTGGTAGATACAAAGTTCATAAAGAAGAGAAAATCGCACAAGGAAATACAGAAATAGCGATTGTAAATCTTTACCAATACAATTACAATTTGCTTTCACCCCTTCGATGAAGTACGAATACAAATATAGGACACAGATACGACACGATACAGATACTCATATGGCGATACAACAAAACCTCACAAGATAGGATATGGATATTTTGGGGATACGGTTGTTTATATTAATTTTTTTGTTTATAATTATTAATCTCCTACTAGGCATGAAAATGAAGCCAAAAGATATGTGTGTACATTTTATAAAAAAATCTAACTTATAAAAAAGGAAGAGAAAGATAAAAAGAAAAGAGCTGAGTACCTATGAATCGAAAGAACCTTGAAATGAAGATATGGGAATTCCGATGTAGGGTTTCCAATCGACTGATTCAGGCCTCAGTCAGGGCACACGATCAGTCTAAATCTAGGGTTTATAACTTTCTATTTTGTACCTATATTTTTATAACAGTTTCTCTTTATATTTTTTAAAATCTATTTCTATTCTTCTAAAATTTGCATTTTAACCCCTATCATATCCGGAAACGTATCCTGCTGTATTTGAAATAATAACATTTATTTTAAATACAGAATACTTATTGTACTTGACTATGCGTACAGAAGATGTAGCGCATCGAAAATGTACAACAACTTTTGGGGCTCACTTTTGGATCCCGCACGTATAATCCAAACCGTTAAATAATTCCCAAATATTTTTTCCTACGGCCTTGCAAAAAATCAGCTCAATTCGATGTGTAACTGGTCGATCCAAAGCTCCACGTTTTCATTGATAACTATTATGAATGAAAACTTGGAGTTTTGGATCGACCAGGTTCACATATCCAATTGAGCTAATTTTTTGCAAGGCCGTAGGAAAAAAATATTTTGAATTTATTTAACGGCTCAGATTATTCATGTGGGGCTAAAAAATAGGCCTCAAAAGCCATTGTACATTTTTGTGCATTATATCTTCTGTACCCATAGGTTTTTCAATACTTATTTGCTTGTATCCGATACGCATCGGGGCGCATTGGTTGCATCTAATCATTGTATCTAAGGCCCTGTTTGTTTGTGGGATTTGGGGGTGGGATTTGGTGGTGTGATGGAATGGGACCCAAAATCCCATGTTTGTTAACCTTTTTCGGATGGGATTTGAAATCCCTCGATCACCAATTTTTATCCCAATCTGTACGGGATATAAAATCCGGGATATGGATTTTCAATAGCTAAAATAACAAAAAGAAATGCTTTCCAATGGCTATATCTCGTTGAACACAAATACTAGACATGGATTTTCTCCATCCATTGATATCCTGAGCGATATCCCAAGGATTTCATATCCCATCCATTTATCACCGGTCAAACAAACGAGGCCTAAAGATTAGAATGTTTTCCACTTTTTTTTAGCCAGAAGAAAGAAGATGCATTAATCAACTAATCCAAAAAAATACAACCACTAATAAATAAATAAATAAACAGAAATTAAAAAAATTAAAAACATAAAGGAAAAAGAAATTGTTTTCCACTTGGGGGGCATTAATGCCATGAACCAAATGGTTCCTTCCACAGACAAAAAAAGAAAAAAAAATGACATCGTATTTAAAAAGAAGGGCTTGGGATGCATGAAATAGATTTTGATCGACAAAAAATCGATTTTGTAACCAGTAACCACATGTACAATCACAATCAATCAAATTTCAGGTTCCACCTCCTTTGGAAGGTAAGATAGTCCTGGGTAATAGAGCAGTGATATGAACAAGTTTATAATGTTGTCGTACAAGACCAAACAATCCTCTACAATGTAAAACCTAGGGGGTGTTTGGCCGATGATTTATTGCATTTTCAACTTCTTATTTTTGGCTTTTAGGTGTTTGAGAGCCCATCCCCAAAATATGCTTTGATGGAATGTGTTTTCAGTTTTTGACATTTGAGGCCAGAAGTGAAAAGAAGCTTGGGAGGAGCTTTTCAACTTCTCCTTCAACTTCCAAAACACTACTCTTTCAAAATGCATTCTGCACATTTCTCCCAAACACTTATATTAAATTCAAAACACACTTTGACCATAATCTAAAAAGTCAAAAAACTAAAAAGTTAAAAAAGAAAAGCTGAAAATAAGGCTCCTAAACACCCCCCTAGTTCCTAAATAACCCAGGAAATAGAATTTACTTACTTGGATCACTTCCGGATATCGACATTCAACTTCTTTCATGTGATGCCTCAAATCGGTTTCTGATGTAGAACAAGTAGTGGCCCAATTCTATGATCAATTGGACCAGTCGAAGTCTCGGAAGCCCAAGCAACTTTTAATTGACACCTGCCTAAATTTTGTAGTTTATCAATGAGTTTGAAATTGGCCCAAGCATAGTGGCCTAAAGCAAAATTGCATTGCGATCATGACTCACTGCCCTAAAATTGATGGTGGATTTTGGCCTAATTCCTTTGTTTAGATCTGCAATTGGAAGTTTTTGCTATTTAGGAAATGTTTAGAATTTCAATTACTCCTAGCGTATAATTCCATTTTAGTTTATTCTAGTTGGGAAAGTCTTGCTTTTCTAGTTTCTAATTTTAGTAGTTTCCCTAAATTTCAGTATATTTTATTTTTTTAGATGTTATGATTTCCCTATAAGAGGGGTTGCAATCTCTTTTATTATTCATGTTGCAATCAATAAACTACTCTAGGGTTTTCTCTCTTTCTCTTGTGGATTCTACAACAACTCATGGCTTTGAGTCCTATCTTTGTTTGAAAAAGTACGTTAGCTATTCTCTCGTGAATTTTGCTGTGTCAGTTCCCATGTACACTGATTCCTCATGTACAACTACACGGTCCAACCTATCATTCAAATAAGCCTATCATCCTATAGGAACTATGTTTTAAATAGGTTCTCAATTTAGTTAATAATAACACCGAATTATGTTTTTGTGATGCAAGTCGTGAAGAAAAGAAGCTTCTCTCAAGACATTTAACGATATCTTAGCACCTTCTGCCAAAGTAACTTTCTTCAACACTACCCTTTTGTTCACCGTATCGTCATGCGCCACATAAACTGTAGATTGGGATCCACCTGGAAGTGTCTCAATAAAGCGATACTGCGATAGAGTTATATCTGAATGAAACATGAAGAAATACACCACAAAGGTCAAAAAACAAGGACAAAGGATACGTATTTCTTCGTGTTAATTATTTAGATATACTTCTCTTACAATATCGATTTATTGAGACACTTCCAGGTGGATCCCAATCTACGGTGTATATGGCACATGACGATACAGTGACCAAAAGGGTAGTGTTGAAGAAGGTTCCTTCAACAAAAGGTGCTGAGATACCGTCAATTGTCTCGAGAGAAGCTTCTCTTCTTCATGACTTGCGTTACAAAAACATAATTCGCGCGGTGCTATTACTAAGTAAATTGAGAAGCTATTTAAAACATAATTCCGATTGATGGATAATAAGTTTATTTGAATGATGGACTGGATCGTGTATTTGTTCATGAGGAATCAGTGTACATGGGAACTGACGCAGTGAAATTCATGAGGGAATAGTTAGCTTACTTTTCCAAACGATGATATGACTTGAACCCACGAGTTGTTCTTGAATCCACAAGGGAAAAAGAGAAAATCTCATAGTAGTTTATTGATTGAAAGATGAATAATAAAAGAGATTACAACCCCTCTTATAGGGAAACCCTAGCAAACACTGCAAAAAAATAAAGTATCCTGAAATTTAGGGAAACTACTAAAATTAAAAACTAGAAAGAAAAATAAGACTTTCCTAATTGGAATCAACTAAAATGGAATTATAGTTAAGAGGGAGGAAACCTAATGTTCTCTTTATCCAAGAATCTAAGCTAGATAATTTTGACAAGCTTGATGCACGTAGGATTTGGGGTAATCCTGACATGGATTTTGCTATATAAAAATCAGAAAGGGCCTCGGGACCATTATCACTTCTTTTACCGTAAGCTAATCTTAATACACATCAGCTTCATTTAATTCAAGATATATTTCTGGGATGCTTTGATTGTACTTTGGTGAATACTTATACTCCTAATGAGTTGACTAAACGTAGAGAGGTTTGGGAGGAGCTTTGTCAGCTAAAGAACTCCTTTCAAATGCCTTGGTGCATTACAGACGATTTTAATGAAACTAAGGGTATAGAGGTGGAATGTGTGAGGTCTGAGAGAGGTATGGGGAATTTTATACAATTTCCATTCTTGCTGAGAGTACATGATAGCCTATAACTGTAAGGAGATATACATAGGTTCAAAACAGCTCTTCCTCACATTATAGATCCTGGATGGTGTAATAGTTGAGAATGAGATTATTCATAAATGGAAACATGGCAGGATAAGCGGAGTAATTCTAAAAGTTATTCTCAAAGGCTTATGTTTTTTCTATTGGGCTTTCCTTTAAGATATGTCCTAGAAGCGAGGGTGCAGGGAGAAGTGGTGTGCATGGATTATGTCACGCCCCGGACCCGTCCCTGATGGTTATAAGCGTAACAAAGTGCCGGGGACACAATCACCAAGGCCTAACATAACCAAAATTCATCCAAAAAGTGATGATTAGGATGGGACACGATAACTAGCAGCGAAAACATAACATATATTGTACATCCAAAAGGGTCACGAGTGCCAACCCTATGATCCCAACATAAAGTATCCAACAGAGCTTGTGCTTATATTTCAGAGATACAAACCACACCAAATATTTACAAGTTTTATAGTTCCTAAGTACATGCTTATAAAGCCCACAGATACGCGTACAATCCAATACGAAGACTAGAGCAACGCCATATCTACATGAGTCTTCTACCACCAAGCACGCTTACAAAAGGTACTATTCATACCAGACTACTCATTGTCTAGAAGGTGGAAAAACATCATAAGCTAAAGCTCGTATGAGAAACCGATACATAGTTCACTCACTTTCTATGGACATATTTTAGAAAACACATTAATTAAGCAAAGCACAAATTTCATATCTGAAGGATTCTTATCTTTCCAAATCCAATTTGTAATGCACATCCCAGTAACAAATCCTATCATACCACTAGACGTCCTTGGTGTGGATAGGCTTAGACGTCTATGCGTATCCCGTATCAAACACATCAACCTTGCTAGCCTTTTAGCATTGTCTCCTATCAAACTGGGACGTCAGGGATGTCATTAATAGATACAAAATATAGCCACCTTTCATTTAATATCCATGGAGTACAATTCATTTCACAAAAGAAGTGAAATAATACAACATTTACATAAAAATACAAATCGCTCATTAAACCATGTAAATTATGCATCGATTACTCACCTCGATCTCGTGCGAACCCGAACCTCCTATATTAATTAAAATGATGAAAACGTGATTAGGATATGCCAAACGAGTGTAAACATGCCTAAAATGAAGTCCTAAAAGTATGCAAGATCAACCGCGAAGCTTGTAAAAAGTTGCTGAAAATGGCATAGTAGTTCCAGAACCACAAAAACCCAATTCCGAAACCAAATGGTCAGAACCCAATTTTTGAGTCTAGTTCCGGAACCGCGAAAACCTACTTCCGGAACCACCTGGGAAAATTCTGAAAAATGCAAATTCGATCCTCCTCAATCTCCTAACCTTTAAACCCAGCACAGACACTTCCAACAAACACAAAAACATGGCCAAAACATACTCAAACGTATGGGGTTCAAGAACTACTATAATTAGCAAAACATGTCTCAAAACAAGCTCTATACACCCAAAATCATGGGTTCAAGGTCTAGGGTTCTTGAGTTCGCCAAGAACTCAACCCAAAATCAAACCAATTAGAAATTAAACCTCTAGATGCAAGTGATTCCATAATGAAACACGAAAATCATGATCAACAGCATGTAATCTTACCTAATAGAGCTTCAAACAACTCAAACAAGACTTCCCCTTTGATTTTTCCCTTATTTTCTCTTCTTCTCCTCTTCTCACCCATACTCACTCTCTCTCTCTCCCTATCTCGATTTTCTTTCAGCGAAAAAATCAGAGGAATAAGATAATGTCCCCTTAAAGCTCTATTATTGGCCCCCAAATAGGAAAATGATAGTGTGTGTGTGAGTCTCCACAAGTTGTCACAAGTTGTGTGTGCCAACCAATGACTTAAAGTCACATATGCACACACCACCATCAATTAGCACATAATGAAATTAAAAAGTACACCTACCTGTCCTGTCACTTAGTCCATCGAGTTCTTCTTTCTTCCTCCTTGCTTGCTACTTGACTTCCCTATGTGCAATGGAGATAATTTTGTCATAATTAGTCATCATAAGACACTAATCTCACAACATATGTAACAAGTTAAGTTATTAACACACTTTGCTAATATGTTTTTTGTACCTGGAAATTCTGATGCGACTTTTACGCCCGAGCCATTCCAGATAGCGTCTCCATCACCTTGAGAGGCCGCAAGGTAATTTTTTTATATTGAATATAGAATTTTCTAATAAGTATTATCACTCCTAACGTGTTCTTTAGCAGGAAGTTGACAACATTAAGCACGCCGGGAAGACGGTGGATATGCTATACGATCTCAAGGTCTTCAACGCCATTTTCGGGTTTACTTCTATAGTTGCTGCAGTTGCATCAAAATTTACAAGTACAAAAAACATATTAAGAAAATGCCACACTTGCTCTCTCCAATTCTCTATGGATGCAAATGAGGTCTTTCACCAATTTATAGGTTCAAAGGAACTCTTAGAAACATCTAGAGTCCTTCCTTTTTTACTAAGTCGTGGATTATTTCACACAATTCTAATACAATATAGAATACTCTTACACAAATCTAGCATATTTCATACTCTTCAAGAGGTCTTCTGCTCATTCTTGAAGTTCTGCACTCTTCCAGAACTCTCTAAGTTCCTCCACTTCTAGAACCGTCTAAAAATATCTCGAACATTCTACACCATTTCAGAATTGCTTATATTATTCTGAAACTTTCTAGAGAGTTCACCATTCTAGAATTCTCTAAAAGCACTCTCAAATGTTCCGAACTCTTATAAAATTTCTCTTGAAGCTTCCACCAACTTCCAAGAGCTTCAAGTGTCACAACAGTTGGCGATTCGTGACACAAGGAAGAACCAAAGAATACAAGTTACGATGCTTTTATTTTAAGGATTAAATCTACACTGTCTTTTTGGCATTCCTATGGAAATCTGCAAAAATGTCCCATTTATTCAGATGTCTTTTAAACAGCTAAATTTAAACAATAGTAGTGCTACATACCCAGAAAATTGCCTAGAATCTGAGCTACTGATTTCAAATTCTGAGCAATTTTCTGGTTAATTATTTGAGTACTTAGCATTTTCCGGATTTGAACAATTCAATTAGGCTCCTGAGCTTATCAAGAAATCCTCAATTCGATTCCGATGTCAACCTCCGTTATAACCCAAAACAAAATTGATTGATTTGGCTTATGTTTTTTAGCCCCATGACACCACGTCAATGGAGGAACGAGGACTTGAATATTTAATGTCAAAACATAAGCCAAGTCAACCAATTAACTATACATAATAGGAAAAAAAAAACTTTGTCTTCATAGGTTTATCATCCATAGTGTAAAGTTATGTGAAAATGGAAGTCGACATGCTTTTAAATCTCAAAAATCGTCAAAATTGATTCTAAACCAAATTTCAGTACTGAAGGCCTTGGCAACTTCTCTCATCATTTTATATTATTCTCATAAAAAGAAGGAAGAAAATAAAATTTGTAAAAAATAATAAATAAATAATATATATATATATATATATATATATATATATATATATATATATGTATGTATGTATGTATGTATGTATGTATATTCAGAGGAATGATTATTACCCCCAAAGGCGTCCTAGAAAGCTGCTCTATACATTTCGATACCATTTGGCAGGGCCGACTCAAGGGTTTGGAGTGCCTTAGGCCTAGTCTAAAACTTGTGCCCTTCAAGTACAACACTTAAATAATTTTGCGAGTAACAATCACGATACGAGAAAGCCAAAACAATATAAAGTTCTACTAAACATTACATAATAACGGAAAAATCAAAACACAGTCTTTAAATACATATAATGCATGGAAAAATATATTTTTTTCTTGGATAAATTGTAGTATTATTTTTTAACCCTTGTTATTGACAAAATTATCAATTATTTTAAACATCTACTTGCAATTATAGTTTATGGAAAAATATATCTTTTTCTTGGATAAATTGTATTATTATTTTTGAACCCTTGTTATTGACAACACCTTTATTTAATTTCTTTAAGTGACCCTGATTAACGGTATTTACAATGATCTGGCAAGAGTACTAATTTTTCTCACATTGAGATCAACAATGTATGTCATTTACAGCTAATTGACTTGTTAAACCATGAAAATCAAAAAAGATTTTTTTTTTCCGAGGAGATCGAGCAAAGGTTTGAGGAGGGAAAAAGGAATTAAAGCTAATGATCTAATTAATCAAAATAACTAATCGTAACAGTGGGACTGTGGGATTGCAACTTTGCAAGTAGATCATATGCAACTTTAAAGGGAAGATCTATTATATATATATATATATATATATATATATATATATATATATATATATATATATATACACACCCAATTTTAGAGAAGAGCCGAGTGGGCGGCTTACTCGTTTTAACGACCGGACGGACGGCTACGGACGATGGACGGACGGACGGATGGCGATCGGATTTCCTTCTTCGGTTTTTCCTACAGGCCTTCTTCTTCTTCTCTGACTCTCTATCTCTCTCTCTCTCTCTCCTTTATCGCCTGAGAATGAGAATGGTGAGACTGGTAGATTTTCCTTTTTTTTTCCTCTTTTTTTTTTTAATATCAGGTTTTGACACTTTTAACTCCTATTGGGCTTTTTTTTAGATTGGGCCACTATTGTTTAGGCCATTTTGTAACTTATATTTGTTTTTTTTTTCATTATTTGGGTAAAAAAAGAGTCATAGTTTAGCCGTTTATAAAAAAAATGCTGGAGTGCTAAAAAAATCAACCATTTTTGGAAGCCCTATCCACTCGAACTGCTATTTGGGTCCCTAGCACTACCCGGCCGAAAGATCCGAAGCTAATTTTACTTGGTAGGAGAGCAAAGATCTGTAGCCTTCTTCTTGGACTTCATCATTTCATCTTCCACGCCCTTGAATTTAAATTCTATTGCTTGGAGCATTAACCCTTCAATTCCATATGAGCCTCTCCAGTCTGCTACTCAAATTAAGGTTCTGCCATCCACCGCCACTATGCTGCCCCTCACCACATTTTTGTGCCGCTAATCAAGCCATTTTTTCTTCAGGGACTCCTCAAACGTCACCGACAGTACCATCGCTCCCCCCCCCCCCCCCAAAAAAAAAAAAAAAAACTGCAAGCACTTCTTTCAAAGTGACGGTGACACAGTCACCAAGGCCAAACATAATAAAAATTCATCCAAAAAGTGATGATTAAGAAATGACACAATAACTAAGAGCGAAAACATAACCTATATTATACATCCAAAAGGGTCATGAGTGCCAACCCTAAAATCCCAAGATAAAGTATTCAACAGAGTTTGTGCTTATATTACAGAGATACAAACCACGCCAAATATTTACAAGTTTGATAGTTCCTAAGTACATCCTTATAAAGCCCACAGATACGCTAGTACAATCCAAAACGAAGACTAGAGCAACGCCATATCTGAAAAATGGCATAGTAGATCCGGAACCACAAAAACCCAATTTCGGAACCAAATGGTCAGAACCCAATTTTTGAGTCTAGTTCTGGAACCACCTGGGAAAATTTTGAAAAATGCAAATTCGATCCTCCTCAATCTCCCAACCTTCAAACCCAACAAAGACACTTCCAACACACAAAAAAAAAACATGGGCAAAACCTACTCAAACATATGGGGTTCAAGAACTACTCCTATAATTAGTAAAACATGTCTCAAAACAAGCTTTAAACGCCCAAAATCATGGGTTGAAGGTCTAGGGTTCTTGAGTTCACCAAGAACTCAACCCAAAATCAAACCAATTAGAAATTAAACCTCTAGATGCAAGTGATTCCATAAAAAACATGAAAATCATGATCAAAATCATGTAATCTTACCTAATAGAGCTTCAAACAACTCAAACAAGACTTCCCCTTTGATTTTCCCCTTCTTTTCTCTTCTTCTCCTCTTCTCACCCGTACTCTCTCTCTCTCTCTCTCTCTCTCTCTCTCTCTCAACGTAAAAATCAGAGGAATAACATAATATTTTGGCCCCCAAATAGGAAAATGATAGTGTGTGTGTGAGTCTACACAAGTTGTGTGTGTCAACCAATGACTTAAAGTCATATATGCACATAACACCATCAATTAGCACATAATGAACTTAAAGTCGTAAAATTAAGTTCGAGGGTATTATAGATTAAGAACAGCTACCTGTCCTGTCATTTAGTTCGTCAAGTTCTTCTTTCTTCCTCCTTGCTTGCTGCTTGACTTCCCTATGTGCGCGCATTGGAGATAATTTTGTCATAATTAGTCATCATGAGACACTAATCTCACAGCATATATAACAAGTTAATTAACAGACTTTGCTAATATGTTTTTTGTACCTGAAAATTCTGATGCGGCTTCAGCAACTATAGAAGTAAACCCAAAAATGGCGTTGAAGACCTCAAGATCGTATAACATCTCCATCGTCTTCCCCGTGTGCTTCATGTTGTCAACGTCCAATTAAAGAACACGGTAGGAATGACAACACTTATTAGAAAATCCTATATTCAATATAAAAAATTACCTTGCGGCCTCGCAAGGTGATGGAGACGCCATCTGGAATGGCTCGGGTGTATCTGGAATAGCTCGGGTGTAAAACTCGGCCTTCCTAACCACACTTGCTCTCTCTAACTCTCTATGGATGCAAATGAGGTCTTTCACCAATTTATAGGTTCAAAGGAACTCTTAGGAAACATCTAGAGTCATTCCTATTCTAGTAAGTCGTGGATTATTTCACACAATTCTAATACAATGTAGAATACTCTTACACAAATCTAGCATATTCCATACTATTGATGAGGTCTTCCACTCATTCTTGAACTTTTGCATTCTTACGGAACTCTCTAGGTTCCTCTACTTCTACAACCGTTGAGAAATATCTCAAACATTCTACACCATTTTAGAATTGCCTAGATTATTCTGAAACTTTCTAGAGAGTTCACCATTCTAGAATTCTCTAAAAACACTCTCAAATATTCCGGACATTTATAAAATTTCTCTTGAAGCCTCCACCAACTTCGAAGAGCTTCAAGTGTCACAACAGTTGGCGGTTCGTGACACAAGGAAGAAACGAAGAAGAATACGAGTTACGATGCTCTTATTTTGGGGATTAAAATCTACATTGTCTATTTGGCATTCCTATGGAAATCTACAAAAATGTCCTTGCACGTTTATTCAGATGTCTTTTAAACAGCTGAATTTAAACAACATTAGTGCTACATACCCAGAAAATTACCTAGAATTTGAGCCACTGATTTCAATTCTGGGCAATTTTATGGGTTAATTATTTGGGTACTTAGTATTTTCCGGAATTAAATGATTCAATTAGGCTCCTGAGCTTATCAAGAAATCCTCAATTCGATTCTGATGTCAACCTCCGTTATAACCCAAAATAAAATTGGTTGACTTGGCTTATGTTTTTTAGCCCCATGACACCACGTCAATGGAGGAACCAGGACTTGAATATTTAATGTCAAAAAGAAGTATACGTGTTCTAGAATTAACTAACATAATAGAGAAAAAAAGAACTCGTCTTCAAAGGTTTATCATCCATAGTAAAATTCTGTGAAAATGGAAGTTGACATGCTTTAAATCTCAAAAATCGTCTAAAATTGATTCTGAACCAATTTTCAGTACTGAATGCCTAGGCAACTTCTCTCACCATTTTATACCATTCTCATAAAAAGAAAGGAGAAAATAAAATTTGTAAAAAATAATAAAAATAAAAAATTGGAGAAATGATTATTACCCAAAAAGGAGTCCTACAAAGCTGGTCTGTACATTTCATACCCTTTGGGTCCCTAGCATTGTCCGGCAAAAAGATCCGAAGCAAATTTTACCTGGGAGGACAACAAAGATCTGTAGCCTTCTTCTTTGACTTCATCCTTTCATCTTCCGCGCCCTTGAATTTAAATTCTATTGTTGGAGCATCTACAACTCTTGCACAATTTTTTACTCAAATTTGAGTAAATTTTCAGTAAAAGTTCAATTCGATATGAGCCTCTCCCGTTTGTTACTCAAACTAAGGTTCTGCCATCCACCGCCATTTTGCTGCCCCTCACCACCTTTTTGTGCAGCTAATCAAGCAATTTTTTCTTCAGGGACTCCTTAAACGCCACCGACAGTACCACTGTTCATCACCATCGTCCACCGTTGCTGATTTGTGACTCGTTGAATGACACCAACAAATACTGGTAACCACCACACCAGATGAAGCCAACTAGAAACCATCAAATACCCTGATTTGGCTTCTTCGGAACTTCGTCCACTTTTTCCAACCATTGCCGTCAACTGGAAACATCTGACCACCACCACAAAACGTGGCGACCACCACCATCAACCACCCAAAATATAATACGAACCTAAGCTCATTGTTGGACTAGCGCATGTGGTTTGGATGGGCCGCCGGCCCAACAGCATGCAAGGGTCTAGACTCTAGTCCGGTGAATCATAAAGAAGTTTACAAATTGCAGACGGACAAGGAATCCAAACGTTACAAAAATAATTCCATATGCACGGATTGTATACGACCCGTCTCAGGGTTCCAAAAAATGATCTCATCTGTTTATTTTTTTTAAAAACGTTTTTCAAAGGTTCTTGTGAAAAATAATCTCAATTGAATATTTGGAAGCGTATATATTAATAATTCAATCTTAGTTCCTGAATTCATACTGACTAAAAGTTGAATTAATTGATCCAGCTTCTAAAGATTTCGATTAAGTTGATTTTTTTCAAGAGCACTTAAAGAAATATAAAAAAAATTTAAATGAATCGGATTATCTGTATATATGAACCCAAATTGCCACATATCGTCTTTGCAACGCCTTGTCTATTGACGTAGGAGTGTTCTAAAATGGAATGGAGGTTTCCATAGAGAGAGCTCGTATCTCAAGAGAGGAGCAAGTTATATGTTGCTCTTTTAATTACATTTATGTCAAAATATTTTTATTGCCTTGTTGTTTGTGTTTTTTTCGACTTTAGAACTTTTTTTTATGCAATTTTATTATTTATTATTTACTTTTTAGGTATATAGAGCGTCATCTATTTTAATAGCAAAAAAGTTTGTTAAAATGTAAAAAAATCAATTGAAGTCGAAATAATATGCAACCCTGCCTATACAACTCTTGTATCCCAACTTTCTTTGTATTCTAAAGGTCTTCCGCGAAGTCCCTAAATTATTTACTTTGATTAATTTTGTACTCATGTTTCATGTCTTCTAGTTGATTTCTTTGCTGCCATCTCTATCTGATGATGCTTTGGTGCTGTTTCTAATGGTGAAATAATCAATGGCGCTATCTTTCATATCTAGCTGATGCAAATTTGGAGCATCTGCTGCTGTTTTCCTTCTACATCAAGTGTATATGCTCTTCCACTGCTATATGGTTGATTTTGCTTTTTGGATTTCACCCATTTCTAGCAAATTCAAGTGTGAATTGCAAATGCATGCCTTTGTTTTTTTCCCCCTTGTATTTTAGTTTTATTCTGGGATTTCAAAATATGTACAATTAAAATTTATAAATTCACCAATCATGTACATTTAATTCTAATTTTCAAGTTTCCACACTCCTAGGGTAATCAACTTGCAAATACTCAAAACGTCCAAAAAGAATGGAGGCCTCTCCTATTTCTCAAGAGAGCAGCTGAAATAGCTCTTTGTACATTATTTCGCACATCGTTGTTGCACTTTTATCCAAACTTTCTTTGTATTCGCCTTGTCTTTTAATTTTAAGAAAAAAGTTTCCACACTCCTAAAATTCTGGCTCCGTCCTTAGTAGAGAAAGAGAGATAGAGAGAAATGCCATGAAAGCAAAGCCGGTGACATTGGCCCATGAGTTGGCAAGGTTAGAACCGGCAAGCTCAAGGTCTCCGAGGTGGCCAGCGAACATGACAGCCACCACCGGAATCAAGTAATATGAAACACTTGTAATTATCATAGGTAGCGCATACAAAACCTGGTTCTTGGTCTCTTCCAAAACCACCACCTTCTTCCACCACCTATCCTCTCCTGCTTTCTCTTCCTCATCATTCTTTGCTTCTGAACTATGGGCACTGTTTGGGGACATGATAATCTCCTTCGACTCTCCTGGTTCTTTGGTTAATTTCGTAGTAGATATTAATTCCCTTCTGCTTCTTTATTGTTAGATCGAGATATATATATATATATATACACACACACACACACACACATACGTTTATAATGAGAAACAAAAACAAGAGTAAGGACGTTAGACGATATCTACCGTGTTGTATGGTGGGCTTCTGTTGAGAAATTGGTCAAACCTAACAAACACACTGAACAAAAAATAATAATAATAATAAAAGAAAAAAAAATGCAACAAACAAATATTTTTACGTGGTTTCTGTGGTGGTTGAAATTTCTCTGTTGCTCATGAGGAAATGGTGTTGAAATGGAAGTTCTTCTCCATCACGAGCTTTGCTCCTGCACACTGAACAAACTCGTTAGCACCAACCCGGACCGTGGGTCTGGAATAGTATTCCCACGATCAAGTCAGTGACTCAAAGAAGAGGGAGTAGAAACTCAGATTTAGGGTTGCTTCAGAGAGATCAAGTGAGTGCGTACCTCTTTCGCGTGATCTGGCTTTGCTTTTATAGGTAGGGCTTGGCTTGATCCTCAAGGCTTGTGTATCCTATGCGCGGTAACCGCTTCGGATGACATCATCATCACATACATAACCGAGAATCATTACGTTGGCACATGCATCCAATCAGACTGTGACACGTGTCCATTTTGTTACAACGGAGTTTCTTTGTGACCTCTGAAGGGTTTGAGCTCATGAGAGACCCGAACCACCCTCACCCGGGTTGCTCGGGTTACACCCGTATCCGAATTGCACGGATAATGGGCCGAGCCGCTCGGGAAGATCTTTGGGCTTAAGTAATGGCCCTTTTGGAACCAGGCCTGGGGTAATCCCAATTGGGCCTTAATTGTCTTTAATAACAACTGGGTCCTTCGGCCCATTCCCTGGAGTAATTTGGGCTTGTTTCATTGATTCATTTAGGCCCACACAGTTTCCCAACTTTACAGTTGAGTACATTCATGGTTAACACCAGTTTTCATTATGTATCTAATAAAGAAAGGAGTACACTTTGTGTTTTTTTTTTTTTTTTTAAAAAATCTTTAGTAACTTTACTGTCGAACGCGTTTAACTTTTGTATTTCAATACAAAAACTCTTTATTTTCTTTGTGGTTAATTTTTCTTATTTTTTTTCACTTTGTGGAATTTTTTTCGAGTTACAGTACCCTCACTTTTTGGTTTTTCTGGCTACGCCACTGGCTCCAAGGGTCTAAGTATTTGCCAAAACGACTCCTCTCACAAATTGTTTAGCCATCCAAACTTCAAGGCGGGTAAAGACTCTTAAAGGGCCTTTAATGGGTGTTCCAGAGCCGGCTTAGATTACTCCAAAAAAATTTTAAAAATGAGATTCCCAAATATGTAAGGCCCTCATATCTGTATAGTAGTTCTAATTATTTATTATTTACGCTTTTTTTTTTTTGGAGAAATAGAAAGAATATTATTAAATCCAAAACCACCGGCCAAAACCGGGTACAACAAACCACCGGCCACAAAACAGCCGGCCTCAAAACTACCAAAAAAAAAACCAGCCAAAACAACCGGCCAAAAACAACCTAAAAAAAACAAAAAAGAAAAATACAGGAAAAAAGAAGAACGCCGCCGCCGCCGCCGTCGGAGCTGTCACCCGTCCGAAGCCGCCGCCGTCGTCGTCAGGAGCCCGGATCTGAAAACCCCTGAAAATTGGCCCATTCAAGTTTTTAGGGGCCTAAAAAAGGGTAAGGAAATTGAAATTACTAGTAGCTTGAGATGGAGAGGAATCCCTGTAGTGCCCGGCACTACACCGTATAGTGCTCAATCTGAGATGTCCAACAATGTTCTTAGTGGTCCAGATTTAAAATATTATCGTACATATAAGATACTTATTATTTTACATGTAAAATAATCGAGACCATTAATTGTCGAGTGGACAACTTAGATTGGGCACCACACTGTGTAGTGCCCAAAAGGCACTACGGGGCCGCTTTGGTCTAGCTTAAGGCCTAATTTTAGAGCATAAGTAAAATAGTTGCTCCAGCTTTCATGTGTCATGGGGTTCAATGAATGTCAAAATATTGTAAGGGTTATTTATTTTTGGATAACTATATAATTAAATTTTTACAATTATAAATCTTTTTAATGGTTGTTTATAGGAAAACTTTATGGTGATCAAATTTTGGATAAAAAATACATATAGGGCCCTATTTAAAAAATTTGATTCCGGCCATAAACATTGGAGCCGGCACTAGTTATCACCTACAAGTTTGATTTTTTTTATTATAGGTTTTTGCTAATTTACTCAAAAGACTTCATACGGGTTCTGAACATGTTCGATATAGGCTCTTATAAGCTTGAATAAGATTTTAAGCTGTGTGGTTAAATCTTTTCACAAAATCCGTGAGAAACTGTTCTACATCAAATCTGATTGTAGGTGAAGCCTAAATTTCTATTTTCATCTTTGATAACTTGAGTCTGTCTGATGCCTTAATTTCTAGTTTTGACAAGTGATAATTCAAGGCCTAACCTTTAGGTTTTGACACTAATATGTGATTGGGCATTTGGTGCAGCTTCCTAGGGCTGCCATTGATTTCTTGTAATTTTGTAGGAGTAAAGGCCTAATTTAAGCAAACTTTTTGCTTGCCTTATGCACAAATTAATTAGCCGGCAGTAGATGGTCATCAGATAAAGAAGGGTGTGTATTATAGCCTTTCCCCACAATTAGTATACAACAAATCGAAAAGAAAATAATGATACCATAACTTGTAGTCTTTTGCCGCGTAGCTGATCAAAAACTTGTACAGCAGATTAGCTCTAACAAAATGGTACCCGTTTCAATACCAACATGTATATGGCCTTTTCGTCGGTAGGGCTAGATGAGTGTGCCAAATTAATAATAGCAATTTACTTGATGACTAAAGGTAGAGCAGGAGGACGAAGCAATCAAGCAATTGAATACCAAAATTTCTCTGCCTTAAGATCCTATAAATTAGCGCCTATTGAAACTCGTGTTTTTATTAACCAAGGCGAAGCCGCCATATTTCTAAGGGGAAAGGGCGTTCCCTCCTCCATCATACATGGCTCTCGTCATTGTTCAATGCATTGTTAGGCAGTGCATGGCTCTCTTTCTTGCTACTGTCAGAAAGCTCCATTCGAGTCCATTTTGAGCATTGAATAAGCAATAAAAGGCTGATGTCTTGACAAGACAAGCCACAGATGAGTCCCAACCACAATCCCTTTAAGAAAATACAACATGAAAAGAACAAAGTTGGTCAGCAGAACAACCAAAAATAAAGTAACAATTACTTCATTTGTTGTGAGTGCAAAATTGCATTTACCTCGGCATATAGTTTGCGTTTGAACCCTAGAAAGATGGAAATAGGCAAGCCAATGCAATACAATGTGCCTAAGTTGATGTACACTGCCAAGTGCTGCCACCCACACCCTCTGGCCACCCCTGCGAAATATGCATCACTTGACTAAACAACAAGTCAACAAAGACAAGTATTTCAATCGGTAAAGAACGGAAACCATGTTGACACTCTATTTTCGTCCACTGCCAAACATGCAAATCAGTCTATAGTCTATGGTTTGATAAAAGTAATACGAAAGCAAATAATGAGTGATTTAAACGGCTAAACAGTAATTTCTAAATAATATAGGACAAACTGTTAAAAAAAGAAGAGAGGATCCAAACCTGATAACACCCCTTGAATGGAATCGAGTATGATAGAAATCATAAGAAAATGGCTCAACGAAGCAAATTTCTTGATGATTGTTGAGTTATCACTGAAGAAGCCAGCCCATATGTTATGCCCAAAGGCTAAAGCCAATACATTAGCTAGAGCGAGAAAGAGAGAGAGCATGAGAGTGACACCAACGGCGTGCTTAGCCCTATCTGGATTGCCAGCTCCCAACTCGTTTGATACTCTTGTGCTGTTACATAAAAGCTTTGGTTCTTTAATACTTATGCAAGATGGAGGGGCAGAAGAGATTTGAATATATTGCAAATATAGGTAGCAAAATCAAGTAGTTAGTAAGTAACCTTGCAGCAGCACTGAGACCATAAGTAACCATGTAGGCTATAGCCCCTGTATTTACACTGGAAATAAAAACCGCAAAAAGACATCAGGCCAGGCCAAAAAGTAGTTAAAATTTCTTTCTAATTATAAATGTCATACTACATTATTCTGAAGAAAAACTTTTCCTTCCAAAAGCATGCATAAGTACTCATAGGAGCAAGAAAGAAGAGAATCTTACCACATTGCAATCGATGGAGTGGTAATTCTTGAAAGTGGCATTAATCCCGCCAGTAATATCAACAGCTGAAAAGCCCAATACTCCAAGCTAGGGTAACAAAATGAAAATGAGACAAATATTGCAAACTTTCCCCAAAAAGGAAAGTTCCAATATGCACATTTGCTTTGATTTTCATATTGGAACTACAAAAGCCAAGTATAAAACTAAAAAGTTGATTCCATAAAAATATTCTTAACTTACCATACCATAGCTGCAGAGGGGAGAGCCAATCTCAACGTGGTAAAAACATGATTTAGTGACTCAACAACCAAAAACCCATTCCAAGTACGCTTCAATTTCTTCGAGATAAGAGTGTATCCAGCCAACATAAGGACTGCAATCCACAACGAGATTGAAACTGCCAATGCAGCCCCCTCGAAGCCAAGAGGTGTCGAGTGAACCAAAACATAGGCGATTCCAATGTGAGCAATCAATGGGAGCAGAGAGCAAACTAGTAGTGGCACGACAAAACTGTGTGTCTGAAGAAACCTCAATATATTTTGCAAAAATCCATAGGCGAATAGTCCCGGTATCAGATACCTGATGTACAGGGCTGCGGATTTTGAAACTTGTCGATCTTGGTGGAGTAGAATTAGAATTGATTCCGAATATAACCAGAAGATTGATATGAGGACAGAGAAGAATAATGATATGATGCAAGATGCTTGTAGGTATATTCCCATCATCCTATACAGTTTTGCTCCATATCCTTGCCCACATAACGTTTCAAGTGCGACACTTTGGCCAACCTGAAACACAGAAAACATGGAACATTCATTAATTCATCTTCAATTTCGAATAAAGTGAACAAAAAAACAATTATGCATAAGCTCCCATGTGCTCATAAGTAATGTACAATAAGGGTATCTTTTTTCTTCTTCTTCTTTTTTTGAACAGGGTATCTTTGGATGGCTCCTTCAGAAATACGGCAGAAATCACTTAAACTTGTGCGGTTTCAATGCTCATTTCATTGACACCCAACCACCAGCTCTTTGATCAAACACGCGATGTTATAAGTCAAAAGTGGCTTTACATTTTTTTTGATTGGCATAAAAGATTTATTAAATTCGATAAGGGTACATTAAAGATTCAATAAAACATTGGATGAAACACCAAACACCAAAGGGGCAAACCCCAAACACCAAATGGGCCAATCCCGAAAACACAAAAGGGCAGAGCCCACAATACAAAGGGCCTAAGCCCAACCCAAGAAACCCAAAACCTAAACCTAACAATTAGAACGTCTTCTGCCACCACCGCCCCAAAAATATTATGAATCCTAGGTGATTTAAGGGGTATTATACACATGGGCGGAGGGACTTTTGTAGAACATAGAGATGCAGTGCAATGCAATGAAATTTTTGTTTCTATCGGTGGTAGAAATAATTTAAACTCTTTGTACTCATGTTTCGTAGCACTTGAACAGTTACACTTAAACTTTGCTTTTCTTATGTTATGAAAAACGTAGATACTAAATAAACAATATTAGTACAAGATCAGAATGGTGACCGAAGCCACTTGTCCCCTTTGACTACATCTTCGATTATAAAACAGAGAGGATCGGAGTCTAGCAAATAGTTTTGCTACATGCAAAAATATTTTTTCTTCATCTCCTTTGACTGCATCCTCTTTTGTAAAATGGGGAGGGTTGGAGTCTAGAAAATGGTATATTGTTTTGTACGTGCACAAATAATAATTTTTTTTTTGGGATCTCCTTGGCTGGATCCTCGATTATAAAATGGAGAGGATCAGAGTCTAGCAAATAGTAAATAGTTTTGCTACATGCGCAAATATTTTTTTTGGATTTCCATTTTTGTCTGCTTAACCTTACAAGTTCACGCCAATAATAACCAGGGAGAGGAGGAAAAACGACATTGCTTTAGGACCATAATTTAACTAATTTTAAAAATAACCAAGGATAATATGCCATTAATCAGTGTCGCATATCACACGAGTGTGAGAGAGAAAGAGGGGCTCATTAGACATTATCAAGGAGGGTGCTGGGAAGATGGCATCTAAAAAGATCAATATATTCATATTCTCTCTGTTTCAAAAAGAATATTTAATCTATAAACCGAGAATTTAAAAAGATTACCTATTTTTTCAAACAAATTGAAACTTTTTAAAAAATAATTTAAAAAACTCGTTGATATCAAATCTTTGTGGGAGAAAATGTTTGAAATTTTTGAACAAAAATGTACTTTTTAAGTTCTCTTTTTGCACACTGGATATCTTTTCTCATGGGGATGGAAGAATATCTAATACCAACAAAAGTACTCTCATTTTAAGATTAATGATTCATAATTGTCCAAAAATACATGTTTTCATAGGTGAATCATTCATCAATAACTGTCAAACAATATCCATTAAACTGGTGGGAGGTTATGAAGGAGTATGTTTTTGGTGCTAGGTTAATTAGGACCGGAAGTGGCCCGTGCCACTCCGCCCTTTCTTAAAAACTCTGTCTGATATATTGGGTATTTCCAAATTTGTTTTGTCACTAAGGGTGACCGGACATGGCCCGTGCCACCCTGCTCCTTAAAAGCACTCTGTCCCTGTAAGTTCTCCCAATATTTGACTTTCTTCGACAAGAACATGGTATAGGGGTCAATCATGCAAATAGTACACAAACTAATTCTTTAATGCCAAGAGGACAAATCAACCCCGTGTTCCAAAATTGCCCCACTAGCCCATGAAAGTGTCAAAACCCCCAAAACCTTAGGAAAGTGTTTGACCCCCAAAACCTAATGAAAGTGCCTAAACTCCCAAAACCGTATAAAACTGCCTAAACCTCCAAAACCCTATGAAAGTGTCTAAACTTCTAAAATCTTATGAAAACGTATGATACCTTAAGTTCCTAAACCCACTATACCATACTCCAAAGAACCTAAACCCTCTAAATGTAAACCCCAAAATTGAACCCACTCCCGAAATTGAAGAAAGAGAAATCAATTAAGCCCACATGTTTCATCATTATTAGAGGCATCACTCAAAATCAGACAAGAAAAATAGATCTCCTTCACAATACTATACATACATATAAAAAAGAGAGTGAAAATTTATGCTTGTGCAGAGAGAGAAAGCGATCAGATGGTGTCGGGATTTCCAACGATTCCCTCGCTTTGCAATTCAGTCGGAGCAAAAGGTCGGTTGTACGACATTTCTCCTCCACATGCACACATTTACTATTTAATTAAGGGTATTTTTGTCTAGTGCTGTCCTTGAGCTCTCAAAAAACTTTCATCAATATATTGGAAGTCTTAAAATAAGTTAAGTTGGGCTAAAAATCCTTTAGAGTCCAAAACTTAGCTTTTTGGCCAATTTTCCCAAAAAATTTTTTTGGCTCCATCCGTAATAGAGAGAGAAATACCATGAAAGCATAGCCGGTGACGGTAGCCCATGAGTTGGCAAGGTTAGAGCCGGCAAGCTCGAGATCTCCAAGGTGGCCGGCAAACAAGACAGACACCACCGGAATCAAGTAATATGAAACATTTGTAATTATCATGGGCAGCGAATACAAAACTTGCTTCTTGATCTCTTCCAAATCCACAACCTTCTTCCACCATCCATCCTCGCTTTCATTGTTTACTTCAACTTCTACGTTAGGAGACTCATCTAGCTGCGGTCTAGCTTCTGAACTATGCGTAGTGCTTGGAGACATCATCTCCTTCTCTTTTAGGTCTGGTGCTTTTGTTAATTTCATAGTACTATTCTCTTCTACTTCTTATTTTGTTCTGTGCACGCGCGCGTGTGAGAGAGAGAGAGAGAGAGAGAGAGAGAGGTACACACGGTTGAAAGAGAAATGAACACACCTGGACGAATCTAGTTGAGGCTGCAATATAAGATGACAATGTGGAAAGTCACTACTTAAATACAGAAGGAATGGTCAAGAAAAAGAGCAATTTAATAGAGGAATGTCTTTAGATGACATCCACCATATCTAGGTCAAACTAATAAACACATAATTCATGAAGAATAACTGACAAAAGAAACAAAAAACTTGCAAGACCACCCGTGCGCTTGTCCCAACGGAAGGTGTGAGGCCTTGCTCCCAAAGTTGGCCGGGTTCGATTCCTATTTAGGGCTAGTATCGCAAATTACCTAGTGGGTCTGGGTAGTGGTTGCTTCAGTTCATCCAGAGGTTTACACTCTTAAGACAGGTCTAATTAGTAGACCTCCTATGGGGTGGTTCCTTTGCCGTCAAAACAAAAATAATATATGTGTGTGTGTGTGTGTGTAAGAAGTTTCCTGTGAGGGCTCCCTCACAAAAAAAGTGCGGGAAAACAGTTGTGAGCCGTTGGATCCTATGCCCTTCACGCGATCCAACGGCATACAACTGTTTTCCCGCATTTTTTTTTGTGAGAGAGCCCTCATAAGAAACTTCTTGTGTGTGTTTGTGTGTGTGTGTATATATATATATACATAGGATCAACTTCTAATGAGAGATCCCTCATTTTAAATAAAGTGAGGACCAAGCAATTTTTCCGCTTTCCAAACTGAATTTTGACGATCCAAACCGTTAGATGTGTTTAAAATGTGTTTTCAAGGTCCACCGCAAGGATTCATCCAAAAAAAAATACCCGGAAGGGCTTCATCCGGTCAGTTTTTGCGTTTTTAACAAAAACTGATCGGATGAAGCCCTTCCGGGTATTTTTTTTGGACGAATCTTTTTAGTGGGCCTTGAAACACATTTTAAACACATCTAACGGTCCGGATCATTGAAATTTGGTCGGGAAGCATGAGGTCTTCACTTTATTTAAAATGAGGGATCCCTCATTAGAAGTTAATCACGTATATATATAGTCCTCTTTTAATAAGGGATCCCTTACATGCGGATTTTGCCAAAAGTCACCTTTGCCAATTAAATTTTGATGATCCAAATCGTTCAATGTGCTTAAAACTTGTTTTTAAAGGTCCACGCAAGAAATCATAAAAAAAAAACTAACTGGGAACGGGAAGGGCTTCATCCGAGTAGTTTTCGATAAAACACAGTTTGCACGTAAGGGATCGCTTATTAGAAGTTTTGTGTGTGTGTCACACACACACACACCCCCCAAGGATCTACTAAGGGATCCCTTACCACCCTTCCGTGTGGACTTCAGTTTTCCTGATCGAATTTTAATGATCCAATCTGTTCAATATGTTTAAAACATCTTTTTCATAAGCTACATTTTCCTGTTACTCGTAGGGGTTCTATTCAAGAGCAAACTTACAAAAATGGTGATTTAAGATTGAATAAGTTTGAGTACTATGAGGGAGCTAATCTATCTTATGCTACTGTTGTTTCTGGAAAGAAATCGTTGGTGCCTAATTGGTTCATCGTTAAAGCTCAGGAGGAAGATATTGAGTGGTTAGAAAGAAGTAATGTTGCATGACTTCATGCTCGTAGGGACGTGGAATCGATTAGAGAAGCTTTTATTGCTGAAGGTGTTTGAAATATTCATATTAGAGCAATGGGAAGGCAATTTGGTTCTTCTCACTTTTCCTTCTGTACATGGCATGAATTTCATGTTAGAACGTGGAGATTCGAGTTGGTTATATAACTGATTTGTGGAAGCAAAACCGTGGGCTCCGAATCAAAAAGTGGAAAGTTCAAGAATGGTGTGGTTAAATTGTTGTGGGATCCCTAGTAACCTTTGGAAAGCTCAAGAATGGTGCACACAAGTTGGGTTGGACATCCAGTTATAAAAAAAATTTAATATTGTTTAAGTTGGTTAGGAGTACGCAGAGTATTGGGCAGTATTCCGTAATTCGTCACGAAATCTAACCATTATGATGTCAGGTGCGAGCTTACTATATTGAACATCGAGTTCT
Source organism: Vaccinium darrowii (assembly GCA_020921065.1). Lineage (NCBI taxonomy): Eukaryota > Viridiplantae > Streptophyta > Magnoliopsida > Ericales > Ericaceae > Vaccinium > Vaccinium darrowii. The sequence continues at coordinate 7,398,894 of CM037154.1, forward strand.
TTTGGAATGGTAGACCTTTTCTTATAATTATATTCTCATGGCCGGCAACTGATTTTTGACACTTGGATTCAATGTTCCAAATCAGAGACGGATGGATGGATGAATTTTTGACAAACAGTATTATGATATGCACCTCTAAAAATGTTATGAATCGATTGCCTCTTGTGAATAAAAAAGTTGTGATTTTTTTTTTAGAAAAGTTAAGATTTTTTTGTATAAAAGTTATGAGACGCGTCAAAATATAATGAATCATAGAGAAGATGTAATGAATCATAGTACTGAAAAGTTACGAGTTGTTTAATATAGTTGTATAGAGGTTAAGAAAAAATGTTATGGTTGCCATGATGTAACACAATATGAACAATATAATAGATGCATATGGTACATACATTTACCGGGTGTGTATTGTAGCCATTCTCCAAAAGAATATACTACAAAATAAAGACACCAGATCTGCCGCTTGGGGGGAGATGCCGCCCTCCTCCTCTTCTTCTCTCTCTAGAATAACCCTTCGGCTCCTCTCCCTCCTACAACTAGATTTGCCGCTTGGGGGGGTGGGCGCGCCGCCCTCCTCCCCCCAGGCACCTTTTTTCTCTCCCTTTCCTCTCATCCTCCTCTCAGCCATCTATCTCCATACCTAACCCCACCATTCCTCTTTTTTCTGATCTTATCTTTTCTTTTATCAAAAAACGATTAGCAACAAATGGCGATGGACGGCGGTTTCGGAGTGGTAGGCTTCATCGGCGTCATGGCTCTCACTTCCGAATGTTCTGGGGTCTCTCTACCAACGGATGAGAGGCGCTGTTTTGGACTTTCGGTTGACGACGAGGCGGCGTTTCCTTTGCCGGTTTTCGGTGAGATCTTCTTCTTCTTGCTTTCTCCTTCTCCACTTCTATTTTTTCAACACCCGAACCTTGGCCACTGTGGGTTTTCCGTTCATCTTTGCCTTGGTTGCTCGGTTCCTCCCTCTGAGTTCATCTCCGGCCGGATCTCTGTTGGGTTTTCTGGTTTCGCTTAATGGCATGGTTATGGGCGGTGGAGGTGGATGCCCATTGTGGTCTCTAGCTACGGTTCCTGGAGCTTCCGAGATTGCTTGGGTTGTTTCTTGTCGGCTCTGCCATTTTTGGGTTCTCCAATGGTGGTGTGGAGGTGGCGGTGGCCGTCGAGGTGGGTGTTGGCTGTCAGCAACCATGGTGACGGTGGCGGAGGATGTTTTGCACTGTGGTTTAGGGCTTGGTTTAGGGTTTTCTTTAGGTTGGGCTTATTGTTGTATCTTGGCTTTGTAGGCCTTCGGGTTTATTTTTCATTGTTTTATCTAGGCTTTCAGGCCCATAGGTGTTTGGGCTTTGCCCTTTGGGTGCTCCAATCTTTGGTTGGATCTTTTTCTCTCGCTTGATGTAACTTTCGTTGAGCTTCTTTAATAATAATTTACTTGCCGATAAAAAAAAAATAAAGACACCAACAGTGCAATGCACTGAGTGTCTTTTGGCCCCACACCAGCTAAACAACCCTACAGTGGTCTTGTTTTACTGTGGGCCGTTGTTCAATGCATCAAGATCTTGAATCTACGAGTTGTTTAATATAGTTATTCGGAAACGTTCACTGCGTAGAGCTCGTCGATTTCTTTGGTGTAGAACTACAGGAAGGCCTTGGGATCTCTAATGTGGAGGAGTTGCCTGTTCAAGTCCCATCATCCTTCTATATTAAAAGGAAATCCCAATGTTTCACTTTCGCTTCAAACACTTGTCTCATATTCACGTTTTTACTTTTAAGACATGAACCCATTAATGAATAATTGAATAAGATATGCGAAAGAATCTAGATCTAAATGCATACATTGAATATGTGCATACATAGAATCTACATTGAATAATTGCATACATAGAATCTAATAATGACTACATGCAATGGATTAAAATCATGTGTTTAATGCATACGTTGAACTTTCTAAAATGTGTTTAATGTAACTAAATGCATATTCATGCCTATCAGATTCAGGATGACCCTTGAACGACCCATTCTGGCCTTGATTAGGATCTCTTCAATTACCAAAATACCCTCGTCTAAGCAAATTTACTATTTTTTTTCGCCCTCATCACTATTAACTGCATAGCTTGGTAATTTTAAGCTTCTTATCTAATAGAAGCTTAGTGTTCAGTGCAATCGGCCCATATTCGATGTCCAAAATGGGAACGAATGGATCTTTTATCCGCCGTTACAAAATCTTGGACTGGCAAAAAAGCCCAACAAATTTATGTAATCATGCTTGCTTTGCTGTATTTTACCGTGCATTTGACAGCGGCCAATAAGGTAAAAGGGGATATGGTTAAAAGAGAAAAAATGGATGGCAACACAATAGACGTGTCGTGAAGGAAATATTTTTGTACGTGCCATTTTTTGGTCCATATCTCTTCTCCTCTCAGACTTTTTCTTTGCTATAATACTATACCGCTTTCTCTCTCTTTATTTCTAGTCGATGGTCGACCACCGACCTCATTGGCTCTCGAGAGGTGCGCTCTCTCCATCCTCGAATTTAGGTCGTCGATATTGCTCTCTTTCTCTCGTCGATCATGACAACACCTCAATCGCTAATGAAGCGAAGAACGCAACTGCTTCAATCGTTCCCAGCATCTATCCGGCCACGGTTCTGGTCGATAAATCAGGTTTACCACTTTCTCTTTTTTTTGTTGTTGTTAATTTCGGTGTTCATTGAATGTTTAATTAGTCCAATTAAGGGTTTTGACCTTTTGGGTATTCAAGGTTGAATTTGTTTTCGTATTTGGTTCACTTAAGGTTTCGGGACCATGTTTTGTTGGTGGGAATTAAGGGGAAAGACGAGGGGAGAATAACAGATCCAAATTCTGCTGAACAAATATTTGGAGTTCTCGTTTGATTTATGCGGTAACGAAGAAGATTGGGGGAAAAAAGAGGGAAAGGTATTTAAAGCCTTTCGTCTGTTGTCTGATATTTGATCCTCATCAAGTAGGCTTCTCGCCTTTGATTTGCCGTTCAAAGCTTCCACCTTTTCGCGCTTGAGGTTTTCCTCTATCTACCTCTGGTTCATATCAGAAATTTTTGTGAATTAGTTTGCTTTATATTTTCTATCTTCATTTGGGAGAAAATGTATTTTCAATGGAATTGCTATGTCGTGGCTCTTATCTTCTAGGTTTTGGAAGATTTGAACTCATATTTTTATTGTCTGATTGTTGTTTGCCCCATTTATTCTTGTAGTGGTAGCATGGTTCTCTTTTTTGTTCCTTACTTGATTAGTGAAATTTTTTAATCTCAATAAATGTCACAAATTGTGAAATGATGTAAGCTAATAATTCTCAAATGCATTAAATTAATGACCGCATTATAGGTGATAGAATGACAGTTTATGAAACCTCAATTTGTGGATACATGATCTTAAATACTTTGCATTGCTTGGGTAGGCTTGCCTTGTTTTACTATGTGGGATAGAAATTTGTTTTGACTATTGTTTATCCGTTGTTTTGTGATGATCATGTAATTCTTGGTGGACTTCCCATCTGGGAAGTGTAAGGGAAGGAGATTTCATACTGCTGCAACTATTCAGTCTTTATACGACTATGTTGACTCTCTGGGTCACATAAAAGTTGATAATTACAGTTTGTTTGCAACTTCCCTCGGGTCGTGTATGCGATTTTAGTGAGTCTGTGTTGCTTTGTATTCAAGTCTTTGTAAAATAGGAGTAGCGTCTTTTGGAATTAGATATTCATCTTAAAAAAGCCTTGTATTTCAGTCTTTATAAAATATCGTCTTTTGGAATTAGATATCCACCCTCAAAAACACTTGCAAGTAGAACTTCAAATTCTACAATTTGAATATTCATTTCTACAATTTGAATATTCTCCAATTTGAATATTCATTTCTACAATTTGAATATTCATTTCTAATTACTATCAATGAGGCCCTTCAAGCCTTTTATCACTATATCAAGTGCTCCAAATCCACTTACCTACATTCTTCTACAGTTATATCTCCAACACAGTTTCATGAGCACGAAACTCCGCTCCAACACAGTTTCATGAGCGCAAGACTCCATGCGTGCACGGAGCACCCAACTAGTAATTCATATATAGTAATCAAAGGATAGGAATGATATGATACCAACACTTTCACCGCGTAGCCGATCAAAAACTTTTATACCACGTATAGCTCTAACAAAATGGTACCCAATGAGATACCAACATGTATATAGTCTTTCCATCTGTAGGACCAAATGAGTGTGCCAAATTAAGGCTCCGTTTGTTTCGGGCGGAAACTTTTTTTATAAAACTTTTTCTAGAAAAGAAAATGTTTTCCAGTGTTTGGTTGTGATTTGAAAACATTTTCTAGAAAATATTTTTCATTGTTTGGTAGACATGGAAAATCACTAATATGAGAAAATTACCAAAATCCAGCAAGATTGAGAAATGAGATGCAAAGAAAAATAAAAACTAGATTAACCTCAATTGTAATAAACCTCATAACTTTATTTTAGCAAGCAGACACTATCCCCAAGATGCTAGTCCACCCAAAATTAGAAAAAGACCAAACTTCAAAGTACCCAAAGCACGAAAACATACTACCAAAATACTAGAAACAGAAGGCATAAATAGAGTTCAAAGTTCAAAGTTCATTCCATAGCTCGTCAATTACAATACCAAAATACCCAAAATACTCAAACTCACGCATTCATATTAAAGAAACCCTCCAACCATGCCCTTCGGAGCCTCGCACTCTTGACCATAAACGCCTTCGCCACCTTTTCGTTTTCAACCAAATGGTCAAATGCTGAGGCAAGTGTAAATTCATCGAACCCTTCTGTCTTCATGACTTCAGCATAGAGGTCTTTCACATCAAGCCGATCATCACTGAGTTTCTTGATCGCCAAAGCAACTTCTCCAATTTGTGCTATTAACTTGTCATAACCCTCATTCTCATCACGACTCCTCTTTCTGTGAGGCCTTGCTTGAGTTGGAGCCTCACTTGAAGATGCTGTGCATTTCCCTTTTGATACCTCGGCGACACCGAAATCAATAGAGTCTGATTCAGCAACTGTTTCTTCCTCTATATCATCAAATGACTTTGCAAATTGACCTGTTGCCATGTCTTTCCCAACAACTAATGCCATCTCATCACACATCTCAATTTTCTTATTAAAAAATGCCTCATGTTGAGGGTGTGCCTATTAACAAGAAAATAAACAAGCAAAACCCATACATATATTAGAAAGAAACAAATGATGCATAACTTAAAAACAACATGTCGACTAGTGTAAATTTCATACCGCAATGTACTCATTAAACACAGTCTCGCCACAGGTTATCATTCTCAAATTATCATCCCATCCAAACCCACTTTTCATATAACGAAGATCGGAAATGATAAATATCATATGCCGAAAACATATTGGAACAGACTAAAGTGTTAAAACATATTGGAACAGACTAAAGTGGTTCCCAGACCAAAAAACAGAGCAGAACTGCACCTATATGACACAACTCTTATACCCCTGAAGCCATATGAACACATTGTGGCAAACAAAACTCACCCTAGACTGACACTCACATGATTGGTTTTTAAATTAAAACATGCGGGTTCGGATCTCAAAGACTAAACAAACATTGACATGTACTTGATTCATTAGACATATAATCAGTACAGCTAAAAAAAAAATGTTACAGTTTGTTTTAATCAAATCTCATCATCTGCTGCAAGTGAAGCTGTGTTTCGATGTTGTATTTTTTGTCACAATTTGGGAAGGCTATAAAAAGTAAGATTCTACTTTGCACTTCACTTCGCAAAGTAGAATTTCGTACTATTGTTTCTTCCCCAAATCCAGGAACCAAACATAGCATCAATTCTGGAATTAATAAAAATTTGGTTGATCTTTACTCTTTAATATGAGAAGCATCACTCGTTGTACTTTCAAAATGATCATGTGCATAACATTCGATGGACTCAAGTACCCATGTTTAATATTGGTATGAAGTATAATTTCATGCAAAGATTCAAGAACCCAGAGATAGTAGATAATATTCATCACTTCTATTGGTAATTGGGTCTACTAGGTCAGGTGTCATAGATCATACAACGATACAATGCATAATATGTTAACTTATGCATAGCTCAGCAGTAAACTTGTATGCTAAATATGCGAAATGAAAGCAAACTGTAACATTTATGGCTCATCTTCAGATGGGGCTGTTTATGTGTAACGACGCCGATAATAGTGGACTATCTTCGGCTACAAACCAATCTCTCAGCCATCAGCTCTCCGCATGATAACTCTAGAGACAAACGGAAATTTGCGTCTCTACCGCTGGGATAACTACCTCAATGGGTCGCGCCAATGGGTCCCTGAATGGGAAGCCGTGTCAAACTCTTTGTAGCATTGCAGGTGTATGTGGAAATGGGATATGTAATTTGGAGAACAACATGACAAACTCATCCTGCACTTGCTTGCCAGGTTCTTCGAAATCAGGAACTCTAGGGCCTACTACTGGGTTCAGTTTATGGACTTCGTGAGGAAAATGCCTACTGCTGGGTTCTGAGAAGTTTGGATTTGGGGGATTCGAGGACACCGGCTCAACCCTGTTTGTGAAGGTCGAGTCTAATCGCTCATCAAACCCAGAAAGCAACACGAGAGGGCATGGGGATTCAAAAAATAGTAGCTCTAAGGCCCCTAGCAAATTATCAAACAGTTGGTGGGCACACTAAAAGAAGATTGAACCATACAATGAAATTTCAAACCCAAGCACATTAACTTCAAACTCAACCCATATCTATAAACTAACATGTTTCCAACAAAAAAAAAAAATCAATCAATCAATTGGTGCTAATCAATCAATCTCAGTTGAGATTTTTGCATTCCTACACACAGCCAACCACGACATTCGTCAATTTGCATAAAAACAAACAACAAACACCATAGTCAAATTAGTTTAGGCCATAGGAATTCTCTGTACATCACGTAAGTCGTACTACATCCTTGAAACAGAAAGTCAAGAGCCTCTAGAAAGCAGAAACCACTTCACCGACTATCTTCTCAACTAAAAACATTTCAAAAACCCACTCGAACTCGAGAAAACAGATAATAGCACCACATAAACACCAACAACGAAAGAGAAAACCCTAAAACATCAACAACAGAAAAATCATCCACTCCATATGATTATAGGGAACTAATCGTAGATCAAACAGTGCGTCGAAAAATTTGAGCAAATTAAGAGAGAGAGAGAGAGAGAGAGAGAGAGAGAGAGAGATCACCTGTGCCGCGGAGTCGGGACATCCGTGATTCCCAGATTGGGGCCGATCGGGGCAGAGGCAATGGCTGGTGGAAATTGTTTTCCCCCTCTGAAATTCAGAAAACATTTTCAAGGCCTCTTATTTCATTTTCCTTTTGACTTTTTTATTTTGAAAAAAGTTTTCCATTGAATTTTCTTTTTTGTTGTACCCAAACACCGGAAAATATTTTTCATAAAAAATATTTTCCTAGAAAACATTTTCTGCCCGAAACAAACGGAACCTAATAATAACAATTTACTCGATGACCAGAGCCAGCAGGACGAAGCAATTAGATAAGAAATTCATGTCTTAAGATCCTGTAGATATATAACCGATTCAATTGAATAACTTAGCATCATACAGGGTTGTCTTCATTGCTCAATGCAGAGTTAGGCAGTTCATGGCTCTCTTTATTGGTATTGAGAGACAGCTCTATTCGCTTCCATTTTGAACACTGAGTAAGCAACAAAAGGCTAATGGCTTGACAAGACAGGCCGCAGACAAGTCCCAACCACAAGCCCTTTGAAAAAATGAAGCATGAAAATAAGAAAGTTGGTCAATAGAACAACCAAAAAAAAAAAGTTGCAATTAAGTAGTTCGTGTGTGTGTGAAATTGCATTTACCTCAGCATATAGTTTGCGTTTGAACCCAAGAAAGATGGAAATAGGCGTCCCAATGCAGTAAAATGTGCCTAAGTTTATGTATACTGCCAAGTGCTGCCACCCACACCCTCTAGCAACCCCTGCGAAATATGACATACTTGACTAAGAAAAGGAACACCATTTGATGTACACTGAATGCACACCGCATTGTGTGGCATCTATTTTGGGATTCCACACAAATTGCCGGAGCCACTCAACTTATTCAAAATATATTTTTAAGAATCTATGTTAAAAATCAGCTAAGTCAGTTATCGATAAGAGGCTTAGTTTCCTGTAAGAAAATTGAGTAAATAACTAATTAAGCCTCTACGGATATCCAATCGAGTTGATTTTTTTACAGGGATCCTTACAAAAAAAAATTAAATAAATTCAACAGTTTCGATCATTTGTGTGGAACCCCGAGATGCGCTCCACACAATGCGTTGTGCGTTGGTGTACCCATAACTTTCTTGCAGGTTTAAAGAAGAGCAGAACATGTTGATGCCATTTTGACACCCTGTGGACGCTCGGTTTCGGGCAGGCAGATCCACCAGTTTTTGGTTGAAGAAGGTGATCCGGAAAAAGGAAAATTTAGAGTCGCCACCCGGGGTTTAATTTTTTTTTAAAAATGTTAAGTACCCGAGAAACCGTTCAGAAAAAATAATGACTCTTGTGCCGCTGAAAAAGGGTTTGATCTATGAAAGTTAGAGATTTTTGGGGTTGGGAGCCAGGTTACCCGCGAGGAAGGTTTTGTTCGAAAAATGCACCCCGCGTGCCCAGAATTTTCCGGTCTTTACTAAATCTTTATGGGATTATTCTTTGAAAGATTTCATTGAAAACTTTATTTCACATAAACGATATACCATGAAATAACAAGCTTAAAACAAACAAATAATAACGATAAATCGAATAACACGTAATTAAACACATAAATGCGAGAAAATTAACTAAGAAGGGGTATAAGTGTAATAACAAAAGGTAAAGGGGGTAAAACTGCAATTTTACCCTCTGGTTTTTCGAGAAAACAAAGCATCGGTTTCGGAAAAACAGAGCATCTTCCAATGACACCGTACGGTATTCAATATTACGCCGCGCGGTGCAATTAGGACGCCGTACGGCATCCCTGTACAATGTATTTTTCAAAAAAAATCCTCACTTTTGTCCGATTAAAACCCACTTTGTTTTTGGCATGAAAATCACACTATTTATTGACAAAAGTGAATTTGGAAAGTGGCTTTGATGAAGGAATGTACCTCTTTTTTAGGGGTGGTATCCCACAACAATAAACAGTGCCGCGCGATACTTGCCCGAGAGGTTGAAATCTTTATTGAAACCTTTCCATTCGGGCTCGAGAAAGAGCTATGAAGCTCTCCTCAAGCCCAATGGAGACCCCCTCGGAAGAGTGCAACGATTTGAATACAGATATGTACCTTGGATTTGCCCAGTTACAACGAAATCTTTGAAATGGATCGGTTTAGAGGATGGGAATGAGGTTATATGGTTATATATCGAGGGTTTGAAGATGATTTTGACAACACAATAAGGGATGAGAAGTTTTTGTTTCCTGGGAGTAATTTTTCCGAGAATTCGAGAGTCTGTCCGTCGTCCTTTTGTTTCACATCTTATATAGACGAAGTTTTGAACGATTTCATCATTCGCGCTCATCAATGAACGGCATCATTTGCGAATATCATGATTTCACCGAATATCATCATCCGTTTTCTGAGCTGCTGAGCGATCGCGGGAATCCTGTTGATGGGACAAGGAACGCCGTACGGTGTCCAAGGTGTGCCGTACGGTGCATAGTATAACACCGCACGGTGCAAAGAGGTTTTCAAGCCGTACGGTTTAGGGGTTCAGGCCGTACGGTTCAGGTGAGGTTTGGGTTTTTGGCTTTTTTTTTTTATCCATCCGATTCAAGTAACCGTTCTGAGGTACATTTCGCGCTTTCTTTTCATCATCGGGGATGCACAAGTTATCGAAATTGGGGTGTCTACACACCCCATTTTTGTCCACCGCAAAATGTGCAAATCAGTCTATGGTTTGATAAAAGTAATACGAGAGCGAATAACGATTTAAACAGCTAAACAGTAATTTCTAAATAATAAAGGACAAATTGGTGAAAAAGTAGAGAGGATTTAAACCTGATAATACCCCTTGAATGGAATCAAGTATGATAGAAATAGTAAGGAAATGGCTCAAAGAAGCAAATTTCTTGATGATTGTTGAGCTATCACTGAAGAAACCAGCCCAAATCTTATGACCACAGGCTAAAGCCGATACAACAATAAGACCAAGAAAGAGAGAGAGCATGACACTGACACGAAAGGCGTGCTTAGCCCTACCTGGATTGCCAGCTCCCAACTCATTTGACACCCTTGTGCTGTAACATAAAAGCTTTGGTTATGCAAGATGGAGGGGCAGAAAAAATTTGAATATATTGCAAATTTAAGTAGCAAAAATCAAGTTATTGGTAAGTAACCTTGCAGAAGCACTGAGACTATAAGTGATCATGTAGGCTATAGCTCCTGTATTTACACTGGAAATAAAAACCAACAAAAGACTTTAGGGCCAAACATATTGAACAATTTAGGAAAAGATACTTCACAAAAAACCATACGCAAGTTCTATCAAAGGAAAATGATTTTTAGATGGAAAAAATTTAGAATCTAATTATGACAAATTTGTTTAGGTGCCTTCACGTGGAACCCTAATCGCCCTATGTCTACCAAAATTCTGGCCCCGGCACTATTTCGTGAATCCCACCATGTGACCAATCGAAGCTAGCTGAAAATAGTCAATTTCCACCTAATTTTTGTGGATGTGTTACAAGTCTATCACTGGTAAAAATAGTAAGTTAAAATCTTTTTCTAATTATTAATCTCTTCGCGACATCATTCTTAGGAAAAATTGTGTAACAAGTTTTTGTGAAGATAACATTTCCTTAGCATCAATAGCTCATAGGAGAAAGAGATCAGAGGAGAACCCTTACCACATTGCAATCAATGGAGTGGTAATTACTGGATTTGGCATTAATCCCGCCAGAAATATCAGCAGCTCAAAAGCCAAATACTCCAAGCTACGGCAACAAAATTAAAAGGAGACAAATAATGCAAATTTAATTTCTCAAAACTTAAAAGTTCCAATTCACAGATTTGCTTTCGTTTGCATATTGGAAATTTACCCTACAAAAGCTAAGCATAAAAACTAAAGAGATGATTCCATAAAAATACTTTAACTTACCAGACCATAGCTGCAGAAGGGAGAGCCAATCTCAAAGTGATAAAAAACTGATTTAATGACTCAACAACCAAAAATCCATTCCAAGTATGCTTCAATTTCTTCGAGATACGAATGTATCCGGCCAGCATAACCACCGCGATCCACAACGAAATTGAAACTGCCAATGCAGACCCCTTGAAGCCAAGAGGCGTCAAGTGAACCAAAACATAGGTGATTCCAATGTGAGCAACCAATGAGAGCACAGAGCAGAACACTAATGGCACGACAACGCTCTGCGTCTGAAGAAACCTCAACATGTTTTGCAAAAATCCAAAGGCAAATAGTGCCGGGATTAGATACCTCATGTACAGAGCTGCGGCTTTTGAAATTTGTAGATCTTGGTGGAGTAGAATCAGAATTGATTCCAAAAATAACCAGGAGATTGATATGAAGACAGAGCATAATAGTGAAATGAGACAAGATGCTTGTAGGTATATTCCCATCATCCTGTACAATTTTGCTCCATATCCTTGCCCACATAATGTTTCAAGTGCGCCACTTTGGCCGATCTGACTCACAGAAAAACCATTTACCTTTTACCTCAAATCATCTTAAATTTCGAACAGTTAATTAAGCTTCTGTACAAAATGCCGCATTAGATTTCTAGCTGCATCGATCGATACAAGCAGCGCTATGGCTAAGTGCCCTTATAGGTAAAACGAGGTCACTCAGTGGGTTATCGCCCAAGATTTTAAATATTGGTATCGGGATACGTAACGGTATTGGGGATACGGTCAAATATCTACTGATATCAGCCTGTATCGGACGGTATATCAGTATCGGTCTCTTGAAAGACTGCTACATATCAACTGATACGTCGCATATTGGCCAATATTTAAATCAGTTTGGCTTGGTTGATGGGGAGGCTAGCTAGCTAAAAGTCTCTCTTATGAAGTTCTTTGGGGAAATGGCTACAATACACACCCCTTAATTGAGTGTACCATATGCACCTATTGTATGGTTCAGATTGTGCCACCTCAATAGCAATCGTAACATTTTTTAGTTTTTCGTAACTTTTCAACAATATGTTTCTTAACATTTTCTATGATTCGTAATATTTTGGTGTCTCGTAACTTTTCAACAATATAATTCATAACATTTTTAACCTTTTGGTGTGTCTCGTAACTTTTATAATAAAAAAAAAATCGTAACTTTTACAAAAAAATTCGTCACTTTTATAGGGGTGTAAGAGCATCACTAGTGGTATACTCAAATATTACCACATCACATTTTGAGTATTCATTTAATGGGTTTATAAGTTTGAGTATCTACCTTTCTACAATGGTTCATTTGTGTCCATAATAAAAAAAATACTATTCACTCTATTTTTATTCATAAATTGGGCACAACTTTAAATTTGTACATATATTTTTTTTATAATATTAGTATCATTTAAAAGATATTCACAATACGTTTAAAATGAGATCAATCTTTAACATATTTTAGTAAAGATTAAAAATTGATAATTTCAAATTTTGAGAGAGTGCAAAAAAAATTGAGTTTTGAATTAAGTATTTGAAAAATGGAGAGAGAATGTTGTTACTTTTGATAGGGCGTGGTCCCCAAAATTTGGTTATTGAGGTTTGGTTATTGAGAAAGATTGGTAGTTTTGAGTATCCAAATGCCAAAAGTTGATTATTTGTAACAAATGTTGTTAACTTTGAGTATTTATCCAAATACCATTGTGAGCCTCTTTTGTGTATCAAAATACTTATCTTTGAGTATTTTTGTGTTTAAGTATACCACTAGTGATGCTCTAAGGGGTGTGTATTGTAGCATTTTCCTTCTTTCGGAGATAGACTTTGTTGTTTTTTTTGTGTTTCCTTAACTTGTTGGCTCCTTGCAAACATTTGTCCTTGACGTTTTTAGTTGTATTTTCATTTGCTTGTCTTGGGTAGTCCATCTTTGTTGGTCTTTCCTCTCTTGCAATGACTTTGCCACTGTAATGCCCTTTTAACTCGTTGTACTTCGTCTTTCCGGGTTAATAAAGTCATTTTTTGGCTATAAAAAAAACACGCGATGAAATATGAAATATGTCAACAGTGGCTTATACTAAGCTATGAAACAGTAATATTGATGTCGTTAATTAATTCAAGGGAAAATTTTCCCCAATTTCTACAAAATTTATGGTTACAAGATTCATGCATGTTCGTACGTAGCTACTATTGATGAAATGTCACACGTCAACCTTTATTTTTTGTGATATGAAAACGTAGATTGAAGTAAAAGAAATAATATTTGTAGAAAACTCGAGTGCGCGCTGACCAAAGCCACTTGTTTCCTTTGACTGCATCCTCGATTATAAAATGGAGAGGGTCGGAGTCTAGCAAATAGTATATAGTTTTGCTACGTGCACTAATATTTTTTGCGGATTTCCATTTCCGCCCGCTTAATCTTTGGATTTCACGCCAATAGCATAATAATTAAGGAGAGGAGGACAAACGACATTGGCATGAACTTGGAAATAACCAATGATAATATGCAAATAGAAACACCAAACATGCATTTACGACAGCAAGAACTAATTAAAGACTTGTTCCACTAAGCTGATTTTTTGGTTTTTTAGATTTTGTTAGTCGATGTATATGAGAAGAATGATCAGTTTCATAAAACATCAAAAAAACAATAATCCTCTTAGAGGAAAAGGGCTTAAGTGCGATGCCCATAAAAAGTTTGTCCAATGTACACTTCCTCTACTGACAGGTTTTTTTGTTTTTTGGGTCCAATATGCTAAAAGGTTATATCCAAATTTGTTGTTATTTTTTGGGGTCAGGTCAACTTATGTGCACAATAATTAAATGTGAGTAACTAATTCGATAGTTCGAAACCTAATTAAAATTGGAACAAAGCTCCGTATAAGCAGTCCCAAAAAGCGTTGGCAATCCTTTGGAGGTTTCTACCAAAATTTCATACTCCATCTGTTCCAAATTACTTGTCTCTCATGCTATTTTGGGGTGTTTTAAATTGTTAGTCCTCTTTGAAAATTCAAAACAAAATTTATTCAATCTTCCAAAATTACTCATTTCCCAACAACCATCATTTCATTCAAAAGTTGAAAATACAAGGGTATTGTTAAAAATTAAGGAACTAATATGTTTAACGTGAATGCATTTATTGAACACAGTAATTGTATATCTGCTTAAAAAGTTAAAATTTTCAAAAGTGACTAGCAATTTAGAACGGATGAAGTATTTTGATTGGAATATTCAGATTTTGATCGCAAGGCCGACTTCTTTTGGTGCCATACATTGTAGAATGTACATGTGTAGTAATAACATTTTCCAACGGCTTTCGAATGTTATTGACACAAATAAATACCATAAAAATCTAGCTCCATCCGTAATAGAGAGAGAGAGAGAGAGAGATACCATGAAAGCATAGCCGGTGACGGTGGCCCATGAGTGGGCAAGGTTAGAGCCTGCAAGCTCGAGGTCTCCGAGGTGGCCGGCGAACATGAGAGCCACAACCGGAATCAAGTAATATGATACATTTGTAATAATCATAGGCAGTGCATACAAAACCTGCTTCTTGATCTCTTCCAAATCCACCACCTTCTTCCACCACCCATCCTCTCTTTCTCCCTCTTTCTCCTCATTTACTTCTATTTCTACTTCTACTTTGGGAGAGCCATTTATCAGCGTTCTATCTTCTGAACTGTGGGAAGTTTTTGGAGAAGTGATCTCCTTCTCTTTTAGGTCTGGTGCTTCTGTTATTTTCATTGTACTATTCTTTTCTGCTTTTTAATTTGTACTGAGAGAGGAGGCGGATATATACACGCGGTGAAAGAGAAATAAAAACACTAGGCTGCAATATGATGACAAATGTGGTAAGTCACTACTAATTAAATGGAGGAATGACTTCAGATGAGATTCATCATATCTGGGTAGCAGGCCCTTTCTCGGTCAAACCGACAAACACAACGCACGGAGAACAATAAAGAAAAGAAACGCACGAAGAACAATAAAAAAAAGAAAGAAAAAAAAAAAGAAACAAAGGTTACAATAGGATGACAATGTGGATATATAGTCACTACTATTATCTACGTGCAAGGTATATCAATCAGGGGCGGAGCCAGGAGTTGTTTCTGGCAGTGGGGTCAACAACTCAATTATCTACAACGCAGATAAATATTGTCTCTTATCTAATTTTTATTGGATGTATTCTCTTTTATTCTTTTCCCCTCTCTCTTGTATTTATTCTTATATTTCCGTGTTTTTCTTCTCTCGATATACCCTTCGTCGAGTTATTAATAAATTTTTTATTACCGATCAAAAAAATATATTGTGCTAGATAATCAGAAAAGAAAAAAATATATACATTCAAATGCAAATAGAAAAGTAGTTAACTAGATAAGTACTATTCACAGCCATATATATATTTCGTTTACGGTTGACCCAAGAAATTAGTAATTACGTGGCAATGCTAAAAAAAAAGTATTAGTTATCTAAAGAAATTACAATAAATCACAAAGAGTTCTCGGTATGATAACATACGATCGCATCACCAACTATTTTAATTCGCTACAGAGTGTAAACAATTAACAATTAACTCTCGATGTGATAACATACTATCGCATCACCAACTACTACAAAGTGTAAACAATTAACAATTAACTCTCGGTGTGATAACACACTATCGCATCACCAACTATTTTAATTAGCTACGGATTGTAAACAATTAACTTATTTTCTACAAATCTACAACTTTAATTCATAAATTTCTAGTGATTGATGACTTTGTTATGAGTGTATTCCAAACTAATCTGCTTAACTTCTACTCTAAGAATAGTTTAAAGAGAACACCTTGTCCCAAAATAAGCACTGGTTAATTCAATTTGAATTGAATAAAAAATTTGTTATGATAGATCATAACTAATTCTAAAACCCACATCAACCAAAATCATTCATGACAAAGCTCGACCCAATCATTCAGGTCACCGATGACTTTTATTATTGTGCGCTATTAAGAGAGAAGAAGTCCTCTTACACTTGTACTATTGTGTTGGTAGATTTCCGAAAATGCTAGAGGCACACAAACCAGTCACACCACAAACCACACCATACACATGTCGCGCTAAGAGATATAACACGTGGCAGTGGACCCAACAACTAATCTGACTAAAAAAAAAAAAAAAAAGGCTGAAATCATCTCTCTCTCTCTCTCCCCCAAGCCCAGTGCCCTCGCCTTCCCTCCCACCACTTCCACCATACCCACCACCATGGCCACTTCTGCTACCCTCATAGCCACAATCCAACCACTGCCCGTACTCTCCGCTTTCGTTCCCCTCTAATTTCTCCTCTTCCTCGTCTACTCGTTTCCGAATCCGGCGCCGACTAAATAGATCGGAGTCGGAATATTGGTCAGCTTCAACTTGTACATCATCAGAAAAATCTACACCGATCATTAGCGTTGACGAAAGGAGGTTTTGACATCAGGATCCATGTATTGTGGAACCAATTTCTTTATGCATTTTGGATCAAATTTCAGGGTCCCTAATTTGGAACAAGTTTCTAGAAGGACAATAACCTACAAGAACAGAAATTTACATGTGAGAAGCCCGCTATTTATACAGAAAATGTTAGCTAATCCCCATTTTGGCAATAACGAAAGGAGGTTTTGAACAATCTTGAAAACCCAGAAGATGAAGAATAAAAAAATTGGTGGGTACAGCTGAATCGAATAAACAATCCAGATCGGTGCACAGTAGATGAACTGGTGATGGTCGGGGATTGAGGAGGAATAGTTGTTAATGGAGGTTTTGCCGGCGCCGGAGTTGGAAACGAGGTCGACAAGGAAGGAGGAGGAGGTATAACAAGGAGGAGAGAGAAGATTGTATCATTTTTCATTTTCTTTTTAAAATTATAAAGGTGGGACCCACTGCCACGTTGGACCTGTGTGGTTTGTGGTGTGTCTGGTTTGTGTGCCTGTAGCAGGATTCGTAGATTTCAGGGTAATCTATAACTGGGAAAAAAAAATTCCAAAATTCCAGTGGGTCCGTGCCTACACTGGGCACACATTGCCTCCGCCTACTGGAAATATGATGACAAATGTGGTAAGTCACTACTAATTAAATGGAGGAATGACTTTCGATGAGATCTAGCATATCTGCATAGTGGGCCCTTTTTCGATTAAACCGAAGAACAATAAACAAAAGAAACGCACGAAGAACAATAAAAAAAAGAAAAAGAAAAAAAGAATCAAAGAATGCAACATGACAATGTGGATAGTGGAATGGCCGATCAAAGAAACAATTTAAATAGGGGAATGAATTTAGATTAGATCCACCATATCTGCATAGTGGCTTCTGTTAAGGAGTTGGCCAAACAAAGAAACAAGGAAATGGCAACAACAAACAACGTACGAAGAACAATTAAAAAAAAAAAACAACGTACGAAGAACAATTAAGAAAAAAAACATAGAATGTAAGTCACTGAGACTTTTAGTGGGGCCAACAACTCAATTACGTACTACACAGATATATATTGTCTCTTATCTATTTTTCATTTGTATTCTTTTTTATTCTTTAAATTAACTGCAGACTGAAAAGAGCACCATCACAAGAAACCCAAAATTTGGTCATTGCACAAAAGCTGAAAGATACAGTTCCAAAATATAGCACAAATAAAGCTGAAAGATCATCAAGAATTGGAACTACACTGGCCTTGTTGATGCTATTCACAAAGGGGAAGGCAGATGTTGAACTGACAAGGTTAGCACAAATACAGCGCCAATATTGAAGCTTACATGTCATATTTTAGAGATTAAACAAGCTTGGACAATAAAAGAATTATACTTTTGTAGCGTCCACGTTGTTCAGGCACACATCTCCATTCCGTCTAAAGAATTGCCTAGATCTCTTAACTGCTACTAACTCTTTCGAGGCCAGTCCATGCGGAGCTATGCTCCGGCTTTAATTCGCCTCCCGTTATTGGATGATGGGATTCGTCCCTAGGATTACGTAAGCTAAGCCCAAACACCTTAAAAGGAAGAAGAAGAATTGCTTGGCTGAGCGTCAGGCAAGGGCTTCATTTTAAATAGGTTTGACCCACCGAATATTCTTCAAGATTCATGTAGCTCGATGCAGTGTAACTTATCTTGCTGGTGTAAGACCTAATTGTTATCAAAAGAACAAATGTCTGATCTTATCGTGACGTTTTTTTTTTTATGCAAGCCTGGAAATTATATTAATATAGTTTATTTCTTTTGTTCTTGTAATAGTGTTATCTTATAATCGAGAATGAATAGTGGTTCTTATATTTCTTTTGTTCTTGTAATATTGCTTGATCAACCCCACACTGTTATTTGCACATTCAATGAAGCATGTAATCAAATCTTAATTCTCCAAACATAGTAGCAAATCTTTTCGTGTGTCTGACTTACGATAAACATGCTTAAAAAAATGCTTTCACAGGAAATGCATGTCTGCATGTCGCACAAATGCAACTACTCATGATATTAGTGGTTTTTATATTTCTATTTGTACGCACAAATTTTAACTGAATGCGAAAACATATTTTAAGTCCTATTTCCACATATATTTAAAAAGTACAAATGTATTCATAGAACTAGGTCATATTCATGAGATGTATTCATGAGATGTGGGATTGATCCTGTATTCTTTGTGAGAGGAGGTCATATTTAGTGGACATTATGTGAGAGGGAGTTGAGGGAGTTACGGACCCTTGGTCTCATGGCTATAGTTAAAAAAGAAGAGCGGGAGCGTGAGTAATTCAAGGGAGTTTGTAGCAAGAGCACATATAAGCCTTGGCACTTGATGTTTCTTCTTGTTACTAAAATATGAACTTGTGAACTCCATAGTTTACATACTGTTATGTTGACTTTGAGCCTAAATGGCTAATTTTCAAGTAGTTGCTGCAATATTCAAGTTCCAGGTTGCACTTAATCTTTGGAAAGTCTGATCCCGTACATTATTCTTGCTGTTACAGATGGGCCAATTCTGGGGTGTACTGTTGTACATTCGCTCTGTGTTCTAATTGTTCGATGTTGTAGTGTGTTGTTGTTGTTTGGTCCAAATCTGGGTTGGTGGTGTTCGTGGCAAATCTGGGTTTCTGTTGATATTTCATTCAGCTGGGTTTCACGTCAATCTGCTAGGCTATACCCCATTGATAATTTGAATGTTGATTGCTGAAGTCATGCATGATGCTGCTGTACTGGTGTACGAAGCTTGGTGGACTCATTTCATTAGGTTCGGGCCAGTTATGTTTCATTGTAATATGTCTATCCAACGAGGGATGTCCTTGGAAATTTTTTCTATCTGTCTAGAGCTTAATCTTTCCTTGGCTTTTGATTTGTATTAGCCAGAGTGTTGGCATAGGCCTATTATGAGGAGGCTGTCCTCATAACATGTTGTCATGATGCAAATCTCGTTCCGGATTAACTCATAGGTTGCGTTTAAGTGGAGATCGCTTAGTCAACTAGGTTCAGTAGCTAAGTTAGGGACATGTCTCACAGATTATCCCGTAGTGGTAGTCCATTCCCATGTAGGCAATGGCCATCCCTTTTGGTAGAGAGCTGATCTTCTTTGGTGCTTTTATTTTATTGTTTTAGCTATTATTCATTCAGATTCCCTTCTGGTTAATGTCGCGTTTTGATGTTATTCGCAGGATCCTCCTTTGGTGCTTTCGTTCTTCTGTTGGTGCAGGTAACCTTAGTTGTTTACTTGATGGTATGTCTATCTTTGGATCTAAAAGTACTCCAAGATCAAAAAAGGGTGAAACTGGCCGTATAATTTTCCATGTTAGTTTTAGTTGTCCCTCCATGAAATTTTCTTCAAAGGGAACATTAGTTTATTGCAAAAAGGCATAGTTGGAGGATTGATTAACTAAGAATATCTGAGTTGACAACAGATCTGAGTTTACAACAATGGTATATTGCAATGTGAAAACAAAATTTTCTTGTTTCTTCTAAAGCTTTAGGGTGCATCTTAGTTTGCTTTGTCTATTCATGAAATTTTTATTGGAGAGAATATTGAAGGTTTAAAAATTGCTTAAATCTTGGAAGCTTCAGTGTGATCTCCTGAAGGTTGGGATGATAAAAGCAGGTAAACAAAATGAACAGTCTCAATCATTGAAGTGAAGTAAGATTGCAAAAAAAAAAAAAAAAAACCTGGATTGTTCTGTGCAATCCATATAAAGCAATTAGAGAACAACTGAATTGCTTAATTTTGACTCAATAGCAAACTTAGTATGCATCATTATCAAAATTTAACCATGGTCACCAACTCCACTTAGTTAGCACACGACACTAAGCTGTCGATGGAAAGCAACCCACAGGCCCACACTTACGATTAAATGCAAAGCTAACTTTAAAACCCAATGCTAGAATTTTTTTTTGCACGGCGAAAAAAGAATTTCATTAAGAAAGATCCCAAATACAACAAATATCTAGGCAGGCACCAAACATGTAAGGCGTAGAGCAGCAAAACTAAGGACAGACCCCAGACTCGAAATCCCATTCCCACACATATCAAGATAGATCATTTTTTTTTATTTTTTTTATTTTTTTTACTGAACGGAGCTTGAAGAAAAGGAGTGAGCAGTACGTATCGCTCTTACCCAAGTCCACAGACACATTTTGTTAAAGACTTTTAGCTTAATGCCCAAGAACATTAAACCATGACATATCTGCAGGATGTAAATTAAGAGTGAGCAGGGATTGGATTAATTCTCATATGAAGTAAAACCTTCAATCATGCTAGACATTTGAAGTGACCTTCAGTCAATTTTTCCAATCTGCCCTGATTATACATCAATGTTTATCTGTAGAATTCCTTTATCATCTGAATGTTGAAGAGGCTATTAAGGTGGCCAAGGACAGTGAAATCTCGACTCTTCTTGGGCATACAAGAGTTACTATATTTTTCCTCTCTTTTTTTCATTGATATCCTTGAGTTAGTATGGAGTCATGTGGAGAACCATTTGAATTAATCATTACTTTTATAAGCTCCCTTTTGAGTTTATAGTCAAGGGAGAGCATTTCGTAGAACTTATTGAGCTAAATTGATTTCAGATTTGGGTTCATTAAGCTCCCTTTTGAGTTGATTGGAGCGCAAAAAGTTACAGTTTGCTTCAATCAGTCTTGAAGTCATTCATCTACGTTTTTAATGATTTTTGTATGGCCTAGATTGTTATTAGTAGTGTGTCCTCTCTTGAAGGTGTTGCAGGCCAGATTCAAACTAATGACATCACTAAGAGAGTGAATAGGAAGTGTCCGTTGCTGTTTTTGGAATCATTAACACCCGGTGTTATGTTTTGGTTGGAGTCTTTTGGTTTAGAAAATCCCTATTTGATGCGGCCTGCATTTGATGGTCAAAGGGAAGGGGCATCTTCGATACTAAAACTTGGTATGCCATTTGGGTCTACCTTTTGGGTTATAAAAACAGCTACCTCTTAATGCGGTCTACATTTGATGCAGTCTACCTTTTGGGTCTACATTTGATTTTGTCTACGTTTTGGGAACGAAAGAGTGATCTATTGAATTCTTTGTATGTGTCTAGGTCATGCCACTCAGCTTTGTTTCCTCTATGCAGAGAAGGTTAGAGTAGTAGGTGTGATTCTGGAGAGAAGCTGAAGGGGTGATCATTCTTGCTTTCGGACTCGCGTGAAAATGTGATCTTGGGCAGAAGTTAAATGGTGAAAGAGGAGGTCTTATTGATAGCTTTATGTTAGATATTAAAAGAGCGGATTATTATTCAGATGTTAATGTCCCTTTGTTGTGACTTTTTTTTTTTTTTTTTGTGAAGTGCCTTTATGCACAATTGAATGTATAGTTAATGTGCCTTCGTTGTGACATCTTCTTACTATATCATTGTTCATTGTAATGGCATTAGGACCACTAAATCATAAAAATAAATTTAACAAATACTAAATTTTAGTAATAAAACTATTTCATAAAAAAAAATAGGGCTAAAATTCGGGTCGTTACATAACAGCCAAATGCATCCATATCATATCATCGGCTTCAAACATATTACCGATATAAACAGCATGTAGTTAGAATATAAAGAGAAATTCATATTAATCTTTCTTTACAGCATTATTTCCCCTTGCTTGTTTCCCGACTTTAATTCAATACTTAACTTCCCCCTTTGCTCCACTGCCCGGTCAGAGACGGCTAGACCTACATGAAAAAGAGATAATTCAAGCTTAGTATAAAAAAGCTAATGAATTTCAAGCGAGTTGATCTCAAAAGAGTTTTAATCGATCCGATCATGGCTTGAATTTTTAAAAATCGTAAGTTGAACAAGTCGAGTTCCAAAATTAAAATGGATTAATTTTATTATAATTAAAATAAATAATTGTAACGGGGACGATTAACGAAATCAATTCAGCTACAACGGCCATGGCTCCAAAATAAAATTCCAAAAATATTTTGGGGAAAATTCATGGTATGTATTGTGTGTTATGTTATCTAATTTTGTAGGTAACAGAGTTGAGATCAAAGCTCGGGGAGGAAAATACAAAGAGCAATCACCCTGTTCAAGAAGCAACTCTACTGTTGGAATCCAAATCAACATTTCAGAGCAGACCAACTCAGATTACGAAAACCCGATAAGTGCGAATTCATTAGAGATCAAAGATGGGTTTTCTCATTGGTGGTTTGAAGATGAGAAAGAGATGCCCTGTTCTATCTCACATGCTTTTCGCAGACGACTCCTTGATTTTTATGGAAGCAAAGCCCCAATCCTGTACCAATTTCATGGACCTAATGAGCAGTTACAGTGAGGCTTCGGGTTTGTCACTCAATATTCAGAAGTCCAATATCTTCTTCTCAGCTAACACGAAGGATTCTACAAAGGCTGGAGTGAAAAACATCTTGAAAATGGAGGAAATGGGGGAATCTACACAGTATGTGGGGCTGCCTGCCTTCTGGGGAAAATCAAAAAAGGAAGCATTGGGGTACTTAAAAGATAGAATTATGCGAAAGACCAAAGGTTGGAGCAACATTCATCTGAATCAAGCAAGCCAAGAGGTACTCATCAAATCTGTTCTTCAGTCTATTCCTCCGTATTCACTGATGTGTTTCAAAATTCCTCTTTCTATTGCTACTAGTTTGAATTCTATTATTAGCAACTTTTGGTGGGGAAGCTCTGATACTAATCGTAAAATCCACTGGGGTGCGTGGTATAAATTGACTGATCCTAAGAGTATGGGGGGCATGGGTTTTAAGGATTTTGTGGCCTTTCATGTGGCATTACTTGCCAAGCAATTCTGGCGCCTAATCGAGTCCCCTAATTCGCTTTGGGCAAGAGTCCTTAAAGGACTATATTTCCCCAAAAAAACATGGAAGGAGGCTGCGAGAGGCCCGAAACCGTCCCAGGTATGGACGAGTTTGTTAGAAGGGAGGCGGTTATCCTTGAAGGGACCCAATGTATATATAAAATTGGGGCGGGGCATATCTCCCCCCTAACCCTACCCGAACCCGGTCGGGTTTTTAAAATTTTGCCCCTTACCCTACCCGTTACCCAAAAAATTTGAGAAAACCCACCCCATCTGGGGCGGGTATGATTGCCAAGCCTATTGGAGGATCCGCTTTGTGGAGACCTTGCAAAAGTGACAAGAAGAGAGGATGTTGGTGAAATTTTGCAGATTTGTTGGGCTATTTGGAAGGCTCGTAGCAATTATATCTTTAGCAATAAACTCTCAATCCCAGAAAGATGTTATCGTTCAAACTCAAATGGCCAGCAAGGATTTTCACTATAAACCTATAATTAACTAACAATCTCAAAGAATAACAATGTAATTAAGAAGTCAATTAAAGAAATCTCACAAGAAGTTGAATGTTCCCATTTCATTTGTTCTAGCAAACTCATTTGTTGAATATAAGAAGGGGGCAATGGCTAACAATGGGACAAAGAGAGAGAGAGAGAGAGAGAGATTGATTTACCAGAATTCACGAGTAAAAAACATGCCGATGCCATGATTGTCCGCGAGGAGTCTATGGGCCTTGGCGGCCATCTCCGCCGTTACTTTTGCAGCCTCGGCGGCTGCCGCCCTTTGCTCGTCGGCCGCTCGGGCGGCCTCCGCCGCCTCTCGAGCGGCGACTTCAGCTGCCGCTGCCAACCTCTTTTTGAAGCTGAGGTACTTAAAAGCTGAGGTACTTATGGATGGTGAGGATCTAGGTTGGTCAATAATAATTGCTAGAGGTGTCAAACGTGCGTGCCGTGCCGTGCCGTGCCATTCAACTTCTGTGCCAACCGTGCTTCGTGTCGTGCCTATTTACTTCATCGTGCCATGGCATGCCGTGCCAACCGTGTTACATGCCATGCCGTGCCGTGCCCATTTACTTAATCGTGTTGTGCCGTGCCGTGCTTTTTTGAAGTCGTGCCGTGCCGTTGACTTACTCGTGTTGTGCCGTGCTGTGCCGTTCCTTTTTTTATGCAAAACCACATTAAATCCAAAATAATACCATATTGCATTGAGAGAGAGGCGATTACCAGAAATCACAGGTGAAGAGTACCGTGGCGCTAGAATCCTAGCTCCCGATGATGCTGGCCACCTCAGCCTTCTCAGCCGCAGCTGCTGTTGCCTCGGCGGCTACCGCGGTGTGTTCCCCCGCCACCTTGGCGGCATCCGCCGCCTCTCTCGCCGCCAGTTCGGCGGCCCTTGCTCGCATCTTGTGGTACCGACAATAGCAAAGCGTTACCCACAATGCAGCCAGAAAAACAGCGATGGTGAGACACCCTAACCCAAACTCAACACCGGTATGCATTTCGTTGATTTTTGTGTTGAGAGAGAGAGAGAGAGAGAGAGAGAGCGAGAGAGAGAAATAGAGTTTGAAGATTTTCTCACATTTAGCAACTTGAAAAAAAAAATCTCACATTTAGCAACTTGAGTGCGACCTTTGCCGAATTTTTTGCTAATACTAGTCAGAATCAACGCACGTCACTCTTTGCCCACTTATGATCATCTTTTGGATACTTATGGATGGTGAGGATCTAGGTTGGTCAATAATAATTGCTAGAGGTGTCAAACGTGCGTGCCGTGCCGTGCCATTCAACTTCCGTGCCAACCGTGCTTCGTGCCGTGCCGTGCCTATTTACTTCATCGTGCCATGGCATGCCGTGCCAACCGTGTTACATGCCATGCCGTTCCCGGTCGAGTTTTTAAAATTTTGCCCCTTACCCTACCCATTACCCAAAAAATTTGAGAAAACCCACCCCATCTGGGGCGGGTATGATTGCCAAGCCTATTGGAGGATCTGCTTTGTGGAGAGCTTGCAAAAGTGACAAGAAGAGAGGATGTTGGTGAAATTTTGCAGATTTGTTGGGCTATTTGGAAGGCTCGTAGCAATTATATCTTTAGCAATAAACTCCCAATCCCAGAAGATGTTATCGTTCAAGCTCAAATGGCCAGCAAGGATTTTCACTATAAACCTATAATTAACTAACAATCTCAAAGAATAACAACGTAATTAAGAAGTCAATTAAAGAAATCTCACAAGAAGTTGAATGTTCCCATTTCATTTGTTCTAGCAAACTCATTTGTTGAATATAAGAAGGGGGCAGTGGCTAACAATGGGACAGAGAGAGAGAGAGAGAGAGATTGATTTACCAGAATTCACGAGTAAAAAACATGCCGATGCCATGATTGTCCGCGAGGAGTCTATGGGCCTCGGCGGCCATCTCCGCCGCTACTTTTGCAGCCTCGGCGGCTGCCACCCTTTGCTCGTCGGCCGCTCGGGCGGCCTCCGCCGCCTCTCGAGCGGCGACTTCAACTGCCGCTGCCAACCTCTTTTTGAAGCTGAGGTACTTATGGATGGTGAGGATCTAGGTTGGTCAATAATAATTGCTAGAGGTGTCAAACGTGCGTGCCGTGCCCTGCCATTCAACTTCCGTGCCAACCGTACTTCGTGTCGTGCCGTGCCTATTTACTTCATCGTGCCATGGCATGCCGTGCCAACCGTGTTACATGCCATGCCATGCCGTGCCGTGCCCATTTACTTAATCGTGTTGTGTTGTGCCGTGCTTTTTTGAAGTCGTGCCGTGC
Organism: Vaccinium darrowii; assembly: GCA_020921065.1. NCBI lineage: Eukaryota > Viridiplantae > Streptophyta > Magnoliopsida > Ericales > Ericaceae > Vaccinium > Vaccinium darrowii. Next base: position 7,425,118 of record CM037154.1, read on the forward strand.
CGTTGACTTACTCGTGTTATGCCATGCTGTGCCGTTCCTTTTTTTATGCGAAACCACATTAAATCCAAAATAATACCATATTGCATTGAGAGAGAGGCGATTACCCGAAATCACTGGTGAAGAGTACCGTGGCGCTAGAATCCTAGCTCCCGATGATGCTGGCCACCTCGGCCTTCTCAGCCGCAGCTGCTGTTGCCTCGGCGGCTGCCGCGGTGTGTTCCCCCGCCACCTTGGCGGCGTCCGCCGCCTCTCTCGCCGCCAGTTCGGCGGCCCTTGCTCGCATCTTGTGGTACCGACAATAGCGAAGTGTTACCCACAATGCAGCCAGAAAAACAGCGATGGTGAGACACCCTAACCCAAACTCAACACCGGTATGCATTTCGTTGATTTTTGTGTTAAGAGAGAGAGAGAGAGAGAGAGCGAGAGAGAGAAATAGAGTTTGAAGATTTTCTCACATTTAGCAACTTGAAAAAAAAATCTCACATTTAGCAACTTGAGTGCGACCTTTGCCGAATTTTTTGCTAATACTAGTCAGAATCAACGCACGTCACTCTTTGCCCACTTATGATCATCTTTTGGATACTTATGGATGGTGAGGATCTACGTTGGTCAATAATAATTGCTAGAGGTGTCAAACGTGCGTGCCGTGCCGTGCCATTCAACTTCCGTGCCAACCGTGCTTTGTGCCGTGTCGTGCCTATTTACTTCACCGTGCGATGGCATGCCGTGCCAACCGTGTTACATGCCATGCCGTGCCCGGTCGGGTTTTTAAAATTTTGCCCCTTACCCTACCCGTTACCCAAAAAATTTGAGAAAACCCACCCCATCTGGGGCGGGTATGATTGCCAAGCCTATTGGAGGATCTGCTTTTTGGAGAGCTTGCAAAAGTGACAAGAATAGAGGATGTTGGTGAAATTTTGCAGATTTGTTGGGCTATTTGGAAGGCTCGTAGCAATTATATCTTTAGCAATAAACTCCCAATCCCAGAAGATGTTATCGTTCAAGCTCAAATGGCCAGCAAGGATTTTCACTATAAACCTATAATTAACTAACAATCTCAAAGAATAACAACGTAATTAAGAAGTCAATTAAAGAAATCTCACAAGAAGTTGAATGTTCCCATTTCATTTGTTCTAGCAAACTCATTTGTTGAATATAAGAAGGGGGCAGTGGCTAACAATGGGACAGAGAGAGAGAGAGAGAGAGATTGATTTACCAGAATTCACGAGTAAAAAACATGCCGATGCCATGATTGTCCGCGAGGAGTCTATGGGCCTCGGCGGCCATCTCCGCCGCTACTTTTGCAGCCTCGGCGGCTGCCGCCCTTTGCTCGTCGGCCGATCGGGCGGCCTCCGCCGCCTCTCGAGCGGCGACTTCAACTGCCGCTACCAACCTCTTTTTGAAGCTGAGGTACTTATGGATGGTGAGGATCTAGGTTGGTGATAAGCACACAAATATGTAAATATTTGTGAGCTTAAGTCCTCAAGTTTGATCTTATTATTATGTTTATTATTAATTTTTATAAGAGATTATGCATAAGGTTTGTTTTGAGCATTTCAGGAGAAAACGGTGTAAAAATGGTGCATCTAATGCTGCTGGGAACATGCACGATCAATGATCGCGTCGCACCGGATCATTTTCATGTCACATGGGAAAAAGAAGAAAAAAGAAAAGCTGGCAAACAAGAAAGAATAAAATAAGAAAAGCAAATGAAGAAAGTTTGTGCTTTCTGACGACTGGGAATTGAGGAAAAAGGAGTTTTAATTGTGGAGTCCGGATGATATCTTGTTTCGCCCCACGAAGCACATGCCAATCACAAAAATTACAAGATTTATACCGTTTTGATCCCGGAATTAAAATGAGAAAGTTCATTGTTCCGGCGCTCCAATCGGACACCGTTTTGAACATCAGTCGAGAGCATTGCAGACCGGTTGGAGCAATACAGGAATCCCAATTGCAACAAATAATTGAATTAATTATTCAATTCCCAATTGAATAGCTCGGTGCCCATGCTGGAATTGAATTGCCGACCACGCTCATTATTGTTTATTCCAAAAGGGGCAATTGTTTATTTCTAAGTGCAATTCCAGTGGAGAAATTCGGGTGAATAAGTTCAGCCCCTATGCCACGTGTCGAATTCTTGTGCAGCCGATCGTGCTCCTACTTTGTCTCAGCCGTTGATCTTTCTCTCACAGCATCTAAACACATGCCACACTGAATCATTTTCTGTGCTACACCTACCCAACGCTCTGCCTATAAAAGAACTGTCTTGCTGCATTTCCGAGTGGGGTGTGGGGGAGAAACCAATAAGTAGAAAATCAGTCTCCCTCTCTGTGCCGAATTCCATCTCTCTTTTTCTTTGTCTTTCTTTTCCTCTTCTGTTTACCTTCTGTCTTTTGATTTCAAGCCAAAAACCCGAGAGCTTCTCTTTAGCATTTTCAAATTGCTCCTGTAAATTTAGTTCAAGTTATTTTCAGTGGTAATAAATTTGTAGTTTTTTAAATTGCAGTCCCATTTCCATTTTATGTTATTTTTGGTGCGTTCAATTCGTAGTTTAAATCCGTGTAAATTGTGAGAATCTTGGATCCATTTGGGTTATAGGTGGTGCGAACCTGGCCTGAGCCTTTTAATTAAATTTTAATCAAAATCTTCACTTTTCGCTTTTAAGCTGAAAATTGCAATCACAAACAAATCAAACCAAAAGTTGGCCGTCTTAAAGCCGAAAATCTCATTGCAAGTCAATCTCATGCCGGTTGCATTTGGTCCCTGTGGAAATCGACCCCGGTCTTGCCGGGTTACTATGCTTTCGACGACCTAGCCCTACGCTTGGGGCGACGCTAACTACAACAACGCTAGGTGTCAAGCAGTTGGTCAATAATAATTGCTAGAGGTGTCAAACGTGCGTGCCGTGCCCTGCCATTCAACTTCCGTGCCAACCGTACTTCGTGTCGTGCCGTGCCTATTTACTTCATCGTGCCATGGCATGCCATGCCAACCGTGTTACATGCCATGCCGTACCGTGCCCATTTACTTAATCGTGTTGTGCCGTGCCGTGCTTTTTTGAAGTCGTGCCGTGCCATTGACTTACTCGTGTTGTGTCGTGCTGTGCCGTTCCTTTTTTTATGCGAAACCACATTAAATCCAAAATAATACCATATTGCATTGAGAGAGAGGCGATTACCAGAAATCACAGGTGAAGAGTACCGTGGCGCTAGAATCCTAGCTCCCGATGATGCTGGCCACCTCGGCCTTCTCAGCCGCAGCTGCTGTTGCCTCGGCGGCTGCCGCGGTGTGTTCCCCCGCCACCTTGGCGGCGTCCGCCGCCTCTCTTGCCGCCAGTTCGGCGGCCCTTGCTCGCATCTTGTGGTACCGACAATAGCGAAGCGTTACCCACAATGCAGCCAGAAAAACAGCGATGGTGAGACACCCTAACCCAAACTCAACACCGGTATGCATTTCGTTGATTTTTGTGTTAAGAGAGAGAGAGAGAGAGAGCGAGAGAGAGAAATAGAGTTTGAAGATTTTCTCACATTTAGCAACTTGAAAAAAAAATCTCACATTTAGCAACTTGAGTGCGACCTTTGCCGAATTTTTTGCTAATACTAGTCAGAATCAACGCACGTCACTCTTTGCCCACTTATGATCATCTTTTGGATACTTATGGATGGTGAGGATCTAGGTTGGTCAATAATAATTGCTAGAGGTGTCAAACGTGCGTGCCGTGCCGTGCCATTCAACTTCCGTGCCAACCGTGCTTCGTGCCGTGCCGTGCCTATTTACTTCATCGTGCCATGGCATGCCGTGCCAACCGTGTTACATGCCATGCCGTGCCCATTCGGGTTTTTAAAATTTTGCCCCTTACCCTACCCGTTACCCAAAAAATTTGAGAAAACCCACCCCATATGGGGCGGGTATGATTGCCAAGCCTATTGGAGGATCTGCTTTGTGGAGAGCTTGCAAAAGTGACAAGAAGAGAGGATGTTGGTGAAATTTTGCAGATTTGTTGGGCTATTTGGAAGGCTCGTAGCAATTATATCTTTAGCAATAAACTCCCAATCCCAGAAGATGTTATCGTTCAAGCTCAAATGGCCAGCAAGGATTTTCACTATAAACCTATAATTAACTAACAATCTCAAAGAATAACAACGTAATTAAGAAGTCAATTAAAGAAATCTCACAAGAAGTTGAATGTTTCCATTTCATTTGTTCTAGCAAACTCATTTGTTGAATATAAGAAGGGGGCAGTGGCTAACAATGGGACAGAGAGAGAGAGAGAGAGAGAGAGATTGATTTACCAGAATTCACGAGTAAAAAACATGCCGATGCCATAATTGTCCGCGAGGAGTCTATGGGCCTCGGCGGCCATCTCCGCCGCTACTTTTGCAGCCTCGGCGGCTGCCACCCTTTGCTCGTCGGCCGCTCGGGCGGCCTCCGCCGCCTCTCGAGCGGCGACTTCAACTGCCGCTGCCAACCTCTTTTTGAAGCTGAGGTACTTATGGATGGTGAGGATCTAGGTTGGTCAATAATAATTGCTAGAGGTGTCAAACGTGCGTGCCGTGCCGTGCCATTCAACTTCCGTGCCAACCGTGCTTCGTGCCGTGCCGTGCCTATTTACTTCATCGTGCCATGGCATGTCGTGCCAACCGTGTTACATGTCATGCCGTGTCGTGCCCATTTACTTAATCGTTTTGTGCCGTGCCGTGCTTTTTTGAAGTCGTGTCGTGCCGTTGACTTACTCGTGTTGTGCCGTGCTGTGCCGTTCCTTTTTTTATGCGAAACCACATTAAATCCAAAATAATACCATATTGCATTGAGAGGGAGGCGATTACCAGAAATCACAGGTGAAGAGTACCGTGGCGCTAGAATCCTAGCTCCCGATGATGCTGGCCACCTCGGCCTTCTCAGCCGCAGCTGCTGTTGCCTCGGCGGCTGCCGCGGTGTGTTTCCCCGCCACCTTGGCGGCGTCCGCCGCCTCTCTCGCCGCCAGTTCGGCGGCCCTTGCTCGCATCTTTTGGTACCGACAATAGCGAAGCGTTACCCACAATGCAGCCAGAAAAACAGCGATGGTGAGACACCCTAACCCAAACTCAACACCGGTATGCATTTCGTTGATTTTTGTGTTAAGAGAGAGAGAGAGAGAGAGCGAGAGAGAGAAATAGAGTTTGAAGATTTTCTCACATTTAGCAACTTGAAAAAAAAATCTCACATTTAGCAACTTGAGTGCGACCTTTGCCGAATTTTTTGCTAATACTAGTCAGAATCAACGCACGTCACTCTTTGCCCACTTATGATCATCTTTTGGATACTTATGGATGGTGAGGATCTAGGTTGGTCAATAATAATTGCTAGAGGTGTCAAACGTGCGTGCCGTGCCGTGCCATTCAACGTCCGTGCCAACCGTGCTTCGTGCCGTGCCGTGCCTATTTACTTCATCGTGCCATGGCATGCCGTGCCAATCGTGCCATGGCATGCCGTGCCAACCGTGTTACATGCCATGCCGTGCCCGGTCGGGTTTTTAAAATTTTGCCCCTTACCCTACCCGTTACCCAAAAAATTTGAGAAAACCCACCTCATCTGGGGCGGGTATGATTGCCAAGCCTATTGGAGGATCTGCTTTGTGGAGAGCTTGCAAAAGTGACAAGAAGAGAGGATGTTGGTGAAATTTTGCAGATTTGTTGGGCTATTTGGAAGGCTCGTAGCAATTATATCTTTAGCAATAAACTCCCAATCCCAGAAGATGTTATCGTTCAAGCTCAAATGGCCAGCAAGGATTTTCACTATAAACCTATAATTAACTAACAATCTCAAAGAATAACAACGTAATTAAGAAGTCAATTAAAGAAATCTCACAAGAAGTTGAATGTTCCCATTTCATTTGTTCTAGCAAACTCATTTGTTGAATATAAGATGGGGGCAGTGGCTAACAATGGGACACAGAGAGAGAGAGAGAGATTGATTTACCAGAATTCACGAGTAAAAAACATGCCGATGCCATGATTGTCCGCGAGGAGTCTATGGGCCTCGGCGGCCATTTCCGCCGCTACTTTTGCAGCCTCGGCGGCTGCCGCCCTTTGCTCGTCGGCCGCTCGGGCGGCCTCCGCCGCCTCTCGAGCGGCGACTTCAACTGCCGCTGCCAACCTCTTTTTGAAGCTGAGGTACTTAAAAGCTGAGGTACTTATGGATGGTGAGGATCTAGGTTGGTCAATAATAATTGCTAGAGGTGTCAAACGTGCGTGCCGTGCCGTGCCATTCAACTTCCGTGCCAACCGTGCTTCGTGCCGTGCCGTGCCGTGCCTATTTACTTCATCGTGCCATGGCGTGCCGTGCCAACCGTGTTACATGCCATGCCGTGCCGTGCCCATTTACTTAATCGTGCCGTGTCGTGCTTTTTTGAAGTCGTGCAGTGCCGTTGACTTATTCGTGTTGTGCCGTGCCGTGCCGTTCCTTTTTTTTATGCGAAACCACATTAAATCCAAAATAATACCATATTGCATCGAAAGTATCCAAATTTAGTCATTAAAAAAAAATACACTTGAAGATAGAGTTAAACCCATATACAAATGTGACAAAACAAAATAAAATAAGGATACAAAATGTAAGAAAAAAATACACTTCAAGATAGAGTTAAACGGCCATGTAACAAAACAAAGCAAATTCGGCTTTGTAAAACTAAATGAAAGAATTTGAAAGGCTAATATTCGCTTGATACTGTTTCTAGAAAACAAAGCATCATTGCCTTCTATGATCATGTATCAATCTTTCCTTTTATGGGTAAGTTTCTAAACAGATGTTATCGAAAAAAAGAAGAAGAAGAAGTCGGAACAAAAGAAGAAGGAAAAAAAATGTTGCTTCCTCTTTTTTTGTCTGTGGGGTCGAAATTAGACTATCTTTTGTGATGCCAAACAAAAAAAAAAAAAAGGAAATAGGGTTATATTTCTCTGTCAAAAGTAGAAGGAAAAAAATGTTGTTTCCTCTTTTTTTTTTGTAGGATCAGAATTAGACCGTCTTTTGTGGTGCCAAAAAAAAATAGAAAAAAAAAAAGAGGGAAAGACGGTTATATTTCTCTGGAAAAAGAAGAAATCTTTGATGGCAAAGGAAATTAAAAATTCTGCCTTTTTTGGACCATTGGATTGAATTGATCTCAACCGCCCACAAAAAATATGAGCTGAATTGTATTATTGATATACATTTTTTTTATAATCGGATGTCCGGGCTAACTTGCGCGCACCTCGATAATTTCAAGGCCTCGGAGGTAACGATTGGTATAACCCCACTGGCCCTAGGAGTTTTTGTTAGCAAAGAGAATCGAAACTGAAACGTTTGTATTTTTGCTGATGTTTTCTTTTCTTTTTTTTTGTTTTGTGCGGTAACATGGGATACCCTTCTCTTTGGCAAACATTCATTTGTAACAAGATTTTGTTATTTGGCAGGGGGAAGAATAACAAAAGAGATTAATGAACTCTTTGAATTTCTGAGGTTAGTCATGCTTTTTCCGTCAAGTGATCGATCACTCAATGATATGGTCAAGTTATAAGAAATTATAGCTATGTACAATTGTGTTGTTTTTTGCGGCTTGTACTGCGGCTTATGGTTTTATTATTTCTGTGAAGAGATTCAACCTTAACAAAGAGGAAAAGCTGTATATATTTTGTAAAGCTTAATTTATGCTTCTTTTTTTAGCTTCTACAGTAATTTTCAATATTATGTAAATTTATGCCTTTTTTTTTTTTGGCTTCTACGGTACTTTTCAATATTCAGTTTTTTTTTTTTTTTGTTTGGGCGTGTGGAACAAGCTCCCAAATTTAATAACCCTGTGTGAGTAGGATGAAGAGAAACAAGAATACAAACACATACAATGGGGATCCGATCAGGACTCTCGGATTGTGCTTAAATCCAAACTTCGCCTTTCAGCATCTAATGGCTCTGCTAAAAGAATGTGAATTCGTGGGGTCAAAATGATAGGATCCGGATCATCTAATACTCACACAGGGTAAAAACACCCCTAACGGGATCTTATTTCATTCCACGCTTAGTTATACGAGAGAGAGAGAGAGAGAGACGAAAACGCGATTAGGGAGAAGTAAATAGATCTAAGGGAAGAACATATTGAGGGAGAAAGACGAAATCGACATCCCCAAGGTCTCTCTCTCTCTCTCTCTCTCTCTCTCTCTCTCTCTCTCTCTCTCTCTCTCTCTCGTTTTTTGTTTTTTAGTTAGTTCGATATCCTATCAGTTACAAAAAATCTTAGTTTTTCATACGATTTGGAGTTCGGTTCGAACTTCTCCTTCGTTTTAAAGTCGTTGGATGAGAGTCCCGAATTTAAGCCTTTGTCCAGGATCACTAATCTATTCTTTTGTTTCCTTACTAAATTAATTCAAGTGACAGACCCAAGCTTACTTGGACATTGAAGGAGAGAAAACGAGAAATTATTTTTTGCTCCTAGGACACTCCATGCAGTGTCCCAACACCTGTTAATACCACGCATTTCTGTGAGGCCCTTCACTTAGTGTACGGACACCACAATAATGTGTGTTGTTGAGAATGTTGGGACACTACGTGATGGTCTCTAAGACAACTGAATAATCTCTATGACAAAACACCTAATTTAACTCTCGAAAATCTTGAGGAAACCCAACCATATATGTACCGATGGGGTATAGATGACTTGCAGGACCCTTAACATGGTCCTGCGCAATTGATTCAAACCGTTCAAAATTCTTTAAATATTTTTTTCAAATTGCTGCTCAAAATATCTGCTCAAAAGAATACATTCAACTAGTCGATCCAATTTACTCATATTTCATTCAGATGACAAAGCCCTCTAACCATAGGGCCCTGTTTGAATAGAAAATAGATACATCGAATTAACTAGTTACAGATATCTTTTTATTTTTTAAGCTATTTTCTAGCGGGACTACTTGAATTTTTTCTAAATTCTTTGAACAATTCAGATCATTTGTATAGAACCCTATAAGCCGAGTATATATCCCATCAGTACAGACAGGATTGATACCTGTAGTGGGGCTGTTTAATTCTCTTGGAAAGTATGTTGGCCAATACAAGAAAATGGCTTGCACGTGGGCTAAAGCCTAAAAGGATTAATCTTGGAATGAAATGTAGTAATGTACCAAAACTATTTGCTTTGGAGCCCACAAATAATTGGCTCTAGTAGTGGGTTTAGGTAAGTTTTATATTAGTCTTGGGAAAAGGAAAGTTTCTTGAATTGGAAGTAATATTTTCGACGGAGTACATATATAAGGCCAACCAGGGTTTGCTCGAGAAGCCAAAAGGCTGCGCTTGAGAAGCAAACGTAGGTAGAACAGAACTTCATCAAGAGAAAAAACCCAGAAAACAAAACAATCGCATGCAGCCTGGCGTTTGATTCCTATAGAACATAACCCGACTAGGCGTAGAGTACTCGATCCTGGAAATTAGAAAGTGCTCGGCCGTTCTGCGACCGTCCAGCCAGTTTTACAACTTTACTCTCGTCAAACCCTTGCATCTTCAACAGGTAACATGGAAGCGCTATCCATATCCTCTCCAGATGACCAAGGCCCGTCCTCCAATTCGCCCATCTCCACATCCCAGTAAGCGCCTAAACACAAATATCACCTGTGTTTTGTATATATACATTTGGACGTTCGTATAATGGAACCTGTTCAATTGGTGAATTAATTGTTCTTTTTTCTTCTTTTCTTTTGTTAGAGGGATGAGTGTGGAGGAGAAGTTCAGGATTGTGAGGAGTGTGGGGGAAGAGTGTATTCAAGAGGATGAGTTGCTAAACCTTCTGTCCAAGAAACTCGACCCCGTGTGCTACGACGGGTTCGAACCCTCCGGTAGAATGCATATTGCTCAGGTTTGTGATTGACAGTGTAATCGATTATCTTTAGGCTGTTACCCGTTTGATGAATTTTGATTTTACCATTTCGGCATTTCGTATTTCAAGTATCATTTCAGGTGAGGTCTATTACACACCCGGATATTGCGTCTTAAATGACAGGCAAAACAATGGTTTGGATAATGTCAAATACAATGGTGTAAAAACGGGAAGTTTGAGGAATAAAAGTTTCCAATTACAATTCACCTTGACCCTTGTTTGTCGTAAGATGGGGAACACATCGGGTGTAATTGAACTCTCCACTGTAACGTTAATATAATGGAGAGAGGATTGTAATTTTATCAATTCTTTTAACAAGTCTGAAATAGAATTTAGACACCGGACTAGTATTTAGTATTAGCGTAGATATTTTTTTTTCCTTGTCTTTTTTCAATTGTTATTCTGTAATTTATTGAGAAGATGCATTGGAATAAGGTATATGACTATATGTTTATGTCTTTTGTGTATTCTTTCCATGTCTAGGTATGGGCAATAGTTTTTGGATGTATATGATTTTAAAAAAATCATAGGTTTTGGCAATAGTTTGTTGAATGTGTATAAATGATCTGATGCATCTTCTGCACTATTAATCTTGCATTCCTTTTTTCCTGTGCACACAATCCAAAGTTTCAGGGATCATCGAGCTTTACCCTTGAATATATGAAAGTGTGAAATTCTCTCTTTTTGTCACTTTTTGAACGGCAACAAGAAGTTTGGATGGTATGATTAGAATTGCTTCTTGTTGGACATGAACGGACGCATTTAAATTTTGTTGGTGATCAGGGGGTTATGAAGATTATTAGTGTGAATAAGATGACTTCTGCTGGTTGCAAAGTAAAGATCTGGATTGCAGATTGGTTTGCACAGTTGAACAACAAAATGGGGGGTGACTTGAATAAAATTCATGATGTTGGAGAGTACATGATTGAGATTTGGAAAGCTGTGGGTTTGAATCTCTTAGGAGATCAAGTGGAATTTTTATGGTCTTCGAAAGAAATTAACTCAAAGGCGAAGGAATACTGGTCTCGGGTAATGAATATTGCAAGAAGGAACACGCTTTCTAGAATATTGAGGTACCAGATTAAAGATATGTTTTACTTCCTCGTAAATATAGATTTGGTGTAGTACATTAAGCTTGAGATCCTCTTTGCAGGTGTGTCCAGATTATGGGTCGCAGTGAGCAGGATGAGTTGACAGCAGCCCAGATTCTCTACCCATGCATGCAATGTGCTGATATATTTTTCCTTGAGGTGCCTTACTTCTTCCTCCTCATGGGTTTGTTTATATTGGTCCTCCTGACTCAAAGACTGATGTCATTTTTTCACTGCTTAAAGTTGTCATGAATTGAAACTCTCATTTGAATTATTACACGAGGCCTACTAAGTCATGTTTCACTTATATTTTGCTTCCTATGGAAGAAAACCAACATGCTGCACACGGTGGCAGTTGCATGAGTATTTGATAGTATAATCATGAAGCAACTTTCATTTCTATCATTATTAGGAAATGGGAATAAGAACCATGGATGTTAATTGTTGATGTTTTGAAAGATGCAAATGCTTAAAATAATAGACTTGCTCTCATGAGGTTTCGTTTCTTGAAATTGTGGTGTTATTGCCTCATCCTCCTTGTTAAAAAAAGTCCAACTATCAATGCTAACAAATACATTTAGTTTCTACCAATGTTTGCAGCTAAATAATTATTCATCTACTTGTCTTAGATTTGATTACGGATTTTACTCTGTTTATTTCATTATTTAAAAGGTTAAGCTTCTTTCAAACATATATTTGATGGATGCATCACTTGACTTTAAGGGTTAATAATGAGAGACAGCTAAGAAGACAAGACACTCTCTAATCCGTATCCCAGACGTATCGGACACGGATATGCTCGGATACATTCTTGATATGTTAAAATAGTTGTCCAAATATTTATTTTTTAATTTTTTCGAGCCGAACACGTTGCCGATACGTTTTGGACACAATATGGGTCAAAATACAATTTTAAAACTTGAAACGGGGTAAAAATTATTGTAATTTTAAAATCTAAATAGAATAATACAACAACACACAATAAGTAAGGGGTAAAAAGTGTAATAACACATATCACATGAATAAATTTCTTCTTCTTCTCTCCTTCAACGTTAAATGCAAATCAGCCCCAAAAAAATCTCCGGAGGGGGGGGGGAGCATGTCTCAGAGATTAAGAGAGACATGGGAGAGATAGATCGCACATCAAGAACTCCAAATCTTTTTGTTTATGATGCGAAATGGTGTACTTCTCATCTTAAAGTACTATAAAGGAAAAATTGCCATAGATGCTTTGGTTAGATCTTGAATTCCTTTTTGTAATTTTTAGGTAATATTTGAATTTAATATGCAATATGTGCGTGTGTGTGTGTGTGTGTGTGTGTGTGTGTGTGTGTGTGTGTGTTGTGTTTTAATATTCTTTATCATGTCCTAGTTTTTGAGAAAATCACATATTTGTGTCATGTCATGTTGTGTCATGTGTGTGTCCCGTGTCTGTATCCTTATCTATGCTTCTTAGAGCGAGAGAATGAGTGGGGCGTTGAACTGACTACGTTATTATTTGGACTATCACTGAATAGTGTAATGGCTGGTTGAAAAATTGGTCTTGGTTATCAACTGGGCAAAAACCAAAAAAATTCAGTTTAAATGTAGAGTACCAAGGCATTACTTTCCAGTTTCCATAGTAATAGTCATCTAAGTGTATATTAAGCCGAATGTCACTGTAGATATTTTTGGTTTTTCTTTTCCTATTTAAGTTGGTCAATGCTACCCTCAGCATATATGAAGGTGCCCCTGTCTCTCAACCTTATCCCTCCACCTTTCCTCTGAACCTTCCCCTCCCGTCAGCCACTTTGGGTTGCAAGAAGTGTGTGGGGTGTTTGTTCCTGCAATAATGTGTACCTCAAACATGAATGGTGAATTATCTATTCTAATCTAATATATAAAGGAGGAGCAGCTTTTTGGTGTGGATTAGTTTTTTAAGCTGGCTCACATTTTGCCCTTCCCAAACTGCCCCCTAAACTAAATGGTTCCAAAATTTTCTTAACCTTTGCACCAATCACTGTAGGGATACAAATGTAAAGACACCCGGACTGGAACACACTACCCACTTACGAAGCAGCAGTTACACCTCCTATGTAGATGTCTTCTTCATCCATCCATTCAGTAATACAAAATCTTAAGAAAGCCAACAAAGCACCGGTTCTACTGTACTATTGTATCACTTTTTCATCTCCTATATTTTGTCATCTTCCCATCAACTTACCAAGAGATGGTGGACTGGTGGTGTGTGATTCTGTGAATTTGCTTCCATGGTGCTTGCCTTATTATCTCACCCACACATTTCCTTAAATTTGCTACATGCTTTGGTGTTGGTTTTTTGAAGGTATGTTTAGTTTTCCTTTTTTAAAAGAGGAGATTTATGTTTTATTGATCCATTTTTTTCATTTCATAAAAGGGAAGCAAACATGTTTGATTTACAAAATTTGCTAGTGGAGTACTTAGGTATTAGATTGTGCATAAAGCGGCAACAACAGCGTCATTAGCAAGGTAATGTATTATTTGATTGCGAGCAATCTGTCACAAGATCAAGATAAGCTGGATACTTGTGCATATTTTCTTTGTCAAAGTTCGACTTGAACACGCATTGCGTGTGCCCGGCCTCTAGTGTATGTAAAAATGGAGCATTGGAGCCATACCCTGATTCTGATGCCAATTGATATGTTGGTCAACTTCAATCGCTTTACTCAGATGTTCTTTCGGGATACCTACGCTGCAGTCAAGGAATACTCCTTTTTGCTGTACTGTGGGTACTCAACCACTCACCATCCAGGAGCAACCAACAGTTGCAATATACGCAGGCGTTCACACAATCTTGAAAAGACTCAAGAAGGAAAAATGGCGTAATTATGTTAGAATGAACTGATGTTGAGGTTCTGTCCTCATTTTAGGTATGGGTAGAGTTATTTTGCAGTGCAAGTGGTGTGTAGGATACTGGGAATGCATTACCAAGATGGTTGTAATTAACCTGTGAGAACTTGTTGCAAAAACGTTGGAGCAGGACCCAAAAAGAAACAAAAGAAGTAGTGTTGGTTCCTGGGTTCACCTAGGGATTCATATGAGTTCATCTGTCTACATTGTGCCATACTTTCTTTTGAAGTCGGAATAAATGAATCTGGTCTTTGACATGTTTTTATATGCATCTTATGGTACTGGCTATGATCCTAAACCATTGTTGCACGATTATCTGTGGCTAGTTCAAGTTTGTTTGCTCAAGTATCATTGTAATACGCTGTGTAATATATGCTGTTGGTTAACCTGTATGAAGATATTTTTTATCAGCTTAACCTATACTTCTTGGTAATCCCGTTGGATAGATTACTTGGAGGAGGGAGCTATGGTCAATATTTTGATTGTGCATGATGACTTTGAGGGATAGTAAACAATCTTTCAATTTGGACAGGCTGATATCTGTCAATTGGGCATGGACCAACGGAAAGTGAATGTTCTCGCTAGAGAGTACTGTGATGACAGAAAAAATTGTGATGACATTAAGAGAAAAAACAAGCCTATCATTCTGTCTCACCGTATGGTCCTTTTCTGATTCTACCTATGTCACTTTTTTTTCGTAATCTCTCTTATGGTAGCTCTCTTGATTACTGCCTTACTGTGATATGCAGACATGCTTCCTGGTTTGCAGCAAGGGCAAGAGAAGATGTCTAAAAGCAATCCATTATCTTCCATCTTTATGGAGGACGAGGAGGTATCATTTTGTGCCACAAATCTATAGTTTAAGGAGTCTTTTTTTTTTTTGTAATCTTGTACTTGATTAGTGATATACTTAATTCAACTTTGAATTGCCCTGGTCCTAAAAGCCTCTCAGAATTTGACTTACTTTTTAGATTTGAGCATTTCGGCCATCGCTACAGGAATAAAAGTATGTTATTGCCGCAGGCAGAAGTTAATCGGAAAATAAAGGAGGCGTACTGCCCTCCAATGGTAGTTCAAGGAAACCCCTGTCTGGAGTACATAAAGTACATTATCCTTCCATGGTTTCATGAATTCAAAGTTAAACGTACTGCTGACAATGGTGGTGAAAAGTGAGTCTTCTCTTCCTCTTGTAGTAATGATAAACCTTTTATGCAAGTAGTCATAAACTGTGAAGCCTTTTTTCGAGTATTGAAACTTAAGCCACTGGCCTGCTTCACTGCTTTCTCAGATTTACCTTTCATAAGCCTTGCTGCTCTTTCAAGTTTCTAGATTGATGTATTTGTAATGTCTGGTGCTTCTGATTATATGTCCTTCAGAATAACTAAATCCTACTTGTTGATGGGATTGTCTTCTTGAGCCTTCTTACTTTAAATGCAGAACCTTCAAGAGTTTTGAAGAATTGGCTGTGGACTATGAAGGTGGGAACTTGCATCCTGCTGATCTGAAACCTGCTCTATCAGAAGCACTTAATAGGATACTGCAGGTGTTGTATTTTTTCTTTGATCTCTAGCTTACATGTTGTTGATGGTTTCTTTCTGGATTTCCTTGGGTAACATATACTCCCAATTCTTTTATATTGGTGTTGCAGACCGTAAATTGCTATGCATGAGTTGGAACTCAAAAGAAATAGAAATATCATGTTTCCTACTTTTTGTGTGCTGTTAAGTTTTATGCGTGCTTTTGTTCCTTTTTCCCATCTCTTCTTTTTATCCCGTGTTTTTGTATGTTGTTGCGTATCCTTCTATATTTGGAAGTAGTCCCTTCAAAATTGGGTTAGCACGTCATCCCATCTTTAAGCAGCGGTAATCATATTGGAGTTGGAGTATTGTCCGTGGAGATCACATATCTGATGTTTGGTGAAAAGTTTTACAGCCCGGATTCCAGCAAAATGTGGCATATAAGAAACAATATAACCATAGGGGTGTATTATTGTAAATGCCATCACTATTAGTCCAAAGGGTACCTATCCTATGGGATAAAATATCCTATCGCTATTATTCCCGTTGAACAAAAGGGCCCAAGTTCATAGTTTTGGTTTAGTTGCAGGAAATGTTCAAAATGGTTACACTCCTAAAGAAACAAGATTCGGCATTTCCGAGGAAGAAACGCGCCGGAAACGCCAATGTAGACCAAAATGTGTTCCTAACCTAGATAGAAACGGCTTCATACATGTCTATTTACATAGATTGAAGAAGAAGAAGAAAAGAAAGTCCAAATCAGTGATGAAGAATATCAAAGAAGGTCAGATTGT
This sequence comes from Vaccinium darrowii, assembly GCA_020921065.1. NCBI lineage: Eukaryota > Viridiplantae > Streptophyta > Magnoliopsida > Ericales > Ericaceae > Vaccinium > Vaccinium darrowii. Next base: position 7,441,265 of record CM037154.1, read on the forward strand.
CCTTTCTACTTTGACGAAAGAAGGAGAAGGAAATCGACGGTGAACCACATCGGGAAAGGTGGTCGGACGCTCGTTGTGACTATGAAGTCGGCATTGTCGAAGACGATGCAAACCCTAAACGATGTTCACCCTTTTTTGTATCTGGGTTTATTTTTTCATTTTGGGCTGCAAATTTGGGTAAAAATAGAGTTGGGCTAATGTATGTCTTTTTTGCTTTGAAATTGGGCTCATATGTTGGCACTAGAATGATTTTTGTTATGGGCTGCAAAATTAGGCTGACAGATTATGACAATTAGTGCTTTCAAAACTGTATATAGGCTGGTATAATATTCTACTACGTATTATATAAGCGGCAGTGTGATGTTTTCTCATGCAGTCTACAAGACCATTGTGCCCTCCACCATTTACTGTATTACCTAATTACTAGAAAGCCAAATAACCTACACACTTAGAAACCCTGACCGCTTGTCCGTCGGCCCTCATTTCTTCTATAAAACAACAGTTGCTGGTGAAATAGACTAATTTTCTGCCGTTCACATTTTATATATTACCGAAATACCCTTAAGTTGGAAAATGCTTTCCCAAAACAAACGTAGCACCGTTTAGCCGGCGAGCATACTGTTTTTTAAGAAAAAATAGTGAACTGAAAAATTTTAATTTGATGAGGACCACAGAATTGAAAAGCGACCGAGCGCGTTAATTAAATAAATTAAATATATTAAAACATGAGTCTGGTATTGTGAAATCCAACGTCAATATAAAAGATGCAAAGCGAAGATTTTCATAATGGTACAAGGGAAGACTAACAATGGAGAAAATTAGAGCACCTATATTTGCCAGGTTTATGAGAGAAAAAAATGCTACAAGTATGAAATAGTGATAGTTTTTCAACAAAATTTGAACGCAAGATTAGCAATGCAATTAAAATTAGGAGAGTCTATTGACACAACACTTTTCCCAACAAAATAGACGACAGGGGTGTGACACTGCCTCATTGGGTGAACAGCATCTCATTCAATTACCAGTGAAATAGTATTACAGTCACTTGTACAATTGTTGTGCAAAATATTGTTTTCGTAGCATATCTCATCAGAAGATTGAAATAGTGAGTGACTGGTGACTGGTATTGAGCACGTGCTTGCTAGTACTATAAAATGGTACACTCTTCAGTTCATTCTTTTTCTTTTTTTGGCATTTAATATTACAAAAAAAAAATGTTTCTTGTATTTGTATTTATATTTCATTAATTATTCCTATCGCTAGTTGGTGCTCCCAAACAAGGTTAATGTGTTCATTTTGGAAGGAGGGTAATCTAATACAGTAGATTTATGGGAATTTTTATGTTTTGCCATCTAAGTGGTAGTAATATTTTCTTTTGACATTTAGCTATATAAAAAACATAAAAGTATTTGTACTTTTCATATGTTTTTCCTAAACGCTCCCGACGGCCTCCCACACTTCTATGATCGTCCGCTCCCCCGCCCCTCTCCCGCTTTGTGCAACTAAGGTTTTTCAGACTGCAGTAGTCATGCATGGTGAGTCAGCTGATTGTGGTTCTTTATTTGTTGAGTCAGCTGGTTGTAGTTTCTGTTTGTCAAATTGATAAGTGGTGGGTCTTAGATTGGTCAGGTGAACATAGGGCAACCACTCCTATAAAGATTGATTAAGGATAACAGATTTGAATATGCTGGGCCATCTAGGCGATGGAGCCTGCCTCTTGCCCATTTTCTTCATTTTGATAATATTTTCTTTGTACTATGCAGCCTGTACGTGATCATTTCAAGAATGATCCTTCAGCAAAGGAAAAATTGGAAAAGGTGAAGGTATGAGCTCTTATCTTGCTGTAGTAAAATCCTAAGTTCCTTTCTTGTCTTTCTTTTTTGTAAGGTAATGTTCCTTGTATTTTTGGCCATGAGAAACAACTAGTAAACGTTTTTGCGTACATATTTCATGTGTGACAAAATAGTTATCGATAGCACACCCTTTCATCGAGTCTCCAACGGATAACATGGAAACACAATCCATATCCTCTCCAAATCAAGCCGCCTCCAATTTCTCCATTTCCACATCCGAGTAAGCTTTTAGTTATCTATTTAGTGTAATACATACATGCATATGTGATATATCTTTATTGGTAAGTATAATTGAATGTTTTTAATTGGTGAATTGTGGTGCTCTTTTTTCTGTGTGTGGTAGGGGGATGAGTGTAGAGGAGAAGTTCAGGATTGTGAGGAGTGTTGGGGAAGAGTGCATTCAAGAGGATGAGTTGCTAAACCTTCTATCGAAGAATCCTGAACCCATTTGCTACGACATGTTTGAACCCTCCGGTAGAATGCATATTGCCCAGGTTTGTGATAGACAATGTAGTTTATTATCTTTAGGCTGTTACCCGTTTGATGTATTTTGATTTTACCAATTACGCTGCAATCTGAAGTTCAGTTCTTGCTGTATGTCCTTGTATAGCTATCCATTTCGCCATTTCATATTTCACATATCATTTCGGGAGAGGTTTATTACACTCCCGGATGTTGCTTCTTAAATGCAAAGCAAAACAATGGTTTAGAAAATGTCACATCGGCTAGTGTAATAATGGGAAGTTTGAGGTATAAAAGTTTCTAATTAACCTAGACTCTTGTTCATCGTAAGATGGGGAAACACACATCGGGTGTTTTAGAACTCTCCATTGTAACGTTAGTGTGATGGACAGAGGATCCTAATGCTATTGTTCCTTTTAGCTAGTCTAAAATAGAATTTAGACACCGAACTAGTATTTAGTATGAGCATAGTTATTTTTGTTTTTTCCTTGTCTTTTTTTAATTCTTAGTCTGTAATTTATTGACAAGATACAGTGGAATAAATGTTGATGTTTATATTTTTAGGGTATTCTTTTTAAATCAGAGGTGTTCGCAATAGTTAGATGGATGTATATGATTTTAAATCATAGGTATTGGCAATAGTTTGTTGAATGTATACAAATGATGCATCTTCTGGACTCTTACTCTTTCTTTCCATTTTTTTTTTTTTTGTGTGTGCACACAATCCAAAGTTTCAGGATCATCGAGTTTTACCCTTGAATGGATGGAAAGTGTGAAATGTTATCTTTTTGTCGCTTTTCTGAACTGCGACAAGAAGTTTGGATGAATTTCGTATGATTAGTTTGTTTCTTTCTGGTTATGAATGGACGCATTTAAATTTTGTTGGTGATCAGGGGCTTATGAAGATTATTAGTGTGAATAAGATGACTTCTGCTGGTTGCAAAGTAAAGATCTGGATTGCAGATTGGTTAGCAAGATTGAACAACAAAATGGGCGGTGACTTGAAGAAAATTGAAACATTTGGAAAGTACATGATTGAGATTTGGAAAGCCTTTGGTTTGAATCTCCAAGAAAATAAAGTAGAATTTTTATTGTCTTCGAAAGAAATTAAATCCCGGGCGCATGAATACTGGCCTCTTGTAATGCGTATTGCGAGAAGGAACAAGCTTCCTAGAATAATGGGGTACTAGATTTGAGATATGTATTACTTCCTTGTAAATATTGATTTAGTCTATTACATTAAGCTTGGCATCCTTTTTGCAGGTGTCTCCAGCTTATGGGTCGCAGTGAGCAGGATGAGTTGACGGCAGCCCATATTCTCTACCCATGCATGCAATGTGCTGATGTATTTTTCCTTAAGGTGCGCCTTTGTTTATTTATAATCAGCGGTTTATTTATATTGGTTATGCAGTCCTGTTGATACAAACGCTTATGTCAGTATTTCACTGTTTAAAGTTGTCCTGCATTTGGTTTATTACGTGATGCCTACTAAGTCGTGTTTGATTAAAAAATTTGCTGACTATGGAAGAAACCCACATGCTCCTCATGGCGGCAGTTGCATAAATTTTTGACAGCGTAATAATGAAGAAACTTAAGTTTCTAACATCATTGTTAGGAAACAGGAATAAAAACCATGGTTGTTAATTGTTTACATTTTGAACATGCATATGAAGAGAATCTAGATTTGCTCTAATTTAGTTGTTTCTTCAAATTGTGGCGTTGTTGCCTTATTTTCTTTGTTGTTTAAAAAAAGTCCATCATCAATGCTATCTGATAATGGATTGCCTTATTTTCTTCTCTACCATTGTTTTGTAGCTAAACAATCGTTCATCTATATTCTGTTTATTTTATTATCAAAAAAGTTTCTTTCAAAGCATATATTTTGATGGACACATCACTTGCCTTTATGGGTTTATAATGAGCGAGAGAATGTGTTGGGCTATGAAATGATTGTGCTTTGGTTTGGGATATGAGTACATAATTTAATAGGATGGTTGAAAAAGTGGTCTTCGGTTATGAACTAGGCGAAAATCAGACTTTTTTTATATCAAATATGGATTAGACCTAGACAGTCTTATCCCTCCACCTTTCCTTCTCAACCTCACCCACTTGTCAGCCACCTAGGGTTGCAAGAAATGTGTGCAGTCTTTATTAGCGCAATATTGTGTAGCTCTAATATGAACCGTGATTTAGTTATGTAAAAATGGAGCCATACCGTGATTCTGATGCCAGCTGGTATCTTGGTCAACTTGAATTACCTTATTCAGATGTTCTTTCGGGATACGTAGGCTTTGTCACCTTCTGCAACCAAGGAATACTCCTTTTGCAGTTATCATGGGTACTCAACCACTCATCAGCCACCAACAGCAGCAATAGTTGTATGCATGTGTTCGCACAGTCTTGAACGACTCAAGAACGAATAATGGCTTCATAATGTTTGAATAAACTTATGTTGAGGTTCTGTCCTCTTAGTAGGTAAGGGTAGAGTTACTTTGCAGTGCTTATGGTATGTAAGATACTGGGAATGTATTTCCAAGATGGTAGTAGTTAAACTGTGAGAACTTGTTGCAAAAATTTTGGAGGACTGAACAAGGAACAAAAGAAGTCTTGGTTCTTGGGTTCACCTATATCATATGCATCAATCTGCATTCAGTGCCGGCCTAAGCCCAAGGCCCAAGAGGCCTAGGCCTTGGGCTTCCAAAAAACCCAAAATTTTAGGGTCACCCCCATAATTTTGCTATTAGGCTTGAGTAGGGGTCTTTTTAGCCCAATAGAAAAAATAAAAAGGCCCCAAAGAAAAAATAGAAAGGCCCAATCTTTTCTAAAAAAAAGGCCTAAACAAAGAGCTCCATGGAGTTTTAAAAAATAAAAGGCCCAGGTCCAATTGTCCAAAAGCCCAAAAAGGCAACCCATTACCTCTCAAAGTATTAAAAAAGTTCTCCAATTCAAAGGGTTTCCCACTTTCTCCAAATCGGTGGAATCTCTCTCTCTCTCTCTCTCTCTCTCTCTCTCTCTCTCTCTCTCTCTCTCTCTCTCTCTCTCTCTCTCTCTCTCTCTCATTGTTTCTGTACTCCGCTTGGATCTGTCCCATGTGGTTGTGGATGGTGGATCCCGAATCCCCAAGCAACCTTTCAAGGCATCCGGGGCAAGCATTTTGCTTGGGATCAAGGCAATATTCAACGCACAGATTTGAAAAACCAATTAGAACTTTGGGAATTGGTAATATTCTATTCTCTTTCTCATTAACTATTGGGTTTTGGAAATGGCTTGGTGGAAGAGATGGATTATACAATGTTTTGATTGTACATGACGACTTTGAGGGATAGTAAACAATCATTTCAATCTGAACAGGCTGATATCTGTCAAATGGGCATGGATCAACGGGAAGTGAATGTTCTTGCTAGAGAATGTTGTGAAGACATTAGCAAACCTATCATATTGTCTCACCGTATGGTCCCTTTTCTGATTCTCATAACATCACTTTCCTTTGCATTCTCTCTTTATTGTGATATATGGTAGGTTCTGTTGATTACTGTGATATGCAGACATACTTCCTGGACTGCAGCAAGGGCAAAAGAAGATGTCAAAAAGCCATCCATCATCTTGCATCTTTATGGAGGACAATGAGGTATTATTTTGTGCTACAAAACAATAGTTTAAGGAGTCAGTTTTTGTTGTGCACTTATACTACTTGATAAATGCTATACTTAATTCAGCGTTGAATTGCTCTGTTCCTTCAAGCCTTATCAGAATTTGACTGACTTTTTAGAGTTTGCCATTTTTCCCATCGCTCAATTAATGAAAGTATGTTGTTACTGCAGGCCGAAGTGAATCTGAAAATAAAGAAAGCGTACTGCCCTCCAATGGAAGTTCAACTAAACCCTTGTCTGGAGTACATTAAGCACATTATCCTACCATGGTTTCATGAATTCAAAGTTGAACGTAGTGCTGACAATGGTGGTGAAAAGTGAGTCTCCTCCTCTTGTAATAGTGATGACCCTTTGATGCAAGTAGTCATAAGCCTCTTTTGAGTATTGCAAATTTAGCCATTGGCTGCTCCACTGCTTTCTCATATTTATCCATCATAAGCCTTGCTGCTGTTTTAAGTTGCTACATTGATGTACTTGTCTGGTGCTTCTGAATCTATTCCCTTTTGAATCACTAAATCCTATTTGTTGATGGGATTGTCTTGTGCCTTCTTGCTTGGTATTTAGGACCTTCAAGAGTTTTGAAGAATTAGCTGCAGACTATGAAGGCGGAAACTTACATCCTGCTGATCTGAAACCTGCTCTATCAAAAGCACTAAATAAGATACTGCAGGTCTTGTACTTATTCATTGATACGCATTCTCAGCCATACATACCGTTGATGGTTTCTTTGATATGCACTCCCCAACTCTGCTTTTGATTTTGTTCTTTTTTCCTACTCTTTTTCATCCTATTTTACAGTTTGTGGAGTTTTGGGCTTGATATTGTTCCTTTTCCCATTTCTTTTTCATCCTGTGGCATATCCTTTCATATTTGGAAGTAGTCGTCTCTTGGGTTACCACCTATGAAGCACCGACACCTCCCCGGGACCCCGTACTGAAGTGTCCCGACACGGGGACACGGGGACACGGCAAAAAACGTGTCCCGACACGCCACGTGGCATGGGACACGGCTAAGGAACTTTTTTGGAGGGGGACACGGCTGGGGACACGGGGGGACACAGCTGGGGACACGGCAGGGATGGGGGGACACGGCTGGGGACACGGCGGGGATGAAATTGAAATTTTTTAAAACTTTCTGGGGTAAATTTGAAATTAATTAAAAGTTAAGGTAAAAAGTGTAATTTTGTCACTCTATATATAAATCTTATCTTCATCAGTCCACCATAAACACGAGCTGCAGCTACTTGGAACCCTAAATCGAGCTGCTGGATGCACAGTCGACCCATTTTGGTCGATTAGGTATGTTTCTCACCTCTCTCCTCTCTCTCCTCTCTCAATCTCTCTCTCATTCTCTCTCTCTCTCTCTCGCTCTCCTCTCTCGAGATGTTCTGGCACCCGTGAGGTTCTGTAAAACTCTCTCTCTGTCTCGCCTCTCTCTCTCTCTCTCTCTCTCTCTCTCTCTCTGGGTGTCGAGTGTTGTGATGTTCTGTAGAAGTGTAGAACTCTCTCTCTCTCTCTCTCTCTCTGTCTTTGTCTGGACTGTTTTTTTTTTTTTTTTTGAACAATACGCATGTAACATATGTGAAATCTGTTTGTAAAAAAAATCTGCTTAGTACGTATTCTGTGAAATGAAATCTGTTTGTATAACATATGTACATATGTGAAATATGTTTGTAAAAAACAGTTGTTTGTTGTGAAATCTGTTTGTATAGGTGAAATCTGTTTGTATAACATATGTGAAATCTGTCTGTCTCTCAACAAAGTATGTACATATGAGTGTATTAAGTATTAACCTTTTGTTTATCAATTAATAATGAGTGTATTAACCTTTTGTTTATTAATCCTTTTCAATTTTTTTTGTGTCTATCAGTAAAATGTCTTCCTCAACGGGTGCCAGTAGCATACCCACTCCTGGGGGTGAGGAAAAGGGGGGAGTACTTTGGAAATTTGTAACTAAATTGGACAATTTTCCCGGAAGAGGTGGGAATTACAAATGGAAGTGCAACTTTTGTGGTTTAGAAAAAAATGGGTCTTACACAAGGGTGAAAGCTCATTTGTTGAACTATGAGTGTTTGTCTTGTTTTTGAATGTCTTGTTTTATGGGTGTTTGTTTCATGAATGTTTGTTTGATGTAAGAACTAAGAACTTATGTTTGATCTTTATGATGAATTGCTATGGAACTTAATGGTTGAACTACTAAATACTTCATGTAACCAACTTTTGGTAACTTAATATATATATATATATAAATAAATAAATAAATATACACGTGGCGTGTCCCCCGCCGTGTCCGTGTCCCCATTTTTTTAGAATTGCCGTGTCCCCGTGTCCGTGTCCGTGTCCGTTTCCGTGTCCGTGCATCAAAGGTTACCACATAATCTCATCTTTAATCAGCAGTAATCTTGCACAATATAGAAGGGTCCATTTGTTTGACCGGATATGCTCATATGAGTTATTGTAGTTGGACGATGTGTCCAAGGAGACGACATATCTTGTTTGGTGAAAAGTTTTACGGCCCAGATTCCAACAAAATGTGGCGTATAGATACCATAAAACCATAGTGGTGTAATATTATAAATTCCTTCACTATTAGTCTGAAGGGGTTACCTTCCCAGGGGATTAAATATCCCATCCTAGGATCCTATCACTATTATTCCAGCCAAAAAAAAAAAGGACCTTAAGTTCATAGTTTTTGGACTGCAATAATCGTGGTTCTTACTTGTTGAATTGATCAATGGTGGGTCTTAGATTGGTCAGGGGGAATAGAGGGCAATTGCTGCTATATAGATTGGTTAAGGATATCTTATTTGACAATGCTCGGCCATCAAGGCCATGGAGCCTGCCTCTTGCCCATTTTCTTCATTTTGATTATATATTCCTGGTACTCTGCAGCCTGTACGTGATCATTTCAACAATGATCCCAGTGCGAAGAAGCTATTGAAAGAGTTAAAGGTATGAGTTCTTATCTTTGCTTTGTCTAGACCCTAAATTTCTTCCTTGTCTTTCTTTCTGTAAAATAGTGTTCCTTGTGTTTCTTTTTCTGTCAGTTATTTAAAGAGTGCATGTTTCGGGTTTATTGAACTTAAATCAAGATGTCATAGAAACTGCCCCTTCAAGAACAAATAGAGAAAACAGATAAGGGCAAGAAAATGAAGAAGAGATTTGGAACATAGTTATTGTAATTTTTTGTTTTATTTCATTAATCTGATTTTATTTTATTTTTTTCCAATGGCAGGGCTACAAGATGAAGTGACCATAAGAGCAAGTACAACAGCTTACAGCTTAGGTAAAGGAGGGATTTATCTGTTTTACTGAACCTAATCAGAAAATATGCAGCCCAACAGGCTCAACAAAGCAAAAGAAAGGGATTTATCTGTTTTATCTGTTTTACCTCCATGAACAGTACTTGGCCAACACGATCAAACCACTGTTCACAATTAACGTCCTTTTGTTATTGTTGGTTCTACTAACGGAAGCCCACAAGGCTTTCATTAAGCACTTGAAAAGACAAAAAAAAAAAAAAAAAGACACACACACCCTTTAGTACATTTTTATACGCTTTTCACATATTTCAGCTTTTAATCATATGTACATGTGCATAGCCTAGGCATACTGCAAATGGCATGTCATTTTAGTGCAATCATAGCCCTCCTTCCATTTGACGGCCAGAAATCTACTCTTAGTAACTCGATTTTTGGCCAACCAACCGACAAATGCATCCATTTCAACATCCTGAGAGAACACTTCAGGCCACGCTCATATTAGAGGACATTGGACAGTTGACCTATCTTGGAAACTAGCAGAATTGGACGATCAGGACCTGGAAATCTCTCTTCTGACGTTTCCCCCTCATTGGGTATGATCTCATGGGCTATATTGACGGAACTCGTAGATGCCCACTGAAGATAGCGCAGGAAGCTCCTCCTTAACTATACCTTTTGCATGTGAAAAGATCAACTTCTGCTACATGCAATTCTTGTCTCTGTTTCTGAACCAACATGTTACTCGTCGCCTCGCATCTACTATAACCTCCCAAGAATCCTGGACTAAAATCACTGGACTTTATGCGAAATTGATCATGCTTACGCGTGATGAGCGTCAAGGAGGTCTTGAAAAACCTCGTGACTCAAAGCCTATGTCTGAGTATTTGCACACTATTAAAGCCAACTCCGATAAGCTTGCTCTCATTGATGCGCCTGTAAATGAGGATGATATCCTCCTTTACCTATTTTCTCCAGGGCGTCGGTAGTGTGTTGAAGGAAATCGCTGGCACTCTTCGTGCTCACAAACCACTGGAACCAGACATTTCCTTCGAAGAGCTTTACAACAAACTTGTTGATTATGAAGCCTTCTTCCACAAAGAGACTGCCCAAGCCACCCCTCAAGTGATCAACGCCATTTCCACCCATTGCTCCAACAATTTCCAACCTGCTTGTGGCTTCACAAAAAACCGGCCTAGTTCCCAAAATCAGCTACAAGACTTCAAGCCTCGCAACCATCAAGGATCTCACCTCTGCCAACAGCATAGTCCTGGCCAGTCTCAAGGCCAAGGCTATAGAGGAGGCTGTCAACTTTGTGATCGGTCACATCACCAAACAGTGTCCGCGTGCCTGGTCACTTAAAACTCAAGAGAATGCAAGGGCCTAGCACAGTGATTCATAACATCGATCTGGGTACTCTCTAGACTTGGGAAGTTCGTCAATAGCCTAAAGTCATGTGATCACAAATTGTCAGACAGACAGGAATCGGATCATTATCAAGGGAAAATGGAGGTCCCCATAGAGAGATCTCGTATCTTGAAAGAGAAGCAGGCAACATTGTTTGCTAACCATCTTGTATTCGCTAAGTGTCTTTGGCCCAACCCTCGGCCAGGCATTCCTATTGGCGGTCTTCTTTTGCCGGAGGCCATTGTTCTATGCATCAAGATCTCAAATCTCTTTCTTTTTCTTTTTTGACAGTGAAAAAAGACTTTATTAATCAATTGCAAATGATACAAAGATTAAATGGGACGAGAGCAAAAGGCATCACCACCAAAGAATAACATTCCAACAAAATTGGCAACCAAACCCCGACGATCATACGCCACTGTAGTCCCAAATGGTTACCCGGCTGACAAGTAGTCAACCAATGAACTAAAGCAAAAAGAACCGAACCAACAGCCCTCCAACCAAACGAACATATACAAAGAAACATACCCCTTGAACAACCTCACACAGACACAAAGCCATCAACTGATTCTCCTTAAAAGAGCATCAAACCAAAATAATATTGAAAGAAAAAAAGATGAAAGTAACAGGCTTAAGCCTTCCAAGTTCAAATGCATTCCTCATACTTTTCAGCCTAAAGATGAACTCCTCTGTATCTTGCTTATTTTCAGTTTATCAAACTCTAGCAGCAGCTCGCTCCTCATCTTATTTGTCCACCAGAGCTATCTTATAACTTATTTCTCATCGCCCTCATAACGCCTGAGCTTCATTCAATAGAATTCTATTCCTATTTCCTATTGGCTATACCGTCAGAGGAAATTGAAACTGAGAGAGCTATAGAAGCAACTGCAGCTCTACAAACTACCGCCTTTTGCTTCTTTCCTCCACCAGTATTGAGGGCAGATTTCATTTCTACAGCAAGAATTGTCATAAATTCCTTTGCTGTGGATTAGCCCAACAGTTAGGCCTTGGATTAGGAGCCTCTCTTACAGGGCAGTGGTCTTGGAATCTCTAATGTGGAGCTGATGTTTTAAGTCTCATTATAATATACACAAGAAACCGAAAACAAAAAAATTGATGGCATAATTTTTACCCCCTACTAGCTCTAACAACATGGCACCCGATGACTTGAATGATACCAAAATGTAGCCTTTCCATCTATTGGGCCTGATGAGTGTGCCGAACAATAACAATTTGCTCAACCCGATACTAAAAAAGATATAAGTTGAGGTGAATGGCGAAGAGTTATTGATCCCTTTTCTATTACAATGGAATGATTTTCCGTCAATGCATTGTTACACCGTACAGGGCTCTCTTTGTTGTTGCTCTCAGAAAGTTCCATCGGAGTCCATTTTGAGCAGAGTGCAAGTATCAAAAGGCTGATGGCCTGACAAGAGAGTCCGCAGATTGCTCCCAACCACAAGCCCTTTAAGAGAATGAAGCATGAAAAGTAAAAAAATTGATCAATCGAACAATAAAAATAAAGTACCAAGTAAGAAGTTCGTGCGAGTGTGTAAAATTGCGTTCACCTGAGCGTGTAGTTTGCATTTGAACCCGAGGAAGATGGAAATAGGCATGCCAATGCAATAGTATGTCCCAAAGTTGATGTACACAAACAAGTGCTGCCACCCACACCCTCTGGCCACCCCTGCGGAATATGCATCAAGTAATGCATATGGTTTGATAAAGTAACGCGAGAACGATATTGAAGGCCGGGTGATGTGAACTGTGTTAAACTGTAATTATTGGTAAATAATGAAGAACATAGGATTGAAAAGTAGGGATGATGTAGGCCTGATAAGATGCCTTGGGTGGAATCGAGTACAATCGAAATCATAAGAAAATGGGTCAATGAAGCAAATTTCTTGATGATTGTTGAGCTACCATTGAAGAAGCCAGCCCAAATGTTATGACCTAAGGCTAAAGCGAATGCAATAGTAAGAGCGAGAAAGAGAGAGAGCATGACAGTGACACCAACGGCGTGCTTAGCCCTATCTGGATTCTTTGCTCCCAACTCGTTTGACACCCTTGTACTGTTACATAAAAGCATTGCCTAGTCAATACATTATTATACAAGATGGATGGGCAGAAGAAATTTGACTATGTTGCAAATATGAGTAGCAAAATCAAGTAATTGATATGAAACCTTGCAGCAGCACTGAGACCACCGGTAACCGTGTATGCTATAGCCTGTGTATTTACACTGGAAACAAAAATCCGAAAAGACTTCAGGGCCAAGCACAATGAACAAGGTGAGGAAAGATTCTACAGAAAAACCGTACAATTTTTTGGAATGTGCTACAACTCCATCACTGAAATAACATAACATAGTTAAAATGTCTCTCTCGTTGATTATAAATGTCACCGCTACATCATTTAGACAAGAAACTGTTATTTTTTTGAAGAAAAACATTTCCTTCCAAAAGCATCAAAACTCATAGGAGATCGAAAGAGAGAAGAGAATCCTCACCACATCGCAATCACTAAAGTGGTAACTCTTGAAAGTGGCATTAATCCCGCCGGCACTACCAGCAGCTCAAAAGCCCAATACTCCAAGCTAAGGTGACAAAATGAAAAAGGGACCAATGCAAACATAGATTAGTTTTCCCAAAAAAAAGGAAAAAAGAAGAAGTAAAGTTCCAATATGCAGATTTGCTTTTATTTGCAGGTTGGAACACTTTACATACACTAAGCATAAAAAATAAAAGGGTAAATTTCACTGACACCCCCCAAGGTTTACGTTATGTACCAATTTTCCCTCCATGGTGAGGAAACTCTCCATCCAGAGGTTTGTATTAGCATTTCCATTACCCCCATCGATTAGTTGACCGTTAATTCACTTACAAATTCATCCCTAAAATTTATGAAATACGTTAGCCCTCAATTTTCATACTTGGAGGGGCAATCTATACATAATGCAAACCTCGGGAGGTGTTAGTAAAATGGAGATTCCGTAAAAATATTTTAACTTACCATACCATACCATAGCTGCAGAGGGGAGAGCCAAACTCAAAGTGGTAAAAAACATTATTTAATGACTCAACAACCAAAAACCCATTCCAAGTATGCTTCAATTTCTTTGAGATAAGAACGTATCCAGTAAGCATAAGGACAAGATGCTTGTAGGTATAATCCCATCATCCTGTACAATTTTGCTCCATATCCTTGCCCACATAACGTTTCAAGTGCTCCACTTTGGCCGATCTAAAACACAGAAGACATGGAACATTTACTTTTTACCTCAAATTATCTTAAATTTTCGAACAATTAATTAAGCTTATGGCAACCAAGTGAAAAAAGGAAAGGAAAAAAAAAAATCAATCAATCATGCATAAGTTACCGTGTCCATCTCTTGGGGTCACTGGGGTTATGCTTTGTGTTACCTCTAGGGCCCCGGAATTAGTCGGGGTGCATGCAAACGGACCCGAGGGCCCTGTAGTCAATAAACTCACTATAGGGGTCTAGTGAAACATGCATTACGGCCATACAATTGAAAAAATAAAGATCGAAGGATATTGCAAAGCAACTCAACAAGTCAATAACATAAAATACTAAATAGTATAATTTTTCTAATTTTTGTACCGAATTAAAGATCTCTATGAGTAGTTTAATTTGGTGCAAAAAAACTAAAAAATTATGGACAAAAGTATTTTATTTTTTATCCAAAGGAAATTGCAAAGCCTAAAAAAAGCCTAGAATTTGCACCAAGGGCAGCAATACATAGCAGTAGCAATACCAGGGGTATTGGGCGGGGGTGTTAAAAGGGGTACAAATGTCATTTTTCAGGGGTATTAAGGAGTCATATATACATGGACACTCCATAAATAACACCCCTGCAGGGGTGATATTTGCAGGGGTGTTATTTAGTCCGGGTGATAAATAACACACCTTGCACTTATTTTTAGCAAATCATTCCGTAGCCGTGGGGCCGAGAATAAATAAGAGCCCCATATTTATGCCCCTAATAAGACCTCATCCAAACGGGCCGTGAGAGTAGTAAAATGGCATTGAATGACGCGATTGGAGGGAGGCGGCTCAGGTAAAATAGAAAGAGAGAGAGAGAGAGAGAGATGATGGGATACAGTCTGATTAAAAAATAAAAGATGTGTACGTGGTTATCTGTGTAAAGTGAAGCAGAGACAGGTGAAAGAAATAAATTTGTTATTTTATCTTTGGATGAACGCCTAATGGGCTGTGACTAGCAAAAACCTCTTTTATTTTTTATTATTTTATTTTTTTATTATTTTTAAAATTCATGTTAGAAGATACTCCCCGTCCCTAAATTTTGGTCCCTTCTTCTATTCTAACCGGATAAAAAAACTAGTTATAACTTTAAATTAGTAATGAATTTTATATTCAATATGGATCTTGCATGTTTGATAAATCTCGATTAAATCTATAAGACAATGTTTTTAAAATCACGTAAACCAATGTAAATTACAAGATATAATCAATTGAAAAGTGGCACGAACTTCCAAAAGAAACAAATAAATGGGGACGAAGGGAGTATAAACGATTGACCAAGGACATGATCTTCGAAAATTAATGAACAAAATGGGACTGAGAGAGTAATTAATTGGCGGAACGACGTTAGATGTGATCCATGACCACCGCGTGGTTGGTGCACGTTCTTTTTTTTTTTTCCTCCGCAAAAGAAAAGATTTTACTACTCCCTCCATCTAAAAAATGTAGTCCCTCGTTCCATTCTAACCGGATAAAAAAATTGATTATATCTTTCAATCGGTAATACATTTCATATGCAATATGAATCTTATTTGATATATCTCAATTAAATCTAAAATAAAAAGTTTTTAAAATCACCTAAAAAATTATAGATTATATAAGATATATTACATTGAAAAGTGGCACGAACTCTTAAAAGGAACTATATTTTTTAGGAGGGAGTTTTTTTTTTTTTTTTTTGCGCGGCAAAAAAGATTTATTAATCTTTGAAAACGAATTATAAAGATTAAAGGGAACCATGGGAGATAGTATCAGATGCCACCACGGACTCGAAGGGAAATCACAGAGGTCAACCTAGACAAGAAAGACAAACCAGCCCAAAATGAGATACAAATACACTTATGGAAACAAAAGGAAGATATAGCAGCTTCCACCGTAGAGCGGCTACAAAACAACTCCAAAATCTAGATCAACAGCCGCAGCAATACTTCATGACAATTCTCCAATTCGGACTCCAATAAAGCCAACAGCAATACTTCATGACAATTCTCCAATTCGAACTACATTTTACTTTCTTGGATGGAACATAGATACCCAGACAGTTGCAACAACTCCAGCACTATCACAACATATCGATTGAATCCAGAAAAAATACTACCAAAGTAGCACCATGTTTAAAAAGACGAGTCTGAATCTAGCAAAGTTGTTAACTCATCCAAATGAAACTCCGGATAAACCGAAACCAATGATGAATACACCCCAATATCAATCCCATACTAGCAAAGACAATAAGCTTAATCAACTAAAACAAACAGCAGCAAGAAGGAGAAATTCCAGGAAACAAACAGAAGCAGCAACTCCAAGTTGAGATCCCACCATAAAGCTTTGATAAAGTCTTCAGAACTACCCCTTGTTTAGTTTCATGGAAGAACACAATATCCTGCCTTTTTTCATTTAGTAACTTTCTGATCCTCGCCCTTTTCTCCACTTTACTTATAGACCTCAAACATTCCAGAACAAAATCTTCATAGTTCAGGCCTAAGTAAGTTCTTTACAGAGTAGGATCATGGTTGACAATTAGCCCTTTGCTTATTGAGGGTTTCCATCTCTGCTATCTTGCTAATCATCTCTTCTTCGTTTCCATCATAACTAAGCCCCATTATTTTATCCACTGCCCATATTGCTTGTGCTTCATTTAACAGAATTTTATTCCTGTTACTTATACCTCTGATGAAATTGAAGCAGACAGAGCAGCCGTAGCAACTGCAGACGTTAGAACCACACACTTTTTGTTCTTCTTCCCTCTGTAGCCAGTGTTGACCTTTGAGAATCCCAGAATCTCGTTTATGTTTTTTCTGTTCCTTTTCCCTTGAATACTTTTAACTGCAGCATTGATAGGGTTATGATTTGCTTCAGCCAGATCTTTGTTGGGTTCTATTTCCTCGTTCCTTCCAGATAGGTTATCAACAGGTTCATCCAAGTTGTTTTCATTATCAATGTTCCCTTCATTATTGCACTCTTCTATGTCTGAATCAGCAATAGCTCTGCTTTCCTCCAAATCTTTTTTGTTTGTTTCATGGGACTCTAAGTCGTTTGAGCTCCTGATTTGTGATTGGCTATTATTTGAAATTGCCCCCATACTATCTGCCACTATCTCACTTCCCACAATTGATTTTTCAATCCCCAAAGAGGAGCTATTTGTTCCAACTACTTCAGCCGCCTCATTAATTAGCTGAATGGGCACATCTTCAACTACCAAGTTGTCTATTGAATTTTCCAAATCATCATTGCACATTCCATTTTGTCCCCCATAATTTGATTCCATATCAGCCATATTATCTTCTTCGTTGGGCTCACTCTTTTTCATGGATAATTCAGAAGAAATATCAACTAGACTAAGCTTGATGCTTCTGAAGGATTCTTCTTCCACAACACAGACTGAATAATAATCCTTATCAACAATCAAATCAACGGATCCTTCAATTTTTTGAAATTGATTCGTAGCTATCAAGATCTTAGCACTTGCAAAGGAAGATCCTTTCAGAGTAGACTCATCTACATGTAAGAACTGGCCGTCTGGCCCCATTTGTTCCCAAGTGAAGAGGAGGGAGTATTAATTAAGAGCTTGACGAGGGTACATTAAAAGGGTAGGGGAAAGGAAAAAAAGTAACAATTAAACGAGAAACATGGCAGCACACCATGTAAGGAAATGGTGACTGCCAAACAATAACAATTATTTCGATGAGTAGAAGAATTAAGCTGAGTTGAATAGTTTTTTTAGGGTGAGAGAGTTGATCAAGAATGTTAATTGCTTCTCTCTTTCTACTTGACAATGTATACAGTTAAACCAGAACATGGCTTTCTTTATTGCTTTCAGAAAACTCCATCCGAGTCCATGTTGAGCGCAGTGTAAGTAACAGAAGGGTGCCGGCCTGACAGCAGAGGCCGCAAATTAAACCCAACCACAAGCCCTATACGAAAATGAAGCACGAAAACAAGAGATTCGGTTAATGGAAAACCTAAAAGAAAGTAATAATTAATTGAAGTGTGTGTCAGGGATCCGTACCCGAGCATATAGTTTGAGCTTGAACAAAAACCATGTGAACATTATGGATATTTAAGTAAATATTTAGTTTCGATAAAATGCCTTTTAACAGCAAGAAAAACATTTCTTGGGTAAACTGCTTACCCTTTTTCTTACACAAAGATGAGCACATCGAATTTGACGGGGATGAATTGAAAAACTTCTTCTAAGACTAGAATAAATGTCACATCCTTCATTCTAAGTAGACCATTCGGTTCGCAAAATGAGAATTTAAAAAGAAAAATGCATCTTGTAAAAAAAATCGAACCTTTTCTCATAATTTAAAAGAATGCATTTGTATTTATAATTATGAAAACAAAAATCGATTATTTTCCAAATGCATTATTTTTAAGTTTTCGTTTTGCATATCAACCGATCTTTTTTAAATCGAGAGAGTACTTTTCCAAATAGCAGGGGGAAGACTGTTCATAGTTGGGGTGATTCAAACCTGATAGGACCCCTTGGATGGAGTCAAATATGATTGAGATCACAAGGAAAGGGGTCAATGAAGCAAATTTCTCGATGATTGTAGAGCTATCACTGAAAAATCCAGCCCAGATATTGTGACCAAAGGCTAGAGCCAGAACAACAGCAAGAGCAAGAAAAAGAGAGAGCTTGAGAGTGACGGCCATGGCACGCTTAGCCCGACCTGGATTGCCCGCTCCTAACTCATTTGACACCCTCGTGCTGTTACAGAAAAGTTTTGGTTACTCAACGCTTCGATACAAAATCGAGTCGATTGAAGACATCAGATGTGTGACAAAGACGGGGAAAAATGATGAAGCAACTAACCTTGCAGCTGCACTAAGACCATAAGTAATCATGTAGGCTATAGCTTCCGTATTCACACTGAACAGAAAAGATTGTATAAAAGTTCATATTAGCTAAACGCGGTTGAAATTTGAATCTATCGCTCTGCATATAAGAGTATAATCTCTCGCAGAAATGTCGAAACGAGGAGTGAAAGAAGAGAAGCCTTACCACATTGCAATCAATGAAGTTGTTATTTCTGAATTCGGCATCAATCCCGCGAGTAATACCAATAGCTCAAAAGCCCAGTACTCCAAGCTAGTTTAAACAAAAAAAACACACACACACACCCCAGCTGTAAATATTGCATTCTAAGAATTGTGAAGTTTCAACATTGAAATCTCCTTTTAGTACAACTAATGGATACTTAACCTCATTTTCACATCGGTTGGAGCGTTTGCTACCATCCAGTGCTTTCAAGGGCGAACAGAGGGTGTGCATGCAGGGCCTGGGTCTCTGCACACCTCCCATTATTGGTACTATATTTTAGATTTTGTTTGTACAAATTCTGAAGGAAGGTCTCCTAAAAATTGTTGTATCAATATATAAGGATGATATTTTGTTGTTTACTTATGAATACATGCGATTCGGTCCCCCGCATGATGAATCTTGTGTCCGCCACTGAGTGCTTCAAACACTAAGCTTAAAAAAACAAAAAGTGGTTACAAAAATTTCACTTACCAAACCATAGCTGCAGAGGGCAGAGCCAATTTCAAGTTGGTAAGAACATGACCTAATGACTCAACAGAAAACCCATTCCAAGTTTTCTGAAACTTCTTCGAAAAAAGCACGTACCCAGCCAGCATAAGGACCGCGATCCACAGAGAGACCGAAACTGCCAATGGAGCCCCCTTGAATCCCAGAGGTGTCCAGTGAACCAACAGATAAGCGATTCCGGTGTGAGCAATCAATGGCAGGACAGAGCAGAACACTAGTGGCACGACAACACTCTGCGTCTGAAGAAACCTCAAAATGTTTTGCAAAACTCCATAGGCGAAAAGTCCCGGGATTAGATACCTCAAGTACAGAGCTGCAGATTTCGAAATTTGACGATCTTGGTGGAGTAGTATTAGAATTGGTTCAGAGTAGAACCAGAAGATTGATACGAGGATTGAGAAGAATATTGATATGATACAAGATGCTTGTAGGTATATACCCATCATCCTGTATAATTTTGCTCCATAACCTTGCCCACATAATGTTTCGAGTGCGCCACTTAGACCGAGCTGAAACAAAGAAAAATTGTGTATCTAATTCAGAAGGATTTGCTACCTTCAATTGTCCAAACATCCCTTCCTCCTCCAATTGATTATACTCCCTCAGTTCTAATTTATTTGTTCAATCTCGAAAGACAAAAAATGACTACTTTTGAAAATTAAAGGTTCAAATGATCTGCTTTCTGGTATCAGCACTCTCCAATAGATAATGCTGAGGGCATCAAGGGAGCATTTGAAAGTCAATTAAAATTTGGAAAAATAATTTGGGACATAAATATTTTATCAAACCAAAAACTAGGCCAAAGTACCAAAGTTCACTTGATCCACTGTACATTTCCTTTATCGACTCATGTTGCATATCAAATGGAGAGAGAGAGAGAGAGAGAGAGATCAAAGTACACTATTGAAAGCAAAACCAGTGTGACGTTGGGCCATGAGTTTGCAAGGTTTGAAATTTTGAATTGGTGAACTATATAAAAACAGTTTTTTTTAAAAACCAAAACAGATCATTCTTTCACAGTACATCACATAAAAAATCGTAAAAAGTCAATTTATTTAAAAAAAAACTCTCTTAGTGAAACACCCCAAAGTAGTGTTACACAAGTACACACACCCCGATAACCATAGATGAATCAGTAACCACCATGTGAGACCCACAACATTGAGTAGATGGTGAGAAATTTGTAGTCGGTGTCTGTGTCGGTAACATTTTTGCATGTATATATAGGTAGGAAAGCCTGGTAAAAAATAGAGGGAAGAGTGCAAAGACCAAAGAGACGTAAGGTTGATCGTGCAACATCTGTCATTTCGGCGTTGCGCCTAATAGTACATTTTTTATTTTCCCATGGAGCGGGCATCCCGGTGACAACCGTTCCAGATCCTCTGTGCCTGCGCCGAGGGGTTTTGGGCCATTGGATTGTGATTTTTGTTTTTATATTTTAATTTTTCTGGGTAATCCAACGGCTGAAAAATTCCTTAGCACAGAGGCATAGAGATTTTTCGGCATAGAGGATCTGGGCGGTGGCAACCCGTTTACTCTTTGTGTCTGGTTTGTGTGTGTGATCCCAGATCACAACAAATACTGGAGTATTATTTTCTCTGTGCACAACACTGGTATACTGTGGCACGTGCAACCATAAAGAAGTGGGGTATATAAATCAACTCTATTGTTTTGTTGACCCAAACAAAAACAACAAACAGTAAGGACAACAAACAATAGTAAAAATATCTGGCGCGCATCTTGACAGTCTAAAAATATTTTAGATAGTCTGGATTTTAGAGAGAGAAAGAGAGATGAGAGAGGGAGAGAGAAATTTATACCATCCAAAATGGTACTTTTGGACGACCGAAATGTATGCTCGTGTACTACGTGTGTGTTGTACCGTATTTGCACCCAAATTTTCTCAAATTACAGCGAGTGACATGTCGACACAAAGTTGGTCCACTGTACACCTTCTTTATTGACCCATGTGGCCATGTTGCATATCACATGGAGAGAGAGAGAGAGAGAGAGAGAGGGAGAGATACCATGAAAGCGTAGCCGGTGACGGTGGCCCACGAGTTGGCAAGGTTAGAGCCGGCGAGCTCGAGGTCTCCGAGGTGGCCGGCGAACATAACAGCCACCAGCGGAATCAAGTAATATGAAACATTTGTGAGTATCATAGGCAGCGCATACAAAACCTGCTTCTTGGCCTCTTCCAAATCCAACACTTTCTTCCACCACCTATCCTCTCTTTCTCTCTCCTCCTCCTCGTGATAATCTTCTTCTTCTTCTTCTTCTTCTTCTTCTTCTTCTTCTTCGGCCAGCAGCGGACTAACATCTGGACTTGTAGTATTGTTTGCAGACATGATCCTTTAATTTGTTTTCTTGCGCTTAATTAATGTCCTTCTGTCTTTCTTTTGTCGGTAGATCGATGGAGACAGAGATATACTCCTACACAAGTAGAGGAATGATAAACAAGAGGATGAGGATTGGGATAAGGTCACCATGACCAAGTAGATGCTGGGTATTAATGATGGTTGAGTTGACATTTTCTTAAAAACAAGATAAAACCAAATTTAGCAGAGCCACAATCAAATTTGTCTTCTTCCATGTGAACTGTAGAATGCATTTTTCAAACGGGTAGTGTTTGGGAAATACGCGCATAATACATTTTATATGTCTTCTTTTTTGTTTTTATAGAAACGTGAAAATGAGAGATTAAAAAAACTCAGCTCAACCTACTTTTGGCTTGTCATGTCGATCTAATGTCAAATTTTGAAAATGAGTTTCGACTTACTGTGTTATAAGTTTGAACAACTAAACACTCAAAACTTAAAAAGAGAAGTTACAAAGGCTGTGTTTGGTTAGATAGTTTAGTTTAGTTTTGATGGTGTCAGCAGGTGTAATGAGTAGAGAGAGATAGAGAGAAAAATAAAAGAAATGATGATGTCATCAAAACTAATACTAAAACTAAATAGAGAAACAAACAAAACCAAAATAATACCGAGAAGCTTGTGAAGTTGAAAAGGTCCTATAGTTTTCAATTCTTTGTTGGGGGCCCAGCCTGTGAAGTTAGCATTGGAAAAAAATACAATGGCGATTTGCAACCGGGGGCGGCCCAAACCCCCAGTAGCCCAATACTAGTTCCGTCTTTGTTCTTTTTATTGGAAAAACGCATGGCCGCATGGGGCGGCTCTTAGGTAAATTTTTAGATTAAAATGCTAGTGAATAGTGTGCCTCAGGTAAATAATCTATCGAGGCCTTACTCATCGCACATCTCTTTCAATACTCTAATAATACTGTCTATTTGTCTTATTCCCTATTAGAAATAGTATTACATGCTTTCTCTCTCATTCTCATTCTTTTTCTTTTCTTTTCTTTTTCATTTTCTATGTTACTCATGCAAGGGGAAAAATTTTGGACGTCAAGTCGGTATTGTCACATGGTGCCCAAGCATAATCTGAGCCGTTCAAATGTGTTTTAGGTGGTTCAGATTGATTCCCTCTCTTTCCTCTCACCCAAATAGCAACCAATCTCTCTCTCTTCTTTTTCTCTTTCTAAAATTCAGACCGTCGGAAGGACTATGTAGCTAGCACAACCCGAAATGAATAAACTACAGTAATTGTAGAATCCTTGTCTACAGTGGTTCAACAAATTCAGCGAGGGACTGTAGTGGAGGCATATATGCATCCTACCTAACCCTTATACCGAAGCTGCTGCATGGCCATTTTCCTATTCTGCATAGGTAAAAGTAGCTAAAAGTGGGTGTATTACCTAAAATGTTGCTGTTGCTGTTGCTTTTAGGGCCGGAGATTGAAACCGTGCACCTAGAATCAGCTTTGGGCTAAAGCCACTTTTTTAAACCTCTAAATTTTGACTAATTTTTGGAGCCTCTTATTTTATTGGTTTATATAGTAGTTATGCTTTCAAATGACTGAAATGACTTTTTTAGAAATTTGTTGTGTTCCTCGGTATTTTTAACTATGCTATACTAAGAGTTGAGGGCCAATTTGAAAAAATTCATTTTAGGCCCCATATATTTCAGAGCCAGCACTCTGTGGAGCCGAGGGAGCAAAAACCCAAGCACACAGTTCTAACATTAATTGTCCAGTCCTCATAGTGCATGGTTCAGTTTGTTTTGAGGGAGGGTTTTTGGGGTAATAAGTAAAAAGAGATAAAAAGAAAATTTTATTAAGGACCATGCAGGGTGGGTTTTGAGACCCAAACCGGACAAGGTGTAGGATTTTTACCGGTGAAGTTTATTGTGAGATTCAATCAACTTTACGCATGCGTACACTTCCTGAGGGAATTCATGATACTCTTATACTCAAGTTATATATCTAGTGTTTTTTATCGGTACAGTCTCGTAAAGCGTAAAAATTCAAAAAAAAAAAACAAAAAAACCGCTTAAATCAAGGTTGTTACATGTAGTGTCCTTAGTGTGAGCCTACCATGCAAGGATGAAATCAGTTCAGTTCGATCAGTTTTGTAACATTTTTTTCACTGAGCCATCCAATTCAAGTTGTTAATACCCGACACTGTAACCGATCGGTCAGTTAAAAAATCGTTCGGGTCGGTGTATACTCCAAACGGTTCGTTTCGGTGGGTTTCTTCAGTGTCGATAAATTTCAGAAAATTAAACAAAAATATCAAAATTAAGCAAACGAATTTAAACCTGTTGATGAAAGTTTGAGAAGTAAGAGAAGAGCCCACGCCCGTTAGGTGATTCTCGGCTTGGCTGGAATGAGAGCTTTGTGTTGAGAGAGAGAGAGAGAGAGAGAGAGAGAGAGAGGTGATGGCGTGAGGAGTGAGGCTGAAGATAGAAAGTGGATGAGTTAAATGGTGATTGGGTCGAAGTAGGCGACAATAATGTGGCAAAGGAATCAGGGGTTTTGCAAAAGAGAACAAATTCTTTACGAAAATGCTACCGTCACGACAATAAAAGTGCTCTTTGACCTGTAAAAAAAGTGTTTGCACTCTTATCAGTCGAAAAGTATTTTTACCACTAAAAGAACACTTTTATCGTTTGTCTAGTGAGCGGACAATAGAAGGACTGAATTCTTTACATCACAGGCATATAAATCCATCTTTTGAGTACCGTCATTTTGAGTTACACCGTGCTTCTATTATTGTGATCGAAATTATTCATCTTTATTCATCTTGCATGACCTGCAGAGTCATATAAACCATCATGGATAGATATATCATGATTCGGTTAGGTATTATTCTGCGGTTTTCCTTGCAAAATCCAAACCGAGCTAAAGAAGAAATCAAAACAGAGCCCAACCGAAAATACAAAATGAGCGGTTCGATTGGCAGTTCTTCGATTAAAACGTGCCTTAGGCGCCCAAAGTTGTGTAAAAGTAGGCTCCTGATTACTCCTTCCGTCCCAAAATTTTTATCCGGTCCGTAAAACGAGGACTTAAAAATAATAAGTCTTTTAAAAGAAATTTTTCACTCATTTTACATAAATTAGAAGTACTCGTTAATATCCAGTAACTTGTTAAAAAAATATGGAATTTTTATAAAAAATTATTATTTTCAAGTCTTCGTTTTACGGACTGGACAAAAATTTTGAGACTGAGAGAGTATTACTTTTAGCTACCATATACGTTCAAACTTTTTGGAAGACATAAATAGTTGGTACATGCATAAACTTTTTATTTTTCGAGACAGGTTTGTTAAGAATAGGTGCCAACAGATAAAAGATCAATAGTATGATTTTTGTATAAATAATTAGCCCAATGCTTCAAATGATGAACAGTTTGAATCATCGAAATGAACATGAGATACGCGAATGTGTGGTGCAATCCTCATTTAGGGCCGCACTGAATCCGCGGTTCCTTTATTTAATTACCTTTACACATTGTCAATTATGTGCAGCTTCAAACCTCCTTAGTCCTCCCATGAAATGCACCTTTTGCATTATCACAAAATTCAATATCGATGGCTAATTTACCAGCTTTACGCGCAGGTGTTGCAAATCATCGATTGAGCCACATTCATAGTATGTACTATAAATAAATCCTTTGTTTTCATTTGAGAAGAAAATGTGTTTTCAACAATGTGTTGCGTGTGATTTTAAATAGTAATAAAATATGAGTTTTAAATTTATTTATAAGGAATTTAAGCACGAAAATTTAATTCACTTTGTTGAAACATTTTTCTCTTTTTTTTTTAAGTGTAAGAACTTCCTTGATAATAAAAATAACAACATATGAAGTTCAACTAATACAACTAAAACTGATATAATGCATACAAAAAAGATAAATTACACAACCAAAACAAATGAACGATACAATCCAACGATAAATTGATACGGCGGTCAATTGCCGAAGATCCGCATGCAAAATGTCGATGAACAGCTGTCATGGTAGTTCCACCATTAGCGATGCTTTTTGCGAAAATTGACTGATACCAACTAAGTAACTCAAAGTACCCCAAGAAAAGAGCATGTGTGTATGGTTAAATATCATGCAACTAGATGGTCAATACCAACTACGGTGCAGAAATCTATAGAGTAAGTGCAGAAAGGTACCGCAACTGTGTTTATTAAAATTGAACACCGACGATGATCAAGCCCAAAGCAAAAAAATAGATCATAAACTCTCAGCAAGCCGGAAGAAACCCAAGCGTTACAGCAACCCAAGCTGAAGTAGATTGGATTGGACGAGGAAGGGGAAAATCAGAGAGGTTTTGTTGAAAGTTTGTAAACATACTAAAGGGTGGGCACAGACCATGTGTGCGCACATTTTTAGGAGGGGTAGGGATAGTGGGGTGATGGTTATGATGGGTGAATTTTAATCTATTAATATTTTGCCCATAACAGTTATTATTTAAATGCACGTTAAAAGTAATCGTAAATACTTAATTTTTGAAGGAATTACTGAGGAAATCTTTTTTGTGACAAGACACAAAAATGTGGCAATATAACTTCAAAACTTTTTTCGCCTTTTTATAAGCTTGGTATCCGGCTTGTTTTTCATTTGATAAAATCAATAATTTTATCAAAAAAATTTCTCATTTGCTAAAATCCACGCCAGTGATTTTATCAACCATCCTTAAAGCTCTCACATACACAAGTGATTGTATCCAATGTGAACACAAAATGATTTTATCAACCTTCTGATACGAAAATGATTTTAGGTTGAAATACTGTTTTGGTCCTTGACGAATGGCACCGATTTCAAAATCGTCCTTTTAAGAATTGTGGTTTCAATTTCGTCCTTGTAAGAAACTAACGGTTTCAATGTGACCCTTAACGTCTATTTGGAGACGGAAAAAGATGACATGGACTAACGGAGTCCATGTCATAACTCCACATCCCCCAAATAGACTTATTCCCAGATCTTCCCCCTCTTCGATCCCCCTCAAAACCCTAAATTGGGCAGCCTCAGAACCCTTTCATACAGTTAGGGTTTTCTGTCTCCCTCTCTCTCGCATGTTCCACGCAACCAAGTGTGTCCTCCACGATGAAATGAAGGGCTTTCTTGAAGTGCAATGAAGATCGATTTAGGGTTCCAGGAGAAAACAAAGACGGTCGATTTGTTGTGGTCCCATTCGCTTTTCCGTAAAGGTCTGTGGTTCTTTTCCTTTATATAGTGTATTTTAATGCTTAGTGGGGAAAAGTCTATCTCACTATTATTGTGGTCCCATTCTCGAATCCCAAAACCCTAACAATTTTAAAGCTAAAAGACAAACAGTAAAGTAAAAGAAAAGGTTTCATTTTGATATTGTTGTGGTCCCTATTCATTGTCATTATACTAATATATACACTGTACTTAATGATTCACAAATGGATACTATATTCACCATAGAGGTCCACCATGGTGGATACTTTGACTGTAACCCTCCTAGGTATGTCAACGGCTTAGTAAACCACGTGGATGATTGTGATTCGGATAGGTGGTCCAAATTTGAGGCTGAAGATATAGTTCAGAGGCTTGGTTATCGTAGGCACAAGTTGTTGTGGTATAAAGTTCCCAATCTTAGTATGGATGAAAGTCTGAGGCTTATACACTCTGATCAAGACGTTGTTGAGATGAGTCAGTTAGGTAGGGCTCATGAGCAGATAGAAATGTATGTGGAACATGTTATAAAGGATGTGGAAGATAATGGATTGGCACCCCTACCCCCTCCCCTACCAGATATTCCAATGACAAAAAATGAAACAAATGAAACTGCTAAAATGTTTAATGTGAATATAGATGAGGACAATGGAAAAGGTGTGCCCTACTATAATTGTGACTCAGAAGACAGTGAAATCCATGCTGATTACCCACTTAGTGATGGTAGTGACTATGATGATGTGATGTTTGATGCTTTAAATAAGAAGAGAAAGGACCATATTGGGAAGGAGGCTGATGACTTATTTGGAGATGATAATGGAAAGGAGAATGAAGAGGAAAATAGGGAACATGCAGAGGGTGAGGAACATAGTGATCATATGAAGTTTGACTATGAAAGTGAAGAGTTGTTGAGTGGGGAGGATTCTTCAGATTCAGATGAGGAGGGTGGCCAGAGGAGATTACACACTAGGAAATGGACATGCTTCAAACCTGTGGATAGGCCAACAAATATAAGGTTTGAGAAAGGTATGTTGTTTTCTTCCCTTCAACAATTCAAACTGGCAATCACTGAATATGCAGTGCATGGAGGTTATGCAATAAAATTTGTGAAAAATGACAAACAAAGGGTTAGGACAGTGTGTGAGAAACCCTGTCCTTGGGTTATTTTGTGTGCCAAGTTGGATGGGCAGCTGACATACCAACTTAAAACTGTAGAATTAGAGCACAAGTGTACAAGGACCTCCAAGAATCCTAGATTAAGTTCAAAGTTCTTGGCTACTAAGTTGGTGAACAAGGTTAGGGACCAGCCAAACATAAGGCTAAGCAAAATACAAGAGAAGGTACATGGTAAGTTTGTTGTCCATATAAGCAAGAGTAAAGCATACAGGGTCAAGAGAGCTGCATTGGATTAGGTTGAAGGATCACATAAGGACAATATGCAGCTTTATGGGACTATTGCCATGAATTGAGAAGGTCAAACCCTGGTACCACTGTTAAGCTGCAAGTCAAGGGGTACAGTGAGGGTGAGGAACATGATAAGCAACTGAACCCAACTTTCCAAAGGATGTACATATGCTTTGATGCTTGCAAGAAGGGGTTCCAATATTGCAGACCAGTGATTGGGGTTGATGGATGCCACCTCAAGGGTCCTCATGGGGGAATATTACTTTCAGCTGTTGGAAGGGACCCAAATGAGGAGTATTTTCCTATTGCATTTGCTGTTGTGGAGGATGAAAACAAGGACAGTTGGCATTGGTTTATCAGCTTACTATTACGAGATTTAGGCAACCAAAGGAAGTACACATGGACATCAGACCAGCAAAAGGTAGGAGGCTTGCTTGATATTACATTTCATTATTGTTTTGCTTCATGTTGCTTCCTCAATTAATTGATATTTGTTTTCATATTTGTTTTGTTATGAAAAGGACTAGATACAACTTTGAAAGAGCTTCAACCGGGCTATGAGCATAGGCTTTGTTGTAGACACTTGTACAACAATTTGAGGAAGAAGCATCCTGGATTGCTGATCAGGGAGAAATTCTGGTTTGCAGCATATGCAAGTTACACAGAGAACTTTAACACAATTATCAATGAGTTGAGGACAATTGACAGTGAAGCAACAAAATGGGTTGAAGGTGTGCCAAAACAATTGTGGGGCAGACATGCATTTACAGGTAATGCAAAAACTGATACTTTGCTAAACAACCTGTGTGTGTGAAGGGTTCAATTCCACAATTCTAGAAGCTAGGGAGAAGGCAATAATTAGTATGGCAGAAGACATAAGGTTGTACCTCATGGGAAGATTTCAAAAAAATAGGAAACTTATACAACAGGTTGATGGAGTTTTGTGTCCAGTCATAAAGAAAAGATTGAAGAAAGAACATGATAGCAGTCAAAATTGGAGTACATCATGGTCTGGGGAGTTAATATTTGAGGTAAAGTATGGATTCACCAAGTTCACAGTGGACTTGAATATGAGGGAATGTAGTTGTAGAAGGTGGGAGTTAAGTGGCATCCCATGTGCCCATGCCATTTCCTGTATTTGCTTCAATAAAGAAGATATAGAGGGTTATGTCCTTGACTGGTTCAAGGTGGAAACATACAGGAAGTGTTATGCCCCTCTCATATATCCCACAAATGACCCTAACATGTGGTCCCCTACTGGGTATCCTGCTATAGTACCACCACAACAAAGAAGACCAGCTGGAAGGCCCAAAAAATTGAGGAGAAAAGAGCCTGATGAACCAAAGAAGGGAAGCAAATTGAGGAGAAGTGGCTTTACTGTAGTGTGCCAGAGATGTAAAAGAACTAGACACAATAAGAGGACATGTAAACGTGTGGTGGGAGGCAATAGGGAAATTGATAGGGCTAATGCAAGCCAATCTACTCCATGTGCAGGCTAGTCTACTCCAAGACCAACCAGTAAAGGAGGTAAAAAGGGCAAGGGGTGGGACCAAAAAAAAGGGCTAATGCAAGCCAGTCTACTCCAGCTAGTGGTAGGGCAAGCCAGTTTACTACAACACCAATTCCAAGACCAACCAGTAAAAGAATAAGAAAGGAGGTGCCATCAAGCAAAGAATGCCCCCGTACCCAGCCAAGTCAGACTTCTGCACTAAGTACCCAGCCAATTCAACCATCAGCACCAAGGACCAGTCAGCCATCTCCATCTGCAGGCCCAAAAACCCCAACATCCAGTAAAGGAAGAGGGAAGAAAGCCACTTCCAAGGGACCAATGAAGTGGAAAAAGACAAGCCCTAGGCCAAAAATGATGAAATCTGAGATTTCCAATTGCAAACTAAAGGAATTCAATCTTCTCCACTTTCCATAAGTAGGGCCTATATGTAATATGTACTATGTGCAAGTTATGTTTGGTTATTGTCTTTGTTTCTACTGTTTTTTGGCTCTCTGGAACTATGGTTTCTGATCTCTAGAATAGTGACAATGACCAAACTTTTGGTCCATGTGGTTTTTGCTGTCTGGAACAATGTGAAGACCAGACTTCTGGTCCATGTAGGGAACTGTGTTTTGACTCTATATCTGCGCTTAGTCATGTTTAGTTGGGAAGATTTGTTAATGTCTCAAGGACACAGATATTGTTGTATTGGAATGCAAGTGTTAATGTGATGGTATACTTAGGAATGGTCCTGTATTTGCCTTCATGTTTTCATGATCTGATGTGTTTATGCAAATGTTTGGCAAATGTTATGCAAATGCTTTCATACAACAGGATGTACGTATATTTTCTATAAAGTTGTGTTTTAATAATGTGGAACTGGTTAACAAATGATGGTGAAAGATATGTAAAGTATCAGTTCAAGCCACATTTCCATCCTAAATTAAAGGACACAACTAGGCCACATTTTCATTACTACAAATTAAAGAAGCAAGTCTACACAAAAAAACTTCCACATTTTCATTACTACACCCTCTGTCCAACCTAACATTCATAACTACCATTCCAAACTACAAATCACACCTACCAGGCAACCCCAATGGTCCCCTTCCTCCACCTCTACCACCTGCAACAACAAACTTAAAAACCCAAAATATGCATATGCAAAAAGCTTACGATGAATTTCCAGAGTTTTTTTTCCCTTTCCTCGTATCCCTTCAATTTTGCCACCATTATGTCGTACTCTTTGAGCTTCTTCTCCATTCCCTCATATTCTGCAATCTTCTTCTCCATTATCTCGTACTCTGCCATCTTCTTCTCCGTTATCTTGTACTCTGCAATCTTCTTCTCATACTCTTGGATTCTTGAATGCAACACAAGATTTTCATTCCTCAATGGGAGAATAACCATCTTCCCTCGTGCACAAATTTTTTCATCCAACCATTCAAAGAAGTCACAAGCCTCACCAATGTAGTACTTTCGGCATCCAAAGAACCTCCGAGATGGGTTTTTTGGTGTCCAGGAGGTGAACAAGAAGGCATGTACTCCACAATGGCAATTTGGTCTCCCACTCGCATTTTGGCTTGAACTGGAAGACCCTGAAAACATAGTGATTTGGGGTGGAGGACGATCTGGGTTTGGGATTGGGAAGTGTGGGTTAGGTTTGGTTTTGGGGCTGCCCAATTTAGGGTTTTGGGGGGGATCGAAGAAGATGAGAGAGAAGGGGGAAGATTTGGGAATGGGTCTATTTGGGGGATGTGGAGTTATGACATGAACTCCGTTAGTCCATGTCATCTTTTTTCGTCTCCAAATAGACGTTAAGGGTAACATTGAAACCGTTAGTTTTTTATAAGGACGAAATTGAAACCACAATTCTTAAAAGGACGATTTTGAAATCGATGCCATTCGTCAAGGACCAAAACAGTATTTCAACCATAATTTTATCAGTCCTCTGATTTTATGGGATTTCCCACAAAATCAAATGGGAAATCCACCAAATAAATGGACTAATCTGGAGTATCGAGCATCAACCCAATGTCCAATACGAGAGGCCCAGCATAAGAATTGACTTTCTAAGTGCATCTCCAATAATGGAGTTAATAGAAGAAATAAGGTCAGATATGTCCAGTTAATTAACATTTCTCACTTTTTTTGTCCTAACAGTGTAGTTAACGGACGAAACGGTAAAACAAGGGGGACCGACCATGGTACACCGACCACGTACCGACAGCATCGGGGATGCTGCTGTGGGTCCCAACCGATCGATCCGAGTCGTTCATCCTTCTCATTGAAATGGGGCTGATTTTGGATTGAGATCATACGGCCGTTTGATTGCCTCAATTTCTGCATGGACCAACTCAAAATTTGATTTTGAGAAGGATGGGTAGCTCGGATTGATCGGTTGGGACCCACAACGGCGTCCCCGACGCCGTCAGTACGTGGTCGGCGCACCACAGTTGGTACCTATAGAAGCTTCCCGGACGAAATAAGCTCAGCCAATTGTGTAAGTAATAGTGCAACTCTACCTGACACTACAAATGTGGTTGTACTACTACTCTCCAACGGAGAGAGAGAGAGAGAGAGCTGTCAGGAAGGAGGAGAGAGAAACGTAAAAAGGGAGGAAAGAGAGAGGGAGAAGGAAGGAGAGAGAAAGGGATAAAAGGTTGGACCTACTTTTTGTACTTTAACACCACCTTAACAATACCACTGCATCATACATTATCTTACCAACACATTTTGTAATGACAACAAAAAAGAGGAAACCCACTTTTTGCAGTTTTGTGTCATGTAACAACACATTTTTGTCATAACCACTGGAGATGCCCTAAGGCCCGTGATTGCCAGATCACTAACACTGCACCAACCTAGCATTAACCTTTGAAACTCTGCTTAAACGTTAAGAGAGAGACATTTTTACAGATCAGCCGTCAATGGCATGTTTGCGCCAAGCAAATCCTGACCGTTAGATTCCGAGATTAAACGGCTTAGATAATGCGCAGATTTTTTTTTTTTTTGTGTTTTTCCTCCGGTATGCTTTTAATGTGAGAGAGAGAGAGAGAGAGAGAGAGAGATTATTTATCCGAGCCGTTGGATATCGGAGATTTGCTCAGCGCAAACATGCCATTCACGGCTGATCCGTGAAAAAGGTGTTGAAAAGAACCCAGCCAAGAGATGTATTGAACACAAACCATGCCAAAGAGACTTGCTTATTGCAGACCGGGAGGATCACACAAAAGGGGAGAGAAATGAGAGACTAAACTGTGTAAGGAACCGCGTGAAAAAAGGTATTGAAAAGAACCCAGCCAAGAGATGTATTGAACACAAACCATGCCAAGGAGACTTGCTTATTGCAGACCGGGAGGATCACACAAAAGGGGAGAGAAATGAGAGACTAAACTGTGTAAGGAACCGCATTGGATTGCCTGATGCCCTCGTACCTCCGGCTTGCCCTCTTTCGGATTCATGAAGCAGAAACAGGAGCATCAGGGACACTCGAACAAGAACTCCATTGCTCTCCCCTCAACTGATCCCTAAATTGTTCAGAAAACCATCACATAGAAAAGTTCAATCTACCTTCTTTCACTCATATTTGTTGGGATTCCATTCGAATAACTCTCTCTATGGTGGAAATAATGGTGGCCTGGGAATATTGTTAGAAAAGAGGGGCTACTTCCGATTTCAGTATCAGATGACCGAGCTCTAGGTTGGAGAGCAATACAGGTCTAGCAGATTCATATATTGAGAAAAGATACGTCGTGCAGAACAAATTCAGACACAACCCTCTCTTAATTAAACGTATCTTCCGGCATATAAAATATATCTACCACAGCTGAATGTGAGAGTACTCAAGCAGAACATGATGCACAATGCCAAAAGTACAATGGGGTGATAACAAGACTTGAATCTAGCTCAGAAAGTCCTGCCATTATTCATTTCTTTGAGGAGTTATTCAATGCGCGGCGGCAAGGTTGAGCAAGAATCTAAATCACATAAATGTGTAGGATCTACACATTTAGGAGTGGACCTCACACATTTGTGTGGTCCAGATCCGTGCTCAACCTTGCCCCAAGGGCATTGAATAATTTCCCCATTTCTTCAGTACTGATATCGAGTTGGTTTGAGAGGTCTCTTCCCTCTCCTCAAATGCCACCTCTTTCACAATATTCCATCACATAACCAAATTTACATCTAATTTACATCTCCATTCAAAGGCGAGCTGACATACTAGTTTCCTTGGGCGCTTTATCATAGTTATAGACACCAATGCCCCGTTTTTTTCCAAGACGACCTGCATCAACATACTGCACAAGAAGAGGGCAAGGAGCATATCTTCCATCTCCGAGGCCGCCATGAAGGATTTTCAATATCGACAAGCACACATCTAACCCAATGAAATCAGCAAGTTCTAGAGGGCCCATTGGATGTTTTGTTCCCAGCTTCATTCCTGTATCGATGTCCTCCTTGGATGCCACTCCAGTGTAGAGTGTGCAAAACGCTTCATTTATCATTGGCATCAATATTCGGTTTACAATGAAACCAGGATAATCCTGAGAGCAAATTACTGTTTTGCCAAACCTGAAAATTCAAGTGGCACAATCAAAAGACAAGCTTCAGTGGAATGTAATACACCCATGAGCAGAAGCAGGTTCCCGAAATGTAAAACACAGATATGGAAGCAAATAATGTCGAGAGAGAGAGAGAGAGAGACACACACACACACAGAGGATAGAGTGAAGAGGATTAGGAAAATATTTAAACGAAAAGAGTGTGAATTCCTTTAAAGACCTCTCTGCCAAGGATTTTGTTGTACTGAACGTAGCGTCTGATGTGTCAGCACCTCTTATAATCTCAACTAGTCTCATTATAGGAGGAGGATTCATAAAATGCATGCCAATCACCTGCGAAGAAGAATACAAGTTACAGTCAGCAACAAAGTTCTGCAAGAAGAAACTGAGTGAGAAGTAATCATATCATGGCTGAGTGAAATACAAGATCATCGGAACAGTACTGAATAAGTGGATCATTCGAAATGTATCCTACAAGTGATGGGCAATAGTCCAATTAATGAGCAAACCATAACAGAAGAAGAGGCCAAGTCAGGGAAAAAGAAGAAATGCTACGGTTACCATCTTGTTA
Organism: Vaccinium darrowii; assembly: GCA_020921065.1. Classification (NCBI taxonomy): domain Eukaryota; kingdom Viridiplantae; phylum Streptophyta; class Magnoliopsida; order Ericales; family Ericaceae; genus Vaccinium; species Vaccinium darrowii. Next base: position 7,476,308 of record CM037154.1, read on the forward strand.
TATAAAGATCATGATAAAGAAACATACTGAAGTTGAAAATAAAAACGATAAGTTCTGAAATGGAAAGTCGAATCAAATAAGGACCAGAAATTACAGAGTCATCACATTACTTAAGAGATTGTTCAGAATCTTCAGATAACTTGTGCCAGGTTAAAAAAAGATGAAATTGAGTGAGAAGTACAGGTGAACTTTGTGCAAGAACCCAATTTGATACATTTTTTCAATGCATCTAAAACTTTTCCAGTCTGCAAATTTGGTCAATTATTAGAAGTGCACTGAGACAACGAATTAAGAAGCTAAATAACTACTATAGTTTAAATAAATATCGAATAGATCCTTAAATTTATTTGGGACCCACGAGGAGCCGTATGAGAGGAAAATCTCATGTACAGTTCTGTAATAGAGATGGTATGAGAGCTGTCATAGAGAACCTGCTGTGGTCGGTTTGTTGCAGATGCTAAACGAGTAATGGAGATGGAACTCGTATTAGATGCTAAAATGGTTGAAACTTTTGCAATCTTATCTAGTTCAGAAAACAACTTTCTCTTCACATCCTCAGATTCAACAATGGCTTCAATGATGACGTCAGCAGAATGAAGGTCTTCCAAGTTTGAGGTACAGCGTAAGCGTACCAGCGCATCAGTGCCAGCATCCTGTTAAGTGGACAATTCAAAGATTGTAAAAAAGCCTTTTTTTTGTTGTCTGAAAAGAATACCGTCAACTGATTTATGTATGGAGATATACCCGTTTTTGTCATGTGAACCAAACAAGTAATCAAAAAACTCTGTTTATCATGTGAACCAAATCTATTTATGACTTACTGAACCAAACAGAACATAACAAGTATCCCTTCAACCAATCAAGCCCAGTTCAACTGCAATTTCTGTAAGTCTTCCTAGTACAATACGAGATTTTTGAACCTGGTTACCTGGACTATCAGCCCAATGAGATGCAATTGTACCCATATACCAACAAGTAGCATGTGTTTGAATCCAGCAATTAGTGAAGGGCACACATTACTGGACTAGTAATCACACAGATTTCTTGAATACAAAACTTTGAGATGTGGATGTTTCCCAAAATCTAACATGGTGTCAAGGCTACGACTCGACTGCCCTCGTGAGTCTAAGGCCACCCAAGCTCAATTAATACAATTTAAACAGTTAACCACCTATTATTAATTGATTTTGAGTTAAATTACTCCACCAGCATAGCACTTTCACTATTCGTCCAACAGGGTTACTCATCCTTTGGAACTCCATATCCTCGGTTACTATTCCTGTCAATCAAACACGCTCAGTCGCTCACGTATATAACTAAATAACTAATGCTAAATAATAAAGTTATAAAAGAAATTTTTTCAATTCGAGCTGCGAAATCAATCACAAAACTCAAGAACTTTAATTTCTCCAATTCAACAAATTCAATGCTGGAGCACCTCCAGTGGTCCAGCCCTCAAAAAAAATTTCATTCAAACTCAAAATTTGAGTAAAGCCACTTCAAAACCAACTCTACTTCTTGACTCAAACTCAAATCACAGTGAGTTTTGCTCAAATTAAGGGAAACTTAAATCCTTACTCGAATTTTAAAAGGCTATTTTCTGATTCTCAAACTTGCATTTGGGTTTGTCTATTGAGGTTAGGGGTGCAAACGAGCTGAGACGAGTTTTTTAATGTTCTAGCCCGGCTCATTTACTAAACGGAGAATGATTTTATACTCCCTCATTAAAAGACAGTGAACCTTACCCTCACGTTGATTTGTAGAAAAAGTGTGAGTCTCATCACAAACATTGTTACAAAAAATTGTATTGATCTCACAGACCCTACACAATTTGTACCCATCAAAGTAAGGGTAATCTCCACCAAAATCAGACTCTACTATACGATCCCAAAACTCAAACTTGAGGTTGTAAATGAGCCCAGCCCTCTTAAATTAACAAGTCTCTGTAAAAGAGCCAAACTTTTTCAAGCCGAGCCAATCTTTAGTGCGTTGAGTTTGGCTCGTATACCACATGAGCAGCTTGGCTCGATTACTAAACAAGTAGGGCCAAGCCTCGAGATCATTTGCAGCACTAATTGAAGTGTTTATCTACCAAATGAATTTTACTCAGTTTTCTACTCATCTTTGAGCGAGAAATTGTAAACGGAAAAGGAGCAACGGAGCTGAGGATGATGGTGGGGAACCTGAGAGAGTTGCCCTTTGGAAACGAGGGTTTGGACGAAACTGGAGACATATTTCTGGCTTCGGGTGAGAGCATTGGGATCGGTGTCGTGAAGCCAAACATCCATACCATGCGAGGCGGCGAGCAGGGCTATGCCGGAGCCCATTTGGCCGCCACCCACCACTCCGATCACCTTAACCTCCACCGTCATCTCGATCACTCAGCAGCAATTCCTTCAGAAGACGACGACTTGCACTCCGAATAAATAAACGTACTTATCCACTGACAGCCCCACGTCCTACTCTTCCCTTGTTCTTTGTGCCGAGCAATAAAATAGTATTCTCCTGCAATTTTACATTTTTGTGGGCCTAATTTGCCGATTAATAAAATCTATCAAATTTTGACTTTATCAAGATTTTATTAATCGACAGACTAGGCAGCTTAAGTAAACTTGAATTGAGCTCGAGATTATTAAAAAATTGATGACTCGAGTTTCCCTAAGTTCGAATCGAACTCGAACTCGTTCATGAGCCTTACCAAATTCTTTTTTTCTTTTTTGTCATTTGTCATTTCTAATCTATTACATGGGGAGAGGGAATGAAACTCGATCCTTAAATGCAATGTGAGGCATCCAAGAGCTCTACCGCATAAGCTAGCCCCACTTGCGCCTTAATAATTCAAAAATATTAGATATTTATACTCTAATACATATCTAAAACTTCAAATAAAATACAGTATTTGTTTAGACATAAATAAGTTCACACATCTATAAAATTGGAGTATTAAAATTTAAATTTATACTAATAATACTAATAAAATTTATGTATGTACAAGTTATAAAATTTCCGTGATATACATATTAAAGTTCATACGTATTTAGTGTTACTAATTTTATGTGTAATTTTACTTTCTGTTTTTAAATAAGTTCATACCTCTATAAAATTAGAGTACTAAAATGTATTAAAATTTAAATTTATACTAATAATACTAGTAAAAATTTATCTATGTACAAGTTATAAAATTTCCGTTGTATACATATTAAAGTTTATACATATTTAATGTTACTAATTTTACTTGAAATTTTACTTTCAATTTTTACTCATTTATTAAACGAGTCTAAGATTGAGGCTCAAATTTCATTGCTTTAGTACCCGAATCAAACTCAAATGAGCCTTAAATCTTGAATTATTCACGAACAACTCAGTTCATTGCCGATCAAAATAACAAACCAACTCAGGTCATCTGCAGCCCTACTTAAATTTACCGGGGGACTCTATTCAATGCTAAAATATTGTTACCCATTTTCAGTTGGAGATTCGAAGGAGGTGGGGGGTGGTTGCGGGTATCCGTCGGGTTTGGGGAATTGCAATCCCTATAATACTTCAATTTACTTCATAAAAATGTCAAATCCCAATTAGATGTGGTCTCATCGAGAGATAAATCGAAGAAGAATTGAAGCCCATGTTGATTAATATTAAAATAAATAAACAAGAATTGAAGCCCATGGACTTTATTGGTCCAGCCCAAAAGGGCAGCTCCCTTCTGGGTTGATTTTAATTATTGAACAACCGACAAGAAAAAGGCGCTGGACCAGTCCCCCAGCATAAACAATGTATACCAGGCATAAACAATGTGGACTTCAATTGCTAACTATGTCTTGATTTTAAAATAAAAAAAATAAAAAAGTTCTAATTACGTCCAATTTTGGAAGAAATTCGGATCCGGGGATCCCGTAGTGCACCTCCGCACTACGGGGTTGTAGAGTGGCCAAAACTACGTCGTTTTGGGTGTGCAAAGAGAACACTACTACTTAATCCCTCAAAACTGCTTTGTTTTAACCTAGTTTTATTTGTTAAATTCCAAAATATGAGCCTTTTTAAGTGGGTGTTTATGTTCTTTAAAATCAAATTTGATTTTTTATATATTTTTTATTTCTTCTATACGTGAAAATAAAAATCACTTATTTTAGATTGGGGTTAGTTTTGTTTTTTTATTTTAGGAGTACAAGTTTTTCCCCCTAAAACTTGGTTCTCAAAACAAAAAGTTTACAATTAAACACATTTTAAAACTTCTTAAGTTGGGCTTCCTTCGGTTTTGTAAAACTAATGCCCGTTTGAGATGAGAAGGGGTTACAGTGTATAAGAATAAGAGTCAAGATGTGTAAATTGTCAATTGTGTTTAGAAATTCTAAATTATGCCACTTATTATATTTAAGAGGTTTCTCACAAAAACACACCTACAATAGTACTAGTGAATGTTCGTGCCCAAAGACAATTTGTAAAAACTAAAATTTCTACAAAATAGATGAATTTTATTAGCTAATGTTATCCTGTACAAATTTAAAGTCACAAACAATTTTCTAGATTTTTAAAAGGCCCACAAAAAAATAAAAATATTAATGTTAAACTTGACATAATCCCAAGAGAGAGAAAATGTTGTGATTCTAAAATTTTGCACACCCAGAACGACGTAGTTTTGGCCGCACTACAATCCCGTAGTGCGAAGGCGCACTATAAGATCCCCGAATCCAAGAAATTCACATCTTTTTTCTTGAATGAACACGAGAGTGTAATTCCACTCACTAACTAACCTAGGCATTATCAGCTCTTATGGGTCAGTTTATTATGATTTTATTGCTATTTAAAATGGGTCATCCGATAGTAGACAGTGCAATTGATCCATGAGAAATGAGTCAAGATACACTTAAGTTAAACCGGACACCTTGTTTTAGCAAAATAAAATTTTGCTCATATGAATGGGAGCATCAATGGCCCCATTTGGTAAATACTAGTGCATTGCTTCTTCTTTTTCCTTCTAAATTTTTACTCTTTTGTGTTTTGACTTATACAAAGAATGAGTAATCAAGCAATGGTTACCAATGGGACCTATGGCTAATCTCTACTAATTTTCTTCTTAACATTATGAGCTCTAATCAAGTATTATAATTGCGAAAACCATGTAGTGGAGTCATTTTTGGACACTTAAAAATGTCTAAGAGTCAAAATTTTACAACAAAAGAAGATGAAAGCACATTAAATTGTCGGCATTGATGGGACAATTCACATGAAAGCCCCCATAAAAACTCATATTAGAATTATTCCCTCCATTCTTTAAAAAAAATAAATAGTGTATTCTATTTTAAACTATTCTTAAATAAAGCGTGATGTTAAAAAATTACTATTATATTTCCTATTTTGTTCTTAAAAATAGATTTATTTTTGAAAAGTAGATAAAGGGTTTTGCTGCTGATGTCTCCGTTAAGGATAATAGTGGAAAGTGAATGCAAACGTTGATTTGAAAGGTGTAATAATGATTTTTTTTTTAATAAGTTGGAATTACGAAAGTACAAACTTAAAAACCGAAAAACCTAAGGGTACCCTTGGTGTACAGATTTGCTCAGGGACCCACTTTTGGGTCCCACACAGAAAATCTGAACCGTTGATTCATCTCAGAATAATTTTTCGTGGGGTACCGCTAGAAATCACCTTCATCCGACGTGCGCAAGTGGTTGATCCAAAACTCACACATTTCACGCAAAATCTTTTTGAATGAAATGGTTGAGTTTTGGATTAATAACTTAAGCACGTCGGATCGAGATGATTTCCCGCTGGGCCCCACAAAAAATTATTCTGAGATGAATTAACGGTTCGGATTTGCCGTGTGAAACTCACGAGTGGGTCCCCAAATAAATTTGTACAAAATCTGTACACTTTTTTTTGTACCCCTAGCACGCTCCCTTAAAAACTAAAGGAGGGAGTACTGTGTAAATTAAGCTTGCCGAGGAAGTTTAATCATGAACACTTTTGGAGACTTTGAGATGCAAGGAAAAGAAAAAGAGACAAATGATAAAGAAGAACAAAAGAAAACAAAAGCAATAACAAATTGTGAAAAACCAAGGTGACTTTGCCAAAACATCATGATGGTAATATCATTATCATTTGAAATTCGAATCTCATTGTGAGTTGTGACTTTTCTCTGACTGGATTTTTTTTTTTTTTTGGAACTGCGAAAAAAAGGGTGCTCTTGTGGGGACTTCACTGCACCCTGAGGTCCTGGCCCGGGGGTCACCGGTTGACGGCCAGATTTAACCCAACCCATAGGAAGGGACCCACCACCAGGGCACCAGTGGAGTGCATCACACCCCCCAGCAGAGCCCGGAACATTTCTTTAACTCTTTCAGGAGTCGAACCTGAGACAAAGCTGCGGCAAGTTGATTGACCAAGAAGTTTTGGCTTGATAAACCTATTGAGGGGGTGTTCCACTAACAAAAAATTGTTTTTTCCAAAAATCGAGACAGGTCATTCTCTCACAATACATCACATAAAAAACAGTGAAAAATAAGTTTTTTCAAAAAACCACCTTAGTGGAACACCCCCTGAATTGTGTTTTTTTTTTTTTCCCTTCTAACATTGTATGGATCGGAAACGGGGTGCGTGCTCGAGACAGAATGGATGTTGACCCGATTGGGCCATTCTTGTTCGACGATCAATAGCGCAGATCTACTTGGACCCAAATATATCTGCACCGTCCATTACCGAGCTAATCTGCACCGTTGATCACCCAGCACGAACGGCCTTGATCGGGTCAGCACACATAATGTCCTCTTTTGGTGAGGGTGAACAAAGTTTTTTCCATTTAAATTTCAGAAGAAAAACATTTCGAGCTCAAATTCTCATTGAATACTCCATTCGTCCCTTTAAAAGTGTGTAGCTTCATAATTCGAATTTATTAAAGAGACATCATTATTACACTTTTCACTTTGTAATTCTAACTTATTAAAGAGATATCATCATTACACGTTTCACATTAATTTTTTTCCCAACTTTTTCCTTTACTTTCCAAAATTATCATTCACTTTTACTCATTAACTTTTTAAAAGAATATTTAAATAAACTTTTACACATTAACTTTTTTAAAATAGACAATTTTTAAAAAGACAGTTCAAAATGAAATACTTAACTATTATTTGGGGACGAAGGGAGTATTAATTCAACATAATCATTACTCAAAGGGTGTTTGCCACATTATTTCGGTAGATTCTAAGGCCTGAATTATTGATTTATTGTCTTATACAGTCAATATGTCAAATTAAATGGCATGCTTTTTCAACCATTTTGAGCCAGTCCACTTTAATAATCCAATAATCTAAGATTAAATCTTTTGCCAAAACATGCCTAAATTTCCAATATGAAATTTTGCTTTTCCGGCACATGCCATTTTAAATGTACGTGCATAATTCGTTTACTATAAAAAAAATCTTTTCCTCAAATAGAAACCATTTCTTAATTTGGATTTACACAATGGCGGATTTACGTAATGGAGTGTGAAAAATTAGTTTATTTTTATAAAATTATCACCCTTTAATTTTATGGCCTTTACATCCTTCCTTCACCACCAACCTCGAATTTTTTAATTTGCCACTGCAATTAAAGAAGGACAATATACATTCAAACTCTATTTTTTAGTTCATACTTCCAAACACGAATCTGTTGACTAACTTATTTTTAAAAATCTTTCTACATTTTTAAGTTCCAATCATGAATCAAAGCATAAAATTAGGTGTGCACCCCTCGACTATCTAATTGTGTTTTGGACAGTCCAGATGTGTTTTGATTTTTACTGGTAAAAATAATCAAAATTAAATTAAAATTGCCGAATACATCCAGGCCTCAAAAACACGATCGGACGGCCGATGGGTGCACAGCACCCCCCATCCAAAAAGAAAAATTACCTTAGAAAATATCTTCGAACTCTAATTTAGATAGTACTCTCTCCGTCCATGTTTGTTGGTCTACAAACATATCTTTTCTCATTTCTCAAAATTTGTCCATATTTCAAAATCAATGAGTAATTATGTCAATTTTACTCGAACAAACACGGACGGAAGAAGTAATAGGAGGCTTTGATGATTTCGGGTGGTAGAAATAGGTTTGGTGGGTTTCACGTGAAAAAACAACGGCAGGGTAGGTTTGAAGTAGTTGACCCGACAACCCAATAAAACAGAATGGATCACCACCACCCATTACTCACAGTTCCCGTGACGTCCGCCTAACTCGCCGCTCAAAGCGACCGGCTATATCCGGTCATCGTCATCCAACATCTGTCCTCATCGACCGCTTGGACTCCCACACTCTCCGCTAGAAGACTGCGCCACACGCGCTAATAAAGTTCGTACACACACAACAACATATGTATTTTTAATTTTTTTAGGGGATGTTCCGCTAAAATAAAAAAAACCAGTTTAGTTTTAACTAAAAAAGTACTTTATTCTGGTAACAAAAAACCAACAAAAAATCAGTTAGTGGAACAAGTTGCAAAACTGAAGATTCAAAAAACTAGTTAGTAGAACAAGTTAATTTTTTTACAAAACTAAAAACCAAAAAGCCAAAAGACTAGTTAGTGGAACAAGTTAGTTTTTTTTATAAAACTAAAGATTCAAGTTGAACATGGCCTAAGTTAGGCCTTATTCTTGAATGAATTTTATGAGATAAAATTTAATTTTGATAAAATCTAGTTTTGTTTAGAGGTGTGATAAAATGTGTTTTCCAAGTTGATTAAATCTATGGTTGATAAAGGTGTTTTGTAAATGATTTTGTGAGATAAAATCTAGTATTGATAAAATTTAATTTCGCTAAAATTCGTTAAAAATATTAGATTTTATCAAAATTAAATTTTATGAGATAAAATTCATTTAAGAATAAGGCCTTGGTGGAACATGGCCTTATGAATCAACCAGTTTTGGCATGGAGTTTGCTGCTGATGCAGTGATGTGTATCTTCCACGCGCAATAGATTCATGTGGGCGAAATACTCCTTCCCTCTTATCCTCGTCAGACCGCACCAAACCAAACAAGGAGTCAAGGACCCATCAAATCTGCTCCGCTCCACTAATAAATGCGTAAATATTTTCATTCATTTAATGCTTAAAACTGGGAGATTAGAGTTCAAAGAAAGGGACAAATGTAGGTATTGACTATCAGTCAGGCTTGTTGGTTTCCTTTTTTATTGCTGTGAAGATGCAAATAAATAACGCAAATTTGTCCAAAAAAGTCGGCTCTTTTCAAATCTATCCCCCAGTTGTCTTGTCCTTAGCAAAAACATAGAATTCCCAGAGGGAGAACCTTTTCCTTTTTCTGTCCTGAAGTGTTATGTTCGGTTCCCTCTATTGGATTTGATTTGATTTGAATGAAATCTCTCTGCTTTCCTTTTCCTTCTCTCCTTCTTTCCCCCTCTGTTGGGTTTCCTTTGTCAAGATTCTGTCGTTGTTTGTGTACGAAAAAATTGAAAGAGAGAGTGGTAGACGTCTAGGTTTGGAATCGCGCAACACCCATTTGTCGAAAAGTCATAGTGGCACACTGTTGGTATTGGGTTCCAGCCTGCTCTTACTTCACTTGTAAGTGACGGGGGTTGACAAAAAAGCCCTTTTTTTTTTGTGTGTGTTGTTGTTGTTCACGTTATTGAGTTGATCTGTGGAATTGTCAAATATCTTGTCTCAATGGCTGTACTGTTGCTTCATTTTGAAGTTTACTGGGTACCTTATTTTGATTTCTGAGCTGTTTTGGGATGTGGGTTATGAATCTTTTTCATTTGGGTTTTTCCTTCTTTCACTCTAAAGTCTGAAGTTTTTTTAGTCTTTGATGTCTGCGGTCTAGGGTTTCGGTTTCATGTGGGGACTGCGGATCTCTTTCCGTTTTTCCTGGTGCTGATTGCTTCAGTTGCAAGTTGTTGATTGGTTGAGGTCTTTTGGTGGACTTCTTGGGTGTATTGGGTTGTGGGTCTGGAGTTTCTTCTTTCTTCCAATACACAGGACTGATTTTTTTTTTTTCCCCTGATTAAACTACTCCCTTGATTAATGGGCTAGGGATTTGATTTCAAGTGGGTATTGGGGATCTCAATTCACTTTCACTAGTAATAATTCTTGCTTCACTTGGAAGTGGTTATTTGGACCTTTTCTTTGTTCTTGAGGTGTGCAAAGTCTGTTCACTTCAGTTCCTTCTCACTTCTGAAGAGTAGTCCACTCTTGATCCTGTCAAATTGAACTAAGTTTTTGGTGGGCTTTGGCTTTGGTTTGAATTGAGTTTTTTTCCTTTGGTTTCAATAATGGTGGGGCTGGGGTCTATTCCTGTGACTTTCCTCAAATGGGTATTCTTGGCTTGTTTTATCTTCTCATGTTTGGATCTTGGAACCCCAAGCCAAACATGTGATTCCAATGATTTGTTAGCTCTGAAGGAATTTGCTGGTAACCTCACAAATGGCTCCATTATCTCCTCATGGTCAAATGCATCTATTTGTTGTGAATGGGATGGTGTTGAATGTGGTAGTGGATCATCTGCAAATAAAGTGACTATGTTGAATTTGTCCAAAAAAGGCTTGAAAGGGGTGATTTCAGTCTCGTTAGGCAGTTTGGATCAGTTGCAACTGCTTGATCTTTCGTTCAATGATTTTGAAGGTGGATTACCCACGGAGATTTCGAATTTGATGAAGCTTGCAGTTCTTGATTTGAGCCATAACATGTTAACTGGACCGGTGTCAGTTTCACTTGGTGGATTGAGCTCCATTCAATCACTGAATATATCTGGCAATTCGTTCACCGGGGAGTCTGTTGATTTCATTGGAGGATTTCCTAATATAGCTGTACTTAATATCAGCAGCAATTCATTTGCTGGTGGATTGAGTTCTCAAATATGCAGTTCCTCCAAGATTCAGATTCTTGATTTATCAAGGAACCAATTGACTGGCGGGATCGATAGCTTAGGGAATTGCAGCAAATCTCTACTAAAGTTGCATTTGGATGGAAATTCACTTTCAGGCCAAGTTCCAGACTCATTGTATTCATTATCATCTCTGGAGCAGATTTCAATCTCTGCCAACAATTTTTCTGGCCAACTAAGCCTGAAACTTGGTGAGCTTTCAAACCTCAAAACCTTGATTATTAATGGAAACCGATTTTCGGGTCCCCTTCCAAATGTATTTGGAAACTTATCGCAACTAGACCAGTTAGTTGCAAATTCCAACTCATTTTCTGGATCATTGCCTTCTACCTTATCACTTTGCTCTAATCTAAGGATGCTTGATCTCCGGAACAATTCTCTATCTGGCCCCATCAATCTTGATTTTACTGGATTACCTCATCTCTGTGCACTTAATCTTGCAACAAATCGTTTCTCTGGTCCCCTGCCAAATTCACTTTCTAGTTGTCGCGAATTGAAAACATTGAGTCTTGCCAAAAATGCTTTAACTGGCCAAATTCCTGGAAACTACGCGAACCTTAGTTCGCTTGAGTACTTATCTTTATCGAACAACAGTTTTGCAAACTTATCCAATGCATTGTCAGTGTTGCAGCAGTGCAATAATCTCACCACTCTAATCCTAACCGAAAACTTTCATAGTGAAGAAATCCCGGAAAATGTGATTGGTTTTGAGAGCTTAATGATTTTTGCACTTGGCAATTGTGCGCTTAATGGGCAAATCCCATTTTGGCTACTAAATTGTCCTAAATTGGAAGTCCTTGATCTTTCTTGGAACCATTTGAATGGTAGCATCCCTCCTTGGATCGGTGAGATGGATAGTTTGTTTTACCTGGACTTCTCGAATAACTCTCTCACGGGAGAAATTCCGAAAAGTTTGACAGAACTAAAGAGCCTTATTTCTGCGAGCAGTAGTTCATCCAACCTTACCACTTCCACTGGGATTCCATTGTACGTTAAGCGAAACCAGAGTTCTAATAGTCTCCAATACAACCAGGCTTCAAGTTTCCCTCCATCAATCTACCTGAACGATAACAGACTAAATGGGACGATTTGGCCTGAAATCGGCCAGTTGAAAGGCCTCCATGTCTTGGATTTGAGCCGGAACAACATAACTGGAACCATCCCTAGTTCCATATCGGATATGAGTAACTTGGAAATCTTGGATTTGTCATGCAATGATCTTTACGGATCAATTCCTCCATCATTTAATAAGCTGACATTCCTGTCAAAGTTCAGTGTTGCCAACAATCATTTACAGGGAACAATTCCAACTGGGGGCCAGTTTTTAAGCTTTCCCAAATCAAGTTTCGAGGGAAATCCTGGACTCTGTGGAACAATAGACACTCCTTGTAGTGCTGTTGACAATATGGACCGTCATCCAACTATCCCATCTGGTTCAAGAAATAAACTTGGTCGAAGCAGCATTATTGGAATCGCATTAGGTGTAGGGGTTGGCACTGCATTGCTCCTAGCCATTGTTCTTCTCAAGATGTCAAGGAGGGAAAATGGAAATCCAAGTGAAGATTTGGGGGAAGAAATTGGGAGGCCACCCAGGTTATCTGATGCACATGGGTGTTCAAAGTTGGTTCTTTTTCAGAACTCAGATTGTAAGGATATTACAGTTGCGGACTTGTTGAAATCTACTAGCAACTTTAACCAGGCAAACATAATTGGATGCGGAGGATTTGGTCTGGTTTACAAAGCCAACCTTCCCAATGGCGTAAAAGCAGCTGTCAAGAGGCTTTCTGGGGATTGTGGGCAAATGGAACGCGAATTCCAAGCTGAAGTGGAAGCTCTCTCAAGAGCTCAGTACAAGAACCTTGTTTCTCTTCAGGGATATTGTCAACATGGAACTGAACGGTTATTAATCTACTCATACATGGAGAATGGAAGCTTGGATTATTGGCTACACGAAAGAGTGGATGGAGGTTCACTTCTCAGGTGGGATACAAGACTCAAGATTGCTCAAGGAGCTGGTCGTGGGTTGGCTTACCTACATATGGAGCCAAATATAGTTCACAGAGACATAAAAACTAGCAACATTCTTTTGGATGAGAAATTCGAAGCTCATTTAGCCGATTTTGGTCTATCAAGGCTACTTCATCCCTACGATACCCATGTAACCACAGATTTGGTGGGGACTTTAGGGTACATTCCTCCTGAATATAGTCAAACATTGACAGCTACTTTTAAGGGAGATGTCTACAGCTTTGGAGTTGTTCTTCTTGAGCTTCTAACAGGTAGGAGGCCTGTAGAGGTTTGCAAGGGGAAGAATTGCAGGGACTTGGTGTCGTGGGTATTTCAGATGAAATATGAGAAGAGGGAGGGGGAGATTTTCGATTCGTTGATATGGAACAAGAATTGCGAGAAGCAGCTTCTGGAAGTGTTTGATGTTGCTTGTAAATGCTTAGACCAAGAACCAAGGCGGAGACCTTCGATTGATCAAGTTGTTTCATGGCTTGATGGAGTTTGAACAGAGGGTACAGGTGAATAATTTCACTGACTGCCGGCTCCCCATAGAGCAAAGTTTCTGTTTGAAACGCAAAGAGGTTAGTATAACTGTAAAGCAATATTATTTCAGGTGTTTTTAACTTTGCGGAAATAGTGTCGATTGACTTTGATTCAGATATAGACAATGCTTTGGTGCTGTATACTGAGTATGTAGGCATTTCATCTTACTTGGGAGTTGGGGATAATCATATGTTTCTAATTTTGGTAAATTCTTTTCTGATATATTAGAGTTTAATGACTTATGAAAATGAAATCTCACTGTACTTTAATGGCTATGATTTATGAAATTCCAGCTCTTTTTTTTTTTTCCCTTCTCTTTCGGTTCTTGGGCTTGTTTGCTTCATTGCTTGAGTTAATCTATGACAGTCTCTTCAACAAAGATACAAAGCCTCTGGTCTTCAGTTGTAACCAAATTTGCTTGCTATGTTTTCTGGCTTCATATGCTGGATTGATGTGTCACTGACCACCATAACGACGTGTATACTACTATACTAGTACTTTTTTGTCCCTTCGGAGACATATGATAAATTATTGGTCTTTTTTCCATTGAATAATTTGTCGCCAAATCCAGTTAGCTCGCGGGGCTTCTTTTTGCTACAATATGCAGACTAGAATGATCTGATCATCATGTCACATCTCTTGATTCTGAGTCAGGGCCACTTACAGATATGTGCATATTGCCTAAATGGGTTGAATTTTTTATAGTCTTTTTAGTAAAATGTTCTATGGTTTGTGAAGTTACAGGTTGTAGTAGTATTTGAGAATAGGAGAAATCATGAACATTTGAGAATAGGAGAAATCATGAACAGTTGTTGCTTCTCTATCTCAATGTCATTAGGAATATTTGCTGAATGTTAGATTGCATTGCGACATAGGAACATCATTTTCCGGTAGATCCCTGACCAGTCTTTTTATGGATCAAACAAAGGATTAGAGGTGTTTCCTTTTTGGAGGCTGCGAAGGACGTAACTATATCTCCTAGGTGCGGCCATAAGGACTTCATACCAGCGGTGGGTCCAGAAAGGGGATTAGTTACCCATAAGTTTTTATCCTCCCACCAAGGCTCGAGTAGAACAAAGTATCTCTTACACGGGCAGTACTACCACCAGCGGAAAATCGAAATCGAGGCTACGATCTTTCTTTCTTTCTTTTTTTATTTTTTTGCTATCTTATCTACTACCATGATATGGTGGTATGGATTAGAGGTCATCAAAGGTGGTATGGATTAGAGGTCATCAAAGGTAGGATTAACTTTTGTTTTGTCTCCACTTAAGAAAGATTATCCTAATATCCTACTGTTCAGTGCTCATTATGTTTCTCTCCTTTTTTTTTTCTCTTTTTGTGGCTATGAGGAAAAGTAAAAAGTGCCCTTTTTGTTGAATTTGTTCACATTGGCTGAATATGCCCACTTGCTAGTTTTGCTGCCAAATTTTGTTGGTGATGACTTGATGTGAAAAAAAAACAAGCCTAAAGTGATTGATTGCCTTCATCCAATTTCTGCTGTTCACAAAAAGAGAGGAAAAAGAAAAAGATACCCTTCAGAATTCAACCATCAATTTTGCCCTTCATGGACTTTAGCAAGTAATGCATGCGGAACTGAAAAAGTGACTTTCCACAAGGGAATGATGATTCTGATTGGATTTCATGGTTTCAATCAGTGCAAGGGGAAACTATTAGTTATAATGGTGATCATAATGGATCCGGGGAACTACAGTGCCAGAAAGCACTGAAGGGTTGTAATCCCCAATTACAGTCGTTTTTCCGGCAATCAACAGTCCAGATTATTCTTACATATAAAGACTTATCTTTACGTGAAGATAACATGAATATAATTCAGATTGTTGATTGCCGAACGGATGGCTGTGATTGGGGGCCTATGACCCTGTAGTGTTTTGGGGCACTACAAGTTCCCCACTCCCGATCATAATATGACAAACACCAAACATTAGATTTTCTTGGCTAAGGGTGGAGGGAACGACTTGTTATAACAATCTTTTCTGGGTGTGACCACAAGGGCTCCAGATATGCAGCGGGCTTCGTGAATGGATCATGTCCATGGGTTTTCCCGTCCTACCATGGGCTAGGGCATCGCAACTGGGCTTTGCAAGAAGGTATGGTTCGAGGGGCGTAGTCTACACGACTTGAACATTAGACTTTTTTTTATACGAGCTGACGTTATACAAACGAGCTGAACTTTGAAATTTTAAGCTCCGTTTGTTTACTAAACGAGCCTAAAATTTGAGCTCGAACTCGGTTTGCTTAGTGAACGAGTCAAGCCGAGCTGAGCTTTGAGTAGCTCACGAGCAGCTCGGTTTGTTTGGAGCCTTAATCATAGCAAGTCCCCCAAATCCCCATAAATTCAATCACCTTTTCTCTTTTCCATCAAATCCCTGCACCCATCACAACCTTCTACCACCTCTACGATTATCACAACCACTTCATGACTAGCAAGATGCCCGTGATTTTCTCTTCAAGAATTAGTTTATCCAAAGAATTGTGTGGTAGAAATGGGTCTCTGCCTTGGGCCCAGTCTCTAAAACAATCGAGATGGCTTCCATCTGGGCTAGCTCCATCTTTCGTAGAACTCGAAAACTGTTAATATGAGCCTCCTTGTGGGCCTTAATTACAAGCCCATCAATGCCAAATAAACAAATAAAAAGACAACTGCATGTCGTAAGAGTACTTAGGTGCTAAATGGACTAAAGCACTTGGTTGCACAGATTTGACATTTACCGAAAACAATTGGTATTTTGACTACAGTAAAAAAATAGTATTTTTAGTAGAAACTCAGCTTAAATAGTTTTCTTTGTGTTTCATTTTTCATTGCCAAAGACCCCACAACAGAGGTAAAGATTGGACGTGTGGCGGTAACAAAACGTGACGGTCTCATCACGTAATAGTGAGTTCGAGAAGATTGATTTTTTCGTTACAATTTTTTAGCCACGCCGCGTAAGTTGGTCTGGATACTCGCTCATCTAAAAAAAAGCGCCCGCACAATTGTGAGTGTGGGATGTGTACCAGTGCATTCAGAATTCAGCCCAAATCAAACAATCAACGGCGAAAGCAGTTTTAGGAGCGATGTATTGGGCAAGGAAGCAAGCTTTTTTTTGACATCTCAAAGGCTAGAAGTAGTAGTAATTTCCAGAGAAACAACAGACTCGTTGGGGCTTTCTTCAGCTCTGTTTCCAGATACTCTGAGTCTGCGGTAATAATACTAGTAGTAAGGAGAAAAACTTGAGTTCCGGTCAGGTATGGCCATGTGGTGTCCGGACCGGTCTGGCCAAAATGGACCGCGCATTTCCGCCGTCCAAAAATATTTTAGATGGCCCGGATTTCTTCTCTCCTCTCTCTCTTTTTTCTTTGTTTGTAATTTGGGCGTCTAAAATATTTTTGGACGACTGAGATGCGTTGTCAAGACATTACGTGGCCATACTTGACCGGCACTCAAGTTTTTCGCAGTCGGAAGAAAGGATTGTGGTCTCTTTTATATTATTTTGGGTGGGAAAGAATAGAAACTATTGTTCTGGGTTCACTTTTTCTTTGGATTTGGATGGCCAATCTTGAAATCAGTAAAAGGGCAAAAAAAAAAACAAAAAAATTGGTGGTAATGTTAATTAACCCACTCATTTTCTTTGGGAGACAAAAATACCTTACTCAAGTTGGTGTGACTACTGTGTTTTGGTCTAAAAAGTTAGCTAGCTTATTTTTTCGTCTTTGTTTGATTTTTTTTTTCGCATTTTTAAGTTTTGCACCAATTTTTTGTGTATTATTGGTTCGTTTCGGCGAGAGAAATCAAAAAAGTAAAAAAAAAAATTATGATCGAAGCATAAATTTTTTTGAATAAAGACAAAAATAAGTCAAAAAGTCAATTTTTTACAGTTTTTTCGATCTTATTCAAAAACTTGAGGGTTCTAATCGTAATCTTATACCTTTTTAGATTCCTCTCGTCGAGACGAACCAATAATACTCAAAAAATCGATACAAAACTAACAAATACAAAAAAAAAAAACAAATAAAGACAAAAAAAAAAAAAAAAGTTAAGCTCACTACAACATGCATTTGAGTATTAAAGGTACCAAATCTCTCTCTAATCTTCTACTCAAATTCAAATAGTCCTTTACTTTAATTTCACCCACCTTTTTTAAAAAATAGGAAAAGAAATTTTGTTCTCTACATAGATGGGTGGACATGAATCCTACATTGATCACGGGCATCTGACAGCTGAAATAATCTCTCGCTGGACATGTATCCTTCATTTGTTTTGATTATGTCTATGTTCTTCATATCTGTATGATTATTTTTATTCAATTGTCTTTATATTCAGTAGTTTGTAATAGCATTTCTCGTGAAATGAAATTCTCTCTATTATCTAAAAAAACAGATAAGGTGTTTTGTGACCATTTGTGACTCGTATATTACTATGGTGGCAAGTAACATGTGATTGGGAATTAGGTACTTAAAATTGTACTATTATTTAAGTTGAAGCCACATGTATATTATACATATTGCAATGAATTTGAAATGGTACAACGAGACACCGATATCAATACGTATGATATCAATTAAAAAAATGATACGCTATCCGATGTTGGATTAATAAGTAATAACTCTATAAAATTCATTTCATTTCACAGGGAACAAAACCTTGATGTGCTTGTGAATTTTCAGGGTAGCATGGTATCAGAAGAAGTAAAAGATCCGGTCCGTGGGACTACACTACTACCACCGGAATGCCAGCTAAAAGAGGAAAAGAGCCGAGAGATGGCGTTGGCGGCGGGGACGAAGATGGCGGCGGCGGCGGAGTAACGGGTTTTGTGGCTGAGAAAGCCAAAGAAGGGATTAAAAAAGCGGCCGAGACGGTGGTGGAGGGTGGGGGACAAGGGCAAGGAAACAGCGGATGGTGCGTGGGGAGCAGCTAAAGAGACCACTCGAAAGATTATGCAGTGGGTGGAGATGGGCCAGATGGCGACGGGGGTAAGCCCCATGATGGGCCTACTGATAGGCATGTGGAAAATTTGAGGAAGCGTGCTGGGGGTTGCGACTTGAGGAGAGATTGACAATTTATTTCAAACATGTTTAGGTGAAATCGATTCGGTTCGGTCAGGAATTTTGAGAATGGCGGACCGAACCGATCTGGCCTAGAGATGATGGAAAATATAAAATTAAAGCGTATGGAGTGGGGTTTTTTTTTTTTTTTGTTCCTCTGAACCTAAACAAGGGAAGATAAAAAAAAATAAAAAAAATCCCCCTTTTTTTTGGCCTTTTTTCTAAAGTTCCAAAGAAATACTGAATTTGAAAGTGGGAGTAAATTTGGGACCTTATGCTTTGTTTCTTTTTGTACTTTGTTTGTTTGGAAACGTCACGTTTTTATTTACTGTACTTTATATCCACGAGAAAATTTTGGATGCAAATATGGTATAGTGCACGTGGTACCCTTACACCACATTTGGACCGTCCAATCAATTCAACCGACGTTTGAGATCTGAGTACTCTCTCTCCTCCCTTCGGCACACTCTCTTTTTAATCTGACCCATCCATGCGTTGATTGGACGGTCTGGATGTGGTGCAATAGTACCACGTGGTACCCTCTTTGCATCCAAAATTTTCTCTATGTCTACATATTATACAAGGGGGTTGGATGTCGGCTGGGTATCACGTGGCGGTACCTAGCGCACATTTCGGCTGTCTAAAGGAGAGAGAAAAGGGAGAGAGAGGAGAGAAGAGAGAGAATTTTGAGCCGTTTAAAACACTTTTGGACGGTCGAGATGCGCGTTCGAGCACCACGTCAGTCGTACTCTATTTGCACCTAAGTTTTTCTCCATATTTAGCATAATTAAAAAAGTCTAGTATTCAAAAAATATTTTATTACTCACCTGCAAACTTTTTTGGGCGGCTCAAAATGGATGTCTAAAACAACTATTTACACTCCTCAAAAAATCATCTATATGTTGCAATATATAGTCTTTTTCCAATTTTAAAGACTTTGCATAATAAAACTAAGCAAAATCTATTAAACATGATCCATGTTGCATATATTAATCATTATAACTTAAAAAATATAAATGTATTTTCGAGAGGTGTGAATAGTATTTTGGCACATCCATTTTGGGACAGAGAGAGTATAACATTTGACTTTTAATTTAGAGAATTGTCTGCACTGCATTATTAGTACGAAGTCAGATTATTAATTAGGATATTAATTTGTACATATTCGATACATGAGATGGAAAAAATACATCAATGTAATTTTTTTATCAACTCGAGTTGTGGCCATTAAAAACATGAGATCGAAAAAAACACAAATGTAATCAATTATCTTTTTATCAAATAGCATTGCCGTTTGATATATGGAGTCGGAAAAAAAAAGTGATTTCTTTTCTCCCGTGCATCAATTTAAAACTAGTATTGTACATGCATGTTTGAGGCCATTCTCTTTTATTAAATACTAGAGTTGCCCGTTTGGTATATATATACAACAAATATCCAATAAGAGTTCCCTTACTTTCTACGGTGAGGGACTTTTTTGTTCAGGATCAAATTTCAACGATCTGAACCGTTAGATATGTTTAAAATGTGTTTTTAAGGTTCAACGCGAGGATTCGTCCAAAAAAAAATACCCGGAAGGGCTTGATCTGAGCAGTTTTCGATAAAAACGTACATATACATTTTTATTGAAAACTACTTAGATCAAGCCCTTCCGGGTAATTTTTTTTTTTATGAATCCTCGCTTTGGACCTTAAAAACACGTTTTAAAAACATCTAACGGTTTAGATCGTTGAAATTCAATCCCGAATAAAAAGTCCCTCACCGTAGAAAGTAAGGGAGCCCTTACGAGATATGCTCTGTATATATATATATATAGGGTCAGTTCCCCTCACACTTAAAAAAAACATATAAAAAACACAACACTCTTCTAGGCCCCCTTGCGATATTCTGAACTGCCGATCTTGTTTAAATGAATAAAATAAAAGGTCCAGCAAAATTTCAACTCAATTGGATATCGGTAATTGTTTGATTCAAACGATTTTAAAAACACTAGTTACTGTCACAGTTTTTGCAAAACTATTAAGATCAAGCACTTACTGATATCCGATTAAGCTGAATTTTTGCAGGACCCCTTATTTTACTCATTTAGACAAGATTAACGGTTCAGAACGTCACAGTGGGGCCCAAAACAAAATCTTGTGTTTTTTTAAGTGTGAGGGGAACCGGCCCCTATATATATATATTCGCGCATTAAACGGGTACAACTGCTAGTTACATTTTTCAAAATAGATTGGTCAAACCATGCAAGTTGAGGCAAAAGTGTTGTGGTCAGTTTTATGCATGGAAAAATTTATATATATTTCTATGAATTAAAATTTTAAGGTGTAAATAAAATTAAGAGAAATTTAATTTGGCATCCTCTTTCAATAATATCCTTAGAATGCCACCCTATTGCTTTTGAATCTTTATGATTCAACCCTGTAGTTTGAATTTTGACCATTATGCCCCTATTATGTAGTTTATTAATGTATTATATTATATTAATATATTATATCATAGTAGTTTATGGTCCTAGAAATCTTGACGTCCTATAATCCGGGAAATCAGGTAGCCTATATCCCAATTTTGAAACCATCCATTACCCATTATCCCATTCACGTGGGAGATATCATGGCACAAATGGTGAGTTTACACAAGGAACATGATTTATTGATTAACCATGTTAACTGCAACCTAATGTCATACAAGGAATATGTATCATTTATTAACCATGATTGAATATCTATTATTGATTAATTATAATTGACCCATCGACACATTATTGGATGATTGATTAACCATGATCATATAGGGAACATGATCAAATAAAAAACCATGTTTACTATATGAAATAACGAGATTGGTGAATCAATAAACCATATTCCATGCATGAACATTAGGTTACATTAAACATGATTAATCAATAAACCATGTTCCATGGAAAAAAAAATCAATGACATAAATCGTTCAATCGAAATACACCATCTACTTTCTCGAAATATTTTCCCAAATAAATGATTAAAAAAAGAAAAAGAAAAGAAAAGAAAGAGATCCAACAACCCAAATCTGTTCTTCTTTTCTTGCATTCCTTACCCCATATTCCAGATTTGAAAAGCTTACCACATTCCTTACCTCATATTTGTTCAAACTTAAAATATCGTACATCAGATTCCGATCAAAACAACTGCAAAATGGAGACAATCGAATGCACCAGTCGTTTCTCTGCTTCGCGTCGATACGGAGGAAGGTGACGGCGAGGATGAATCCAAAGCTTTTCTGATAGAATGTGAGATCAAGAGAAGTGGTGGAAGACGAAAACGAAGATGAGGTCCTCGAACTTTCCGCCGGCGTCAAGGGAATCGATTTTTCTGCTGCTACTGTCGAGGTTTTGATTGGGTGATTTTCGTTTTTTTTTCTGATAAAGGGATGGTGGGGGAGAAAATTGGATGAGAGAGAGTAGGATGTGGGGGTTTTCGTTTTTCTATTCCGTTTCTGAAAAGGAAGGATAGTGGAGGGTTTTAATTTAGGAGGTGGGTTAATGCCTTAAATAGGATGAGTTAATTAAGGGATTAGGACGGAAAAGGAGATGAAAAATCTAAGAAGATTGTAACTATAATTAGGATAGCAACAGTAGTATATTTTTGAATTTGGGACGACATGGGTTGGGTTTTGGGATGGTAACAATTCCATAACTGACTTCCGCATAATAATAGGAAAAAGTTTCAAAACTGCCAGGATTAAGATTTTGAAAGTTCTGTGGGATGTTTATTGGGACTATTAATTGCTCAAATCTTTCAATAAATAATAGGAAATTTAAAAGGCCAAAATATTCCATAAGGGCTTTCTGGGTATTTTCCAAATTTCGAGATGAGATCATAACTATTCAAATCCATTAGGATGGAATCATAACATTTTTTTTTGTATGGGGCTTCTAATTAACTTCCCCTAAAATTAATTCAGAACTGGGAAAAATATACTCCAATACAAAGAAGAAGCCTAAAACAAAATTCCCACCCTTCTCCATGCTCTCTCTTCTTCTCAATTCCCCCTTCCCCGTGCTTCTCTGTCTCACACACACTGGCCACCCTACCCCACGCCCCTCTCTCTCAATCCCTCCTTTTTTAAAAATAGAAAAAATCAAAATTACAAAGCTTTTGTATATTTTAAAACTTCATATTCAAATTAAAAACCTTAGTATATTTTTAACATTGCCTAAAAAAATTAAATACTAATTTTTTCTTATTATGAAAATAACACAACTTTTCGTAGACCAATGACATAATAAGATGGAGGAAGATAATTTCTGTTTTTACATTTTATGTTTGTACATTTGTACACTAAAGTTCGTCACAATTTTTTTGGTCCTAATTAATCAAGCACGCTCGATCGGGTCATGCGGCCACGTGAAAGGATTCTTGTTGTTT
The DNA here is from genome assembly GCA_020921065.1 of Vaccinium darrowii. NCBI lineage: Eukaryota > Viridiplantae > Streptophyta > Magnoliopsida > Ericales > Ericaceae > Vaccinium > Vaccinium darrowii. The sequence goes on from CM037154.1 coordinate 7,499,178, forward strand.
CATCACGTACACCTTTTTTGGCTTATGGAGACCAACAATAGAGAGTAGGATGGGACCTATCTATTTTCCAATCTAGATAATGTGACCAAAGTCTAGTGAAAGTGTACATCTATTTGGACAGGCATGATTTTTATTTTTGCAACTATTCACATGGACGTGTCACCTGCATGTAACGCGCACTAGGTCAGCTATTTTCACAATTGGGTCCGGTCCGTCGGCAGCCGTTCGAGGTATATGGGTCCATGTTGATCTAATGATTCTGCATACAACTGTGTCCGAAATTATATTTTTAAAATTGTGTTCATATCATTACTCATGAATGTCAGCTTCTTTTTCTCATCCTTCTTATTCTCTTAGGAATATCAGCTTCTTTTTATACATTTGTTGTTGCTCTTTTTTACGCAGCTGCACGGTGAGTATAAAGCGAACTATTCTTTCGCTTTTTACTAAAGATTAACGATGCAAAATGCTAAAGAAAAGACTAGCTACTCACTTGTTAAATGTAAGTAGCACGAGTCATTATTTAGTACTTCTAGAACACATGAGGTCACAGACAGTGGCGGACCCAGGAATTTGCTATAGTGGGGGCACAAAATTTTTTTTTTACCGGAAACAAAATTTTACTATAATTTGACGAACGGTACATCGAGGAAAAGAAAACAAAAACCAGGAACAAATAGTATTGAACATAAAGGCTTAAAGGGAAAGAGAAGAACAAACAAAGAAACATAACTAGCAGCAGAGCCAGAGCCTACACACAAGGACGGAGCCAGGATTTCATATCCGGGGGGGGGGGGGGGGGGGGGGGGGGGCGCAACATAAATAACAATACTGGAGTTGAAAATGGTGATTAAAATTTTTTTTAGGGACCACTCATGTGATGTTTTCGTAGGGTAATTGGTATTTTCAGCATTCTTGGACTACACACAACTAATTTGACAACTTGTAGTTTAAAAATACCAAAAATACTGAAAATACCTCAGTGGAAACTCAGTTTAAAAGACAAAATTTGTTGGCCCGTGGAGTTCTATATTAAAGTAGGGGTGGCCCATCCATAAGATATTTGAATAAGTAGTAAAAAAAAAAAAACTCAATGGAAATTTGCTATTGGGGGGTGGCCTTGGCCGGTTGGCCCCCAATAGCCAAGCAGTGGCTCCGTCCCTGCCTACACATCAAATAGCTAAATCTAAGAAATGAGAACACCAATCCACTCAAACATATAATATATTATCAGAATTTATATTGTATTAACTGATACAAACACCGATGACCGACAGGCGACAACCATGTATTTATATATGGCGAGAGAGAAGAGAGAGAGAGAAACTTGGAGGTGTACTGTGTATTGTTTGGTAGGCTAGGCAGCAGAGAAGACGTTGATGCTCAACGGCGAAATTAAACCGAATGGCCATAGAACTGATTGTAGTGCGACATTGAAATACCGATCGGCCGGAGTACTGACTGATTTTGGTTTGTATTGGGTGAATCGGTGACTGGGTTCTTTGGTTTGTAGCAGTGAATTAGTGAATGGGTTCTCCAAAAAGGAGAGAAGTATGTTTGTTTTTTAGGGATAACCCAGTAAAGCAGTAACGCATCTTTTGTTTTGTTACCTTGAAAATTTTTTTTTTTTTTTTTTTTTTTCAGTGGGGGCACGTGCCCCCACATGCCCCCATGTAAATCCGCCCCTGGTCACAGAGGTGGTTTAAAGTTATTGGCTGTGTTTGGTTAAATAGTTTAGTTTAGTTTTGATGATGTCATAAAGTGTAATGAGTGGAGAGAGATAGAGAGAGAAATGAGGGAAATGATGATGTCATCAAAACTAAAACTAAAACTAAACTGGAAAACGAACATGGCTATTACTCCTTCCGTCCCATTCTGAAAATCTCATATTCTATTTGGTATTGCATTTGGGATGTTTGAAAATACATGTCCATGCATTTCCAAAATCATCCATAAAAACTTGGTAAAATCCCAAGTACCCTTAAAAAGTGATGTAATCATTATTTTCGCATAGAAAGTGAATGGCATAAATTAGAACGTTGAATAATTTTTTATGCAGTCATTATACTCCCTTAAAAAGTTGGAATCTCCAAATGAATTTTTTTTTTTTTTGGGTGCAAAAAAAGATATAAAATGAAACTTTCAAATTAGGACGGAGGGAGTAATAACTTTACCGGTTGAAGAAGATGCTAGCGTGTACTAGCTCTTTTAGAAGAAGTATTGGATGCTATTTGGACACCATTATATTGTGCCTCAATCCTTCCACAGCCATACATTCATGTAAAACTCACTCGCCAGATCCTCACACATTTAGAGCATCTTCAGTCCTTATCTTTTTTTCCTACTCATTTTGAATTTTACCATAATCCATGCTCTTTGATTTTTCTCTACACCTCTTTTCAACCTCTTATTATTAAAAACATTCCATTTTAACCCATATTTTGGAAGAAAATTATATATATAAAAACACTAGATTTTGGTATATTAAAAATTTAGCATTGAATAAGAATACCAAAATGAAGTTTTTGACCCTAATTTTAATTGAAATATAGTAAAAAAAAAATGAGCCAGGACACTGTGTACTCACATATTCCCTTTGTCCTAAATTGCTCGCCTGTTTTGGACAATTGTGTCAGTCAAACAATTGTCTATATTTCACAATGTATAATATTTTTTATGATTACGAATTTTTTTTAATAAAATTAATTGAGATGTATCAAACATGATTCATATTAGATATAATAATATTATAAATTAGAAAATATAATCAATTTTTTAAGAGATCCTAAATAGTGAAAAGAGACTAGCAATTTGAAACGAATGGAATGCATTTCATTGGGATTCGAAACTCACTAACTTTAACTAACACTACTGACTTATACTGGGGGGAAATGAGAGAGATGCCCTTGTGAATGTGATTGTGTTCCACTAACAAACAACAATTTTTTTCAAAAATCAAGACAGATCATTCTCTCACAATATATCACATAAAAAGTCATAAAAAATCAATTTATTCTAAAAACAACTTTAGTGGAACACCCTCTAATAGTTTTTTGTTACAAACACGTCTGTGAATCATAGGATTCTTGTTGGGGAATGTGAAAAATTGCCAAAAGTGATCTCGACGATTAATATAGACCATTTTCTGAGAAACTTTTCACGTCCCCTACTACTATTATGGGGACTTAAAAACCCCACCTAACACTCTAATCCAATCATTCAAGCCCTACAACTCACGCGCCACTCCACGGCGTTTTGTGTGGAAACCCGATTAATCAATGATCACTCACACCAACCGCTCGTTAACTACTCCTTTCTGCTTCAAATTAAAGAAATCAAAACAAAAGTTTCCCCAAAATTAACACACCAAACCAAACAACTGACTTCTCAACTAATCAAACCCCTCGTCTTTCGTTCGTTAACTCACATCACCAGCATGCACGTGCACTACCGTGAGCTCCCGTTCCGCGATTGTGAAATCATATTTTAAACATATCTCAAGCAACTAAAATTAAAATTCGAGAGTCCTGAAATTTTTTTTTGGTTAGATTTGCGCCAAACTTTTATAGGTTACTGATACGTCTCAACAAAAAGAATCAAAAAATTAAAAAATTATGACAGAAACCCAATATTTTTAAATAAATCCAAGAAAAGTTAAAAAGAACACTGACTTTTTTTGTTTTTTTGGTTTATTCTTGGATTTTTTCAAAAAAAATTGGGTTTTGGTTACAATTTTTTACTTTCCTAATTCCACTCGTCGAGACAAAATCAATAACCCATAAAATGTACAGACTGCGTGTGGAGTCCACTTTTGAGTCCTACAACAATAACCCAAACTGTTAATTAATTTTAAAATAACTATTTGAATACCCTTGCAAAAATTCAGCTCAATTCAATATGAATAAGTAATTGATTCAATCTTCTAATTTCTTATTCAGAATTTAGAATCCTGCGTAATATCCCAATCCCACATTAGTGGGCATGTAAACGATTTCAAGCAGCTACTATATAACTCGAGGTTAATCTTTTGAGCCACATGGTTAGGCTAATGCTTAGCAAGTCAGCTGGGGGTGGGTCGTTACAAGTGGTATTAGAGCTTGCACCCACGGGAAGTGTGAGACGGGTCCCGCGAGGAGACATGCTTGGGTGAGCCCGACAAGCGAGGAGCTTGAGGTGCTTGTCGTGGGTCACATAAAATGAGCTTAATATGCTGAAGCAGGTCTTGTCTCACATCGCTTGGTGGGTAGAAGTGATGGACCATGGAGTGCAACGAGGACATTGTGATTCTAAGCGGGGGAGATTGTAATATCGTAGTCCCACATTGGTGGGATATGGAATTTGAGAATCAAATATAAACAATTTTAGACAGTTAATGTATAACTCAAGGTTAACATTTTTATCCACGTGATTAGGTTAAGTGTTAATAGGTCAGGTGGGGGAAGTTCGTTACATCTTGAATTTTGAATGAATACTTGAATATTGGATCGACCATTTTTCATTTAGAATTTAGCATCCTGAATTTTGAAAGAGTACTTGAATATTGGATCAACCACCATTTTTTTTAAATATCCTAGCCCCACGTCAGTGGGATATGAAATTTGAGAATTAAATATAAACGATTTCGTGCAGCTATTATATAACTCAAGATTAACCTTTTGATTCACGTGATTAGGCTAATGGGTTAGTAGGTCAGCTCGAGGCGAGTCGTTACATCCTAAATTTTGAAAGAATATTTGAATATTGGATCAACCACTTATACATATCAAATTGAGTTAATTTTTATTAAGGCCACTAAAAAATTAATAAAATTTTAATGAACAGTTTGAATTATTTGTATGGGCCCCACACTCTGTCTGTATATTTTTGGTACTCCAAGGTTCAATTCCCATAATCTGTCTTGTGAGTGAGGATCAAAATTTTCTCCAAAACACAACAAATAAACACACAAACAACTGATCTCTTAGAGCATCACCAACCCAATTCTTCATTTCGAAGAATAAAACTATTGTTCTTTGTTCAAAAGGTGAATATGAAGAGTGCTACTATTCAATATTCACTCAAACTTCAACCACAATTCTTCATTTCAATGTTCAATTTTCAAATAACACACAAAACTCAATCATCTCTCTTTATTCCTCCAAAATTTTAAATGTTAATTTTTTAACCTTACCAAAAATATTTACCATTAGTATTATTTTAAAGGTATTGTTAATATCTTTTTTAATGGTACTAATTTCATCGCTATTGGATTACAATGTTTATTATTCATGTGTATTCCCTTTGTCCCAATTTAATCATCCACTTTCACTTTTTCAATTATCTTTTCAATAATCTACATCTTTATAATATTTTGTAAGATTTCAAAAATTTTGTTTAATAAAACTTATTGCTATTTATCAAATAAGATTCATATTATATATACAAAGTCATACATACTACCAGATATAAACTTTTTTTATTAAGTTAAAATAGTAACATCGACTATTAATTTGGAACGGAGGAAGTATGGAAAACATTCTTGATAATTTGAAGGAGTCTTCATATGGGAAGAACAAAAAATGATTTTTCATTATGAGGAAAAGAAATAAAGCATGATCTGGACTATCTTTATTCTTTATTCATAAGAAACAAAGAAGTGAAGGCAAGGTTAAGATATTCTCTTAACAAACCAAACCCCCCTCCCCTTATTACAAAGACAAAGCCCCCCGTCCTCGTCTTGCATTCGTTTATCTCACACTAATCACACATAATGAGAGAGAGAGAGAGAGAGAGAGAGAGAGAGAGAGAGAATACAGTTTGTGTGTGGACCACCACTCTCTCTCTTCGCCCTTTCTTTTTCACCATGTGTGTTCACCTTCTTCATTCATTATTGCTTACTTCTATCTCCCTTTCTCCCACCGTCTCACACAAACCCAACAAAAGATGGACGGGTCTGAACCAACCCGAAAAATGGAAGTCTATGAAGCGGATGATGATAGCGTGGGAGAAGACGAAGAAGAAGAGGGTCATGGTGGTGAATTTGGGTTTAAGAAGAAGAAATTGGTGGTTTTTGCTAGTGGGTCTGTGAAGAAGGGGTCCGGCGGAAGTAGCGGCAGTGGGGTGTCACCGCCGCGGTGTCAGGCGGAGATGTGCGCCGCTGATCTGACGGGGGCGAAGAGGTACCACAAGCGCCACAAGGTCTGCGAGTCGCATGCCAAGGCCTCGGCCGTTGTTGTCGGTGGAGTCCGGCAGCGGTTCTGCCAGCAATGCAGCAGGTCTTGAAATCCCAAACTTTTTTCCCCCCAATTTATGGCACAAAGTATCCTCTTTTTTTTGAATTTTTTTTTCCCTTGTGCCAGAAATACGGAATTCACAAAAATTATTTTATTACGGCTAACTACGCAGCGGAACTTGGGAATTCACAAAAATTATTTTATTGCGGCCCAATTACACAATTGTGTTGAATTGGGGAGCATACCTACCAACCACCCGGACTAACCTAGGCCTTAGGGTTTAGTGTTTTTGTAAAGCTAAATTTGAGGATAGTGAAAATGTTTACATCTTTTAGTACTCCTGCTAAATATTAAAATTTTACTTCTTCAACTTCTGAACTTGTGCACACAATTAGCAATTTAGCCTCTTCAGTTAACTATTTTATAAAACAGGATCATCTCCTCTCTTTATACACCACCCTTCTAATTTCATCCAAACTCTTATTTTGAGGGCACATTTGAGGTTTACAATCATGATCCGAACCGTTCATCTCGTAGATCACTCGAAAAGAACTTTTCTGCAAACTATTTTTGAAATGTGAACAAGTTAGATTTTGTATTCCTAATTGATAAGAGTATTTGATTAAACTATTTTTTTGCAAAGATGTTCTCTTTGAGAGTTCTACAAGATGAACGGTGCGGATAATTGTTTTGGATCTGGAATGGGCTCACAAAATGAGAGTGCCTTGTGGGTATGGAGGGATTTGGTTCGAGGACGAACGAAATCCGGAAATGGTAAGATTTCCAACATGTTTGATTTGTCAAATTCAAATGAAATTTGGGTTTTTGGTTGAAACAGGAGAGGTAATTGTAAGATTGCAAGTCTTGGGTTCTTTTTTATGTTTTCTTCTGGTAAGTTCTGCTCTATCAAATGAAAGCAGTAGCACCAACTTCACTGAAAATTACCTTTTTTATAATAATAATAAAAAAAAATCACTGATAATTGAATATTTTATTGGAGGCTGATTGACTTGATTTAGAGAATGTTTCTCACATGATAAATCATCAAAGATATGTGAAACCATGTTGCTTGGGTGAGTTTTCTTTTGAAAAGGTTGCTGTAACATGCTTAGTAGTGAGTTATATTTCCAGTGAAGTTTGATGTTCATCGATGAGCTCGAACGCCAACCTCTTCTTGAAATCAAGAGAGACAAACCACTCGAGCTAGGGATGGCAATTAACATCGCCCCAATCTAATAAGCAAATGGGGCGGGGGTGGTATTTGCTTCTTCCGATCTGTTGTAACCCTATCCAACTCCAATTATAGGTATTACTTAGTATTTGTATATGGACATATCTATATAGATTCCATTATTTTGATATAATAAGAGCAAAATACCCAATAATAAATTACTCTTTCATGTTTTTGTGTCCTTTGTGTCTATTAGTTTAACTCTCACTCATCAATATCTTTTTTTCTAGTCAAAACATTGCAAAGAGAACAAGAATCAGTATGATGAATGCCCGACTCTGACACCTCTCCGATTTCCCCTACTCCGACTCCGCCCCCGAAAGAAACGGGGCAGGTACAGGGAGGTTAAATCCAACTCTGACCCAGCCCATTGCCTCCCTAACTCGAGCTAACCTCAAGGGTCTGTTGTTTGGGTGAGTTTGACTGACAGAAGTATGATTTCACTCGAGAGTAATGCTTCTAGCTAGAAACCAATTTTGTTTCTATCTGATGGTTCTGAGATGCTTCTAGCTCTGGTCAATTCATGGCTTATGTTTCCTTCATAGCTCTGGTCCTGGCCAATTTTGTTTCTACTATGACAGTTGCCTTTCATAGGTCCCTTGTGCCTTCAATTGTTGCAATCTGTGTACCATGACTTGAGTACGTATTTCAGGTGCGGAAACGTGTTTTATGTGTCCACTTTATCCAAGTTCTATCTCGAATTGCGTGTCCCAGTATATTTAGTACATTCTGCTTATTTTGTTGGAAAAATAGTGTTTGCAAAGTGTCTCAACCATTTAGAAGTTTCATGCTGAGGTCATGTTAAATTCGAAATGCGAAATACACCTAATAAGTGTATGTCCGACTCTATGTGTCGGACACGGATCCCCCACCCTTATCCGAGTGTTGGGTGTTTGGCATGGGTATTTTATACATTTAGTAGGCTCCACATAACATAACTTGCAACTGGCTGTCTGTTTCATCTCACATATTTACTCATCAGTTGCAGCCTACTTGCTAGAGTGTTATTCACACTGTTATTTATCCTTTTCCCAAACCTCAGGTTTCACGAGCTATCTGAGTTCGACGATACAAAAAGAAGTTGCCGAAAGCGTTTGGCTGGGCACAACGAGCGACGCAGGAAGAGCTCATCTGAATCCAACGGAGAAGGATCCAGCCACCCGAGGTCAAGCCTTCAGTTGAGCGAAAATCAACCTCGGCCAGCTGCCGATAGAGGCAGAACTCTGATAACTCTTCCCGGGGATCCCACCTACAAACCGTTCCACGTCCGTTGAGATTTCCGTGCTTGCTTACTCTCTTCTGTCATTCCGTAGCATCTCTCTCATGCTGTGCTGTTAGGCTGTCTATGCTATGCTCTTTCATTGAGGAACTGTGTCCAAATTCTCTACTTTCTGTTGTTAAGACCCTTGGAACTACTATTATCTTGCATAAATGCATGTGGTTCCAGCTATATGTACTTGCCCATTTGTAAATGTATCGCTATTAAGTTACTCAATTCTTCCTTGTTTCAGCACTGGCATATTGTTCCATGAAGACAAGATCCTAATAACAACAGACCCATCTAGTCCCCAATCCTTGCGGGTATAGGCGGGGATGATTGGAAATAGACCTAATCTTTGACACTATATGCACAAAGAAACCTCCAAGAAGCGAGGTGCTACAGGGACGTGTTGCTCCAAAACCATGCCCCCAAATTATAGCCAAAAAGACAACAGAGAGGCCTAGAGATCTGAATCAATTCGTGCTAATAACCATTAAATTGAGTTGGGTCCAGGAATAACCATTAAATTGAGTTGGGTCGAGGATTGAAGAAATAGGGAGACTTTTCTTTCTCTCAATTCGAAAATCTAGAGATCATTTGGATTGAATAGAGCACATTGTACACAGTACTTATTGTTGCAATCAAGCTTAACGAAGATAGGCACGAGGGAGTTTAACATCGAGGGAGTTTAACATCAACGCTCACTCTTATTCTACAGCCCGAGCAAACTTCGCCTACAAATGATACAAATTGGTACATTCGGTTGTTCGCGTAGTGCTGATCAAAGAGAGAAAAGATGAAAAAGAGAGAACACTACATAAACTGTGAAACATAAACAACCCACACAAGACCGCCTCAAGTTTGATTGTTTTGACTCTAAAGCTGTCGCAACCCAACTGTTACTTCCTTTTAACAGATGCGACAATCCAGATTAAGGATCACTGAAGCTTTACAACTATGCAGGAAATATCGTCTGAGCTCCTCCTTGTAAGTGCCTCTTCAGCAAGGCGCTTAGCAGCTGATTTTGCATCCTTTATGTGCTTGATACAGTCCACTGCCTCTTCATTTGTCATTACCTGATACCACGCAATCCATCCGTTAAGAATATTATGGGAGACAAAAAGTAAAGTGAAAATATGTACACTTAATAGACTATATTACGCTTGGTATCTATTCGAATATATAGAGGGAGAGCACCAATTTGGTGTCTCCCTCCTTTTGTCATTTGTGTCAATTTTGTATCTTCCATTGCCCTTGAATTGAATTGCTATGCTCTCTCAAACCTAAGGGATTCACGTTTAAACTTGAAACATTCAATTTCCTACTTCCAAAGAACTCTGCAGTTCTTTTCCCAAACAAAGACAGCACTTCTCTCTTTATCAAACTGAAAGTGAGAAGAATAAATCATCCAACAAAATAGAAGACGAGGGAATAATTCGGGAAGTAATCAAGGTGTGTTCCCCCCCCCCCTTAAATTTTCTGTCTTAACACACCACATGTTCTCTTTCATTTCTATCAGAAAAAAAACAACAGGAAATAAAGGTTTGGTGGCAGTAGAGGTGGTTGGCGGGCACTACTTCAGAGGGGTTGCCGGTAGTAGGAAGGTGAGGCTGGAGGGTTAACCTGCAGGAGTGGGAAGCCAGAAAAAAGGGTGACCGGAGGTGGGATACAACATACTTTTGCAATAGAACTATAAAGACAACAACAAAAGCTACCAATATAATGAAATGACGAGAATGAAAGAGAGAAAACAAATTATGAAGCAGTGATATTGATAAATGCAACGAAAGGAAGAACCAACCTTCCATATGCCATCACTTGCTAAGATGATGAACTCTGTATCATCATCTACAATCTCGGAGAACACATCTGGTTCTGAACTCAGGTGTTTCTTCAAGCTTTTGTCACCGAATGCTCTTGCTACAGCCAGCTGTCCATCAACTCGTGGAACATCACCTGAATTTAACACAATGATGTAATCATGATAGAATCTAATCTTTAATGCAAGGAGAAAGGAAAATATCTTCCCTGGAAATGAGTAATTAGAAGTAGAGGCCCAGTTTTCAACATATTAATCACTATCACCACAGAAAAATGAGTACGTAGAAGTGGTTACTGATTATGTTAATTGCGATTCTATATTTTTCGTAGCCAAACTTGCCTACCATTCCTCTCTGGACATCATTACATAGACCTAAGTCCACCATGAAAAAGTTTGGAATCCCAAAACAAAAAATAAATTAAGTTGATAACTTGTTTTTCTTCCCAAGAGTTGGACTTATCCAAGTGCATACAAATTTAGAGAATCCCAACATTTGATATGCTACGACAAAAATGTAAGTGGCAGGCGAATTCTCTCAAGACCCATTGTGTGAATCTTTCAACTGTCCATTTATCATTCATACTTTTAGTTACCTGGAAAATTCGATACAAAACCACCCCTGTCCTCAATGTTTGCCCTTTCCTTGCTAGGCTCGTGATCAACTGACAATTGTTTCGCCACACCATTCTTGCATATAACAGCCCTTGAATCCCCAACATTAGCTACCACCAGCTTCTCACAATTAATCAATATTGCAGTAACTGCAGTTGAACCCCCCTTACCCAAATCTCCTACTTTCTCCAAAATAGTGGTATCAGTCGTACGATAAGCTCTCCTGACTGCACTCTCTGTTTCAGTCCAGAAATCAGGCTGCTTGTAGCAAAAGAAAGAGCTTGTTTAATATCAAAGTAAGGACACAAGGGGAAGACACAAAACTTCAGGAATAAACTTCAGTTCTGTAACCCTAAGTTCAAAGGTTACCCTAATGAAAGCCTAGAAAAGCGGTTCAGATAGATATGTGCAAACATATGTTACTTTGCAGCTAAAATATAGTACCTCTTTCAAAATATTTACAAACAGATGAGACCGTAGATAATCGGGAATGTCATGGCTCAAATGACCATCAAATATTGCAAACAGACCAAGCTCACTGCCCTCAACTTGCTTGAATTCGGCGACAACGTAATCTTCCATGGGGTGACTGGATTTACCCTTAACCAAGTGATAGCCATGTGTTACGTTCTTTGACTTCTTACTCTTCCCTTTTCCAGCTTCAAATGCCGATGAGCCTAGCCCAACTTTTTCCTGCAAAAAGTAAACAACTCATAAAAAAACTGTTTTACTGGAGTAGTGTTATTCCTAATATAGCTATGAGACTGAAAATCCAGTAACAGCACCCTCAGGTATTACTAGCATTGACTAAAAATAAACATCCTCGCTTAGAAGCCTCAAGCCTTCCATGATGAGGTCAGTGGAGAGTCATAGGCCAATGGTGAAGCATCCATGAATAAAGAAAGGAATTAAGCTAGTGAAATAATGCAATGGTTTAGAGTGTAAATTATCCAAGACCTACAAAGCCAAAACCTTGATCTAGTATTTTTTAGTTTCACCAACTGAAATGTGCAATAAACGCTTGCATTATACGACTGGCCATCTCAGAATTTTGAGTCTGAAACATCCAACTGGAGCATTAAAGCATCCTGTGAGTGACTGTCATCAAGGAGCTGTAGCTGACAAAAATTATCTTATCCTTGTGCCCTTTTTAAGGGATTTAATCTTCAATAAAACAGTGATGCCTATAAGGCGCGACTAACAAATGCACGATGTTCTTCAAACCAAATAAATCACTTCAGAGAACTTAGTCCAAAGTCACTAACAAATTCAGTAATGACCCACCCTTTGGTGGCCCAATAATTTGTTGGAGCCTAAAAACACGACCCAAAATGTTTAAGCCTAAATTATTTGGTTGTAAAGGGTGGTCCATCATGTATCCTGCACACTTCTTCTAACCCATCAAAGTGGGATTGGAGTGTCACAAAGCTCCCTAAAGAAGAGATGCAAACTAATTCTTCCTTTTGCGCTTCAAGGCATTGTGACATTCTTCAGTACACTGCGTGAAACAGACTTGGGGGTTTCACTGTTTCAGTCCTCAACCATTGAACGTTGACAACCATGGCTAATTTTTTTTACAATTAGAGATGATTTGGGTTTTGTAATGCCTCCATAGTTTCACTAATCAAATCATACACCAAAAGAATTCAGATGGTTCCACAAAACAGTACCTGGTCACCTAAAAGTATAAGAAAATGGCTCTTGTGCAAAATACACTGCGAACTAGCTCAGTTGACAAAAAGTATTTCGGACCTAATACAAAACACCCATGTTAGAAACTTAATGTCTGCCTTTGTGAATAACAGTTTTGCCTAAGAAAAAGGTGGGTTTGGGGATTCTATTGCCAAAAGGCCCAAAGAAGTGCCAAAAAGTCTCTTTGGCAGCCTGGCCTCAAAAGACATAGCGGAATTCAATAGGCTTAAATCTACAATCTATAAGATACTGAAGCCAAAAAAAGGGGGAGAAATTTAACCTCATTGTTTGCACAATGGATTGGTAACTGTCAAAGGTGTTTTTAACCTAAATGAGAGGATCATAATTGCCACCAATCCTCGAATCTAATAAACATGTTCCAGTGAGCAAAACTAGGAAGAAATTGAAACTTGAATGCACAATATGTACAACAAAAAAGGTGGGTCAACCCAGATCCCCATTTCTCAGAATATCACAAGATTTACAAACACATACATGTGCAAAAAGTGTATGGAATGAATGAGCATGTCGTTACCTTCATCTTGTGGAGGATTTCTCTGCCTGTCATGGCTGAATTAGGTTAAGGATTGTAACTACGATATACAAGCACGGTTAAGAGAGAGAGAGAGAAGCAAACAAAATGTTGCAGAGAGAGAAAGTTGGGGGGAGAGAGAGAGAGAGAGAGGTGTGGAAAATTGGTACATGAAGGAGGAGGCTTCCTGGAGCTTTGACACGGCCCCATTATTATTACAGTCCGCGTTCTTGATTTCCTCCCCCACAATAAAGTGAAAAATTATTGGGTGGTCTACAGGCACCGCCATAATCCAACGCCCCTTGGAAACAAATCCGATAGAGTTGATTCCTCCGGCCTCACAAAAAATCATTCTAAGATGAATGAATGAATGGTTCGGATTATTTATATGGGACTAAAAAATGAGTTCCCAAAGCTGATCAGTACATGGTCGGTGCATAGGGGTCAGTACCAATAGCAGCGTTGTTATGTAAGACTCATTGTTAAGTGTATGATCTCGACGTAAATGTATGGGGTTGAGAGGTGTTGGGTCACATGACGGTACCTACGACCATGGAATTTAACTCTAACCTAACGAGTAATTATTCAACGCTCTTAGAATATCACGTGGCATTGTCTATGTGGTAGTCCCAACTATTTACGCAGTGACAAATCATCTGGTAAACACTTACCATTTACACTTGGTGGGTGGTTGGGAAAATAGGAGTGACCCACATTGTGGTGTCGATCATGTGGGGAGTACCATATGACATTTGACATTGTCGCATAAATGCTCTTTTGGCAAATAATTCATAATCCGGATTATTGGATTATTCATTTTGTCTTTATTGATTTTTTTTTTTTTTTCATTTGTTAGTTTTGCGTTAAGATTTTGTGGTTTCTGAATTCATTTCAACGAAACGAATCTAACAAGTACAAAATTATGGTCAAAACTCAAATTTTTTTTTAATAAAACCAAAATTAATCCAATAATCCTAGTATTTTCGGCTTTATTCAAAAAATATTTGGTTTGACCATAAATTTATACTTGTTAGATTCGTCTCGTCGAGAGAAATCCAGAAACTATAAAAACTTGACGCAAAATTAACAAATGAAAAAAAATTAAATAAAAAGAAAACGAAAAAAATCAAAAAACTGGATTAATTTCTTTTGCCAAAGGAGCATGGGAGTATCCAATAATTAGCCATGACGTAATAGCTACACGACATCCTTGACGTTTACGCGCCAATCAATAACGTCTTCCAAGGTTTCTTTACCATTTCTTCCCCTTACTTTTCGGAAATTACATAATTCCACCCTTATTTTTAGTCTATTTACGTTGACCTCCAGTGTGGGAAAGCTCCAAAAGTAAACGCACTGATGGAAAACAGGTTCGGAAAAGCGGTAAAACTTCATCAAATATTAGACCCAAAGCTTTAGTTCAAACGGTCATGAGTGGACACTTAGGGTGCTATTGTGTATGGTCTCAGATTCAAGATGGAACGATTTTGATAGGCTGTGATAATCTGAATCTGGGGCCAGTTGTCCACTTGTCCGTGGGGTTGGTTGGCCCTGCAAACCCCTACCTTAGCCGTCAAAACATGTTTTGGACGGTCTAAACTTGAGGAGGTACCGAATAATGTTTTGGGTATTTTAACCCAATAATTTAATCTCTCAAATCTGGGCCGTTCAAAACGCGTTAGGACGGCTCGGATGGGGTTGACAGGGCCTACCAACCCCACAGCCAGCGGGCCACTCAGTTAGTCCGCTATCAATGTAATTGGCTAAAATAATAAAATAAAATGACGAGCAGAATTTCACTACCAGTTAAAAAGATGTTGAAGCATACAAAAAGATTACTGCAATAGTAACATGTATACCCAAAAGAGCAAAAAACGAAACAGTCAAACTTTAAATTAACAAGACGGAGATAAGCTTGTTCCGCAAATTCTGCCTTTTTTACTTCAATTTTTTTTTTTTTTTGGTTTTTGGGTTAATATATGGTGAGAGAATGACCTGTCTCGTAGAGTGTAAAAAGGCAGTTTACAAAAAAAGACGATTTTCTAGAACAATCCGTTAAGAAAAGAAAACCTAAAACCGTATATGGCACGAAATTCTTAAAATAAATACGTCGCCTCACCAAGAACCCTATTTATTTATAGGCAGAATTGGAGACAGTTTGAAGTTGCTGAATGTGGTATAATGCAAACTGTCCAGAATTCGTTTGGACTTAAAATCATAGGAAGCCCAATCTGAACATGCCATAGAATACGCTAAGCCCAGTCTCAGCCCAAAAAATGGAAGGGAAGTGAAAAAGATAAGGGTTATGGGCGCCAAGTCCAAGTCACAGGCCCACGACCCTGATGGCGCGCGCGAGGTAAGTAGGCCGAAGCCCTACAAATCCTAGGTCCTCCCCTCTTCAAAAAAATTGGGTACCCCAACGCCTGTTTGGACGACGGACTTGATTTTGGGTGGATTTGTAATGAGGGTGAGCCCGCCTATTAAGGAGGGTGGATTTGTATATTGGATGTTTAGATGGTTTTTTTAGAGGGGATTTAGAGGGTGGATATGATAAGATAAGATGGAAAAAGACTGAATTGCCTCTAGTTTATTAATTTAATAAATAAAATGGATTAATTTAATTATAATTGGAATAAATATATAATAATTAAAATAAAAATTAATTAGGAAGTGAAAATTGGTAAAAGTAAAAGAAAATTTACAATAAAATAACATTTACCATTAATTGTGTTATTGAATAAATTTATTTGGAAAAGGTTTCAATATCATTTTGGCAAAAATAATTGAAAAGTTATATAATTTTTTTTTCGAAGAATACACCCTACGAGGTTTACAAACTTGGAAAATACTTCTACCGGTTTTCGATATTAGATTGAGCTGATTTTATTCGAGTATGTTTATTTAATATTTTGAATGTTCATGTAAAAAATCAGCTTAATTGGTATAAATAGAGGTACTATTGTCAAAACCAAGTCTGGCTACCCAAATTTACTAACGACGGAGGATACCCAGCGTTACAAATCCACCCCAGCCTTGATTTGCAATCCACCCTGACCCAAATCTAGCTTCTCTTTTGCGCAACCAAACACTAGAGATGTGTGGAGCCAGGATTATATACACGGGCGGTTGGGAAGTTGGGAAATTCAGAAGTCATCTCCGACATCCAAACGGGACCCAAGAGGCCCTAACACTGCAATTTTAATACTTGTGTACCGCAATTACTTATGTACAACAAAACTTCTTTTTAGTTTTTTCTTCCATCTTTCAACCCATAACCCACTTTTGAAATAGCCTCATTCAATTCTTACTAAGTTTTGTTCAC
Organism: Vaccinium darrowii; assembly: GCA_020921065.1. Taxonomy (NCBI): domain Eukaryota; kingdom Viridiplantae; phylum Streptophyta; class Magnoliopsida; order Ericales; family Ericaceae; genus Vaccinium; species Vaccinium darrowii. The sequence continues at coordinate 7,515,862 of CM037154.1, forward strand.
TCTTATTATTTAAACGAAAAAGCCAAAGGGATTGATTGACAGGTTGGGAACAGACTAGGTACCGACGGGCACGCGAGCCCACTTCGGGCCCCGCACGGATGATCCAAATCTGAATAAAAAATGGAAGATTGGATCAAGCATCTACACATATCAGATTGAACTGATTTTTCATGGGCACTCTCGATTTTTTTTTTTTTTGAAATTATTGAACAGTTCAGATCATCCTTGCATGGTCGGAGTAGGCCCTGCGTGCCTTTCGGTACCTATAGTAGCGTTGTTATTTAAACCCCTTGCATAGAGCATATAAACCTACTTCTAGAGCCATCTCAAAAGATATTTGAAACCCACTTAATTTTTTGCTCAACTTTGTCAAAATCTACGTGATAGCAAATAGGGTCGGCTCTAACATTTCGGAGACCTAAGACGAACTCGAAAAATGAGGCTCTTCAAAGATTATCAACACTAAAATGCAAGTTGGAAAATAAAACATACTCTATGTATTTTGCCTAGAAGCTTCACCTAGAACTTGAACGCCAGGGACCTACAGAGATATTGAGTTGGCTGACATGGCTGATTCAAGAACTCAACATGCATTGAATTACGAAAGCTTTATATATATATTATATTCATGTCTTATATGGAAGATGGTGCCAATTATCATACCAAAGGGATGTAGTGGAACCATCCCCAATTTGGTACTGAATGAATGGTTGAATGAGAGGACGAAGTTGAAGTAACTTCCTCCAAGTCCAAGAAGGACTGCTAGGGATTTTAAGTTGCCAGAAGCTCCTCCCTTTGAGTAAGTAGGATTTCACCCATTGACATCACATGGATTGTTCCCCCCCTGAAACAAGGTATACCATATATGCTTAGCCATAGCTGCCCTATTCCAGACTTGGAAAGATTTAAAGCCTAAACCCCCCTCTTTTTTTGGAGTGCACAAGTGTTCCCAAGAGATCTTAGCACCAGTGTTCCGAAGGTCAGCCCCAGTCCAAAAGAAAGATCTAAGAATAGATTCAACCTCTTTAATGACTTTCTTAGGGAGAATGAATATAGAAGACCAGTAAGTTTGCAAGGAGAACAAGACTGATTTGATCAATTGAACCCTTCCAGCATAAGACAAGTACTTGTTAGCCCAAGATTTGGTACGTTTTGTGATTTTATCAATGAGGGCCCTACAATCTGAGTACTTGAGTTTAGTGGAAATGAGAGGCACTCCTAGATATCTAACAGGGAGGGAGCCCTCCTGAAATCCCAAATATTCAAGAATGGCAGATTTGATTGTGGAGGGGACTCCAGAAAAGAAAATATTGCTTTTACCAGGACTAGGAGACAGTCCAGAAAGTGCTTGAAACTCAGCAAGAGCTTCATGGATGCATTGAATAGAACTTAATTCCCCTTTGCAGAAGATCATGAAATCATCTGCAAAACAGAGATTGATGATCCTTGTTTTTTCACACCTCCAATGAAAGTGAAAGTTTGTGTTGAGAGATTTCTCTTTCAACAATTGAGTGAGAACTTCCATGACAATTACAAAAAGGTAAGAGGACAAGGGATCACCTTGTCTCCGACATTTTTTACCCAAAATGGATCCAGTGGGTTCTCCATTAATACTCAGAGAATAATTAGCAGTGGAAACACATGCTTTGATCCATTGGATCATTTGTGGATGGAAGTTCATGGATTCAAGGACATCCCACAAAAATTCCCACCTAACATTGTCATAGGCTTTCATAATGTCAACCTTTAAGGCACACCTAGGAGAGGGGGAATGTTTGTGGTAATTCCTCATGATTTCCTGAGTGAGGAAAATGTTATCAGCTATTCTTCTGCCCTGCACAAATCCAGATTGTACAGGGTCAATGAGAAGGGGAAAAACAACTTGGATCCTTTTGGATATGATTTTGGCAATGCACTTGTATATGGTATTACAACATGAGATTGGTCTAAAGTCCCCAACTTTGGAAGGGTTAGGGATTTTAGGGACCAATGCAACACTAGTAGAGTTGGCTTTAGCTAACATCCTACCAGATCTAAAGAAATTCCTGATAGCAGAAGTCACATCTTGTCCCACAACAGCCCAAGTTTTTTGAAAGAAACCAACATTGTACCCATCAGGCCCAGGGGCTTTGTTGGGATTGAGTGACATGAAAGTTTCCTTGATCTCTAAGTTAGAGATCTCAGTGATCATTGAATTTTTTTGGACATCAGTCAGTTTGGTGCTAACAAGCTGATTGATCCTAGGACTCACATGGTACTGTGTGGGATGTGGTGTGCCTAGGAGTTGAGTATAGTACTCAACAAAGGTAGATTTGATCACTCCAAAATCATGAGTGAGGCTGTTATCACCAAGCACAAGACTAGTGATTCTACCTCTATTTCTGTTGTGGGATATGGACTTAAAGAAGTAGGAGGTACACTGGTCCCCCAGTTTCAGCCATTGGATTCTAGATTTTTGCTTAGCAAAGCTTTCCTCTGCTCTAGCCAACATCATGTATTGCCTACAGAGGACCCTTTCCTGGCGTTGGTTAGTGACATTATTAGGATTTGCCCCCAGGTCTTTTTGAACAACATCCAATTCCTGCTTGGCAGCCAGGGTTCTGGATGAGATATCACTGTACTCTTTTGTATTAAGCTTTTTGAGCTCCTTTTGGAGGAGTTTAAGCTTTTCACAGGTGACAAACATTGGATTTCCAAGAATGATCTTTCTCCAAACTTGCTGAACCATAGCAAGAAAGTTTGGATGTTCGGCAAGAAAGTTAAAGAATTTGAATGGTCTGTTAGACTTCTCCGAGGAGGGATTCAAATAAACCACTGCAGGGGAGTGGTCAGAGATCCCATGGGTGTGGAAGTGAGCACTAGAGTGAACAAAAGTTTTGATCCACCTCTCGTTAACAAGAACTCTATCAATTTTGGTAGTGATAACATGGGAAGGGTCCTGTTTGTTGGACCAGGTGAAGTGACATCCTATGTACTTAAGATCTTCAAGCTCATTAAGATCAATACACTTGCCAAAATTGTCCATATGGGGTGGCCAATGGATGTCACCACCCACCTTGTCGGAGGGATATCTCAAGGCATTGAAATCACCTAAGATAATCCAGGGATCAGGGCACTTCCAAGAGTTCATGTCCTGCCGCAACTTATCCCTCTCATTGTACAAGTTGGAGCCATAAACAAAAGTGGCAACAAAACGTATATCACCAGTGATAGAATGAATATGACAGTGAATTGCTTGACTGGATTGATGGCCCTAGTTGCTCCTCATTTTGGGGAGGTCTAAGACGTCAGTATCACTGGCCTTAGCCCACGGCCGACTATGATAACAGGTCATTTTCAACACTTCTCTTTACAACTACGTACGTTCATGCTTTCTTCATAATGCACCAAGTGTTGAATAACAAAACCATCCATTTATCTTTGAAATCGATCTCCAATCTTGATCAAGTCAATAATGAGCCAAAATCAAAAGTATTTGGTTTGTAAACACATTTGACTTTCGGTTTAGCTTTGTCAGGTTTATGAAGTCTGAGAGTAATCGATGTAAATTAAGGGCAAATAATTGCCACTGGCCCAAAAAAAGCAAAAACAAAAATGCTTTCCACTTGCCAGAGCCTCCCCATTCACCCCACTCAAGGGCAACTTAAATAAAGGCTGAAACTAGGGATGGGGTCCTACTATATAAGGGATGGGGTCCTACTATATTGGAGGATTAGAGTCCCAAACGTGGGATGATTAAGCAATGAATTCTTTTGAGGGGCAGAAAGTAGAAAACACTGGCTGACTTGTGGTCCCCGAGGGCATATGGGTCCTTTACAGAAACCCAAATGGGAGACAATGAATTTCCTTAGAACGACTTTGTCGCCATATTTGGGCGACCAAATCAAAAGTGGTGTATAAACTAGGAATAGGAGTCATTTGCTTAAAGGAAAGTCCTTGCTCTCTGCCTTTGCTTCCACAACACATTGGAAAGCAACATTAAACCCATCATTCCCATCGTGGTATGAGAAAATCATACATTATTCTCGGAGCGCAAAGCAGATTGAACGAGCAATTATTTCAACAGACGAAGTTGACTGAACACGGATCAGATCGTATGACCTAATAATTTCTTTTATCCATTTAAAATAAGTCCATTCGACTTTAAATCACAAAATTATCATTGTTAGTGGTAGGATGCATGAGAGCGTTGTGTCAATAATTCATATCGGCTCTTTATCGCAAGCCTATCGCACCAATTTGCCTCCTAGTGGTTCTCAAGACTTTTCTTATTTCGGCTTGGATGAAAAATACTGAATATGAGGGAAAACTATCCGGCCTTTCAATTAAGTAGTAGCTATTTCGAGCCAAGCTAGTAAATAATTAAGAGTTTTGTTTGCCTACTTACATGCATCTCCCTCTAAATTGACTGAACACAAACCAGATCAAATGACTTAATAATTTTTTTTAATCCGTTTAAAATAAGTCCATTCGACTTTAAATCACGAAATTATCATTGTTAAAGTGGTAGGATGAGAGCATTGTATCAATAAGTCACATTGGCTCTTTATCAGTTTATCACACAACTATCGTATTAACTTGCATTGTAGTGATTGTTACGGCTAGCTTATCTTATTTCGGCTTTGGATGAAAAATGCTGGACAGGAGGAAAAACTGTCCTGCCTTTCAATTAAGTAGTAGCTATTTCTAGCCAAGCTAGTGAATAATTAAGAATATTGTTTGCCTACTTACATGCATCTCTCTCTAAATTGCAATCCCTTTTGCTTTAAGAAAGCTAGAGTATTTTAGGACGCTGAGTCCTTCAAAAGAACAAAAGCAAAGTAGACCAGGACTTGTGAGAAAACCACCGAATCACACCTATAAACAAAGGTCATAATCAGTCCCAAGGTTAGTCCGGTTAGTCAATGGGTTTGCTCTCTACACAATTGACTAGGCTTCGATTTTTACGATCAGGCCACAATAAAGTAATTTCTTGTGAATCCTCTAGTCCCGACGTGGATGACATGCGTTTGACCAGACCAGAGAATAGATTAGTCAAGATACGTGTAAGCTGGTCCGGACACTCTGAAAGTATAAAATAGAATATAAAAAAGGATCCTAAGCTCCAAAAACATAATTACAAACGCCGCAGCATAAATTATTTAACCTTGAGTTGGCAAAATAAGTCTTCACATGATTTAGACCACCAACCCTATTCCAATTCGCCCAACAAAGGCCAAGGGGCCCATTCCATGATATACCACAATCTCTCTTTAGAAAAGAAAAGAAAACAAAAAAAGGCCACCCTCTATGCGTTGTTTATATCACTAGAAAAAACTTTAGCTTTACACGCATATATACACACACAGTTCCTCAATGAATCCAATGTAAACAAGGGAAAGAATCAAGAACCAGAACCAGAGACGTATCGAACTCCCCATGGAAATTAGCCGGCGAAAAAACAGCTCCGGTGACAAGTTCTCGTTCCCGAGCATAATTCCCATTCCTACTCAAGATTCAGATCAGTTCGAGTTCGGATGCATCACGCCGGGCTCCCCAAACTCGCCGGCCGACCATTTGTTCTCCAATGGCCGGCTACTGCCCCACCCTTTTCCAATTCAGCCACCAACCAACCTCCACTCGTACACGCGCTCCACGAGCCGAACGAGCAGTGTCAGCAGCAAGGACTCGTTAATGTCGTCGCGGTGCAATAGTACAAGCAGCAGAAGCAGCAACAGTAGTGGCAGTACCAGTGCTAGAACAAGCACTAGCACTGATGCCACTGAGAAGAAATCAGCTCTGCCGTTGGGTCAAGTGAAATTAGGTGGAAAAGTGGGGGTTAAAAGTGACAAGAGTGGACAATGTGTTTTGGGTACTAAAAAACAGGTACTGTATGTTAATGGGTCTTCAAGAAGGTGGGGGTTGATTCCGGCCGCGCCGGTTATGAGCCACGGCCACCAGGCTTCGCGGCGGAGGAAGGGTGGTGAGATTGTGGTGAAGAAGAAAGTTAAGGTTAATAGAGGCCGGGGAATCGGGTTTGGGCGGCGGTTGTTGAGGTGGTTCGTGACGGCGTGCAAAGAGTGCCATGCTATTAAGCCGTTGAGGGAAAATGAGGCCAGTTTGGAGTTACAATGATCTCCATGAAAATTTGTGTTTTGCTTTATGGATTTTTTTTTATTTTTTATTTTCTTCTATGGGTGTATGATCTGACTGACTAATTTACGGGTACATATAGCTGAGGTTTGTTTTTCTTGTTAATCTTGAATTTTGTTTTATTTTTTGTCATTTGAATTGAATTTTAAGGAAAATTTGAAGCAAAATATGGTCTAAATTGGTTATGAATTCTGCTTTTGGATTTTGCTAATTAAGTAATTACTGAAATGCTAACTGAACGTTTGCTTGTGGTGGAAATGAATTTTGGTGATGGTTTGATAAATATCAAACTGAGCAAGGCAGATTTTCTGGAGGCATTTTTGGTGGTTTTGTTGTAAGCTATATGACAACGAAATGGCATTTTTGTTCCTTGTAAAATTATGGAGTGGGTGACTTTAAAGACACGAGTGGGAAGGCTTGAGCAAGATGTTTAGGTATTTGAAAGCAACTTTTGGCCTAATTCTTATGCTTTCAACCAGATCGCTACGGTTGTGGTACATGGTAACATGGGAACGGATCGCGATACGCTATACCCTTTGGAATGCGGTACAATGGGGGTAGGCTTCTTCAGATGATCATTTGTTCGGAACTAGTCCGTTTTGAACGAACTTAGATTAATTTATGAGGGTTATATATATACACACACACACGTGCGCACGAGAGTGTACTTATCATCTACTGTCATCTTTATCGTTGGATCATCAGAATCCTCGTAAACCTATATAGTGAATTGTGGTAACACTAGCTACTTTCAACCTTCGATAAGAAAACACCTATCTTGATTAAATTGCATATAATTTCAGATCGCAGTTCGTAACACTGATAATCGTTCTTCAACCTTTGATAAGAAAACACATATCTTGGTTAAATTGCACATCTGATTTGCAAGAGTTCTGTAATGGCTTAGTGAGCATAGAAGTTCAGTACTGTCAATATTGCCAAAGACAAGTTGCCATCATTATTCATTTGAACAAGTGTCAAATGTATTTTGGAATTTTTCCAAACGGCTATATAATATTAATGGAAACTGACATCATGGTTTGTGAGGAAAAACAAGTTTTAGAAATTTGAAAGGAGGTTAGACATTTAATGATTAGAGAAAACTCTAATGCCAACCCCTTATCCAAGGTATCGGTCTGATGGTCAAGGCTCGAGACTTATGAGTTTGTTCCAAGCTAAAGTCTTAGGTTCGAAACCTCTAAAGTGTTATACAGAGCTCTACTCTTACTTTAATTTGGTTTGCCGCAAGTGTGCAATGGGATTGACCTCCATAATTGGTTGAGATGCGCATAAACTGGCCTAGACACTTGAGTCGGAAAAAAAAAAAAAAACTCTAAATGCCAACTTTAGAGCTACCTTGACCTTGTCCACAGGCTCCCAGGAGGAGCAGGTAGAGGTGGTATCCTTAGTATCCAAACATAACCTTTGACTGTCCTTGAAACAGGAATGTTTATTACCCAAAAAGTGAGAATGAGTGGTTGAGATTCACTTGAGTGAATCTGAGCCACTCATTTATACTTTCTAGGTCGTTCCTGGGTACCATTTCTGTGTACGTAGCAGTGCTGTCGTTGAAATTGCTACGAATCCAAGATTTGGGTGAAAGGAAAGTCTACATACCCAGAGAAAGCACCCAAAAAATTGTTCAGAATTTAAAATCAGTGGTCCAGATTCACTCAATTTGGGTCACTGATTTCAAGTGAATTTGGGTCACGTATTTCAAATTCTAACTAAATTCTGGATGTATTTCTAAGTATGTAGCGCTGCTGCTGTTCCGTCGTACTGCTGAAATCAATTTGGCCTAATTGATCACCATTTCCACCTCAACGAGTCAACGACCTTTTCAAGTCCAGTAGCATTGAGAGAGAATAGGACTATAGGGGGAGGAACTGAACTTCTATGTTTGCATGTACGTTAAATCTACAGCGACTGACAAAAGTTTATTAAACCAAACCAGCCAAATCGGCAGAGCCAAACGCCCATTGGTGATAAGGATTTAACGGGTCTTTTACGTGATGGCCGTTGACTACCGAACGAAAAACCATCCTCCTTTATTCGAGCTTCAGACAGGCTCTATAGAAGATGTAAGCATCAAACAAACACAAGATTGGGCAACAATCGGGATAAAAAAACAAGATTTGATTAAACCAACGTTTAATTTTATCAACTGAGGAAAGATGTTTGATACTCCGAAAATGATTTTCACACGCTTCTTTTACCCCAAAAAACTCCTTATTGCCCTTTCATATGGAAAAAGTGATTTAAGAGGTAAGGATAATTTGGTAATTTCAAGGTGAATAAAGACAAAAACGGAGAGTTTGGGGGATAAAAGAGGGGTGTAAAAATCATTTCCCTATGATTTTTGTATTAAAAAAACTTAGATTTTATCAAACTTTTTCTTCATTTGATTTATTGTTTGGAAAAACAAGGCCTAGGAATGTCTCCATGACGGACAGAGGGGGGGTGTTGCGCAGCGTCTTTAGGCGCCTTGCTGGCATCCTTCCGAAGATCAGAAACGTCCATTGCGTAGAGCTCATTGAGTACTAAAACTCCATTAAAAATCAACTCGATCGAATATCGTTAAGTGCATTATCAGAACGCGTATAACTTGGAAAAAAATCAAAACATAAAAAACTTGAAACACTGGAAGAAAACCATTAAACCCATTTTTTTCAAGTTATTTTAGATCTGATGAGGGACTTAACAATATTCGATTGAGTTGATTTTCGGTGGAGTTGTAGTACTCGACGAGCTCTACGCGGTGGACGTTTCCGGTCGTCGGAACAATGCCTGCACGGCACCTAAATCCACCGCACAGCATGCTGCGCAGCACCCCCTCTGTCCTTATAATGGAAATGACATCATGTTTGTAAGCAAGAACAAGTTTTTGAAATTTCAAAGGAAGTTAGACATTTAATGATAATGATCAGAGAAATCTGTAATGCCAAATCCCAAGGTGTTTCGATAGTTGAAGTAGCCCTGAAAAAAAGCCCACAAAAGCCCGAATGGACGGTCCGGCCCATAGAGGAGCTGGACCCAGCTGACATAGGTGCAAATAATACAAACTTACAAAGATGGTAAGAGTGTAACGTCCAAGAGATTCTCAAAGGATGGAAAATCTCATTCCACACCAAAGTCCAAGATTTTGTACTTATAAAATCTGATACTGATATATGATATCTCATGTGATTACAATAATATCCTTTGACATTGAATGTGAGCCCAAATTCAACATTATAGAAGCTTGTCAATTTGGAATTGGGGTAAATTTTTTTGAACTGGAAGTTGGAGTATTTGAAGAATTAGTAGGGACAAATAAATTATTACTAATAAACTTAACCCGTACGTTTATAATTTTTTAAATTAAGAGTAAAGTACGGGTTGTTCAAAAAGAGGTGGTCTCTTTCCCACGCAAAAACCATTCAAATTGATGACATATGTAACTCTTTCTGATAATTAATAGCAAGGGGTGTATTTGTACAAAGAGATGGAGTTAAAATTTAGCACTCTGAGAAATAGATCAGAAAAATATCCTCATAAGGGAAATCTAGATTAATTTTATTAAAATACTATCATATTTCACTGGGTATTAATAAAATATTTGAGGGTATTAAGATAATTTTACAAAATCAATGGGGGCTGTGTCCCCACGGAGCCCATATAGGTTTTGTATATAAAAAAAATTTGCTATGGATACTGACTAAAATATAAAAGTCTACGTACACAAATGTGACTGGAATTGTCCGATGCACATAATAGTTTTAGGCACATCTTTGCCAGATGGTTTCAAACGTATTTATGTTCGGATTCATACATTTTTGCATGAAATTTTTGCCAGATGGATTAGGAGGAATTAAGGGAAAATAGGATTATAGGAAGTAAAATTGATGCATATTAGCTGTTAGTCAAATACTCCTTCATAATTGAATTTCTTTTTAATAGAAAAAAAATTCAGATATGGCAGTGACATTTTTAGATATTAGGCCACAAAGGTTATTACGGTTGTATTAGCATAACCGAAAAGAATAAGATTATAGTAATAAAGTCAACCGCCGGAATCAAATCAAAGATTTCTATAACCTTTCATTTCTTGAACTTTTTTGGTTTCAATTTCAAATCAGTCCAAGTTTATCAAGTGGAATTTATTTTATTTTTTCCTGCTTCATGGGCTTTGATTATTTATCTTCCGGCAATAAGAATATAATATCCTTTTTATTGAGTTGATTTGGCTAGACTTGTCCAATACGATATGACGTAACACTTGTTATTTTGTTACGTTGCTCATGTCAGATGAATTGAAAAGAAAAGAAAAAAGACGTCTATGGATTAAAAGAAAAAATTGCTATGGATAACATAAAGGTCATACATGAAAATTTCTATGGATAATATAAAGTTCTACACACAAATATAACCGGAATTGTACAAATGTGATCGGAATCATCCGATGTACGTGACAGTTTTAGACACACCTTTATCGGACAATTTCAAACACATTTGTGTTTGAGTTCATGCATTTTTGTATGTGTCCATGTACTAGGTTGGGATGGGAGGGGCCTTGGATTAGGAAGAACTGGGGAAAAATTGGATTATAGGAAGTAAAATTGATGCATATTAGCTGTCAAGCAAATAGTTCACACTTGAAATTTTGTTTTTATAGAAAAAACCATTCAGATATGCCAGACACATTTTTAGATAGCCCACCAAGGGTAATTATTATGGTTGTGTAACAAAGAGTAAGATTATAAAGTTAAAATTTTTTGTAATGGAAAAGAATAAGATTAGGGAATTGATACTGGCACTCCACTTTTGTCTATTGGCACTCCCTTTTTTGTCTCTGTTCAAAAAGTGTAAGGGTAATTTTACCTAATAAAGACAAAAAGAAGGAGCGCCAATAGAGAAAACTAGAGTGCCAATATCAATTCCCTAAGATTATGGTAACAAAGTCAACTGCCGGAATCAAATCAAAGATTTCTGTAACCTTTCATTTCTTGAGCTTTTTTTGGTTTGAAATTTATTTCATTTTTTCCTGCTTCATGGGCTTTGATTATTTATCTTCCGGCAATAAGAATAAAATATCCTTTTATTGAGTTGATTTGGACTTAAATTTAGACTTTTCCAATACGATACGTAACACTTGTTATTTTGTTACGTTACTCATGCCCAATGAATTGAAAAGAAAAGAAAAATAGACATCCAAACGCAACTCTAATCTATTTCACTAAAAACCATCCTTATTGAAAACGGGTTGGGAAATTAAAAACTTCTTTTTTTGATAATGGGTCGTTTGGGAAAAAGAAAAAAAGGGTTCTAAACCAATTTGCGTGACGTACCCGGAAAAACTTCCTCATTGAAAATAGCTAGATGATTCATAAACTTCTTTTTCGAAAATGGGTTGTTTGGAAATAGAAAAAAGAGTTCCAAGCAGTTTTTTTTTCTTCCTTTTTTTTTTTGTTTCTATGATAAATAAGAAAAAAGTAATACTAGTGCCAAATTAATTTTCAATTCTATTTACCGAAAAGTTTTTTGCCGGCTTGGCCCAGAACCCCCGGTTCAAAGTTGCCCGGTCCAAGCCTAAAATTAACCTTTCTATTCATATGATTAGCGATTGAAAACCTCAGGCGAGAATAAAAGCATCACTAGAAAACAACACATTTTTGCTTCTCATCAGTCTCTTTCTTCTCGCCACCGAGCGCAGCCTCTGCGTCGAGATCCCCTGAGAGTAACGGAGGAGAGAGAGAGAGAGAGGGAGGGGGGGAGGGGAGAGAGAGAGAGAGGAAAAGAGAGAAATCAGTTGAAGAGGAAGGGGTGAGAGAGAGAGAGAGAGAGAGAGAAAGAGATCCACAGCTTCTTTCAGTGATTCCGGATTGGTACCGTTTTTCTTCGCTCATCAAAATTCAAATTGAAGGGTAAGTCTAGAAAAAGACCCTTGATTTACGTACCCTAAAACCCCACATTGAAGCCCCATTTTTGCGTTGTTGTTTCGCTTTCTTTTTGTTTGTTGAATCAGTAGAATTCCAGAGCCCAATTGGTTGGTTTGTCAATTTAAGTATTTAACACTCCCCACTCCACCTAAACATGCTTTCACTTGACCCCAACAGCTTCCCACATTGTGCTTAAAGTTTTTTTCCTTTCCAAAATTAATTTTCAAATTCTCAATCTTGTTTGCTTTTCTAATCTAATTATGTATGGGAATTGTTATGAATAGCGATTCAGGCTTGTTGGTTAAAACCAAATTTGAATTTGGACGAATCTAATCTGAAATATGTGAATTCAGCTCTGTGAAGTGGAAGTGGGGTTCACCTTTATGTAGACATACATAAGTTGAGATTTCTCAATCTTGTTTGCTTTTCTAATCTAATTATGTAAGGTGATTGTTGTTACCAATGCTTCAGGTTGTTGGCTAAAACCACAAAGCCGTACCGATTCGCATATCTGAATATGCAAATTCGACCGTGTGAAATGGAAGTGGGGTTCACTAAATATGGAACATACATAAGTTGAGATTGTCTTCTGGGGTTATTGGCCTGCTTAGCTTTTTTACTAAGAGGACGAGGAGGGGAAATCTCTTGATATAAGGATGGCTGATGCGGCTGCTCTTGCGGAGGTTGCAGGCTCCAGGTTTAGTGAATTAGAGCTCATTGGAAGAGGATCCTTTGGAGATGTCTATAAAGCGTAAGTCCCGAAAATCAGATTGGTTTCATTAGAGAAAGTCTAAAAACACAAAAATTTACATTAAATTGGGCACAACATGCCAATGTGACACTGTCTCCTTGGTAATTTTTTAAATTGATGTTTTCAGATCCCAATGGAGCTATGCCACATTGACGTGTTGTGCATAATGCTTTGCAAAATGTCGTGTTTGTAGTATGGCTCGTTTTATATTATTATGCTTTGATTAGAATTTGTTGCTCTTGCTCCTCATTTGATTTAAGAAGCTGCAATTAATTATGAATTCTATCTCGAATATAATGACAGTCTGGTTCGAATGATGGCTGGTTCTTCCCGTTTATACTTATTGTGGGGATAGAAGAATATCATAGAATGAGTTTTGGTTTGAAGCCTAGTTGAGTTCCTCTCTAGTGACAGTTACTTGGCTAGGTAATCATAATGTATGTTGCTGCTGTTTTGCAAAACTAAGAACAAAGGCGTGGTTAGATCTTTGGGAAAACTTGATCTTAGGGTCTCCTCAGGCACACTTGGAATTATTGCTTATCTTATGACTCCGGCAGTTTGCTGATGTTTCCTCCACTGGCTTAATGTTGTGTACTGTCTATGATTCGCACTGCATTACTTCACGAATCATATACTGGGATGTTTTATTATTCCAAGTCATTTTTATTCATTGATTATCACTACACTTGTCTATTAAAGATTCCAGCGTGATAACAAACATCTTAGTTGTAGATCACTTTCTACATATCATGGTTGTTAAGGGTGAGAGGCGCACCGAGGCGCAAAGTTCTGTTGGGGTCTAGGTGTGAGGCGCATGCCTTTTTGAAGAGAGGTGCAGGTAGGTGAGTTAAACAGCAAACGGCGGTGCAAAGTTCTGTTATGTAGCATAGACATGCACATATGAGTAAGACTTCATATAAGAATAGTATCCAATTTAATTTATGATGTGACTAATTGTTACAAAACCTCTTATCCTGCCCCCCTCTCTTACACACGTAGTATGTCTATTTCCAAGAAGTCAAGGTCTATACTACTATGCTAGCGACCCCATCATGAACCAACGAATGAAGCCTTACATCCCAAAACACAATTTTTTTAAAAGAAGCCCATATATTTGCATTGGAGGCACAAAAATTTTAGTTCACTAATATACACATGTAAGCCTACAACTATCCTACCTATGATCCTTGTTCTGGTAAACATTGGCATGACCACTTTAGTTCATTATATTTGAGTTCACTTGTATAACTTTGTAGTCTGTCAGATAATGAGATGCTTGGCTGCTCTGAAATTTCATGCATTTCCGTGAAAATACTCGAGATTAAGTTTGACTATGTTTGACTTTTGAAATATCATCTGCAGATGAAATTCGTATTATGAGCTTGTCCCTTGACTTCAAAAACTGAGTTTTCTTTGTAAATTTATAAGATTTTGTTGACATTTTTTGAAATTTGTATGTGATAATTTGTTGCATACTAACGTAGTAGCTTTCTTGATTTTCAGGTTTGATAAGGAGCTTAAAAAAGTGGTTGCTATCAAAGTTATTGACTTGGAAGAATCGTGAGTATAAAGCGACAATCATGTCCACTCTGTTTACAGTCTATTTTAGATCTTTCCTTCTTGCTATCTGATCCACATATCTGTTCAGTTTCTGCATATTAGTTATCTGTTTGTCGATTTCGAGAAGTGATGGTTGATTGAGAGCAATATGGTAAATGAAATATTGATACAGAAAGTTGAGGCGGGTGGTTAATTTGCAACTATAACACAGAAAATAGGCTAACTGTCAATTAACTGGGCTTTGCTGAATAATGCGTAGAATTGATGGGCAGAGCAGAACCTTTTAGCAAGGTTGAGCAAGGGGAATGACTTTAGAACAATCTTGGACATGCTGCTGCAGTTGTGGTTGTTCTTTTCCTTTCTTTCTACTCCCCTTTAGGTGATTTTCCTTGATGCTTAAATAATACTTATGTTTTTTGAAATTCGGACAATATGAATGATGGAGAAACTCCATGAAAGGAAGATTATTGACTCATTCAATTTAATTAAGGGGAAATGCCTTAAAGAGGGTCCTAAATTTGGAAAGATGAAGTCTAAAACAAGCACCAAAACGATATAGCCAATGATAACTTTGTAGGTTGATTTGACTATCAAAGATCTTCCACGCTGTGCTATAGTATTTCCAATAGGTATACTTGTAAATCAAATACATGGATTGCACAACATGCTTCTCTCATCTTTGCTGTAGTTATTTCTCCCATTAGAGTAATTCTATTGTAATTTTCTTCCACAGAGAAGATGAAATTGAGGACATTCAGAAGGTATTGCTCCGCCAATTTGTTTAACTTGTTGGTTTGATTTGTTGTATATATGATAAAGTTTATTCCCCAATTCGTAATTATTCCAGGAAATAGCAGTTCTATCACAATGTCGATCAGCATATATTACGGAGTACTATGGGTCCTACCTCCACCAGACCAAACTGTGGATAATAATGGAATACATGGCTGGTGGATCTGTTGCTGATCTAGTAGGTTTCTCCTATTGGCTTCAGAATATGCAATTCATAGATTGTACTTTGTTTCTTTTTTGGCCTCTTAATCTTGTGGTTTTGTTGGTACTGGAGTTTGGAAGCAATGCCATGGTCTGTTTGTATTAGTATAAAAATTGTATGTACTTGTGGTGTACACAGAATAACTTTTTAGGAATGAAGAAGAAAAAGAGAAATGTTCAATTGGCTGAATCATTATTGCACCTCCCGCGAATAGAAGAAGGATAATCCCTAGATAGCAATGTATTTTCTTCACTTCTTTCTAATAAACCAAAAACTCCACTTGGCAATCCCCTTTCCCTTCCCCTGTCTCCCTCATTCCCTTCTTGCACTTGTGAGAAACAAAGCTAAATAAGGGAGTGTAATCCATTATGGATTCAAAGGGATACAATATTTATAAAATGATATTCTTCTTTCTAAAAGTAAAGGAAAAAATCCTGCAATAAAAAAAGACCTAACACCTTCCCACATTTTCTCTATTTTCTTTCAACTATTTTCAACTATAAAAGCACCCCTACTTCTCATAAAAAGGTCTCATCTATAACATTTGTATTTGCCATAATAAGATAACCCTAGCCCTTATATGAATGCTGCAACACTCTCTTCATTTAAAAGATCGGAAAATAATTAACATTCATTTATAGACTTGAATTAAGTTCTCTAACTCATTGATCGTAGAGTTTAATATTTGTGTAAGAGCTTGTCCCACATTGGTTAATTATGACCTCCAAAACTAGTATATGAGCCTGGGTGGCCTCTCCACTCGTTGCCAATTGGTTTTGAGTTAGATGCTTCAACATGGTATCAGAGCTAAGCTTTCGGAGGCTTTTGGACAAGACTCTATGTCGATGATGGTTGGTTCTCCCTTTGTTTGTTGTTGACGGTTGATAGTTGTCGTATGTATTGAATCGTTCGTTTACGAGTCAAGGGTCGCACGTGCGGGGGAGTGTTAGAGCTTGTCCCACATTGATGAATCGTTCGTTTACCTCACCACGTGCGAGTCAAGAGTCACACGTGTGCGGGAGTGTTAGAGCTTGTCCCACTTTGATGAATCGTTCGTTTACCTCACCATGTGCGAGCCAAGAGTCACACATGTGCGAGAGTGTTAGAGCTTGTCCCACATTGATTAATTATAATCTCCAAAACTAGTATATGAGCCTGGGCGGCCTCTCCACTCATTGCCAATTGGTTTTGAGTTGGATGCTTTAACAATTTGTACAAAACAACATAAATGAATAATTTGTCGAAAATTGTTCCGATAATAGAATTGATTTTTTGTATCTATCCAAATTGTTTTCCTTTTCAAAAGTTGCATGCATTCGCCTTGTTATCAACATTTGTCAATTCTCATGCATCTCATGGGTTGCCATTTCTAGTAATCGTATGTACTTGTGGTATACATAGAATAATTGTTTAGCAAGGAAGAAGAAAAAAGAGATGCTTATTGGCTGAATATTTGTTCAACACTGCATACCCGGACAAATAGAATGAATGGAATAGTGGCATAACATTGTCCAATATAGCACAGTAATGAGTAAATGGAAAGAATTGAATTGATCGTGTCTTAAGATGCACCTACTTGCCCAAAAATGGAATATGATATGACCATCTTGGTATGGGATATTCCTGAACTGGTCAATTCAATGGAAGTGCTTGCTTTCAGCCTGTTTTTCGCTGTGTTTACATTTGTCTTAAGGCATACAATGGTGATAAGGAGTATTAGTTTTGGGTGCTAATGCAAATACCGCTTGTGCAGATTCAACCGGGTCAGCCGCTAGAGGAGATGTCCATAGCTTGCATTTTACGCGACTTGCTGCATGCGATTGAATACCTCCACAATGAAGGGAAAATCCACAGAGATATTAAAGGTCATCCTTGAGATTTTTTAAAACGATATTACTATGACAGTAGAAAACATCTATGAATCTAATGCGCTCAGATGACCGGTGTTTAGTGTGATGTCCTTGAAGGTCAAATATTTTTTTATTGATGATCGGCACATATCTACAAATATATTATGTCAGTACTCTTCAGTGTATGTTGGTGTGCTGACAAAACTCATGCTATAATCTTGGCAGCGGCAAACATTTTGTTGACAGAGGGTGGTGATGTTAAGGTACATTCTTTATGCTCAAGCAAGTTGATTACTTTATGTAATTCCTCGCATCTGATCGTCGATAATCAGCTGAAGGGTCTACAAGTTGTGCTCATTTGAAGTCTTTTGTATGTTAAAAGGTTGCTGACTTTGGTGTTTCTGCTCAATTAACAAGGACAATCTCAAGAAGAAAGGTACTGTTGTTGATCTCTTAGAGTTTATTCTTTATCAGAAGATAAGGACGACTTTTTGGTTCTTTCTGCACCTATTTTTTTGTTATCAAGTAGTTGGAGTTCTAGGACCTTGTTTCAGGACCCTTCTACTTCTGTGCAGGCCCTCCCTCTCTCTTTTCCGCATGTGCTAATAAGTTTTTGTTAGTAAGTTTAATATGCTTTAGTTCATTAACCAAAGTAGTGGAATTGAGGGAAGGCCAAATTTTGAATTTTTTTATTGGTAGTGGCTCATCCAACTGGCCAAGTCAGTCTGACTCTCTGAATGCCCTTTCCTTTTCTTACTGTTGCACCAGCCCATCAACTAATAGTTGATTTTTTTGATTACTGTTTTTCCTTTTTTCTTTTTGGTTTGTCCCTCTATCTCAGGGTTTTAAAAAACTGTATGTAACGGATTTCCGAAAAGGCCCAATACTTTTACGGGTGAAAATAACGGTATTGCTGAAATTCACAGGGGTACCGGTTGATACGGCCGTTACACATCGCGTATCAGTCCGTAACAGCCGTTACACCCTATTACACTCGGAAATTCGGAAATCTAAACTGGCAAGAGCATAAAGGGGAAAAAATCATCTATGTTACCTGACCTCTGATTTACATAAATGGCATCGATTCGACGAGTTTTTTTTGCGTGATTTTCTGTAATATTCTGGAGAAATAGCTCAGATTTTCTTCGATTTCAACTTCTTCTTAGATTTGGGCGAAAATCCTTTGCTCTTCGATTTTGGCTTCAATCACGCATGTATACGTAGGTTACCATCTAGCGTTTTATTGTTCGATTAGGGGTTGTTTTGGAGATTTGTATCAAGGTTTTGGCCTCGGGTTGGTGGCCGTGGTTAACGAAGAAAACGTAGGGTTTTCCCCCCCTCACCTATTAGACAATGATGACGACCTGATAAGGTAGGTTACTGTTATATACATGTCTATGTATTTGGTAATGGAAGGGATTTTATACTGTGTTGTGTACTAAATAATTTGGGAAGGAGTAATTATTCCATGGTCTTGGGGCGCCGCCATGTGGCGCCCCAATGCCCTTTATGTAGTGGGCCTCGATGCCCTTGTCTACCACACACTGTACTGAACCCCACAAGAGTGTGGTGGATAAAGGCATTGGGGCACTACGTGGCGGTGTCCCAAAACCATAGAATAATTAGTCTTTGGGAAGGGATTTTATATTGTATGTTTTGCGTTTTTTTATATGGAAGTGATTTTAACAATTTATATTAGTGTCCTATTCTTATTGTATAAATCCTAGGTTGTTAGATAGTGAGAATTGATTCCCTATGAAAATATAGACATTTATTACCTTAAAATGCGGCATTTAGTCCTATCTTACTTACAAAACTACTTCTAAACGTTAAATATTGACCAAAAACCTCTAAAAACTTTCAATTTTGTCATAAATAAGGTTAAACATGTCTATCAATGAACTTCTTAACATTTGCTAATGCTTGAAAAAAATTCACGAGTGTGATGTCCGATTCCCTTTCACATTGACTGATATGGCCGATATCCGTTACTCGCGACCGCGACCGTTACACCGATCTATACCGCGATTCAATACCGTGCTTTACCTCAAATGGTTTTGCACAATTTTCCCGATTTTCCATTATCACCAAGCGTAGTGTTTGTATTCCTTTCTTCATAATTTTGTTAAATACATCAGTTAGTATTAATGCGTTTGATTTCTATGCTTTCCTACCTTGGTTTTAGGACAATGCTGACAATATTGCTTTCTGGCTCACCACATTATATCTCATTCTGTCCATTTAGACTGTGGAGTTTGGACTATCCATGAACTTGATGAGTAGATTTTTCTGGAACTTCTGCATCTTATTCAGTTTTCATGATTTTGTCTTGCTTTTTGATTTTATGGGAACAATGTGCTCAAGTCATCCGGAGCTTTAATATAATTAAGATTTACAGACTTTTGTAGGAACACCATTTTGGATGGCTCCAGAGGTAATTCAAAATTCAGATGGATACAATGAGAAGGTATCTCTTGATGCAGTAGCCTTGTGTTCTTTTCACTTTTTTTTTTGGAGTTGTTTTCCCTTACTTTATTCTTGTCATTGCTGTTGGCTGTCCTCTGTTTTAATTGTGCGCCCGCCCCCCCCCCCCCCCCCCCCCCCCCCCCCCCCCCGTGTTTTTTCCTTGTGAGCGATACTCTAACCTTCATGGCTTCATGCAGGCAGACATTTGGTCTCTAGGTATTACAGCTATTGAAATGGCAAAAGGTGAACCTCCACTTGCAGATCTCCACCCAATGAGGGTTCTTTTCATTATCCCTCGAGAGAATCCACCCCAGGTTCGCTTTATGATTTAATTATTCCTCTTGTCTGTGTTCGCACCCCAACTCCCCTCTCTTTTAGTAGTTTCTTTCCTGAGTTCCTGTCGTGTTGGCTAATCATTCTTCTTTGTTGGTTTGGAATATTAATGAAGTCCAATTTAGCAACTGATTACCATTGAAAATGAGTTTGATTTAGTTTTTCTTGTGCAGTTGGATGAGCATTTCTCTCGTCCTATGAAAGAATTCGTTTCAATGTGTCTGAAGAAGGCTCCTGCAGAGGTCAGTACTTGTGCCTTCTGAATTCCTTCCTTTTAGTTTGCTATTCTCATGGAGAAATGTTGTAGTGCAATGGGTCATTAACAACACTGGAGGTTTTCTGCAATTAGTATTATTCAATCTATAGTAATTTCTGTGGTAAATCCTAAATGGTCTTGCAAAAAATTCTTTCCAATGTCCGTAAAGGGTCGAATTATTTAATACGTACGCTCCATTTAACTTATGCTTCAACTGGATAGTGGTCAATGTTTTAATTTTATCTCCTCCTTATGCGTATCAAATTTTACTCTTAATGTTCGGAATGGCTGAGTTGTTGACATTTCGTATGTTTTTAAGCCTGAACTTTTCTGCATGTTGTGATATTTGAATATTATCTCGTCTCGTTGATTTCAGAGGCCAAGTGCCAAGGAACTTCTGAAGCATCGGTTTATCAGGAATGCTAGGAAGAGTCCACGGCTTTTGGAAAGAATAAGGTGCGTTGTGTTTGTAATTTCCATGATTCAAACCTTTCTTATGAAGTGTGGTTATAGCATTTGAAGTTGACATTGATGATGTAAATATCCATACGGGCTTTTTTCCGACATCCGAATCTCTAGTGATGAGCCAAAAAAGACTGAACTGTGATTTTCATGATATTTTATGAGTCGTATTCAAAATTTATGACATAGAGGCATTGGTAAGTTCTTAAAACTACCAGATTTGGATATCAATTAAGACATGTACTGATAATTCTATTCATTGGAGATCTGATGGAAATATCCGCACGTCAACCTAATTTTAATTTGTATTTTCTCTGTTCAGCTTATTAATCCTATAGGTCTGCTCCTATTTTGTTATGTTACAGAGAGCGGCCAAAGTTCCAATTGAAAGAAGAGGGAGAAAGCCCAAGAAATGGCCCCACTGCTCTAGGGGAGGCATCTGGGACCGTAAAGGTGATTAGAGACTCAAAGGGTGAAGGAACTCTGCGAGCCAGGTGTGTTGAATCTCAGTTTCTTTTGCTTTTCTTGTTTTCTATTCAATAATTGGCTGAGCAGTTCACATATTTACAGTACCCAAGGAAAAACCTGGAAAAATGCTGGATGGGACTTCAGCATTGGTGGATCACCTAGTGCTGGTTCTGGAACTGTGCGAAGTGTTGTAAGGCCACCTCAGGTTAGAGACAGGAAACCAGAAGTTTCACACAATCATGGTATTCCTAGAAAAGCAGCAGATGGTGGTAACCAGTGGGCATCTGCATCTGGAAGTGATCTTTATGACGAGGGTGGGAAAGATGCTGGAGATCAATACGTTGATGACAAACAAGAATATACCCATGAGGATGTAAACTCTCTCTCTCTCTCTCTCTCTCTCTCTCTCTCTCTCTCTCTCTCTCTGGGGGTTCCTACAAACAGTGTGAGATGATATCATGTCTAAAATATCACAGATAACCATGTTATAATATTATGATACATATATAAGCAAGAGAAACACCATTGGGTGAAAGCATTTTGAATGTTGCTGCTGAGTGGTTTGACATTCTTGTTACCAGTGAATTTATGAGAAACTGAAATGCCATGGCACAAGATTTAGTCAACTTAACAATGTTTTGGAGATAGAAAATTGCTATATATATGAGCTCTGATGTCTTTGTCTGATTTATTTTAGCTGTTCAATTTGCAGGAAGAATTAGCAATGAGCGGGTCTGGAACTGTTATTGTACGATCTCCTAGAGTTCAATCACCCTCTTTGTTCAGTGAGCAAAGTATTTTGGTAAGATCATATTCTGCTTGAGATGAAAGTCGTGAAGTTTGTACTTTTCTTCTTCCGTTCTTGAATGAACCTATTGTGTATTTAATTTTCCTTGCAGTCTAGCAGCACATATGCTTCTTTTGAGGATGTTTCCACCAGTGGCACTATTGTCTACCGTGGACAACATGATGATTCGGATTCTCCCCGAACTCCCAAGTCCAGACTGGGTATCCTAGAAAAAACTTCAAGCGTATCTGAAGACAGTGCAATGAACCTTGCAGAGGTGGTTTATTCTATGTTTTTCCAAATTGTTCCATCTATCATCTTCCCTGTGTTTAAAATTCTGTGTGGAAACCCCGACTCATCCAGCAAAAATTTAGTTTCATGTCCCAACACTCGTATCTTTTCCCGGTCTATGGTCCACTACCGTATCCTTCTCAACTTGCTATTCTCACCCAGTAATTGTCATCTTTCCTTTGAAATTATCCTGTTTGGTTGTAAACATTCCTTTTATAATAGCACTGGTTTGTGTTTTAAAGGCTCTAGATGATATTTGTTCAGGCAAAGGCTGCAATTCAAGGAGGGTCAAGGAAAGGAAATTCTCGGGAAAGGTCCGCATTGGGAAAGATCATTAGGGATGGGCAAGATAGTAAAAGATCAGATTTATCAACAAATAGCCCTGATTCTTCAAGGTTCATGTCATATTAACTTCATGCTGCTTTGCTTTATAAAAGGAAGCCAATGCTTGATTCTAGAAGCTAGATATTAAATTGAAACCGGATTTCTTTTTCAGACATTTTCGTGATTACTTTAATGAGAAGAGAGCATTTCCAAGATCACGCCAAGCAAGTGATGAGGAGGACAGTGCCAGAATTGCTGCGGCTTCGGTATCAGCACCACTATCAATGTTGATAATCCCTTCAATAAAAGAGGTAAGAACATTCAAACTATGTATTAGAGGTAAACTTCCACTGTTTAAAATTGTTTATCTGTAACCGAATACCTAGGGCAATAGCATTTGTAATTGCTGGAGCACATTAGTTTAAATACAAAATTTAGGATGAGGAAAATTTAAAGCCATGAAAATGCAGTCAAATTTTTACTATTGAATAATTTGAATCATGCACTAATAAGATAGGTGGTATTTATGGCTGTAGTAAGATGAAAATGAAAAAGCCTATGAAGTCAATGATGTCGATAATGGTGAAAAGAAATGAAAGTTGAATAGGTGATGCACATTTTAATGCATTGGGTTTGAATATTTTTAGAAGGTGAAAAATGTGACTATAGATCCTGGTCCAACTTTCTCCATCTGAATTTTTTTCTGCTAATATAAGATCTGTCACTCAGTAAATTATATCTTGTTGCATAACACTATTCGAAAGTTAAAAAACAATTTCTTTTAGCAGATTTGTTAGTAGTTAATTTCTAACTGAAGAACCTTATTCTAGTATTCTAAGAAAACAGAAATTGGTACTTTTGAGTTGTGTCCGCTATCACGTCATGTTAAATTAGCTGTTGCATCTCCACTGCACTCCCTAAAATTGGATCCTAAATGACTCTTAAAGTTGACACGATAGCAAAAGTGGGGTCCAATTTTATGTGCTAAAGATTTGCTAATTTAGGAGTGGGAGGGTACTCTAACAGGCTCTCTAGAATTGGCTCCTAAAGTGTGTACTAGACTTTGTTTATGAATAAAAAATATAAGTGGGTCCCTCATTTCCCCAACTCTCTTCTCTCTCTCTCTTCTCTTCACTCCCAAGTCCCTCTCTAAACTTAGCACACCAACTTGGAGCCAACCGTGGGAGCCTACCTTGGGAGCTACCGTAGAGAGTCCATTGGAGCAGGAAAATGAATAAATATTTATTAACCTTGTCCTTGTCACCTAGGAGCCTAATTGGGAGTCAGTTTAGGAGCCCATTGGAGATGCTCTAAAACGTTTTGTTGTGGTTAGTATCAAGAATGGCTTTGTATGTAGTAAAGCTCTTTGTGTCATCAAGTTTTTTTCTGGTAAGAATCAGTGAGGAATATTATTTAGCCTAGTCACATAAACCTTGGCTCTGATGAGTTATTTTATAAGCTATGTGTCACAGCTCCAGCCTTTGTGTAGAAATCCAGTTCCCAACAAGAATAGGGACCATTGTGCAAGTGTTACAGTTAGATTGTATTTTTGCCCTCTGCTCTGGTTATTTGGAGATCAATGTCATCTGTCGTTGAAATAATAGATATAATTCCAGCTGCAAGTCGGTTGGACCAAAATCACCTTTTATGTTGATTAACATTTTACATGGTTGGTATCCTATGCATAGAGACCATCTCCATGTAGTTTTTAGTGGCTTAAGGGACCGTGTTAGACATGTGGCTACGTCTTAGCTCCTATTACTTGTTTGCCAATGTAGGCCATTGGTGATGATTCAGAAGGGCCAGTTGTGCATGCGGTGGCAAATTCCCTCATGGACATGGAGCGCATGAAGCCGGGATCTAGTGAAGTTATTGTCACCAGATTGCTCCAGCAGCTCGGAAGGTTTGCAGATTCTCTCAAAAGTCTTGTGTAGCTATGTTTTGTGTAGTAGTTGAAAAATGATCTTTTAGTAGAAAAGAAAGAGTTACTCAAGATCTAGGACATACATGCAGTTCAAAGGAACCTTCATTGAAAGATCTGCAGGAGCTGGCAGTTCGCACCTTTTCCAAGGGCAAGACGACTCCTGAACAAGTGGAGAATGCAAGTCCAGAAGTTGATAGCAAAAAGCAACCCAACAAGGACTTTCATTCTAATGCCAATTTGAGCTCACTAGCGAGGTTCTTGCTTTCAAGGTAGGTCCACGTCAATAATCTTTTTGATACTACAATTTAGCACATACAACTGTGCCTCTTAAGAACTCATTCCTATAAGCCCTAATATGAATCTGTCTGTGAATATGAGTGGAAAACCTGATTCATTTAGTGGACCCCAATTATTGGGATTAAGGCGCGGTGTGGTGTTAGTGGTGAAAATGAAGGCCAAAATAGTGATAGGCCGATGTGTAATACATGAATTATTGAGTATGATCCTATTATCGCCAATGGAAAATAAAGGCACTCGGTTTCTTTTTTCTAGTGCTAGCGAATATTTGCAATCTTATTCACATGGCTTTCACTCTTGTTATGCAGATGGCACGGTCAAGTTTCTCGAGATTTGAACCCGTCATAAAGAAAGTTGAGATGTTGTTTGTGTCTATGCTCTTTCCCGTAGTTTGTTTATTAATTAATTTTGGTTGGATGTACATATCATTATATGATCTTTCAGTTCTCTTTACTCAGTACAGGAAAATTCATCTATTCTTCTTCTTGTTTACTTTGTTTTGTAGTTAAACTATTGATATATAGTTAAACTATTGATATATAATTAGGTTGATAAAATCAGTGTTCTTGTAATAGTAACCTTGATCGCGGTTATTGATGTTCATCTTGTTGTTCCAACATCTTTTACCCCTATAAAGGAAAGATACTGCCGTAATAGAATGGATCGCGCAGCTCTCATAATTTCTGTGGGTTTGATCATTTTTAATTTTTGTGTTGGAAACTTGTTCTAGCCATATATTTATATGGTCTTTTGGTTCGGTTCATTTTATATGGTCTTTTTGGTTCGGTTTATTTTGGCTCGGCCTTGCTCGGTGTTTTTGAGGAGCCTGATTGTAACTTTGATTTATGCGATTGAGATCAAGTAATTTATTAGACGAGCCTCTCACAAATATGTAATCAAACCTCACTTGTGTACTCCGGCTTCCTAGGGTTTATCCCTAACACTATCCACCGCCGCCCCTTTCTGACCCGATTTCCATCCAGACCTTTCCCCCAACACTCTCCCTCCCCTTCTCTTTCTCTATTTGGTTCTATTGGGGGTGGGGTAACCGGCTTTTGAAAAATCCGCCTCCTCCACCCACTCCTCCATGCCTCCATTCCTCCTACCACCCTCTGCCGCCGTCTTCCCCCCTTTTTGGGTTTGATTCTGACAGTGTGGTGTGTTTATGGTGGCCTGCCCCCCTCCGTCAATAATGGTACCCAGATTCTGTTTGGCAGCGGATATGGAGTTCAGATCTCATCCGGGAAAGCAACTCGGCACTCAGTGATGGGTACATAAGTTTTTCTTCAATTTTCTGGCTTTTAGATTAGTTATTTCAGTTTTTTTTTTTTTTTGTTCGTTCTTTATTTGTTGGATGGATTGTGCTTATTTGAAAAAATTGCTCCTTGAAGAGGTTTCCTGCTCCTCATGGATTGTGGTGCCTCACACCATGGTTCATGGGTTACAGCTCCTTGGTGTTTTTTTGGGATAATTTCACCCGCGCGTTCTTTGGTTTGAGTTTGGGCTTTTCCTCGTCAATCTCGGCTGCCGAATCCTAGACGGGCACTACGCCTACCAGAATGGATGGTTCTTCTTTTGCAAAGTGTGCCTATTGAGTATTGACGGGTCCTCGACGGGCACTAGGCATACCAGAATGGATGGTTCTGCTTTTGCAGCATGTGCCTATTGACCGGTCCTGTTTTTGCCATGATTTTAGTCTAGGTTTTGGTAGTTCGTAACTCATTCTTGTATTTTCCTGTGAAATCATTGTATTGCATGCGGGCATTTTGCCTATTGACATGTCCTTCTGGACATTAGCTATGGCTCGAACTTAACATACAATAGCAGGTCGGAGCCCCTACGATCACACCCAATGGGGATTGCTACGCTGGTTGCCCCCTCTTGCCGTTCAAAAAAAAAAAAAGCAGCAAATTTTTGATGTGAATGCACTCGGGTTTGATCTCGCAGTTTTAAGCAGCCTATACAAGTTAAAAATTTTAGATTTCGCTATTTTCTAATCAATTGTCACTTCTGGTATCGGTTCATCGGCATAACTATCAGTGACCCTAGGCTCTGGCTGATTCTTGTGAAAATGACTGGAAGGGAGAGGGCAAGGGAATAAAAGATTGCACTAATATACTATGCTGGAGTCTAAAATAAATAAAATTTTGCCAACAGTTCAGCCATAGCTCACTCTCTTTAAGCTGAAGATTGCAAATTCAGGACAGTATACAACGACAACATATATTCTTCAAAAACCCTTCCTCTGAATCTATCAAAGTAGCTTTTCCAGATCAGCTTGAGAAAGGGAGAAGACTGCATCATCCTGCACATAAAAAAGTTCAAAATTGCCCAGAAATCTCGCTTTCTATCTTTATCTCCCCCGACCAGGTTGTTTTGCAGGAGTCAGCTTCCGAAACGAGGCATGAAGAACCACAACTGCAGAAGTGTTTGCAAATAAGAACAAACACAATGGATAAAAGAATGACAAAATGTGCAAATGGAAACCAAGTTACCTGCATAACCAACAGCCAGAGCAGAGAAGATAGCCATTGGAACGTTGGAATATAACAGAATAATAGCAGTTGCTGCAAGGATGGGAGACGGTTAGGAAGTAAACACTACAATGATTTCAACACCAACACAGTTTAGACAAAACATCAGTGCGCTGAAGCGAAAAGCCACAAAATGATATTTTCACTTCCCCACCCAAAAGTAGAGTAAGGATAGCATGGCAGAGTAAGTTACTCTGGAAGAAACGGTATCCCATTTTCATAATTTTACACTTGACTTTATATCAATGATTCGCTCAATCTTTCCCGTGTGAGCAGATTTGTAGGTTAGTTTTGATCGTAATATACTAACAAAGAAACAGTGTTGATAAGACAACTTTATCGTTCAAAAAAATGAACATGAGTAGGCTTGAATGACAAATTAGGAAGTCATCTCATAAAGATGGAAATATAAAGAAACAGAACACAAACAGTGACAAACTACGTAAGAGGCAAAGACAACACATAGTTTTCGTAACACTTGAAATCAAATGGGTCCCTTCAACCAAGAGTGTGTGTTCATGCAAGGCCACACCAAAGGGCCGTTTGATGGGAGAAAAGTGAGTTCATCATATCACTCGAGACATCTGAAAATACGCCACAGTAGCTGGTTGCTGAAAGGTTTGTTGATGATTTCCATCACTATTCATTTTTGGTGTTCCATAATTTAAAACAAAGCTCCATTTCTTCAGCGGAAGGGCGGACCTGGCGCAGCGGTAAAGCTGCCCCATTGTGGCCTGAAGGTCGCAGGTTCGAGTCTCGGAAACAGCCTCTCTGCTTGCAGGGGTAAGGCTGCGTACATCAACCCTTCCCCAGACCCCGCATATGCGGGAGCTTTGTGCACTGGGTACGCCCCTCCATTTCTTCAGCAGGGAGAAAATATGTGAACTTCAGTTTTGATGTTTCCATAATCTTCTAATATTGGGTCTATAAGTGAAGCCAACCTCACTATGACAATCAGGGATTTCCAAATCATTCAGTTCTCATTTACTAAATGAAGAGGTGCTAATGAAGAAGCCTCCACATTGCATCTATTGCTACTCTAATCCAAGAGAACCCCAAGGATGATCAGTACTGCCATGGGATGTCTCCCCCTTAATTCAAAAGGCTCTTCAAGAACTGAAGTCCATTAGCTGGTCTCTTTTACATTTAGAAGGCCCTCGCCCCCCAGCAGTCCATAATTCAGATTTTGCGGATGTCTGTAAATTACATTCAGAAGGTCCATATATTCATGAAAACAAGATTCATTCAAAAAGCCACAATGAGAAACAAAAAATAATGCAGTATGCCTTTGACCAGTTAGTAATGAATTCAACAACGAGAATACAAAGTTGTAGGCTTTACAACTTGACGTAGTCAGATTGTTTGACAGGAAACCATGACAGCAATGAGTTGAAGACCGAAAGTAGGTTAAAACACAAAAGGGGGATGCATAAAATGCTTTAAGTACCCTAACTAGCAGCTAGAAAGATAATTTGTAGTGACTGAATAAGGAGTACAATCTAAAGCACGAAAAAGGAATATAAAGATAGGACATGCAATACAATTCACATTGCTATGCAGTTGTATAAAATAGTTGTTACCAGATCTAGACTTGAAACTTCTATGTTATCGTTTTGTAAGATGCAAATGCACCACAGAACTTCCTATCCTGGCATGCAGCATAGCTTTTAAAAATGCTAGGAAATCAATTCCATAAACAAAGAGCTAACTC
This sequence comes from Vaccinium darrowii, assembly GCA_020921065.1. Classification (NCBI taxonomy): domain Eukaryota; kingdom Viridiplantae; phylum Streptophyta; class Magnoliopsida; order Ericales; family Ericaceae; genus Vaccinium; species Vaccinium darrowii. The sequence goes on from CM037154.1 coordinate 7,544,920, forward strand.
ACCACACTGGGCAATGCGAACCAAGCTCATTCGAACTAAAGGGTATTGATGTAATCCCCACTGATCACCATAGAACCTGAATGCATCCCAAAGTGCTAGACTTGATAACAACCCAAGAAGGGCAAGAGGCATTTGATACCTATGATCACCATCAACAAGAAACCATAATTATAAAGCACCTAACAAGAGTGGGACAAATAGCCATATAAGCAGATACATGACACAAAATCAAGATTACTTATTTAAGTAAACTGGTTTGTCTCTCAACACCCAAACTGCAGTAACTCTGCTAACCACTACCAGATCCAACAAATTGATTCACGAAATGCATAATCAAATCTTAAAAAAGGCAAACAATTTGTTCAGTATTAGCTCAGGCCTTTTGTTGATTAGAAAAATAGTAGGATACTTGGTTTCAAGAACACAAAATCACAAGTGTTAAAGCAACAGCACTGGGTTAATACCTAAATGGCTATCTAATCTATTTTAGCAACCAATAGATTCAAAATGTAATGTTTTATTACAATATGGCCGCAGAAATGCAATTGGTATTTCTTCAATCTTTTCTCTAATGAAGGGAGACTCAAACTTTTAGTCAAATTTTTGAAGCCTGGCTGACTTCACAATTTACGATTCTGTCATTAGTCGAGCTTTTACTCAAATTCGAGTGAAATTTTGAGTAAAAACTTACAGGAGAGAGAGAGAGAGAGAGAGAGAGAGAGAGAGAGAGCATACAAAGAGCAGGCGAAGAAAAGGACGAAAAGAGATGCATAATTACGAGCATATCGCTTAACGTTCTCATGAACCCTCAACCGAGCCTGATCCGTCGACGAAGGAAACGAGTAGGAGTCAAAGAAGCCAATAAACCCGTGGGTCCAGGAGGGAGTCTGGCCGGAGAAATCTTCGGTGGTGAGCTTGGCAAAGGGGTTGAGCGTGAAGAGAGAGAGTAGGGTTCCGATGTGAGAGAAAATGGAGAAGAAGAATAGGCTGGGGGTGGCGGCGGTTGGGGAGTCAGTGGGAGTCGAGGTGGTGGTGGTGGGGGGAGCGGAGAGGCGGTGGAGCTCGGAGGTTTTTTGGTCGAGGATTTCGAGGTAGCCGCCGTCTCGGAGCCATGACTCGAATGCCGGCTCCGGTACGCTCAGAGACAAGGGGTTCGATGCGAACATTGGACTAGTATTCCGGTACCTGCGTCCGGTTTCCTCCTCGAAATTTGTTTCCCAAACTTAAGGCCTGTTCGGTTCGAGAGGAAATAGGAAAATTTAGTGCGAATTTTTTTTTTTCCTTCCCTATTTTCTCTCAATCCAAACAAGAGAAGTCTGAGAAGAAAAGATTTTTAATTTTTCATTCTTTTCTCCTTTATTTTTCCTATGCTCCAAACAAATGGAGTCACGTAACGTGAGTGAGTGACTGCGAATGAAAATGGGATTGTGAAAGCATCTTGCAAAAATATTCAAAGTACTTTATCTGTCCTAAGTTGTTGCAAAAATATTCAAAGTATTTTATATGTCCTAAATTGTTGGTCCTGATCAGATTTCAATGTAATTTTTTAATTATTCATATTTTTAAACCTATGAATCATTTTACATGCAATATGGATCAATTTAATTCTATTATAATTTTTTTTAAATCATTAAAAATATTATAAATCGAAATATACGAATAATTTAAAAATTACACCGAAATTCGAACATGGCCTACAATTTAGGACAAAAGGAGTATAAAAATTTACGAAGCAAATTAAGATTAGAAATAAGAGTAATTAGAATTGTGAATGAAAAGTAAAAGGAAAAGATTATGCTTCAAGTATATTTATGGGTAAATTATATTTAACCCCCTCTATCTATGACCTGGAGGCATTTTACCTCCTCAAACTAATTTTTTTTGGCACTTAACCTCCTCAGACTAATGGAAATCCCTACTTGGCTAACTTCCGTTTGCTTTCTATTAAGATTTGGATAGCAAACACCCAAACAGATGCAACTGACCCTGCCTTTACCCGACGACCGGAGTACAAATAATTCTCTCTCTCTAAAATCGCCGCATCGGTACTAGAATCCGACCGACCCTACCTTTACCCGACGATCGGAATACCAATTCACCTCCCTCTTCTTGGTGCTTGCCGTCTCAGGTGTGTGCGTCAGATTTTCGCGCTAGAGAGTCTCGGCCGGACTGGAGGATCGCTTCGGGGAACATGATGAGATAGATCCACGGTGGAGGAGGAGATGATGATAGCAAAAAAACTTCTTCATGGCGTCGGATTTAGGCCGTCTTCTGCATTTGCTGGGTTTCACCAGACCAAACCCAGTCCCCCAAACTAAATTCTTGAACTGGTGGTGTTAGATCAATGTTTGGGCCCGAGGTCTAAGAGCATCTCCAACCATGCCTTCATTTCTTCATTTTGAAGAATGAAGGCGCTTCAACCATGCTTCATTTCACTCTTTCATTTTGGAGAATCAATTTTGGTTCTTCATATACGAAGAACCACTTCAAAAATGAAGAACATTCTTCAAATGAGTTTTGCACTATTCATTTTTATCTAAAATGTATTTATCTTTTAAATTTTTTTATCAAATTTTTATAAAAATGGTACCAATAAAAAAGATATTAAAAATACCTTTAAAATGAGACCAATATTCAATATATTCAAAAACAAAAAAATTGTAGCATAAATTTGAATTTTTTTTGCAACCACCAACATTGACTCCAACTGCCATGATAATTTTTCAGGTATTCAATTCAGTGTAGAATACTCTCTTCTTCCATGTGCTGGGATAAAATGGTGTTATTGGAGACATACAAGGAAGGTAGCATATCATCTTCTTCCTCCCAAACAACCATTAATTCTTTGGCAAAAACGTGGAATGTTAATAGTGTTGTATGATCTCCTATTTTGGAAATGAGAATAATCTGAAAATGGGGGCTGGGATTTTTGGACAGAAATGAAAGGAGTTTTGGGAAGGAGATTTTGGTGGGGATTTTGGAGGGAATATTGGGAGGGGATTTTGGAGGGAAAAATGAAGAATTGGGTTGGAGTAAAAAGGAATAGTAACATTCTTCAAAAATAAAAAAATATTATTTTGGTTCTTCAAAATGAAGAATGTGGTTGGAGATGCTCTAAAGAGTGGTGAAGGTACAACTGAAAATGCGTCTTTAATTTAGGTTTGATGAGTTCATGTGAAACCCCTAATTTTTAAGCATGTTGTTAGACGAAGAAAACCGTGGTTGCCGTCGTTTAAAGTGGCGCGCAAAGCCATAACGTTCACTCAGTTCCGTTTCCCTCCAAATGGCACTCTGTTCTCTTCGCAGTCATTTCTGCAAACACCTTTCCTGCGCCACCCCTTTCTTCTTCCCCGTCCGTCATCTTCACCGCCACTTCCCTCCCCGTACGTCTATTCCGACCCCCTGCACTTCTCTCTCTTCTCTATTTATCAAAACATTAATTCAAGGGGGTTTGAATTCGACCAGTACAACAAAATTCTTAACCAAGGCCTTATCAGACATTACAGCGACCAGTTCGTTTGCAGCTCCTTACTTCTCTGTCGACATTATGTGTCGTAAAGACGTCGCAGTAATCCCCCTTTCTCTTGTCGTTGCTGTATTGCTTGATTCGATTCATTATATCTGGAGTTCCTGAATTTGATGACCAAACCATTGAAGTGCCTTTTTGTCCTTTTTTTTTTTTTTGGTTTTTTGAGAATTGATGTATGAACACACACATAGTTTGGGGAGGGCTGATAAATCGTGAAAGTTAATAATTGCATCTGTTGTCTTTTGGTTCTCTCTTTTAGTTTTGGGAGCTCATGATTGGTGGGGTCACTGGGGTGATTTTTGTTAACATTGATGTTATTTTCTAGTTCTCATATTAGCTTGTTGTATTATCCTCTCAAGTCTCAAGTTAATGAAATTCTTTTCTCTCATAAAAAGGAAGAAAGTAATATAACTGCACATGCTGTGTTTGCACTGTTTGGTTCACGGGAATGAAGCTGGATGGAATGCTCTTTCCAAAGATTGGTTTGCTAAAGAATGAGAGAATGTGCATTGCAAATAGAACCATCATTCACTAGTATGGGTGCATCATCATTGCATTGGGAGAGCAATGAATGGCCATTCCATTATTGAACTCATTCCTTGGACTAACCACTTACCTTTAGGGACTTAAAAGTCAAAGTTTTCGTACTATTAGGTAAACACATTCCACGAACTAAACACTTATCTTTAGGTACTCAAAGTCGAAGTTTTTTTCGTACTATTAAGTTCTGTGCATTTGTTTTGAGGAGTTAACGGTAGAGAGTGTGACCTAATTGGAGTAAGATGAGAGACACCCATACTATATAAACATGGATTGTTTATTTCTTCAGGAAATATGCTGACATTGTTTGATTTATTCCTGATTTTGGATAGAGTGGCAATAGGATATGTAGAGTAGTTATGATTACATGGACAAAACTTTGTTGAGTTATAGGGAAAAATTGACTCAAATGCATGTTGACTTGTCGGTGAATTGCTTGGTCAGGATATGTTCTCAGAAGCTCTTTTATGTTTTGGTGCGAGTTCTACCAGTATTGATGAACAAGACAATCATGAGAATGATGAGGTACAATATTTTTTATTGTCTTAGCAATTTGTTTTGAAATGCCATATATGTATATTTTTTACGTCTTTTGTATTTCTCTTTGACACCCTTCTTTTTCTAGACTTCATGTTTTGTCTGTCTAAAATGAAATTTTATTGATTGTCATGATGCTACCTAACTCATTCTGGTCTCTCATTGCTGTGTTAGGGAACATACTTTTCACTATTTTAGTTAACCTTAAAGCGTGTCTGAAATTAATTGAGACTCCTGTCAAAATCTTGCATGTAAAAGTAATTTAGTCTTATTGAATGAAATGCTTTACTGTTGAGGCTGCCGCATGTAGTGCCTCACCCAATAGGACGTTTGTGTGGAGCTGACACTTAATACTCACAGTCCTCAGAGACCCCATAATGCTAAAGATTCCTCTTCGGTTAATATTCCGAGCATCAGGTGTTTCATGTCACTCTCCAGTGTCTAATCACTGCTGGCAACAAAAATTCAAGACTTAAAGCACAGAAGCTGGCTTAGCTTTGTGTTTCTGATAGCTTTTACAAAAACTTGTGGTGAAGACCTGCGGAAAACAACCTTTAGCTTTTCCCATACTATCTTGCCTAATTTGTGGAAACTTAACATGATTTTTTTTTTTTTTTGGGTGCTACAGCTACCCATTCTGATGTGATTTGTTTTTCTGATGTTGTAACTAAATCTAGTAAACAAAAGAAAGGACAAAAAAAAATTCGAGTTTTGCTGAAAATTAATTTCAACGCAGGTCTGTATTAGTTCCATATTTGCTGATTGTCAAGATGTGGATGAGTGCATTTCATATGCTGCTAATTCCATAGGCTTGAATCAGAGACCAAGTTACAAAGTCATCAAAGGTGACCAATTCGACTGGATAAAGAAAACTCAGGTTAAATTGCTTCTCTTTTACTGTGTTACTCATTACAGGAAAGCTTTTATATTTTATCCTTCATTATGTCATTTTTTGTCGTTTTCTACTTTCTCCTGCAAATTAGAATGCCATGTTCTAGAATATGCCCTTTTTCAAATTCTTGTATTAGGTTGTACACTTGAATGCGTTGCTCAAGGCTCCTGCTCACAGCAGGGTCAGGCAGAAATAGTAGATAGCTAGCCTTAACCCTGATCCTTTTGCAGAGAGATTGATTTCCATACTTGAAGTTGCAGTCTCACTGCGGTGGTAGCGAAAATAAGCACTTGCTATCTTGCCAAGTCTTGACCTCCCAACTCATTGTATACTGAATTCAGAGAAGGTGCACCCAGTACATTTTAGGCCTCCCACTTACAACAAGGTATTGGGAGGGATACTACTAGACACACCATTTATATCTGGAGGGCTTCCAGTGACCGAAAATCACATCACAGTGCCGGGGTATAGCACTTCTCATTGTGTTACATCATGGTGTCCCTTGTCAAATTAATGGTTTTAACAAGGTCATTATCTTTCCTTAGTGTAATTTAACCGGTAGAGCCAAACTTGCTCAAGAGGAGAAATTTTTTGGAAGACATACATGTGCACAGTAGAAGCCACATTTTTTGAGCTTCGTTTGTTGGCAACACAAAACCCTGTTTGATGGGCATGGTTCATCACTTCATCTTTTCTGATAAGCCAAGCCAAACCAAACCGAGCCTTCTTTCTCAATCAATTGGGGTAGGCTACATGAATCCTTTTTTCCTATTGAGCTCTGTCAAGGGCTACTTGTTTACTTAGACTCCGTAGGCTCATACGCACCACTACATCCAATGTCAATTTGGGTCTTTCCCTCCTCTTGGCATTACTAACCAAAACTATCATATCAACTCTCTTAAGCACTGCATCTACAGGTCTATGGTAGATATGTCCAAACCACATTCATTTGTTTTCTCTCAACTTCTCTTCTATAGATACCACACCTACCATCTCACGAACCGTTTCATTTCTAATCATGCCTCTTCTAGTCTTACTATACATCCATCTCAGCATTCTTATTTTAGCTATACCCATCTTGTCTGATAAGATGAGATAATCATAATACGACCAAATTACCAAATTGGCCAAAAAAAAGTCTTTTTGCAAATCAAAATATCGGTGTCAACTTTGCACAACTGCTAACATATCACGAATTCATCCAGTTTGATTAGTGGGCAATGTCCATGTGGATAATTCATCTAATTTGGCGAACAAGAAGAATAGTGTGTGCTATACTGGCCAACTGTACTCTCGATCATATAACTTCATTACCATTTGTCCCTATTCTTTCTCCCTTGCAGGAATCATTTAATCCAGTTGAAATCACAGAAGGGCTTTGGGTTGTGCCTGAGTGGAGTACTCCCCCGGTATGATTCTATCTATTACGTCTTTCTGATGTCAGATGTAATTGTTGCTCACGGCTCAGTATAGTAGGGAAAACTGTTATTTTGCCTCCATTGTTTATCCCTTATGCTTTTATTCAACTTATGTAGTGACCATCTGATGCTTGGTAGTTGGTACTTTGAATTTTCCTGCCTCCTATACACAGGAGCTCGTGTAGACTCCACTTACATGTCATGCCGGATCTTCTGTTCTGATCATATATGCTTCTCTCTGAACTGCTCAGGACCTTCAAGCTACAAACATAATTCTTAATCCAGGACTGGCATTCGGAACTGGGGAACACCCTACTACTAAACTGTGTCTGTTGCTGCTTCATAACTCGGTAAAAGGAGGAGAATTGTTTTTAGACTATGGAACAGGTTCTGGAATTCTTGCAATTGCAGCTATTAAGGTACTCGATTAGTTTCTTTGCAATAGAACTTGGTGTTCTTGTGAGTGGGAGCATCGTATTTCAAAGTTTTCATTGACTATCTAGCTACAAGAGTTGATCACTCAGAAAAATAAAATTTCTCAAGATCTTGGAGTTGGATGTGTCTTTCAATAATCTTCAAATTACTTTGTGGATGAGGAAATGAAGTCCAAATCTCAGCAATCTGACGTTCATTTTCTATATATATTGATCCACACTTAATAAAACCAGTCAGAAGTATGCCTCTTGCAATAAATTTATTTTGTGATAATGGTCTCTTAAAACTCTCTTTCAAACGTAGCATGGTGCCAATTGACTCCTAAATACATTGCAGCTTGGTGCTGCCTTATCTGTTGGATTGGATGTAGATCCTCAAGCAATTACATCTGCACAACAGAATGCTTCGCTAAACAACATAAAAGCTGATAAATTGCGATTGCACCTTGTTCTCAGCAAGACCTGTCCCACTGTAGATGAAGGGACGAACAGAGGTGAAGAAAGGCAGAATTCATCTGTGAATGGAGTAACTGAAACAGAAAAATATGATGTAGTCATTGCAAACATCCTTCTGAATCCTCTACTAGATTTGGCAGATCATATAGTTTCTTATGCCAAGCCTCGAGCCGTTGTTGGTGTCTCGGGCATCATATCGGAACAGGTACCGAAATCCATCATCATGACATCCAACTGGTTAACTTTTTTTGTGAACTACTTAAAAGATGGATGAAATATCTTCGAAATCCGACACTTGAAACATGTATTCCTTTTACAGGAACCATTTGTCTAAATTATGCTAGAGTGAAGAACCTAACTCAGCAGGCCATGTTAATGCCTATCTGACACGCGACTGTAGAAAATGCAGACCAGTTTAATCTATTTCACTGTTTTTATTTCATTTTTAAATAATAATAAAAAAAGAACCCCACTTTTTAAAAGAATGGTGTGTTACTTAATCCAACGTATTTTGACTTTTTATTCTTCTTCTTCTTCGTTTTCATTTTCACTGTTTGCGTATTTTGACTTTTTCATTTCATTTTTTATTTAAGTCATGATGGCATACCTTATTTGCATACATTAAGTCATGAAAAGCAAATCTCTTCAAAAAAAAAAAAATAATGGTCATGAAAGCAAATCAAACGTCAACAGAATATGTCTACGGTTTGCTTCTCAAGGTTATGCGAACTTATTACCTATTAAAATAATAGAAATGCCCGTACTTACTTGAGTTCAAATAAATTGTACTGGGGATATTTACGGAAAAATTACAATGGTGATCAATAGTTATTTTCTTCTGCCAAAACACTCCTGTATCCTCTTGTCATTTTAACACTTTTGTGGGCGGGTATCCACAATGTGGCAGGACACGGCAGGGCAGGTTGTTCTATTTTTCATATACATTACGAAAGAACCTATAAGGTTTTACCAAGTATGACCAACTTGTTCTTTGACCATAGTTAATATCATTATCTCCTGATGCAGATTCCAAATATCGTAGCAAGATATTCACAGCTCTTGGAAGGCATTTCAGTATCAGAGTTGGATGGTTGGGCCTGCGTAAGTGGCACCAAGAAGACAAATGCAATTGCTTGCTGAAGTAGAACTAGGTGAAGGCGTTCTTCTTCATCTCCTCCTCCTCCTCCTCCTCCTGACAATTCAAAGTGTTCGGGCCTCCTCCTCCTGATAATTCAAAGTGTTCGGCCAAGTTACGTGCACCTCAACTGATTGACAAACTTGGAAGCTACTACTGACTGATTGTGTTCAAAGGCAGGCCTCGGGTATCAAGCAGAATTGTAAGTTGCTTTCTGGACTATTTTTGAGTTCAATGAGAACATTGACAAGTGGTGAAGGTTTATCTGGCACGCATATGGCAGTCAGTTTTTTACATGAAAACTGAAAAGTATGTCTTTCAGAGCGAAGTTGTAAACAACTGAGAAGGCTCTTCTATATTTTTTTGGGACGATATCAGAGAAGAACTTGTAGAATATCCACTTGAGTTTCCTTTCAAGGCATAGTTGGCCAACTCCTGAATGTCTTAATGCTATTTCCTTGTTCCACTTCCTTCTGAAGTTACTTCCATTGAATTGTGCTACCATTTTCCTCATATGGTTTCGATACGATAACCAGTCAGTAATGAGAAAATACATAATTCGTGAAATCCACCCCCATCTATAGGGATGATTAACCTTCTTTTTGGAGGTAAAAAACTCACTTGGTAATCCTTGGAAACCGATTGAGTTCAATTTAGGACTGATCAGTCCAGAGAAAAACGGGCACGTTGCATCATCCCATATCATAAATCGAATTTTAATAACATAATGTAAAACAGTACGCTGAATTCTGGTACATGAAAAAAGCTTTGATGCAGTCTTTGAGTTGAAACTGTAGCTGTCAATCACATTTCTATCTGGTTTTATGAAAAAATGGACATGCACATCAGAACTAAAGACAAACTCATAAATTTCTGAGTCCAAATAGACCATCAAGACAAAGAACAGACCCCAAATTTGTTCACAGTAAGGGAACTAACATGGAAGGTTATATGAACATCGATGGTTCAAACATGAACTCCATAACAACGAAGTTTTCTTATTGAACGTAATTTTAATGTCTTTTTGATATTCTCATATAAGCCATTGACATGATTCACATAAATTGCCCTTTCATGAAGCATTTTTGTGCTCTATGACAGGTTGATAGCTCATCACTTGAAAGACTCCGACCCCCCAGTTTACTCGTCATATGCATCTTTCTTTCGGTATCACAATAAAAATTCACTTTCTGCCTGTCTGGTGATGCGGAACCTCTCTTATGCATCTCTTAAGACCAGATGCATAAATCAAACATCACCGCCGGAGATGCCTTCTAGCCAAAGCAGGAGCTTTCTTGGGGATATAAACCTTGTAGCTCACCTGATCACAAAAATATGAATCAATATTACATATAACAACAATAAATGTAGTACAGTTTAGTAGGCTCACGACAATCGTAGCTTGCTTGCGGCTCCTAGATAACATGCAAAACAGGAAAAAAAATGAACAAAAATGCAAGAACTCACCTCTACCATTTCACCACCCCGCATTACAGACATCGTCTTCTGCTCAAACTGTCCGCCTTGCTGATCTTTCGAGTTTTGTTCCTCCAAAGTGGGTTTAAGGGAAGAAGAAGGCTGAGAAGCAGAAGATTCACCCACATTTTCAACTCCGTCTTTGTTACCACCTGTCTGCCCCACACTTTGAGATGTTTCGACTGAACTTTTCTCCATATCACTCTGGCTCACCAACATGTTTGCCTTGCGTGTTTGATTCAGGACGGTGTCTGGTTCTTCTTGTCTCAATCCTGATGTACCCAAATCAGATTCGCTAGCAGGAGAAGGATCCTCTCTTTTAGAATTACCAGAAAAAGCCACCTTACTTGGCGGAGAAATGACACTATGTCTAGCACTTCCAGGTTCCTTGATACTGCCTTTTCCATCTTGACCCTTCCCATCACTAGCAGAACGAAAAGAGGATTCTCTTCCCATTTTTAACCTAGGATTCTGACGAAGTACTTTTGTTGCACCTATGACCCTAGAATCATCCTCGTCAGTAGATATGTTTCGAAGAAGCTCAACTTTTTCAGTGGATAACCTTTTAACTTCGTTGTCACTCTTGGTTTTCTCATCAGCGGGAGGCTTTGCATTTGTTTGAAGCCTCACACCGCGGTACTTCTTCAGATTTTCCAAAGCCTTTAGCCGCAATACCGACTCCAGATCATCACCACTTGCACCAGATACAGTAGGTAAAACATCTACCTTAGACGGGGAATTACTTGGAGAATCTTGGACCCCACGCTCCTCACCAGTTTTTTTGTTCTCAGTCATTCTAATGTCAGAAACCAAAGCTTCTCGGCCCTTCGCATTTTCCACCCTCTTACTTGCAAGATCAAGTGAAGTTATCTCCCTCTTGCTACCCCCTTCATTACTATCATTGCTTCTACAAGATGGGTAATCATCATGATCATATGCAATCTCTTCCTCACCCTCGGGCGATTTTGCAACAGTAATAACTGATCTCAAGCGCCTCACAGTATTCTCAACAGGCAGCATATCCTTGCTATTATGATCATCACTATCACTAAACTTACTGTGGGGAGAACAACTCCTGGACAGATTTTTATCGCTTTTAGTTACGTTTTTCACCTTACTGAAGTTTCTCTTTTCTTTGATTTTTTCTCTAGACCTGGCCCTAGGCCTTTCAATTTCACTATCTCCACAAGTAGAGCAGCTCCGAGAATCACTGCTAATAGAACTAACACTAGGTACTCTCCTACGCTTCTTACGAGATTTCTTCTTTGAGTCAGATTTGGCACTTTTCTTTGAACTCTTTCTCTTTTTCACACGACGAGAATCTTCCTCACTGCTCCCACGGCTAGAAGCGCTTCTTCGAGTCCTTTTCCTACTACTACCCTTCACTTCACTTCTTGTGCGGGAACGAGCCCTCCTGTACTCACCCTCAGAGCTAGAAGACGAGATGGAGAGTGGACTTCTCGAATCGTCACTAGAATCAGAAGAAGAATCATCGCGAAGACGCAGTTTCTTCGATTTAGTTCTTCTACTTCTCTTCGTCTTCCGAGCCTAAAAAACGCAAAATACGTGAGCCCATAGGTATCAAAAAAATGGAAAAATCCTAAAGCGCCATATGGTTGGTTGGGAAAACGAAAAATGCCAATTACTTGTTTGGTTGAAAAACTTATTTTCAGCAAATATTTAGAAAAATAGCTCCTTCTACAGAAAAAATGGTTATCAGATTTATTAACAGAACATTTCCGTCAAAAAAAATAAAGAAAATATAGGTGTTTTTGCCTCAACAACTATTAATGACAAGTGTTACCAAAAACTAAGTTCAGAAATTACAATCAAACAGCGAGGTAAGTTGGTGAGGAAACCCTAATTGGAAAGAGTAACTGAGTGAAAAAACCAATAAGGGTAATCAAACTGGGCACTATGCAATTGTTAAGGAGAACCCTAAAACAGATCACAGTAAAACCATTTAAAGAGAGAGAGAGAGACCTGCGAAGAAAGTTTGGAGCTTTTCCTTTTGGAAGATTTGGGTTTGGAGGAAGAACGATTGCCTCCCATTGGGCAGGTGTGAATTGACCTCCTTCTTCTTCTTTTTCTTGATTAACCTGCAAAAACCAAATTTGAACCCTACCAAAGACGCTGAAAAAGAAGAACAAGGGGAAAACAAAAAAGAGCGTTTATAAATGGGTAAAGCGAAAATATGGAATCGAAGAAGCAGAGTTCAGAAGTTTTCCCAAATCAAGGGACGAGACAGCGGAAGAGTATGCTATAACGGGTGAAGACGACGTAACAATTAGGGCTTTGGTTATCCGAATCGCCAAATCGGGGTCGGGGGGGCTCTTCGCAAACAAATAAAGTGTGCCAAAAAGCCTTTAACCACACGGATTGGGATCCTGCTGCAATCCAAAGTTTACAGAGGTATTCGTGTTGTTAATCGTGTAATTAATTATTCGGATTTTATCTTCGTGCTTATATAATTCGAGTCATTCATTATCGAGATTAACGATTTTTGTGCTGCACTATAGAATCCCCAAATCCATAAGCGTACACAACTTATATACACAAATGAACGCACACTCTAACACTTACGTTAATATATGGGTCCCACACACCAGAGGTATGGTGTGTGTGGGATCTAGTGTCAATGTGAGTGTGGATAAAAGTGTGTGTATTAGCTTTTTTTATATTAACCAATAATAAGGAAGCACATAATAGGCATTCATGAACGGGAAAGCAAAAGAGTGAGATATAGTAATAGTACACTCCCTGTGTCTCATTTTGATTCTTACGAAAAGATGTGTAATTTTTACATAAAAAATAAAATACTTCCATTCATAATTTTTTGGAATTTTTTCGCACTAAATTAAAGGACTGATTGAGGTGATCGAAAAATCATGCGTGAAAGTACTTTATTTTTTTATCCAAAAATTTACACATCTTTTCCTAGGGAACTATCAAAATGGGACAGAAGGAGTAACAAACTATGCTCTTTATCCCAACCCAGTTAATCAAGCTCATATATGTCCACAAAATCTCATATTTGAAGCCACACAATCTCATATTGGATCTATGCGGACTTGGTGCGGACCTTGCGGACCGTGCGTCCTTGGTGCGGACCTCATATTTGGAGTCAAAAAATCTCATATTGCAACACCAAATCTCATATCTAGTCCCACAAACTCTCATATGGGTAATCACAACAATTAATATTGAATCCGTCACAAAATCTCATATTGCAACACCAAATCTCATATCTAGTCTCACAAACTCTCATATCGGTAATTACAACAATAAATATTGGAGTCCATAAAATCTCATATCGATATACACACTATCTTATATAGTCAATGGTCAAAGGTGGCAGAAATTCCCACACGTCATATGTGGCGCAATCTTGGCCGTCCATCCGTATAGGGTGCATACCGTATGCCATTTCATATCTCTAGCCACAAAATATCATATTTGGTGCCACAAAATCTCATATTATCTCATATTTGGTGTCACAAAATCTCATATTTAGAGCCACAAAATCTTATATGGAAAGGTGCACATAGTAGCATGACTCAACAATTCAATCAAATTTCTGTTTGATAAGCAGTAGATTCCATCCATGACAGTCTTAGAGCAGCTCCAACCCACAACCAAACTCAGAACCAAACCCAAAATTTGAGTTAAAACCCCCAAAATCTCCCTCTAGTCTTTGAACCAAACTCATACCAAATCAAGTTTTACTTAAATTTTTCCTCAAATTTGGGGAGAAGAAAGGGTTTGAACCAAATTTCCACCACCGGCGTCTTCGTCGGACCACCTTCCACCATTGTCGTCGTCGTCACCGTCGAATGTATTCTCTCCGGTAGTTGTTCAGAACAGTCAAACCATTTTTTCACTATACAAGAGACCATCACTTGTAACAATTTTCTCCAACAATTGCCGGGGAATGTTACTGGAAACATTCATAATTTCCTTTTTATAAGTACTAGATTCTCTTTAATAACCCTTGCAGAAAGTCTTAACAATTTTCACACGATACAAGAGATTGTTTACCGGTAACAATTTGGAGCCGACAGTTTTTAAAGAGCTTTATAGCAATCGTTGGGATTTTTACTTGAAGAACTCAATTAAATTTTCTTTTGATGAACACTAAATTTTCTCCGGTAAGTGCCCCTTTCGATGAATACTAAATTTTCTCCAGTAAGTGCCCCAAACAATCTAAATATTTTCTCGCAGAGCAAGAGATTATTACCTATAACAATTTAATGTGGCCCCCAATTTATGGTGAGCTCACACTTGTTATATTTTTCAGGACAATTATTTTATTGTGTTAATGTTTATTTACATTGATAAACACTAGTCTCTCTAGTAACCATCTCGGACAGTCGGAAAATTTGCTCAATGTGCAAGAGATTATTACCGGAAACATTTTGATGTGAAGCTGACACTTGTGAGAGAACTTGAATGATTTTATGGGACATTAACAGAAAAACATTCATTCTTATTTCCGCCTGATGAACGGTAGATTCCATCCACAATAGTCTACGAATTTTTCTCAGAGTGCAAGAGATTAATGCCGAGAACAATTTGATGCGGAATCAACACTTATGAATAGATCCGGCCGGTAATTGCCTGAGACATTTTCTTGACAAGATTCATTTCTATTTTCTTTTGGGAGAACCCAAATGCAGTATGAATGATATCAGGAAGTCTAATTGCCCAGACGGGGCACCCAAAATTTGAAAACCAATGGTCCAGATTCACTTATCATGTGTATTTTTTGGATACGTAGTGGTGCTGGAATGACATTCAACATAACCAACCCAAAATACTATTGAATTCCACTCCGGCTGTGTTCTAAAGTTAAACCCCAGTAAGTAACAAATATTTAATGCTTGGTAAATCAGATTTCCCAATCAGGAACTTGGTCACATGATCCTTTAAAATGCCCTGCCTTGCGCTCGCGCTCTCAACTCTCACACTGTGCTTGCGCCCTCAATATCACGCTCCCGCTCACACTCCCAATCACGTACACGCGTGTGGATTATGTGACTTAGATATGGAAACGTCAAAGTTCTTTCAAAGGTAGCATTTCTGCAGGAAAGCCCCAAATATAGGTACAAGGAATCACTAGGATACCATGCAAGTCATAACTCACAAAGGCAGCAAAGCTTCATCAGCAATGCCATGGTTCAAATGTAAAGCCGAGATGCACATACTCCGCAATCTCTGGTTATTTATTACATCTATCAAGGAAAATTGAAGCAAGAATTCACGGATCTTCAGCATCGCTCAGACTAGAGCGGGTATCAATATAGAATTCTGAATCGACTCCATCAAGGATCCTCCCTCTGTTTCCATGGCAACGTCCAAGAAATTAACCGATCAAAGAAAGTTTTAAGTTGGACATTAAGCAGGAAGAGTGACTCTACATTTACTGAAGGGGGTTATTGTACCTTTCGAGAACAAACTTTCCTTCCTTGTACTTCTGGGATTTTTCTTGTGCAGATTCCTGGGTGGGAGAGATGAACATTCCGAGTGAAGGAAATGTAAGAACTAAACATTTCTCACGCTGCTATAAGAAGCTAATCTACCGTATATGCAACCCCCCACCCCAACCCAAGCGAAGTTACTCCGGCACTGGACTAAGTGGTCCTTACCACTTTGCTGGCATGCACACGCATTTGTTTGTGTGTGTGTGTGTGAGAGAGAGAGAGAGAGAGAGAGAGAGAGAGAGAGAGATTACATATTTCCAGCCAACAATCTGCCCACAACAGCAGCAGAATATATCCACTACAGTGTGCATTCCAGATAGCATCAGCCTCTCCTCAAGAGGTCCATAAGTTATGTTCACCCTGAATTGCAAAATCGTAACACGTAAAATTCAAGTTCTGTCAGGAAAAAATGTATGATCAGATACATGTTTTCTTGGAGGACCACTCTTTTCCCTTAAAAAAAGAAAAGAAAACCCCAATAGGAATGACAATCAATCTACTGCAGCATGAAAGATTGGTGGAAAAACAACATAAAACTCACGCATTATTGAAAAGGTATGCTTTTCCCCTGCGGCAATGAAAACCCTGATCACAAGGCAAAATAACCAGTTAGCCACCATGTTAAAACATCCCCACAACAATTGGAAGATTTGATCTACACATCTAAATCTGTTCCAAGAAGTAGTACGGGTACCTAATATCAAACGAGATTAAATTGGTTGAATCGAATTTCTTCCCAAAAGAATAACTGTATCTGAGAAAGGGTAGTGCACTATTACTTAAACAAATGCAAGTACACCTCAAACATCAGATAGTTACAAGATGGAAGACTTACGACATTTAAAATCCCAAGCTACCAACCAAAATCACCCAATTGTCTCCAGAAGATATTGGGCAAACCAACGCAAATTATAGGTGACATATATTCGGCCGCACAAGAAACCCGTCTCTCAACTTGTATTGGCATACAACCACGAGTCGTGAAAAACAATATAGATGTCCCCAACTCCTCTAAGAGTATAATAATTCAATGGAAAGGTGTGAAGTATAATTTTAGGGTCATCACTATATTGTTATTTATGTTTATGTTCAGGGTAGTTTAGTCTTTTTATTATTATTAGGGTTTCTTAGGTTAGGTTTTGTCTATTTAAGCTTTGCTCTGACATTGTAATTGATACTTTTGATATATGCAATGCCTTGGTTTGTTTCTCTCCCCTTGGTTTGTATCGTGGTATCAGAGCTGGAATAACCTCTGTTTTCGATCTCCCTCTCCCTCTCTCTCTCTCTCTATCTCTCTCTCTCTTTCATGTTATCTCTCTCTCCCTCTTTCATGTTATCTCAGCATATGTTCTTTGAATAGCAGCCCCCTCATCAGCTTTCAGAAAACCCTAAGATATGAGCAGCATCAGTAGCAACAAAAGCACCACTGACCACCACTATTCATCTGATCACTGTTCATCCGAGCACTGTTCATCAGCGAAGTTCCTGTTTCTGTTCAGCAGTTTTTGTCTCAACCCAGTCTGATGTCGCATTTTTTGGGGTATTCTGAACACTGGGCCTCTCTCGGTTTCTTCACACAACATCGATAGCATCAGATTTCTGCACAAAGATATGTTATTTTGCAATTCATTTCTGAAAACCAGCTCTCTCTCTCTCTGATGCGGGCCATACAAGAGGGCAGGGGTACTTTGGTAAATTCATATGGTTGGAAGTTAAGGGGGGCTCATGGACTGGAAGGGTAGTCCATTGGCCACTAAATGGACCTACTTGGGATATTAACGGGGCATTGGCTAGAGTATTTAAGGCTGTGACTTTTCATGAGCCTTGTGACTTTTGATTTAGGGAAGTTTGACCACATATTTAATGTATGCAACCATTAGATAACACATTCATCCTACCTAGCCATCTAAGGGATGGGAGTAGTCTTTGGTATTAAAAACATATAGGGAATATCTTGGAAATAGGAGTAGTTATTTGCATTTAACACATGCTTAGGAGTCTATAAATTGATGTACTTCAAGAGTTTGAATAATGAATGAATGAATGATTAATATAAAAATTTCTGAAGCTTTATGCTTTAAAATTGTGTGATGCAATCTTTTCTTTGGTGTGACGCTAAAGAGGCCATAGGTGTGATGCCTTCGGTAACCTAGGTGTGAGGCCTAGATGTATCTTCTTAAACCCCTTATTCTTCTGTTCTTATTCACTGTTCACGTCCACTGTTCACTGCCCTAAAAACAGCCCCTTTTCTTAGTGTTTTGATCATCCTTAACCCTATTCCAATCCCGTCCTACATCACTCTCTCATAAACAGATAGCATCTCTCTCCCTCTCTCCATTCGAAACCCTGCGTAATAGTACAAATCGCATCTCTTTGTCTCTCCAAATCACATATCTCTGATTCTCCCCCGATTGCAGATCTCTCTCTCCTAGTATTGTTTGCATTGACAATTTGGCATCTGGTTGCATCTGCTCGGTATTGGTTCTTTCTCCTATTTGCATCTGTTCGGCATCACACCACTTTGCATTGTTCAGCACCTTTAGAGTAGTTGATTTGCAGTTGTTGTCTCCTTGGCAAACTCACGGTGCTCTCCAGCCTTGCGTCATGAGTTTGAAGGGGAGGGTGAAGTATAATTTTAGGGTAGTTCATTTTTTTTATGCTATTAGGGTTTCGCTAAGGTTATCATTATTTATCTTTTATGTTTAAGGTAGTTTAGTCTTTTTATGTTATTAGGTTTCGCTAAGATTATTAGGGTTAGCCTATATAACCCCTTCATTAGTCTTGTAATCTTTCAAGCTTTCTAATGCAATAAGATTGTTACGTTGTTTCTCTTCTCTCTTTTGCAATGTCACAAAAGGTTCAACCCCAGATGAACCTGGATACTGTTGTCATGAGTTATTAATGTGTCTTGTATTATGCACTAATAACAAGAAAACAACCTGTTTCCACCGGCTAATTCACGTTTGACAACTTGAATTGCCAAACTCTAGAAGTCTAAAAAGCATCTTCATTTCCCAATACCATAAAGGTGAGAAGGATCTATAAGCAACTTAGAATGCACACAAGGATGATATATAGTATAACACAGATACTTTGCTCAATAATGAGAACAGGGGTACAGAGGCACTCAGTTGATCCTGTGACTGTGTACTTACACTTGAATAATGGGTTCATTACTCATTCCATGCCATATACTACAAATTAGGCACGCCTACTAATAGTCAAGACGAGGCACAATAAGATTATCTCAAATGTTGTTATCCCATTTAGAATTGTAATTACCACCTGAAGCAAAGCTCCTGAATCTTTTTCCTTTTCCCTCTGTTCCTTTTTTTTTTTTTTTTCAAATCCAAGAACCGTATTCTTACACCTTTTAACTCTTTTTTCGAATTAGAATTAACGAAGAAACAAACCAGATTATTGTAGAGCAAGTAGGGGGCAATCCCTTATCATCTCCCACTAAAACCAGCTATTGACAACAAACTGAAAGCTGAAAGCCTATTAAAACCCAATAGAAAATTACACATTTTTATCAAGACCAAATGAGACAAACATTTTTAACTTCAGCATACCCTCAAAGAAATGCAGCACATCCACTATTGCAGAGATATTCCAGCTAAAGCGAGATTTCCTACTGGTAAAACTATTTGGATCGCCTAATACAAGCTCTAAAGTCTTAACCTTTCTGTTAAGTAAGTTCATTTACTTCATGGCTACAAACAATACCCAAATCTTGGATGGAATAAGATCATACAGCAGCCAGAAGCTCTATAAAATGCATCTGGATAATTCTTGCTAACTATAGTTGTCCCCTGGTTCAAATACAACTAATCGGTCTCCTCATCAGCCAATAAATTGTGAAATTTTTGTCCCCTTTTCTCCAGCTTTCCGGAAAGAGGGAGTTCTCTCAATCACAGCGGTGATACTGGCTTGCATGGACTGATAGGCAAGCCTCCCAAGGGAAGGCCAACCAACCAGTGTCAAGTTCCCTCTTTTCCTCACCCACGCTTCTACCATGGGGCGCAAACCATGTTTTGTTTTAGTCTTTTCTTTTATATTAAATAAAGAAATTTAGAAGCCAACTCCGCGTCAGCGGCTTCATGTTGCACTGGAAAGATGCATGCACAGATAAACTAGCGGGAAGCCACAAATAGAAGGCTAAGAAGAAGAAATCCTCACAGCAAGATCTACAAAGGAAATACGAACTAGCCGACCCGGAAGTTGGCCAAAAGTTACAAATTCAAATGTTGATTTGATTCCGTAGCTCATCTCATCTCCTGTCTTTTTTTTGATGTCCGTGTGCACTTTGCTAAATAATCTACTGCAACCTCGTATAATAAACCCAGATTATCCAGGGAAGTTCTCCAGGAAGAATATGAGAAAAACCAAAGGACAAATTATTGTTTCCCGGTCCCAGGTCAAGTTTTGGGAGGGGGTTGAGGTCAGATATTTGTTCAGTAACAACTACTAGTAATATTTGCATCACACCAGCTAAGGAAGACACAAGGTCTGAGCAGCTTGGTCGAAACCTTGGGATCTAATTCCATATCAACAAGCCGGCCCTTTTGCGAAGCTGCGCGAGAAGACCGGGTCCCATCTCGAGGAGGGAACCCTCGTTTCTCTCTTGTAGATGGTAGCTGAAAGAGTCCCTCAAACAGACTTTCTTTTCGACCAGAATTTCACTTTCTTTAGACCGCAAGTCAAGTCTCTTAGAGTCCTTTCCTTAGTAGCAGGATCCTATCAATGTTAGATGGGCCAACCAACCCTCAAACACGACCAATATATCTAACCAATCATCAAGCTCAGTACGACTAGAGTTGCTTATAAGTTATTATTACCATAACCTTTGACCATTAGCCACCCTGGAAACCCAATTCGGCTACCTCAAGTGGCCAGATACCTAGTTAATCTTCAGAAGTGGACCAATGGCCAATTTTCATTCCTTACTTCCTATGAATATGGTACCCAATTCTAAATTAATTGGCTAAGTGCGGTTATTCACTCTTTAAATAGGCATCCCTTTCTTGAAAGATTCTGGCTTTCACACTTTTGGTGGGTCTTCAAGAGCCTTTAGATGACCTATGTTTTTTGTTGGTTACATACGCATATAATGCTTACTATATTCCTATCGATTGCGTAAAGCCCGCGGTAGCAATGGAAATGGGGAAAGTATATTTAAATGACATCTGTATTCTACTGATTTTCATATTATATAATCAAAGTATTAGCTTAGTGGCTTACTAAATTGGGTAATTGCCTAGAATATGTATTCAGGACGGGGTTATATAGCCGGGTGATCAGCCAGGACAAAGCCAAGAAAAACAAAAAAAAACCCACCAGAGTAAGAAGAAAATTCTCCTCACAAAGATTTAGTACATGTATATCAATATAGGCAACACATATGGATGTACAAACAGAAACGAATAAGAAAGAGAAGCAGACATGAGGAATTTGAGTGAAAAAAGTACCCGAGAGACAAGGTCATCGGCACGGGCTAAGTGGGTTTTGCAGAATTTGCATCTGTAAGCCCTACCCTCCAGCTCCACCACGAAAACCCTCCCCATCTCTCTTTCTCTCTCTCTCTTCCTCTCTCTCTATCTAGAAATTCACTTACCTACTGGTACAGAACATTCACAACAAATCCCAAGTTCTTCACTCATTGAAAACGAAAGAGAGAGAGAGAGAACAATGTGTAGATATCAGCTCAGCTCACGCAGACCGCCCACGTTGGCCACAGAGACCCAAGGGTCGAGGGACACGTCCGTCAGTCTTTCTGTTAAATGAGTCGTCAGTCAATTTCAATCGTCGGCAGGAATGGGCCAAGAATTTGGACGGAGCTTTACTGCGTTAGAGAGCCCGTTAAAATATGGAGTAAAGCCCAATTGGGTCAGTCCAAAGTCAGCACACCTTCTTGTGAAAAGACCATTTAGCCCGTTAAAATATGGAGTAAAGCCCAATTGATTCTTCTTTTTCTTTTTAGATAAATACCAAAACCTTCCTTGTGAAAAGACCATTTAGCCCCTCAAATACCAAAACCTATCTTCTTCTTCCTTCACTTCTTCCACCGTCCTCCCCTGCCCTCCTCCTGCCCTCCTCTTGCCCCTCAAATCCCTCCTCCTCTTCTAGCCATTAACCCCATTGTCCTCCCCTGCCCCTCATCTCTCATCTCTCTCAATGGAGAACCATGTTTAATCAATGGAGGGATCTTCCAAAGAGTATTGGAGCAATTTACAACTCCAAATCCACCAATGAATGCACAAATACATACTAAGAGTAACCCGGACATGAAGATGTTCGAGCAAAAAACGACCCAAGAGTAACCCATTGCTTTTTCGATTTTTCAGCCGTTGTTCGTTTGAAACGGTACACACAGTCCCGAAAATCGCAATACATTTCGGTAGTTAATACCCGAAATTTACCTATAAAACCGGGAGTTTATATCCGAAATTGGTGATGGTAGTTAATATCCGCAATATTGGCCATAATTCAGTAGTTTGTATCCGAATTATGTGTTTAGTTTCGGGAGTAAATATCCGAAATGTGCCAAAACCAGACGAGGGTAATTTGGAAAATTTTATGGGTTATGTGAAGCAAAAATTAAGATTTGCCACATCAGCAGGGTTTTATTTAGCAAATGGGCTGTATGTAGTCCAAAATGGGTTGCGAATAGAAGCTCCCTTCTTTTTATTGTAGGTTACACATTTTTCATCTACTGTATTTATCTAAAAAAGGGGTGAGATCGATTCTTCTTTTTATTGGAGTATTATTTTCTCACAAATCCCCGCAAAGTAATTTATTTCATGTGTAAATTAAAACAGTTATATGTAGTTGCTAACTAGTAACTACTACTATCAGGATCCGGGGATCCCGTAGTGCGCCTCCGCACTACGGGGTTGTAGAGCGGCCAAAACTACGTTGTTTTGATTGTGCAAAGAGAATATCACTACTTAATCCTCAAAATTACGTCATTTTAACCTAGTTTTATTTGTTGAATTCCAAAATGTGATCATTTTTAAGTGGGTGTTTATTTTCTTCAAAATCAAATTTGATTTTTGAATTCTTTTATACGTGAACATAAAAGTTACATATTTTAGATTGGGGTTGGTTTTTTTTTTTTTTTTTTTCTTTTTAGGAGTAGAAGTTTTTCTTAATTTTTGGGCTTCCTTCGGTTTTGTAAAACTAATGTCCGTTCGAGATGAGAAGGGGTTACAGTGTGTAAAACTAAGAGTCTAGATTTGTAAATTGCCAATTGTGTTTAGAAATTCTAAATTATGCGACTTGTTATATTTAGGAGACTTCTCACAAAAACACACCTACAATAGTACTAGTGAATGTCCATACCTAAAGACACTTTGTAAAAACTAGTATTTCTACAAAATAGTAGATGGATTTTATTAGCTAACCACAAACAATTTTCTAGATTTTTAAAAGGCCCACAAAAAAATAAAAATATTAATGTTAAACTTGACATAATCCCAAGAGAGAGAAAAAGATGTGATTCTAAACCATTGCACACCCAAAACGACGTTGTTTTGACCGCCCTACAATGTCGTAGTGCGAAGGCACACTACGGGATCCCCGAATCCCTACTACCCCGCCCCAAAATGATAGTTCTGTTCTCAAAACGATAAGTTCAAAAAAATGCATTTTTTCAAGAAAAATTCAAATGTTTTTTTAGCAATTTAGTTACTAGATATCAATGAACACTTTTAATTCATAAAAAGATTAAACTTTTTCTTGACAAAAATGTAATTATTTTTAACTCATCATTTTGCGGACTATCATTTTGGAACGAAGGAAAAATAACTCAGTAAGAGCATCTCCTCCAGTCCTTGACCCAAATTTCTAACCCTAACCACCGTCTTCCGCTGGCACTGCAAAAACGTCTCCTCGTCTCTCCTTCTTCCCCTCCTCTCTGTCTCTCTGAAGCAGTGACCTACAACCATCTCCTCCAGTCCGCCGTTTTTCGTTTTTTTTCCTCGATCTAGTCGTTTTTCCCGCTCTGTGTTGATGCCCGACCACCCAACCACCACAACCTACAACCAGCAACCTCTGTAGACTCTGTATCTGACTTCTCTATCCTCGCTAGAGTTGACAATGGCAACGTCGAAATTTTTCCGACGAGTACACCACCGCAATATAGCCGTTTGAAATCTGAGTAAGAGATTTGGTTCTCTCTTGATTTGAGAAAAAATCTAAGTAAAACTCAATTTGATAGGTTTGGTTCAAAGACTGGAGGAGGTTTTTGGGTATTTTTACTCAAATTTCAAATTTGGTTCAGAGTTTGAGTGAGGGCTGCACCTGCTATAAAGAAAATTTCAAAAGCCTCCCTCTGTTTCTCCTTACTACTGCTGGTTCGGACCACCAAAGAAGTTTCCATGACCAATACTTTCATAGCTGACAGTTCCCAACTGAAGAGCAATTCAACATGCATCCTAGATTCCACCCATTGAGGCTTCTTTCCCAACTAATCCAACGAAATTTCAAATTCCAATTCACAACCCAACCCGTCACGTATCCATCATACCAGCCCGTTTCAGGCAAACTACTTCCTTTTCTAGTTTCTGTTCGGGATTACCAGCGTGAAAAGGACCTGAATTTCGCCGTATACGATGATCACAAATACCAAAAACCGGACCGAGGGTTAGATGAATCCTCTATAGACAGTGATGCTCTCACATTTCAGAACTTCCTCAAATTTCAAGACAACAAACCAAAGGATGAGATTGAGGGAGAGCTTGATCAATCAGGCTTGTCACTAAATGATGACTTGGTTCTCGATGTGCTTCGACGACATCGTTCGAATTGGAAACCGGCTTATATTTTCTTCAATTGGGTTTCTAGAGGAAGAAATGGAAATGGGTATTTTCCTGGGTCTGATGTCTACAATGAAATCCTCGACATTCTCGGCAGAATGAAGAGATTTCAAGAATTAACCCAAGTGTTTGATGAAATGCGTAAGAGAGATATTGTCAATGAGAGAACATATGGGATTGTGTTACATAGATATGCCGCGGCTCATAAAGTAGAAGCAGCGACGGAGTTGTTTTATAAGAGGAAAGAGCTTGGTCTCGAGCTCGATTTGGTTGCATTTCAGACCCTGTTGATGTGTCTGTGCCGGTATAAACACGTTGAAGCCGCAGAGTTTTTGTTCCACTACAAGCAAAATGAGTTCCCACTTGAGATTAAGACAATGAACATTATCCTCAATGGATGGTGTGTATTGGGTAGCTTGCGTGAAGCGAAGCGATTCTGGAAGGATATTGTCGCGTCTGGAAAATGCAAGCCTGATCGTTTTACGTACGGGACTCTCATAAATTCATTGACAAAGGCAGGAAAAGCGACCACCGCTCTCAAGTTGTTTCGAGCCATGGGGGAGAAGGGTTGCGACCCGGATGTCACGATATGCAACTGCATTATCGATGGGTTATGTTTCAAGAAAAGGATTCCTGAAGCACTCGCGATTTTCCAGGAAATGAATGGGCGCGAGTGCTCTCCAAATGTTGCTACTTACAATTCACTGATCAAGCACCTTTGCAAGATTAGGCGGATGGAAAAGGTTTACGAGCTTTTGGACGAGATGGAACAGAAGGGGGGCAGTTGTTTGCCTAATGCCAGGACATACGGTTTTTTGCTGAAATCGGCAAAGAATGCCGAGGAAGTTCCTGAGATTTTACAGAGGATGGAGAGAGTCGGAAGTAAGTCAACGGGTGACACCTACAATTTGCTCTTGAGGTTATTTATGGATTGGGATCATCAAGAGAGAGTGAGGTCTACTTGGGTTGAAATGGAGAGGGATGGATTGGGACCTGACCGACGGTCTTACACGATCATGATTCATGGGCTTTATGATAAGGGAAGGATGGGGGAAGCAATGCGTTATTTCAAGGAGATGACAACGAAAGGAATGGTGCCTGAGCCAAGAACAATGATATTGGTGAATGCAATGAACATCAAGCTGAAGGAGAGAGAAGGTGAAGCGAGGGATATCGAAGCGAAGAACAGGGACAGGAGATTAAAAGTTCCATACAGGGCGGCGCGAAGTAAACATGGGAAGGAAAGGTAGTGTTATACCCACTTTAACCGTTCGAAGACCATTGATTACTCCCTATGTCTGTATTTGTTTATCTACAAACATACTTTTTTCCGTCTCTTAAAGTTTGTCCATGTTTTAGAGTCAATTTTTCTCTTTTATCCTTGTCTTCAAATATTTATTCAACAAATCAATCATTATTGAAGGGTAAAATTGAAAATACATGAAATGTACAAAGCAATTATGATGTTTCCTAAGAAGTTGAAAACCCAAAATGGACTAACAAACCAGATGGACAGAGTATATTAGTGTTCAGGATGGTCATGGTCCTTTGGTTGGTGAGCCGGAACTTATTTGTCCCTCCTTGATGGAAGAGGTTCCTCTTTCCCCGTTGAGCTGTGTGGCTGAACCTCCAGGGGTTGACCCTCATCAACTTAGCTTCGAGGATTCCTCATCCGATAGGGTTGGAGATGGTCTCCAGGATACTACTTCTGGACCTCGGAATTTGCGGATGAAGAGGATCAAGGCTTTATGGCTCAACAGATTAGAGGACTGGGGCCCTGTTTCTGTCAAGCATCATGGCAAGCAGAAACGGAAGAAGATGGACAGCGTCAAAGTTAGTGGTGGTTGCGACAAAGGTGTTCCACACCCCAGTCAGAGAAAGCGGAAACGAGAGAGGGTTATCGATGATGCCCCGCATATTCATCGCATCCCTCAACATCGTGCATTTCTTTGACTTGTCTTTTCCTGTTGTTCCTAACCTGTGTTCTGCAAATTTTATTGGTCGTGTGGTCGGCGTTGATGTCAAGATTGCGATATCTATTTGAGCTTTGTTAGAGTGTCTCTATGATGTTTAGGTTGAGGCTTTGATTGTTTGATGTTTCGGTTGTGCTCTTTCTTTCTGGGGCTGTTACGTTGTATAACTTTGGTTGCACTGTTTTATTGATATTTATGAGAAGTTTATGTTTTCTGAAAAATAACATGGAGCATTTCGCATATGGGGTTTGCTTGGGTGATCTGATGGGGATGGGAAGATTGCATGGATTGAGCCCAGTTCGTGATAGTCAAGTCCCAAAACCAGTGGAAACCAGCGGCAAGCCATTTGCACAGTAATGGCGTAATTGATTGAAGAACGCTGCTATGGGTACCCCAATTGCACCCCACTTCATCGGGGCCGTCCAAGGCTTTTTTGGGCGGTCCAGATTTGAAGTGCTTTATGACCGGTCATATTATGACCGGTCATAAAGCACTTCAAATCTGGACCGCCCAAAAAAGCCTTGGACGGCCCCGATGAAGTGGGGTGCAATTGGGGTACACTTGGTGGTGTACCCAAATCATTTCCGTTGATTGAATGGTGTATGTTTGTTTTATTGCCAGACCTTGTTATGACAGTGGCGTATTAGTTAATGGAATACTGCCTTGATTGCAATGGTGCAACTTTTATCTGCAAATGCGTGACATATTCATTGGGATTTTACTGGCAATGGTAGAAACAGTTTGGGAATAGATGCATTCTGAATGGTGAACTTGAGATATTTCGGCGGTGTCTCGGTCGAAAAGAACTATGAACCGGACGAGTCATCCGAGACGGATCATATCCGAGATGGCTCAGAAGGATGATCCAAGATATCGGTGACGTCCTTTGTGACGTCACCCGAGGCGGTTAACGCTCATAACAAACTTGGGAAGGCACATGTGCATGCTACAACTGTCCCTACGTTAGTGTGATGGTGTCCGAGCGGTTACACTACGTGGCGGAGCCTCATTTGAGGACGCGTGCATGCAATGATCACAGATTTGGCTTGTGATGCTCGGTGACGTCATCAGAGCCAGATTATGGATTTACCCCTGTACTTGGGGAGCCTATAAATACGAAGAGAAGGAGCCCTAAAGAGGTACACAACACTTCCTCTCTCTACTTACACACTTCCTCTGGTGTTTCCTTCTCCGATCACTTACTAGACCGTCGGAGTGCCTTCCCTGGCCACACCCTATCCACGTTGGGTGCTAATGGCTTGTGCTACGTGTGCAGGTGTACCTAGAGGTCATCTCGTTCCTCACTCGGGTCAAGAGACGTTCAAGAGGTCCATCCAAGAAAATCAGGACACCACCAGCGAGGTATTCAATCAGGCTAACATCAAAATGAGTTTCCAAGGCACAATGTGGATCAATTTGTGTCGGGGGCTGCAAAAAAAAATTTCCTTAAGTTGTCATGTAAATGTGTATCAGCATGAATTGTCTCAAAAAAGTTACGAGGGTCCATTTCAAATCAAGCGATAACTGAAATCATTTATCTATGACGCATCCATTTTTACAAGTTAATTATCAGAAGCAAAGTAACTTTTACACAACAAAACAGAGAACCTCGTGATATCTGGTGAGCTCGAATACCAACAGGAAATCAAAATCTATCAGCTGTCATGACTGCAGGTTGAGCTTCAGAATTCTTTCTTGCAAGGTAAGGTCCCCTTCTAATAGCTTCATCCAACTGCAGCCAAAATAACCACACACACAAAAAAAAAAAAAAGAGAGAGTAAGGAAAACCTAAAGACCACAAAAAATTTAGCTGTAATAAAACCTTGGCGCACTTGGAGCAATTGACGCGTGAAACTCAAACAAAGTAGGGCTGCACAAACATCATAAATTTACGCAAAATTGCATGTTTCCTTTGTTCCAGCATGAATTGAATTTCGAAATCAGATAAACAGAAAGACCACATGCATGCGATTCAGTGTAAGCAAATCACACCTTTGCAGCGATTCCTGCAAGGGCAGGGTCACTCGTTAGTTTAGGAGACGACAAGAGGGCCTTACTAATTGCCTGGCAACAATTATGTCTAGCTTCCATACCTGAACAATTACCACAGGATTGGTTAAGAAAATATCAAGAAAGAAGGTGCTGGTAAAACAGAGTGAAAGGGGAAGGGAATTATCATCAGAACAAAAAACCAAACACAATATGGGATCGGAATTTTACAAAATAAAAATACAGAAAAAGACTTTTAAAAAAAAATGCGCAAAATATCATTTAGCAAAGGAACAAAAAGTAAAAATGCTTGCAGCATTCTTGGTGTGCAATAGTTCCTTTTCAAACAAATAGCTTGGATACATTTCTTTACTAAGCGATGGTTTGACAGACTGAACATTTAGTGGTTTGCAGTATGCCTAGAGGAAGAGCTTCTGCTATCCACAAAATAAGACCCAAAACTGCAGACCATGTTCACCCTTTTTCTGGCACGAATAGCCAAAGGAGACTAGTACAGTAGTACCAAAATCATGTTATGGGCTGAGATAGATGCAGCTGGTTTCTTATAAAGGGCTAACCACTTTATGGACCATGAATTCATATCCGGTGCTCAGCAACTTCCATACATTTAGAAAGAGATGTTCCATTTATTCAGTAAAAAGTTCCAAAAACGGAGGTACTGTCACATCTTTCTGTGTAATTCATTTTTCTCTAATAATTTGTAAATATTTACTTCACTTTTTATGGTAAGATGTAATACGAATAATGATTAGATGGACATAAGAGAGAGGTGACAGAACAACAAACCTATCTTAGTGGTTTCAGCATATGGGTCAGTCACTATATTTATTATCTCTTGTCTTGAGAATATCTCCATCAGGCACCACGGACGAGCGACCAACCCCGTTATCAATCGATAACCCTGTGATATTTGCACATATTTTTCACATCAGAAATCTCAAAAAGAAGGCAACCTGCTATAGTCAACAACAAAAGAGAATGGCTGTGTTTGGTTGAGAGTTTTGAGAAGAATATTTGGAGAAATATTTTTGAAATAGTGTTTGGATGAGTTTTTGGAAAAAGTAATAATTAGAGAGAGGTGTAATAATTGGAGAGAGATAGAGAAAGAAATGAGAATAATGATTGGAGAGAGGGGTATGAGTAGAGAGAGAAATGTGATTAATGATTGGAGAGATGAGAGATGGAGAAAGAATCTTTTTGAAAATTTTTTTAGAAATGTGAAGTGAACAAAGTGAATATATTCCTGTTAAAGGAACTTACGGTGGTACCGTTACTTTAGGTGGTACTAAGTTACATAACCTGAACTCGTATGGTGATGATAGAATGTTAAATCATCAAAACCAAAAGTGAAAAAAATATAAAAACTAGTTCTCCATAAAAAATTAAAAAAAAGTCGGATCAGTGGTTATGGTTTGAGCCATGAGGAGAAGGCCAGAAAATTAGGATCAATGAAACTGCCTATCAAGAACCCTTTGTATTCTAAAGGAACTGAAATTTATCAATAAATACACTAAGAGAACAGGAACAATAAGCTTTAAGAAGGCAACATTTCGAACAAAAAAAGCCACAGTAAATTCTTTCAACATAGGTTTTCAAATAGGTTCCTTATTGCTCTCAAAACAATGGATAAAACTAAGTAGAGGTGGGAAAAGAAATCTCACAGCAAGACGAATTTCTGATTCCTGTTGAAGAACTGATAGGAGAAGCCCCTGTGAAATGCAGTAAAAAATTGGTCAACTTGATAATTTCTTTGAAGAATGTAGAGGGATAATCAAGAAAAAACCAAATAAACATGAAGCAATGATTTTCTTAGCACCAAAATTTGAGAATTGAAGCGCAAAATGAAAAAAACCTATACAGAAAGCACACAAATAATGGAAATTCAAATAGCAAAATGTAGAAACTTGGCATTTCATCTTTGTTCCATTTTTTGCGCTTACTCTCTTTATTTGGATCTTCAAGTGAACCAAAAAGGTCCTCAAATAAAGAGAGAAACCGAAATCACCAAACCTACAAACTACAACAAGGATAAAAACAACAACGAATCTAGAGATCAATCAACTGACAGATGGTGTAAGCTTTGAAGATTTGGAAGCTGCTTCATGGATCAAGAGTCGGAGTCTCTCTTCCGCATCAATATTCAGCATCCTGTCGCTTTCTGATCGAGTTTCTCCGGTGACATTTGCAAGAGCATGTAATGCTGCCTGTTGTTTTGACCCATCAACCATCTCAAATCAGAACAATATCGTTAAGGTACATTAAAAGAAGGTAACAGAACTTCTCAGCTCATAGAAGTCAAAATCTTAGTTCCAGGAACCTCCTATCGGGGTGGCGAGTCCATCTCAAAACCTTGCTCCCACGCTCCCAAGTCAAGACTCCACTAGGAACCTTGCTCCCAGAGAAAAAGGAGCATGCCCCAAACTAGGATAGAACTTCCTAGGCATATAAATTCCAAAAGACCAGAAATAAAAAATACCGAGCAAGAGAAAATATGAAGCAACGATAAGATACTAGAAAATATTAACTCAAGGTGTTAGCATACACATAATATTAACTCTCATTCGCTAAAACAATATCTGCAGTTGACACGAATTAAGTATTATTCTATTTCCTTCTATTACATATATTTACATCTTTGTAAATTATTCCAAACCATCCCTCTGGTGCTCCCAAATGAGGAGCTTCTGTGATTTTTCGCTCCCACCCCACTTTGTGCAACTAAAGTCAAATTGCCAAGGATAAACATCACATTGTTCTATGTTCTTGCTGTGATCAAGCATTGTTCTTTTTTTCCCCATAGGTGTCTCGTAAAAAGCGTTAAGTTACCAATTGACCCAAAAGCTTAAGCTGCTGGAAATGAACCCCAACAATGTATATCAAGCTATCTAACACCCTCCCTCACGTGAAACCCTGTCTTGATGCAAATTTAGACAGAGCGAAGCAGAATATGAAGGGAGAGAAGTAAAATGAAAATTGAGAACGAATGCAAATAGAAAGACTTGAACCCAACACCTCATGCAACCTGAGCTCTAATACCATGTTAAGTTATCAATTGTCCCCTAAGCTTAAGTTGTTAGGAAATGGGTCCAACAATATATATCAAACTATTTTAACAAAAGATCGTACAGTGGTACAAATACATCGGCAGTTCAACCAAGAAAAAAGAGCTTGTAGCAGGGAATAGGGCAAGTGGGCCATTCAACACATGTAACAAGAAAAAGACATTCCTTTCTTAAACAAACAAAATAAAGTACTTTCAATGAAGTAGGTTTTGAAATAGACAAAGGTAGTCATGACAAAATATAGATCAAGGCCAAATAAAGAAGCAAAGTGCACTAATAGAGAGCCTTGTCTTTTACTATTACACCTATGTAATAGGACAACACCATCGACCCACTATCTCCTGTTGCTCTCAAATTTCTTGTGCTGGTTGTGAAAACTAAAATTGCTCTAATTGCTTGATGAAAATAAGTACAAGTTTTCCCTGTGAGGACTCAAAAGAATATTCCAAACTATCAAGAAAAAAAGGACTCGAAAGGTTGTTAGGTTATGGACTAGTAACATAGTTAATTGAAATTTTTTCTCTAAGTTATCAAAGCATCAAATATTTTTCAAGCAGCAGAAGTGAAGATTCTGAAGCCATTGCCATAAACAGTTAAGCCACTTAAACAAAAAGAACATTGTATCATCGAGATATCAATCTGACTTGAGTAAAATCAGGCAAGGTAACTCTGAAAAACTCGAGTGGAATCCAGCAAAATGCCTTAATTCAAGTCTATAAGATCTATTAATTGGAAACAACTAAACTATCACACACAAAGTAGGCTGTGAGCCTCACAATCGAAAACATTCCAACAGTGCCTCTTATGCCCTGTAATCGAAGCTTATTTAATGAATCTGTTGTTTCTTCCTATTTAGAACAATGCATAGGAGGTGGGATAGGAATGGGAGGTAAGATTCTGACCCGGGCATCACATAGAGGACCTTATCCACCAAGCCAACCTCTTTGTCTCGAATATTTTGTTTCTTGAGTAAAACAATTTTCTGTTCATTCAATAATGTTTTTATTGTCACCAAAATTCATCCATTTTTAGATGATGATGTGGATTCTTCACGAAAAAACAAAAACAAATATGAGGTAAGCTGAAACAAATATATTGTCTCTCCATTCCAAAATGTTAGTCCCCTTTTTTAGAGTTTAAATTTGTCCAAGGGACATCAATTTAATACAGTAAAAAGCTATAATATCGAGATATTAAATTCCATTTTTGCCGCTTTATCTTCACTTTCAAGTATTCATAACTATTTTTCTTCACTTTCATAAGTATTCATCATTACGTAAAAGAGGACAATTAGGAAAAACCTAAAGATTTACATTCTTTGACTTCCATAGTTCACATGTTTTTGGGACAGCCCAAACTAAAGGATTGGGCAAAGAAAATAGAACAGGGAAGTATTTCAAGGTTATGATGGGAGAAACAGTCCCTACAGACAAAAGACCTTAGGTTCTGCATTTGAAAATCTCATGCAAAATATAAGTGAAAATAACAAACATACATTAGGGTTCAAGCTCAAATTCTTATGGTTGTAAAAAGAAAAACATGGAAACCAGAAAATTGGACAAGTCAGATAACCTCACCAGCTGTTTACCACGCCCATGCTGATCAAAGGCAGCATCAACAACATGTCTAGCAGTTGGGGGAGAACTTGTGAGTAGCAATGTTGCTCCTCGGATTGCTAGAAGCATCATAACAAAACAATAGAAGTTGGAAACAAGGAAGGCAAATTGTCAAGACTCTAAGGCGCCATTACGTATAGGAGTGTAGAATTGTTGGTGAAAATAGATTTATGCCAAAATATTCAGAATGCTAGAGCCTTTAGGTTCCCAGCCTGTTTCCTAAGAAGAAATAGATCTGCTGCCAAAGAATAGGAAGTACTGAAGTACATTTCTAAGAGTCCTCCAAGAACTGGTGCGTCAACATGAACATGAATTAAGAAAAATAAAATAAACACACACACGAAATTCAGCACTTGGAAGGACAAATGGCACACTCGTTTTAGTTCTTACACATTTTTCTGGAAATCATCACAGGAGATATCTGAACAGAATGCAAAGAAATTGCACAAGCCACCAAGACACGGCTTTTTGTGGACCAACAGATAATCTGGGTCAATGCTGAAAACTGACAAATAGGCAGCACATCTCTTTTGGCACCTTCCACTTATATAGAAATATCCAAGGGCTATAGTGGCCAGAATGAAGCAGTAGCTGGAAAAACAAAATGCATAAAACGTATAGAGGCATACTTACTTGTTCCTATTTGACCCAATGCTTCAACAGTGCACTCAAATTCATCAGCATCTTGACATTCCAATAACCCAAGCCTTCCATCAACAGCTGAAATAACAGTTTTAACACCTAGCATAGTGAATGAAGATAATTAGATAAAGACAATGGTATACCAGATGTTTTGAGGTATCCGAAGACCCCATTAAAATTAGAGTCACTACAGAACAGTGTCCTTGTGCATGCTAATTAAAAGGCCAAAAAAAAAAGGTGTCCTTAGCAATTTGCTTTCGTATCCTCTACATCATCTGTCTAAACTGGGTAACTATCAATTATATTCAGCACTATAAAGAGTACTATTTTGCGCCCTTTCAATTCGAAATGAGGCCCCACACGTGATCAACCTGACCCAAGAAATTGAGCCCTATCAATTATGTTGCAAATCTTTGCACACATACGGATACCAAGGTAGAAAGAGCAGTTATTTAGCACAAGACAGTGCCTTGTATTCAACCAAACATATCCGCGCCACAATAAATCCCATGAAGATAAAAGGCCCTTGGAAATGGTCCAAGCCGCATTTTTAAACGTAAGACAAAAAATAAATACTCAAAACATCAAGAACTTTGGGAATTGCTCAAAAGACTTACTAGATTCATCGGTAAACATAAAAAAATCCTCCTTAGACAAAAGCCTTCCAATTATCGTCATTGCTCTTGCTCTCAAAATTGATCCAATCGACATGTTGCTTCAAGAAGATTAACCTATTTCAAGGCATGAAAGGAGTAAAAACAAGAAAATAGAAGTGGGACGATTTTGTCATACAAGTACCTTATCACAGAAGTAAGTATTTGAAGAAGGGTAGTCCTTGATAAGAACTCTGTGCTATGCTGATTTTCGGCCAACTTCACACACCAAATATAAATCATCATGAGAAAGTGCAGCATAAATCAGGTAACTCAATACGAAATACCAACAAAAGCAATTCAGAAATTATACGCAAATACAATTAATGTGATAAAGATGCAAGGAATGAATGCCCATTCATTACTTGGTCATGCAAAAGAATGAGATCAGGAAACTATAAAATCTAGACACAAATGACTCTATTCTATTTTAAATTAAGATGGAGCATCACAACAGCTAATAACTCAGAACAGGAAATACATGACTTCATCAATAAAAGACATCATACAAGAGTCGCCACATCAACCATATTGCAAGCTAAGGCACAAACATACTGGAACCAATACAAAATGTAGGTTAAAATTGACAAACCTCATAAAAGAGCTCCAACACATTCAGAGTTACAAGTGTATCATTCTCATTGCTCAGTTCTGCTTCTAACAGACTAAGCAGATTTGAGTTGTAGACTGCAGAAGCCACGGAGCTGGAAATAGAGAATAGCTTCACAACCAAAGCCAAAACCCGGACGCGTCCCTGAAACATGTTGAAGGACAAGTGACCACTCAAAGAAAAAATGGATCTCAATATCATAGAAAGTGGGCATGACGCCACAACCATAACTTAGATAAAAAGGTGGTTCTTGTTCTACTTGTCAGCTTATAGATTTTAGAAGCCTTGGGGAAAACGTAATTCAGTGAAGAGGACCTTCTCTAACTAACCTCAAGGACACTGATGAAGGTTGTCATATCTAAACCAGTCAACTGACCAATCCAAACTAATTCATGATCATGATTTAAAAGCCAAAATTGCCGTCCCAAGAAAAGGTGGGACCAACTGACACCGACTTGATTTCATTGTTGTACTATCTACCTGAACACTGCAAGTGTATGCTTGACAACAATATCGACTGTAAAACATTTTCACCCCAATCTTTCCTGTCAGTGTCGGTGGGTGGATGTTGTGAGCTAACAAATACTTGTGCCAACTGCTGCCTGTTGGAATTTATCCCACATCAGTTAATTATAACCTCGAAAGCTAGTATATGAGCCTGGGCGGCCTCTCCACTCATTGCCAATTGGTTTTGAGTTGGATGCTTTAACATGGTATCAGAGCTAGGTTTTCGGAGGCTTTTCCCCTTTGTTTGTGCCATAGTTGCACTTTGTTTCGTTGTGATCCGTATGTTCCGGATCCTTTGTTGACCTCTCCACGTGCGAGTCAAGGGTCGCACGTGCGGGGGAGTGTTGGAATTTATCCCACATCAGTTAATTATAACCTCGAAAGCTAGTATATGAGCCTGGGCGGCCTCTCCACTCATTGCCAATTGGTTTTGAGTTGGATGCTTTAACACTGCCTTAATTGCATAACCCCAAAACATAAACTATGAAATATAAAGTGCCGTACCAGCGATGAGCATCCTGCTGCTACATTTCTGAGATGTGTAGTTTCATTCGCATTAGCAGGAAAGACGATACCCTGCACAATAGATTACCAAGAGACAAAATAAAATAGAAAATGCTAATCTCCACCCAATAGGTGGAGGCTAACGTGTAAAAGGTGTATGAATATCCTAGAAAAGTGTATTAATATCTGTAAAAGTGTATTGTTATCCGTGAAATGTGTACTGATATCCGAACTTATTTGTCTTTATGTATCTATTATCCTCCAACTATTGGATGGAGGATTAGTAAGACCCATATAAAATAACTAGCAAAATTCATAGAAAGTGATTATATTGCTCACCGAAACATAAAAGAAGCTTTCATAGTTGAGGCTCTCTTATGTTCTCAATACAGAACTATATCAATAAATAAATCAACAAGCTTTAACCAGTAGCACCCAAGTCCTTACCAGTCTTTCTGGAGAACCAGCCAATTTCCTAATTGCATCCATCGAGGCAGTGGCAACTTGTTCATCACTGGAGACGAGAAAAAGCAACTGACCTTACATCCGTTACTTTCATAGTTGGCATGATTTATAAATGACAATGACAAAACCTCTTAACACAAGTGAAGAGATAAATTCCAATTGGTAAATTTGGAATGAAAAAGCTAAATTGGAGAAAACACAAATGAACATTTGGACAGCTTACCCATCAATTAGGCACTTAAGCAGAAGTGGATACACATCATACTCAACAAGTAGCCGTGTTGCAGAGACATTGGTTTCATCAGAATACTCCAAAAGGGAAGAAACCTGCTCAGAGTGGTCATAATGGGAAAGCCAGTTAACGAAATTATTTATTTGGTGAATATAACCAAAACATGGTAAATGATGTGCTGACACATACATACATGCGCTCTTACTCACATACAACAAGATAACAAAGACAAATAAAAATAACCGAACTTGGCAGAAAACCTCACAAGGAAAATGTGAAATATTCAATTATAAATGATGAATGGCAACCCTCTGACCATTAAGTTAAGTTAAAACTTGCCCACTCTAGCAATTATGGTCAAGTTGCAAGGAAATTAAGCTAGCATTTCCAAAAGATGAAGTAAGAAGGTAAAGCTAATAACCTTAGATTATACTTACAGTTTTGCATGCAATGCATCTGACTTTCTGAGAATCTGCCCCAAGGCCAACTACTACAAAAGGCTGGGAAAAATGGGCATAGATAGGTTAGAAGCACAATAGCAACCATACTGTTTAACAAACTAAATCAAGAAAACTAATATGAAGAAAACAAATCAATCGAGAAAACACAGCACATGCCATTGCCAGGCTGCCAGCATGTGCACCCATTTGGAAACAGCTTCTGTTAAAGTTGAGTTATTAATTCAGAAGATTGGACGTCTTGATGTAGGATAAAAAATTGCACACACGGAATTGGACAAAGTCTTAAGAAAACTGTTCACAAAATTATATGCCTTGATGTCGGGTTAAATGGCATTTATTAAATTGAAAAAAAATCTTATCACAATTTCATAGCACTTGCTTAGTTGCTTCCTCAGAGCTGAGATGAGATAATTCGCAATCCAACAAAAAATCGATATCAGAACTTTGCTCTCCGTACTCCACATTTGCAATTAACCCACCAAATTCCCCATGTTAAACAAGAAATTATGAAGCAAAAGATGATCATTTTCACTCGTCAACGATTGATTTTCACTATACACCCGAAGGAGAGATTAACATCACAGGTGGCACAAACGAAATCAAGTTGTACAAGAAACTACACATACCATGTACTGTGGAATGAGGGAGGCTCCATATTTTGTCGCAAAAATCTTCTCCAGGGAAGCAACCAAAGCATTTTCAAGACCAGGCACATCCCCTTTTGTTTGTAAAGCACTGCAAACAGCATCATTCCATCACTGAGATAATTAGATTTTGAAAAATGATTTCCACACTCTTTTGCTCTGTCAAATTCCAAAAAAGCTCTTTCTTTTTAATTCGCGATGCACTTTGAAGACCGATCACAAAAAATTAACAAAAACAGGGAAAATGCTACAAACAGATAACTTCATAACATTAAAAAGTTCATAACTCTTATACAAAATTTGTAACTTTTATATGTATATTCACACCATTAACTTTGAATTCATAACATTTGTATCTTCTGATTTGTCCTGATGTTGTTCATGCAAATGTAACTTTGAATTCATAACATTTGTATCTTCCAATTTGTCCTGATGTTGTTCATGCAAATGTTATGAATTTATAAACAAATGATGCGAATTTTTATTCAATTTCAAGGGGTGCACTGCATAAACGCCCAAATGTACGTGCATGTGTGTTATAGCGTTTCCTAAAAACAAAGTTGAAAAAACTGAGCATACTTATACAAGAGGTAGTTTGAAAACCACTCCCCTACTATTCAACACCGAATGTTCCAGCGATTAGTTCAGCCAACGCACACGCAAATTCCAGGTAAGTAAGAAAAACAGGATAAATAACGAAATCAACTTCAAAAAATCAAGAACACGACATTACTTGTCCAAAAAGAAATATCAATAACAGCCATTTGGCGACAAATGAAGTACGAATGGTTAGTGAAAATTACTTGATGATGACCGGAAGAGGGAACCGGTTAAGGAATTCCTGAGTCGAAGCGTCACTGAGAAATCCTGAAACGATGAGATGGAAAATCAAAGACATTTATTTGGGTAAACAGGTAAAGCAAAGAAACGAAGGAGAAGAAGGGAGAGTGAATTACCAGGGTGATGAGCGAAATCTGAAGCTGCTTCGAGTAGTTGAGTGGGATCGGTGACTGAGTATTCCTCTTCCATGGCCTCCACCGAGAGAGAGAGAGACGTGCTCAACGCTGTTAGCCTGTTATGGACAAAAGGTCAAAAACCCAAAACCACCGACACACCGATTTCTGGTCCAGTCAATTTTGTCCAGTTTTGGAACGTTTTGGGCTCATTTCAGGCCCATAACATTGACAGTGATTGGTGCTAAGATGGCAAGTGGTGTGAGGGTAGGAATGGCAATTTCATCCGATCTTATCCCCGTTCTTAACGGATTGGCGATTTGGAGATCTATTTAGAGATTGGATAGGATATAAAGATTTTTTTTGAAAATTTTCGAGGATCAATTAGGACTTAGGAGGTGGGGACAGTAATATCCCCGCCTTAAATTTGTTCCCCTATCTAACCCCACTCCACCCCCGAATCCTCAATACTTAGGAGTGTCTATTCATTTTTGGTGCCTAATATTGTAATCTTTATTAATTGGAACTCCCAAACTATGAAGTTATCTTCTTCTTTTTTTCACTTTTACTTTTACTTTTCCTTTGGAATTATGGAGTTATGGAATCATGTTGTGACATTTATCATTCTGAACTATGGAACTAGGTGTAGAGTTTCATAGCTTATCTTGAAATGTGTTACCATTGAAAAATATTTGGCGGCCTTCTAGTATGAAAGATTCTTATGATATTGTTTATTCTAAAATTATGCTAGTATTTTCATCATTATTTGTCTTTGTGTAAGTGTTAGTTTGTGCATAATATTGGTACTTTGATGTTTATGTTGCACTGCTTTCGGATATTTGTGATTATGTAACAACCTCTTTTTTTTTTTTTTTTTTTAAATTTGGATTGCTAAATCCCGTTGGAATCCTCGTTCCCCACTTGGAGAAGGGATGAAGGATGAAAACAAAGCCCCATTGGAGATCAGGGCGGGGACGGAGATAGGATAGGGGATCAGGGACGGATATAGTACTATGCGGCCCTGATTTGCGTCCATGCCCATCCCTATGTGAGGGTAAAACATTCCCTACACAGTCAGAATTTCGAACCTATTGTGTAACAAACACAATATGTCTACCTTGCACCTTAGTGAGGCTATAGAGACAATCTACCCTTTTATGGGTTAGGGTTACTCATTGAAAGGACGCCCTAGTGAGTTTAGTTCTTTCAATAGGTACGTAGTACTGACTCACTGGTTGAACATGTTATGGCAATTGGGAGTCCCTCTTAATTAAAGGGATTGCAACTCTGGTTTTCCTCTCCCAACCTTTTTTTACTTAAAAGAAAAAGAAAATTCAATCTCTGTCCCCATTTTATTATCTCTCGTTCTATTCTAACTAGATAAAAAATTGATTATATATTTCAATTGGTAATACTTTTATATGCAATATAACTTTTATTTGATAAATTTCAAGTAGTTTTGTTACGCAAAATTTTCAAAATCACCCAAGACATTGTAAATTATACCACGAACCCAAAAAAGACAATAAAATGTGGACGGAGGAAGTACTACTTTGGGATTTTTAGAAAATAAACAATTTTGATCATTGTTTTATGGGCTGGAGTAAGCCCAAAACAGCCCAAAATTGGAACAGCGGATTATAACTGAACCATAACTTGGTCCAAACCCCGAGAGGAAGATTCACGTAGTAGTGGGGGAAATGAAGGGGGCTAAAAGAAAGAAAGGAATGTCACAAATGTGAGCGGAGCTAGGAGTAAATTGATATATGGAAATAAATAAATAAACCCTGATAATAAAAAAAGGGATGAACATAAATTCAATTGGTTTACTTTTTGAATTACATGGATAGTTATTCTAATTCTTATGGATTTGGGATTTTGAGAATCAAGCAAATTCGTGAAACTCTTAAAATCAAAACTATAGAAAACCATTAGGTAAAGTTTTGGTTCCGATTTCGAACCTTGATTTACTTCAAATGAGATTTCCTTTGAACAAACCACTCAAAGCATTCAAAATGTACATTAAAAATCAAATAAGCATTTTAGCTAGATAGAGTTCCAAAAATTATTAGATTCATTAAAATCATCTGTTGACGGGCCTATTTTTGTAAGACGTTTGTTTCCAATAAAATAATTTATAAATTCACAAAGCAAACAACTTTATTTGATTTTCCAATCTCTAAACCTAGACTAATCATACTACTGGATAACCGGTCCAGAACTTATTTTGGACTGATTAATGTGCAGGATCGATGTTGGTTCAATGATTTATTTGCTCACATCTAATAATCAACCTAATGGTTAAATTAGGTATGACCGTATTGTATATATGATCAGGTATTGTACCGAGTGCGTGTTCCACAATTCCGTATGGCCTGGGCCAGTTGGCACCATTCTGGTTGCACCACATGGCACTGTCGCCACTTTCTCCACCCGACTCTACCTTCAGGAGGTCGTGCGCGATGATGGTTTAGGAGATGGATGTCGGATCCAGGTTGTCGGTGACATCGCTCGAACACATGGATGGCACGCAATGCCTTAGCCTCCAAGCCAAGGCACTCCTATAAATACCATTTTTGGGGGTGTATATTTCCTATAGATACCTCCTACTTAAGTTTTGTTCTTCTTTTCTCGGATGAGTACTAATTAACTAAAGTTTCAGAGTGCCTTCAGGCCACCTTCGGTCGGACGGTGCTAGCTGGTTTTTGGTTTTGTAGGAACCAAGAAGAGGAATAGGAGATCGAGTAGCCCATACACAAGTCCAATCAAGGAGATCCAAAGAAAGTAGAGTGTAGACCCAGAAGAGTGAGCCCCCAACAAACACACACACACATTTTGATATATATGGGAACTTTGGCGTACATAAAAAACTTATCCTCACATATTATGTAATTATATACGAAAATATATACGTTTTGTGTTTCGTTCACTGTTTTCACTCAATTCTGTTATGAGTTTTGTTTGAATTTCAAATTTTGTTATGAGTTTTGTTTGAATTTCAAATTTTGTTATGACTTTTGTTTGAATTTCAAATTTTGTTTTGAGTTTTGTTTGAATTTCAAATGTGATTCGATAGGAAGACGTGAAAATGTCGACTCTGATGGGTTTTTTTTTACTGGGGGTACACTCTGATCGATTATTCCACGTAGAATCTCTCTCTCTCTCTCTCTCTCAAAATTTGAAAAGTTGATGTAACCCAACTCACAAAGAAGTGGTTGGGGTAGAGTTAACGCGGCCCAACTTATACAACCCAAACCGAACAAAGCATAAATAATTTCCCCCAGCTTCAATTCCTCTTGTACAAGAGACCAGTACAAGCCACAAGAAACAAAAAACATGGCAAGATCACCACACATGATCAAAGAGGGGGCACAGCCCATGATCACATAACGACCTTTATACCCCTCATGCCTCCTCATAATGACATCTTCCATTTATAGAATTTCCAAGGTCCAGCTTTTTAGTGTTTGGACTCTTTCCCTTCACCTTAAACATCACCACATTACAACATAGTATTACCTTGTACCCCATGCATTATGGTATATTTTTCATGATATGAAAGACACCCAAAAAACTTGCACAAATATGGTAGGCCGCGTGCTATGCCGTCTCTCTAACCCAGGACACTGGGCCACTACTCCAACGGGATAAACCACCATCATTGTATATCTGTCAATTAACCCCACCCTGCCCAGCACCTTGTTTGGCTTGTGAAACCTTGACTCGAATGCAAGTACAAATGGGTTTTGTTGCACGGGTTTTGAGACAAATCATTCTTCTTATATACTTCAACATATTTGAAAATTTACCGTAAACGACTGATATCTTGACTACAGTGAGTAGATTTTTTTTTAGTGAAAATCACTACTTCAACAAACAAGGGCCCGAACACCACACCTAGATCAGTGCTCAACTTTCGTTGTAATCGATAACAACGAACCTCTAACATCCTATCATTTAGTATGAAAAAAAGAGGCAAGGGCCCGGCCCCCATGTTATAATTTTTCTTGTTATAAAATTTTAATTATAAACAAAAAGGTTCAATTGTTTCACCATTGAACATAGTGTTTGTCCCTCATATTTAATTATGGAGGGAGAAAAGATATGTGCACACCTAACAAATAGAACTCCGAGGAAAAAGGGAAAAAAAAAAAAGGTTGTAGTATTATAACTGGGCCTAACCAGGCGTGAATGATTAAAGTAAACGATACCTCATTTGCCTAACTTATATAAGATTCAAACTCATGACCAAAGAGAGTGAATTATAAGTTTTTAGAATATTGCTTGTCATGACGTACACTTAGATTTGGATATGCATGAACACACCTGTGTCCGGCCCTATCACTGCTCAGAGCTTTTAAGGTTCAAACACATGATTTTTCCTCTACTGTATCCTTTGGGTAAACTGATGTGTGAATGGCATTCGATAGAAATATAATTCTAAGGTATCAAAGTTCAACAGCATCAATGTTGTACTTTTTTATTGCTTCAAGATCAAACAGAGTATATTATATAGTGGAAATTTACTGTATGTTTTTTCATCGGCAAAAGTAACATTAAGAAACTTGATAGAGGTACATCAAGTAAAAGTGAGGGGATTCTAACCAAAAGTTGGAAGAAACACGTGAAACAATGCCCCAAAACATTTGTGGCCTAAAAGCTCAAATGAGACAATACATGCACAGTAAAACCTGTGGGTCTCAAGTCTTCTTTTTTTTTTTTATCCCTGGTCTCGAATCTCAATACCCAAATCAAACAATAACAACTCAGCCCAAAGAAAACCCTAAACCTAATCAAACTTCAATGAGTTTCCACAGCCCCCATCTTACCACCACCACCACCAAACCAAGCAGCCATGAGCCAGCACCACTGTAATAACCCGAAATTTTGTAATAAAAAAAAAAAATTTCGGTTTATTAATGCGGTTTTATTTTTAAATAATTATAGTTTATAATTTGGTTTGGTTAGATTAAACGAATTAGATTTAACCTGTTTAATTATACTTTTCGCGCCGTAAATAAACGCGTACACACCGGGTATTTCACCACACTGCGTCCGGAAGCCTTACTAAATCCCCAACTCTTATTTTATTTTATTAAAGCTAACCTTGATTAGGTGGGAGATTACTTATAACCTAAAACTAATCTTTAAGTTGGTGGGAAATTAGGTGGGAGATTACTTATAACCTAAAACTAATCTTTAAGTTGGTGGGAAATTTGGTGGGGAATTTCTTATAACCTAAAACTAGTCTTTAAAACCTAATTTTTGCTTTTGCAAAAGGTTGTTTGGACACTTGTGGGGAGGGTTTTTGGCTAGTGATTATTTTTGGGGGAGGTGAACCTCATTGCTTCACTATAAATAGCTCACTCTCCTTGCTTCATTTCACACCAAAATCTCCCAACTTCTCCACTTTGTGCTTTCTAGTGTTCTTGAGTGAGTTCTTGAGTGTTCTTCTTGAAACTCATCCTAAACCACCACACTCCACCACTCTCGACCACCCCTAGATCTTAGAAAGGTAGAATAAGTTAGCAAGAAAGCGTTTGAGCAAAGGTCGACTAGTCGTTACGCCGCCGGAATTCAACTAGCTTATCGGCTTCCGACTAATCATCGGAATTAAGGTAGATACTTTA
The DNA here is from genome assembly GCA_020921065.1 of Vaccinium darrowii. Taxonomy (NCBI): domain Eukaryota; kingdom Viridiplantae; phylum Streptophyta; class Magnoliopsida; order Ericales; family Ericaceae; genus Vaccinium; species Vaccinium darrowii. The sequence continues at coordinate 7,589,595 of CM037154.1, forward strand.
TCTTAACTTTAGATTAGTATTTACTAGTTCATATTAAGGAGGTTATTATTTTGCTTAAACATGCCTAATTATGATTAAACGTGATTATGTTGGTGATTAGTGATTTTATGAACAATTAGACTTTGAAAAACACACTTAGTCGATACTATGCACGATTTGAAATTGACTTATCAAAATGCACCGTTATAATGCCCGATGGACTTTTGGAAACTTAAAATATCCAGTTATAATGCCCGGATGAAAATCGACTTTTCAAATTTACGCTGTTATGCTGGCCAATTGATTTTTTTTGGAAAATAGTCGACTAAACTTTTCTTAAAGCAACTTCGAAATGTTTTGACTGTACTTGGACTGTTGAGATTAACCCAAGGCTAACACCCTTGAGGGTCTGTCAAAAAAGATATGCCTAGCGCTGTCTAAGAAAGGAATGGTGCCAGTAACTGCATTCGTGCGGCCATCCAGCCTGGGACTCTCCTGGTTATCTCATTTGTCTAAAGAAAGTCACCAACAAGATTTTGTACCTAAAGTAACACGGTTATCGTGAAATATTTTTAAACGAAAAGTTTATCTTGAAACGATTTCTAAACGGAAGATTTTTATGTAATATGGCATGTGCATGTTTTTCGAGACGGTACGACACGATACATTTTTCAAGAAAATGATCGATTGTTTTTACAAGAAGAAATAGAGATGAGAATGAAAATACTGTTGTAAATAAAATACTGCCATTAGAGTCCCGCCTCAGTTCCCCGGTGTGAACTGGTGGTCAAAGCTCAATGGAACTATACTATAAACAATACTGCCATTGGAGTCCCGCCTCAGTTCCCCGGGGTGAACTGGTGGTCAAAGCTCAATGGAACTATACGGTAGTGCTGTTTGAAGTTTCTCCTCAAATTCCGCGGGTGAATTTGACGGTTAGAACTTACTCAGTACAACACATAGCAAGCGGACCTCATAAACAGACTGGTGGGGATTCAGTGATATGGGTAGCCGGGACTATGTCGTGTGTGACGCGGAGTTAGCGGACCTCATACTGCAGGAGTCAGTTTATGGGTGGCCGACCCTTCGTACGGAAAGGTTGGTGACCGTTAGAACGGGGTTGTAGAACGGGCCAATAACTTTCGAGAGATGTGAGATGTTGACATGGTTGAAATTTGAAGAAGAATGCTGTTATGAGAAAATGATACGAGATACTGACACTATACTCTGGATTCTGAAATAGTACGAGATACTGATTTTATTAAAGCTGCACTCTGATATGAAAAGAAATGGGATACTGATTTTATTTAAGCTGCACTCTGATTTGATGTGATACTGATGCATTGACACGCATGAACTTACCGTTTTGATAAATGATTTTCAACTATTTACCTGCCAACAATATTGTTCTAGAATTGCTAGTTTAATGTTGGGGTACGGTATCTATTGAGCGTCCTCGCTCACGGTTTGCCCTGGCATAATACCACGATGTTGGTATTATGCTAGATTGTCACGATGAACAGGAGGAATAATATAGCGCCGGAGGAGCTGCCGACATGGAGCACGACCAGATCAAGGAACGTATGGAGCCATAGAGTCCACCCAGTCTACTTTTTTTTTGTAATCTGTGAAGGATAGATCATCTATATGTATTTCTTTTGGTTATTATTATTACTGTTTAAGACCGACTTTAAATTGTAATAATAATCCATAACGTATCCCGAAAATGCGGGGCGTTACAAGTGGTATCAGAGCCCTAGGTTCCAACACTCAGCCTTGGGTAATTGGGTAGACACTAAGCTAGAATAATAATTGTATGTCCTTGATACCCTAAGTAATATTGGAATTATCTGAATAGTAGATGCCCCTAATCATGATAGACTACTTGAGGAGATCCGCAGATTTAAGTGGCAGTTTGAAATACTTACGCGTAGAATAAGCTGACTGTAATCGCTATGTGGTAGGATTCGACTCTGTGTGGTAATAGTATTACATGTTCAGCCTTGAGCCAAGTAATGTGGTATTGGTATTGAATGGGACAATGAACCAGTTATTGTGCTGTTTGAAATCATGTTTTCTATAAAGACTCGTTTTAATAAAATCTCTGTTAATTTAAGCAGTTATGCTTTGATAAATTTTGCAAGTATTTTAGACTGATTCCCCCAACAAATTAATAACTCTAGGATGGCAATTACGCGTAACAATGTTGAAGGCTCTTCTGATGGAAATAACGGAGCTAATCCAGACATGGCTCAACTCATGCAAGCCTTCATTGCTGCGCTCAACGCGAACCGACCCCCTCCTAATAATATCAACCATGGTCCCATGTCTCGTGCTCAAGCTATGAACGAATTCTGTAAAAGACGCCCACCCGTCTTTCATGGCGAACCTAACCCTACTTTAGCCGAAGCTTGGCTGAAAGAGATCAAGGTGATCCTTAGCACCTTGGGAGTCAACCAAGACAACCACTGTGTAGCTCTCGCTGCTTACCAACTCCAAGGAGAGGCTCGATATTGGTGGGAACTGATTGAAGCCGCCTATAACATCGAAACCATGACCTTTGAGGAGTTTGAGAACATATTTCTGGATAAGTACTTTCCTGCTCCTATTAAGCAGGCAAAGATCCAGGAATTCCAGAACCTGCAGCAAGGTTCGATGTCAGTGACGCAGTATGTCGCTAAATTTGAGGAACTGTACCGCTATGGCCGTGCCATTGCCCCGACTGAGGAGGACAAGGTCCGAAAGTTTGAATGGGGACTTGGCTCGACTCGCAAGATTGTGATGGGAATGGGCTATACTTCTTATGCTGAAGCGGTGAAATGTGCCCTAAGGATGGAAATGGAGGACGTTGACTTCCGGGCTAAGCGTCAAGGAAGCAGTTCGGGAGGACCCATCAGGACGGTGCAGAACAACAACAATCGTGGGCCCTACCCAGCCAGACCTAACCAAGTTAACACTCAGCCTTGGAGGAGGAATGAAGTCAAGCAAGGACCGCCGCCACAAAATCCCAATTTTAACAACCAACCAGTCAAGTGTTACAACTGTGCGGGCTATGGACACTTCAACCGCAACTGTCCTCACCCAAGGAAGGACGGTTTTACCTATGGGAATCAGCAGCAGCAGCAGCCGCAGCCGCTTCAGAACTATGGCAAACAGCCTATGCAACAGAACGCTAGGCCAGCTCAACAGAACAACTGGAATGGAAAGCAGCAGGTCAAGGCACCTCAGAACGGGACAGGACGCCTGTATGCTCTGCATAGTGAGAATCAAATCCAGGAGCAGGATCCTTCTATGATCCAAGGTACGCTACTGTTATCCAGTACCTGCGTACAAGCATTATTTGACACTGGAGCATCACATTCGTTTATATCAGTTGCCTGCGTATCTGCGCTAGGATTAAACACTGAACTCCTAGAGAACCAGATGACAATAGCATCACCCTTAGGCGGTACTGTACCAGTTAATCTAATTTGTAAAGGTTGCGAGTTAGAAGTGAATAATATCCGATTAACTTGCGATTTTCGCGTGATCGAGATGGCTGACTTCGACTTAATTGTGGGGATGGATTGGCTGTCAACTCATCGAGTAGTCATTGATTGCCATCTAAAGCTAGTAACAGCTTTTACCCCTGATGGGACATGTTTCCGTTTTAAGGGGGATAGACAGATTGTGAATCCGGTGATTAGACATTTGAAATGGCAGAACCAACTGTTCGGATGGCTAGCTAGTCTCCAGTTGGAAGAATCTGACCGTGAGGAGTTAGGACTGCCACACATCGTCTGCGAGTATGCAGATGTATTTCCTGACGATCTACCTGGATTACCGCCACGAAGGGAGATTGATTTTTCCATCGAGCTTCAACCTGGAACCGCTCCGATTTCTATAGCCCCATACCGTATGGCGCCAACAGAACTGAAGGAATTGAAGACCCAGCTACAAGAATTGTTGGAAAAAGGATACATCCGACCAAGTACTTCACCATGGGGAGCACCTGCACTATTCGTGAAGAAGAAAGAAGGAACCTTACGACTGTGCATTGATTATAGGCAACTAAACCAAGTCACGATCAAGAATCGTTATCCCCTGCCTAGAATAGATGACCTATTTGATCAGTTAAGAGGAGCAACTTGTTTCTCAAAGATTGATCTAAGATCAGGGTATCATCAGTTGAGAATCCGCGACGAGGACATTTCAAAGACCGCGTTCAGGACAAGATACGGACATTATGAGTTCGTGGTCATGCCGTTTGGACTGACGAATGCTCCAGCAGTATTCATGTGCCTCATGAACAAGATATTCCAACCCTATCTAGATAGATTTGTGGTGGTGTTCATTGATGATATATTGATATACTCAGCCAATCGAGTGGAGCATGAAGAACACCTTCGGGTAGCCCTGCAAGTACTAAGAGACAACCAGCTTTATGCCAAGGCTAGTAAATGCGAGTTCTGGCTAGAGCAGGTTCAATTTCTGGGACACGTGGTGTCTAAGGATGGTATTGCAGTTGACAACAGCAAGGTAGAAGCTGTGTTGGATTGGAAGCAGCCAACTTCCGTATTTGAGATCCGTAGTTTCTTGGGTTTAGCAGGATATTATCGAAGATTCATTCCGGAATTTGCTACTCTTGCCAAACCAATGACTAGATTGATTCAGAAGAACGTTAAGTTCGAATGGAATGACAAGTGTGAGAAAGTTTTCCAAGAGTTGAAAAAGAGACTGACCAGTGCACCGATACTGATCATTCCTGAAAGGGACATTGGTTATCAAGTATATTGTGACGCATCAAAGGAAGGACTAGGATGTGTACTAATGCAGAACGGAAAAGTCGTGGCATATGGATCGAGACAGCTCAGATCGCACGAGAAGAACTACCCTACTCACGATCTAGAATTAGCAGCAATAGTTTTTGCTCTAAAATCTTGGAGATATTACCTTTATGGCGAACAATTTGAGGTTTTCTCGGATCACAAAAGTCTCAAGTATCTGTTCACTCAGAAGGAGTTGAATATGAGACAGAGAAGGTGGATGGAGTACTTGGAAGACTACAAGTTTACCCTGTCATATCACCCTGGCAAGGCAAATGTTGTTGCTGATGCCCTGAGTCGAAAGGACAGGGCACAAAAAGCCAAGATAGCTGTGAAGGAATGGGAGATGATAGATACTCTGAACGAGTTCAATTTGCAACCGTCATCTAATGGAGATCAGATGCGATTATCTGCACTAGTGGCAGAACCAGCACTTCACCGGGAGATCCTGTTGGCACAGACTTTTGAACAGGACTGTGAATTCACTAGATCACAACTCAGTTCAGGAAAGGAATTGCCCGGTTGGACCCTGCATGCAGCGGATAACAGTTTGAGATTTAAAGGCTCAGTATTTGTACCCAACTTAGGTCGACTTCGAAAAGCCGTGCTTCAAGAATTTCACCACTCGAATTTCGCTGTTCATCCTGGAGGTACGAAGATGTATCATGATTTACGACGGACATATTGGTGGGAAGGAATGAAGAAAGACGTGGCAGAATTTGTAAAGACTTGTTTAGTTTGTCAGCAAGTTAAGGCTGAACACCAGAGGCCTGGAGGAGAATTGCAGCCGCTACCAATTCCACAGTGGAAATGGGAGCATATCTCAATGGATTTCGTGACTGGACTTCCGAGGTCGTTTAAGTCAAACACCGCTGTGTGGGTAATTGTAGACCGTCTCACTAAGTCGGCACACTTCTTGCCAGTGAAAATGACGGAAAATATGGAAGCATTGGGAATACTCTATATCCAGGAGATCGTGCGACTTCATGGAGTACCAGTGTCAATCGTGTCAGACAGAGATCCTAGATTTATCTCACAGTTCTGGAAAGGACTGCAAAGAGCACTAGGAACTGACATACGTCTCAGTACTGCTTTTCATCCGCAGACTGATGGACAGACGGAGAGGACAATCCAGATATTGGAGGACATGCTTAGGGCTTGCACCTTAGATTTCACAGGGAATTGGGAACGACATCTGCCATTAGTAGAATTCGCCTACAATAACAGTTATCAGGCTAGCATCAAGATGGCACCCTACGAAGCTCTGTACGGCCGCCCTTGTCGATCATCGGTTTGTTGGACTGACGCCGGAGAAACGGGATTGCTAGGACCTGATTTGGTCAGAGACACAACGGAGAAGATCAAGTTGATTCAACAGAGACTGCTTACTGCGCAGAGCCGACAGAAGAGTTATGCGGATCGAAGAAACAGACCTTTGTCATTCAAAGAGGGAGACCACGTGTTTCTGAAAATTAGACCTCGGAGAGGAATAATTAGATTCGGGAGGAAGGGAAAACTATCCCCACGATATATCGGCCCATTTGAGATTTTGGAGAAAATTGGACAAGTAGCATACCGGTTAGCATTACCGCCGCAAATCGACCGAGTGCATAATGTTTTTCATGTCTCTATGTTAAGGAAGTATCTTGCCCTGCCAACACACGTATTAAACTGGGGAGATCTTAATATAGATGAAGACGCAACTTTTGAGGAAGAGCCGGTTGAAATTCAGGATAGTATGGAGAAGAGCATCCGCAATAGGACTATCCGATTAGTACGAGTTTTGTGGAAACATCGGGGGATGGAGGAAACAACTTGGGAAAGAGAAGAAGCTATGAGGGCTAATTATCCGCAACTGTTTCCACCTGTCGAGTAATATTCAATTTCGAGGACGAAATTTGTTAAGGGGGATAGGTTGTAATAACCCGAAATTTTGTAATAAAAAAAAAAAATTTCGGTTTATTAATGCGGTTTTATTTTTAAATAATTATAGTTTATAATTTGGTTTGGTTAGATTAAACGAATTAGATTTAACCTGTTTAATTATACTTTTCGCGCCGTAAATAAACGCGTACACACCGGGTATTTCACCACACTGCGTCCGGAAGCCTTACTAAATCCCCAACTCTTATTTTATTTTATTAAAGCTAACCTTGATTAGGTGGGAGATTACTTATAACCTAAAACTAATCTTTAAGTTGGTGGGAAATTAGGTGGGAGATTACTTATAACCTAAAACTAATCTTTAAGTTGGTGGGAAATTTGGTGGGGAATTTCTTATAACCTAAAACTAGTCTTTAAAACCTAATTTTTGCTTTTGCAAAAGGTTGTTTGGACACTTGTGGGGAGGGTTTTTGGCTAGTGATTATTTTTGGGGGAGGTGAACCTCATTGCTTCACTATAAATAGCTCACTCTCCTTGCTTCATTTCACACCAAAATCTCCCAACTTCTCCACTTTGTGCTTTCTAGTGTTCTTGAGTGAGTTCTTGAGTGTTCTTCTTGAAACTCATCCTAAACCACCACACTCCACCACTCTCGACCACCCCTAGATCTTAGAAAGGTAGAATAAGTTAGCAAGAAAGCGTTTGAGCAAAGGTCGACTAGTCGTTACGCCGCCGGAATTCAACTAGCTTATCGGCTTCCGACTAATCATCGGAATTAAGGTAGATACTTTATCTTAACTTTAGATTAGTATTTACTAGTTCATATTAAGGAGGTTATTATTTTGCTTAAACATGCCTAATTATGATTAAACGTGATTATGTTGGTGATTAGTGATTTTATGAACAATTAGACTTTGAAAAACACACTTAGTCGATACTATGCACGATTTGAAATTGACTTATCAAAATGCACCGTTATAATGCCCGATGGACTTTTGGAAACTTAAAATATCCAGTTATAATGCCCGGATGAAAATCGACTTTTCAAATTTACGCTGTTATGCTGGCCAATTGATTTTTTTTGGAAAATAGTCGACTAAACTTTTCTTAAAGCAACTTCGAAATGTTTTGACTGTACTTGGACTGTTGAGATTAACCCAAGGCTAACACCCTTGAGGGTCTGTCAAAAAAGATATGCCTAGCGCTGTCTAAGAAAGGAATGGTGCCAGTAACTGCATTCGTGCGGCCATCCAGCCTGGGACTCTCCTGGTTATCTCATTTGTCTAAAGAAAGTCACCAACAAGATTTTGTACCTAAAGTAACACGGTTATCGTGAAATATTTTTAAACGAAAAGTTTATCTTGAAACGATTTCTAAACGGAAGATTTTTATGTAATATGGCATGTGCATGTTTTTCGAGACGGTACGACACGATACATTTTTCAAGAAAATGATCGATTGTTTTTACAAGAAGAAATAGAGATGAGAATGAAAATACTGTTGTAAATAAAATACTGCCATTAGAGTCCCGCCTCAGTTCCCCGGTGTGAACTGGTGGTCAAAGCTCAATGGAACTATACTATAAACAATACTGCCATTGGAGTCCCGCCTCAGTTCCCCGGGGTGAACTGGTGGTCAAAGCTCAATGGAACTATACGGTAGTGCTGTTTGAAGTTTCTCCTCAAATTCCGCGGGTGAATTTGACGGTTAGAACTTACTCAGTACAACACATAGCAAGCGGACCTCATAAACAGACTGGTGGGGATTCAGTGATATGGGTAGCCGGGACTATGTCGTGTGTGACGCGGAGTTAGCGGACCTCATACTGCAGGAGTCAGTTTATGGGTGGCCGACCCTTCGTACGGAAAGGTTGGTGACCGTTAGAACGGGGTTGTAGAACGGGCCAATAACTTTCGAGAGATGTGAGATGTTGACATGGTTGAAATTTGAAGAAGAATGCTGTTATGAGAAAATGATACGAGATACTGACACTATACTCTGGATTCTGAAATAGTACGAGATACTGATTTTATTAAAGCTGCACTCTGATATGAAAAGAAATGGGATACTGATTTTATTTAAGCTGCACTCTGATTTGATGTGATACTGATGCATTGACACGCATGAACTTACCGTTTTGATAAATGATTTTCAACTATTTACCTGCCAACAATATTGTTCTAGAATTGCTAGTTTAATGTTGGGGTACGGTATCTATTGAGCGTCCTCGCTCACGGTTTGCCCTGGCATAATACCACGATGTTGGTATTATGCTAGATTGTCACGATGAACAGGAGGAATAATATAGCGCCGGAGGAGCTGCCGACATGGAGCACGACCAGATCAAGGAACGTATGGAGCCATAGAGTCCACCCAGTCTACTTTTTTTTTGTAATCTGTGAAGGATAGATCATCTATATGTATTTCTTTTGGTTATTATTATTACTGTTTAAGACCGACTTTAAATTGTAATAATAATCCATAACGTATCCCGAAAATGCGGGGCGTTACAACCACACCATCAGAACGCCACCAACATAACCACTAGAGCCACCACCGGCCAACCCCATTGATAGGTGAAACTAATGGTAAAAACCCGAACAAGTCTACATGTATAACCATTTCATCTCCAACCATTTACAATTCTCTCACATATACACATAGGGCCCACACACAATTATGAGTGTGAGCTCCATATGCATGCGAATAGGTTGTAAATGGTTGGAGAAGAAATTATTGTATAAGTCTCATTTTTTAAAGAAAAAAAAAAAAAAACCCCAAGCACTGAAATGTAGTACTGTAATTACACAACTCAAATGAATATCCTTAACTCAAAATTAATGGCACTGAGTGCATTTTGACAGTGCGAAATAATCATGCGAGGACCACATCGATAGGGAGATGTGTATGAAAAAGCCACCATAGTGATTAAATGTGTGAACGTACAACCCAGAGAGGAGACATTATTTGATAGTGCTAGCTACCAAGTTACAACCTTAAAAATAGATATTATATAAGAAACCTGAGGCCTGAGGGGTTGGCCAAGTGGTCTTAGTTTATGATTTAGGAATTTGTTTTCTCCTACAGTGTCTAATTCAATTATCTTTTCTAGCAACTCTTGTGACCACCACGCTCCCTGGGTATGCGTGTGAAAGAGTTTGTAGCGATTAGTTCGAGGTGTATGAAAGTTGGCCGAGATACCCTTCCTTACCAAAAAAAAAAAAAAAAAGGAAGATAGAGAGGTCCATTCCATAAAAAGGGCTGATGGGTAGCTTTGGCACGATATGATTATACATCCCAAAATTTTCTTGTACTTTCTGCATCCCAAAATTTTCTTGTACTTTCTGCGTCCCAAAATTTTCTTGTACTTTCTACGTCCCAAAATTTTCTTCCGATCCACAAAACAAGAACCTAAAAATAATAGTAGAAAATTTTCAAGAAAAATTCAATAGTTTTTAAACAATTTACTATATACCAACGAGTACTTTTAATTTGTGAAAAAAGTTCGAAAATTTTCATTTAAAAAATTTATTATTTTTAAGTTCTCGTTTTGTGGACCGGATAAATTTTGGGACGGAGAGAGTATGATTTTAAGGCAATAACAACAATTAACTTATAGTTAATCTCAAAGTGTTGGTTAAATTATTTTAAGGCAATTGCAACAATTAACTTATGGTAGTTAATCTCAAAGTGTTGGTTAAATGGTAACATCAACAATTAACTTATAGCTTTCGCGTGCACCCCGACCATTCAAAAATGTTTTGGAAGGTCTAGACTTTAAAAAAACTCTTCCAGGGAGCCTTCCTAGAAGAATTTCTTTAAAATCCAGTCGCTGGAAGAGTTTATTTAAAATTTGGACCATTGATTACTGAGATGGACGAATATGATAAGTTGTTACGAGTACCACGCCAAGATACGACGTGACGTGGTATCCTACATGCACCCAAATTCCTCTCCTATGGATATTAACGGAATTGAAAATTTTGATAGGCGTATAGCAACAAGCCACGTGTAAATGGAGTGTGACATACTCCTACTACACCAGTATATAGAAACCAGAAGGATAATCCCCTCTAACGTTTTTTTCAGGTGATAGTGTATTTTGCTCATGTGTTCGTTCAGTTGCCTTCGTATAATTTATTGGGAGTAGGGATTATGACGCAACGAAATGCACAAGAGATTAGTTAGCATATTAGTCGAAACGAGATAGGTTCTCGGGTTCACGAGATATTCTTGAATCCGTAAAAGAAAGAGAGAAAATTCTCAGAGTTATATTGATTGAATAAAAGTTAAATATGCTCTTAGGCTACATCCTTATGTATAGGCTAAACCCCAACTCAATTAGGAAATAGAATAATTTTGCTAACCAATAAATCAACTAAGGAAACTAAGAATCATAAAAATAAAATAAAAGACTAATCAAAGTAAAAGATTCGGCTTAATCTACCTAGGGAAATTACGACTATTACCTCATAGAAATACGCTAAAACAAGTGGCACAAAATCAAAGCTTCCTAAATCAACTTGTAAATATATAAATGCTTCCATAAGTTAAAACTCTTAATATCTTGTCCTGCATCACGTTACTTCTTTATTGTTTGTTTTAGTCTTTGTTATGTTCACCTCCCAATTAGGTTTTATATATGTCTTTTATTCTTGTCAGGCTATCACCGTGTTCTGTTTTTGTAGACCTGAAGTAAGTCTTGACAGGTTAACTTTGCTTGGTCTCTGTCTGTCGCCGGAGCCCTTTTCCATGTATAAACGACATCACAGTTAGATCAATGAAATTTTTTCTCTTTGAAAAAAAGAAAGAAAAAAGAAAGAAGGAACTAAATGTTGGGAAAGTCCAATTACACTTTCATTTTTAGAACTAAATTTACAACCGATGTGCCATATTGGTATATAAGTTCCACACACCATGTGTGTGTTAGAGTCATGTCGGAGATTTTTATTGTATCTTTATTGTTTTTTATTATTTTTAACGTGCTCTATAAGATTTACGTTTTCGATCATCACAATAATAAAGTCTATATGCTAATGTGACACATTTTGCGTAAATTTTGTTGTAAAAAGGATAGTGCACATGTGAGAAGACCTCCCCATTAATGTCTGCTGAAACAATAAATTGGGTGTTGAAGCTAATCCACGATGTGGATTGATTACCCTTCCAACTCAGGCTATCCGTACGTTAGACAATACCTGACGCACCCTTTTTAATAGGGATTATTTCCTCTCGGTACCCCATCCCTCTCAACCCCACCTGTCGGTTCCACACGAATAATTCAAGCTGTTCATTCACCTTAAAATAATTTTTTTAGTGGCATCGTGAGAAAGCAGCTCAATTCGACGTGCGTAAATAGTCGATCAAAAAAGCCCCCGTTTCATCAAAAGATTTTGAATGAAACGGGGGTATTCTGATTGACTATTTACACAGGTCGAATTGAGCTGATTTCCCGATAGCCACTCGAAAAATTATTTAAAGATGAATGAACGGTTTGAATTACTTGTGTGGGACTCATAAGTGGGTCCCCGAGCCCATCTGTACACTCCTCATCTATACCTATGAATTTACTGATATCCCTCTACACTTTTAATTTTCGTCCATATCTCAGGTGAAAAATTGCAATCCAAATCGTTCACCATGTATGACACACAAAGAACTATTAATTCTACAGAATATAAGTGTGATTGAAGTTTGATAGACTTATAAACACGTTGTAAATTGTTATGAAGAATGAATGGTAAATATATTTTACAGTGTAACGATACAAATTTTCATAGTTTAAAAGTAATTTATTCACATATTTATCTATATCCCATTATATTGAGATTTTACAGTCTTACAGTTTTTTGCGTGATCTACAAGGTGAATGGTTTGGATGACAATTTTGGGGCCGAGATATCGACAAAAATTGCGAGTATTGAGGGATATGGAGGAATAAAGTATAGAGAGGAACTGATCCCGGAATAGCACTACAATAATTCCCTAAATAATGTACTGTAAACTAGAATTAAAGAAGGAGGCCAACATTTATAATTTGAATAAGATAGGACACTGAGACTCCAATTACAAGTACTGACCAGTGACCATGCATTACATTATTGTACAGCCAAAGTAATTCAAGTGAAAAGGAAATACTCGAAACAATAATAACTGCGGGCGACCCCAAATACAATTACACCAAGATTCATTTAATGATTAGAATATTACTCCATCCGTCTCCAATTTTTGGTCTTAAACATCACTATCAGTTCAATTCGATAACTATAAGTGTTTGATTCAATTTATATTCCATTCTGAATTCACGATCGTATATTTTGAATGAAAAAAATCGTATATTGGATCAAGCATTTACAATTATTCAATTGAGTTGATTTTTCACATGTTTTACTCAAAAAATAGTTTTTTTTATTTAATAAACAATTCGGATAACTTGTACAAGACTTGAAAATGGGCCTCACGTACCGCTCTGCACCATCAGGACAAAAGTGATCGGAAGCTTTAGGGCATCCCCAATGGTTATGACACAAATGTGTAAGAAGTGGGTCCCATTTGTGTGTTGTTATGACAAAATGTGTTGTTAAGATAAGTAGTGTTACAATGGTGTTGATAGAGTATTGTTAAAAAAGAAAAAAAAATACACAAACATATATAAATACCAATAAAGGTGGGACCCAAATTTATACTTTTTTCCTCTCCCCCCCTTTTACTGCCCCATGTCCTCTCTGTCTCTCTCATCCCTTCCAATAATGTCTGCTAGTTTTTGACACACCCAGCCAAAGTCCGCCAGTTAAAGGCCGCGGGACCCATTTGAAGCAAGTTAACCGTACCAGTACAGTTCTCCTCCTGTTTATGACTGTCACTATTTTGTATGACACAAACTACATGTAAACAACACTATTGGAACTAAATTAAACCCACAAAAATGTTAACTGGCTTATTTCTTACACTAATTTCAAGTTAATGTTGTTACTGCAGATGCCCTTAGCATTAGCGGTACTCTTTTTGTTGTAGTACAAAAGCTAAATTGTACAAGTTACAGGTCTGATCTATTAACGTTTATCTAACATTGCTGCTCAAAAAATAAGTACATAGTTATATAGTACAATTTCCTAATTAACCAGTACAATTTGCAGCCGTCATGTACGAGCATCCTTATCGGGGGAGGCAAATTCCCCTGATGGATACTTTGCTGAGCCAAAGGCAAAAACTATCCCCCAATCAGCCTCAACAAACAGGAGGACAATTTGTAAAAGTTATAACTTTGCTATAGTGCCTCAACACTTCTAGCAAGGCACTGTTCATAAGTCATCCATTATTTTAATATTTTCCTACTTTTGGGTCCCAAATTTCACTCTTTTTACTTCTAAGTTGGATAGCCCTGTATTGGTGTTGTATATATTTCGAAAATACTCTTACCAAATTTGATTGAGCTCATTTTTTACATGAACGTTTCAAATACTAAATAAACATACCCTTGCAAAAATTAGCTCAATCGGATATTAGCAACCGGTAGGAGTATTTTATAGATTTTTATCTTATATACCATTTTTTTTTTGCAAAAAAAAAAAATCAACATTTGTAGTTATTTTAAAAATTAGAAATAGAAAAAAAAAATAGTTTAATCCAGTAAAGTTATAATGAAAAGTCTGATTCTGTATGATTTTGGAAAAGTCACTAGCCAAAGTATAAAAAGTGTTTTTAAGGTTAAATTTGGTCCAAATTTTGCTTAGGCTGATGAGGAGGCCCTTAATGGTAGTTTCTCAAGTCATGTTTATCCTTCAACCTATGTGGCCATGGTCAACAAGAAAAAAGGAGAGTTAACTATACCATACTTCAAATGAAATCCGCGAGTTGGCATAGCTGTCAGCATTTAGGATTTAGAGATTTGTTCTCTTCTAAAGTCTCAAGTTTAAAACCGTTAGGGTACCATCAACTTCTTTGGTTCAGTCCAAATAAAGCTTTGCTCTATCATTTAACTGGATTCTCCACAAATGACTAGGGGACTTGGCCCACAAAATTAATTGCTTTGCATGTAAAAATTTGACGGGTGAAATATAAGTTTTAAAAGGTGAATAGTCAATCAAACTATTTGTACGTAGGAGCACCAAAACTAGGCCAAAGTGCCCTTGGTAAGATATCCTTCAAATTTCAAATGTTACTCACAAAAATGTGGCTTTGGTTTTAGAAAGCAGGGCGGCCCTGAGCTAAGGCGTGTAAGGCCGCTATCTTAGGGTCCCGAATTTTGGCCCAAAATTAGGGCTCCGAATAAGTACACCTAGGTACATAATATATATTTAATCTATCATCTATATAATTAATGAGCTAGCTAGTCTGGTGGTTTAGTTTTTCTATCCAAGAGGTATATGGTTCAATTCCTGGGCCTCTTTTTTCCCTTCTCCATAACAGTATTTTTTTCCCCTCTCACAAACTCACACTTTCAAAGAGATTTTTTTTTATTGGTGCAAAAAATAATATAACCAAAAACTAGTTTTATTCAAAACAAGGGATGAATTATGAAAATATATATATATGGTATCAAGTAACTATATATCATTTTGAAGTTAGCTCTATTTTTATTTAAAAAAGAAAAAAGAAAATATAGGGCCCAAATTTACAAGTTCATCTTAGGCCCCGAGAATTTTAGGGCCGGCCGTGTTAGAAAGCCATTGCTTTGCTGTAATTGTTTTCCTAATTTCATTTCACTGTCTTTCTCTCTTGGCAAATTAATACTAGTTGAATGCAAACCATACAAAAATACCAAAAATACCGTAGTGCAAACTCACCCTTAAAATATCATGCATCTATTCAGGAAATGTATGGAGCTGAACATGGATCTATTCAGGAAATATATGGAGCCTGTGATTCTTTGTACGAGGGTGTTGATTTTTACACAACTCACCCTTAAAATATCATGCATAGTATTTTTGTGATGTATACAAAGAGAATGACTTGCATCGGAATACATGAAGTGAAAAAAAAAAAAAACCAAGAATACCAAAAATACTGCAGTGGAAACTCACTCTAAAGTGTGTTCTCCTTTTTATTGAAATCAGATTCAAATTGTTGCAGAGGATGAACAAAATTTTGCCTTCATAATTTTTCTGTCTAGAGTGAGTTTTGAATCTACAATTGAATATACAATTTGAATCTGATTTCAATTAAAAGGAGAACACATCAACTGGATTTTAAGACCTTTTAAGTTCATAAATGCTTGGTTATCTTAACCAAAATGTATTCAAATAGTGAAAGATTGCTGGGAACTTGATGTCTCTTATGGGTGGGAGAATAATCGGAGGAAAAACTATGTTGGGTACAAGATTATGCAGAAACTGAAGAAGGTGAAGGACAGACTGAAAACTTTGAATCAATCTGAGTTTGAGAATTTAAACTCAAAAGTGGATGAGCTCAAGGAAAAACTACATCAAGTGGATTTGAAAGCAGAAGTCAGTATCCTCACTGATTTGGAAAAAGATGAAATGAACAGGTGCAAACTTGAGTTTTGGGAGAAGGAGAAAATGAAGGAATCCTTGTAGAGACAAAAGTCAAGGCATATATAGATTAAAAATGGAGATAGGAATACAAAAATCTTTCAAATCACGGCTAATAATAGATACATGAGAAACTTCATTGGAATGATAGAATGGGAAGGGGAATCTTATGACGAACCAGCTCAAATTAAACAGTTGGCAGAGCGATATTTCAAAAACATCTTCAAGAAGCAGAGTTGGAGGAGGCCAGATTTTAATGGAGATTTTGAGAGAAAAATTCAGAGTACAAGCAGCTTGGAATTGGAATTCCCCTTTAACTTTGAAGAGATTGTCCAAGCCATCAAGGAATGCAATTCTTTTAAAGTTCCGGGTCCTGACAGCTTCAATTTTGCTTTTATCAAGAAGCACTACAAGAGAAATCGCTTTCCGCGACCAAAAAATTTGTCGTCAAAGGGTTGTTTTTAGTCGCCCTAATACTTTGGCAACCAATATTTTAGTCGCCCAGTTTGTCGCCGAAACCTCGTCTGGGAATGTATACGCCGACTAAAAATCTGGTTGGTCACCAAAGGTTAGCCATACGGCGACTAAAAAATTTTGACGCCAAAGGGGAGCCATACGGCGACCAAAAAATTTTGTCGCCAAAGGGGAGCCATACGGCGACCAAAACCGTTTGTCACCAAAGGGGAGCCATACGGCGACCAATATTTTGTCGCCGAAAGTTCATACGAAAAAAAAATAATAATGTGCCACATGCGCCTACCAAGAATTGAACCCACAACCTCCCACTTCTTAACCCAAAACCTTAACCACTGGGCTACCAATGCATTTATGTCTCATTTGTTAGAAACAATTTATATGTATTATTATTTTCGTATATTCCTTTATTATAAATTATGTATTGCACTATATTTTATTATATATATTTTTTTGAAAAGTATTTTATTTTATTTTATTATATTATTTAATTTTAGTGAAATATACCATCGGCGACTAAAATTTTTGGTCACCATATGTCTCCACGACCAAAGCCGATGTTTGGTCGCCAAAGGCATTGCATAGGCGACAAAAAAAAAAAATTGGTCGCCAAAGGCATCGCATAGGCGACAAAAAAAAAATTTGGTTGCCAAAGGCATTGCATACGGCGACCAAAATTTATTTGGTTGCCAAATGTACTGCTTATGGCAACAAAAAAAATTTAGTCGCTAAAGGGTCTACAATCAGCGACAAATGTTGAGTTGGTCGCCCAAAGTACTGCATATGGCGACTAAAACAATTTTGTCGCCAAAAGTATTACATACGGCGACAAACAAAATTTGGTCGCTGAAGGTGCTACAATCAGCGACTAAAATTGATTTGGTCGCCAAATGTGTTTTCTCTTGTAGTGAAGGTTTGGAAGATCATAAAACTAGATGTGATGGAATTCTTCAATGAGTCTACACTAGTGCCAAATTTTCCAATGAAATCAACAAAACTTTTGTGGCACTTATTCCAAAGGCGGATGGGGCAAATTCATTCAAAGAATTCAGACCTATTAGTATGGTGGGATGGCTATACAAACTGCTTTCAAAGGTGTTGGCAAACAAATTCAAAAAGGTGCTTCCTTCCTTCATTGGAGAAACTCAAGTAGCATTTCTGAATGTTAGACAGATGTTGGATGGTATATTGATTGCCAATGAAATCATTGATGATTGGAAGGCAAAAGGACATCAAGGTCTGATTCTTAAACTTGATTTTGAAAAAGTATATGATAGTGTTAGTTGGTCCTTTTTGTTTCGATGCTTAAAAACATGGGTTGTGGTCTGAAATGGATATCTTGGATTGTAACTTGTGTTAGTTCTGCATCTTTGTCTGTCTTAATCAATGGTTCACCTACTGATCAAATACCAATGGAAAGAGGACTGAGACAAGGTGACCCAATTTCCCCGCTCCTTTTCAACGTTGTTGCTAAAGGATTAAATGTTCTATTTGAGAGGGTTAAAGCTGAAGAAATTATTTCAGGACTGCCTATAGGAATCAATGGTCCTATCATTTCTCACTTACAATTCGTTGATGATACAATTATATTTTGTAAGTGTGATATGAATGAAGTTATTGCTATCAAGGGTATCTTGGGGACTTTTGAACTTCTATCTGGATTGAAAATTAACTTTGCAAAGAGCAAACTTTGTGGTCTTGGAGTTCCAGAGCAGGCCCTTCAGTCATTTGCAGATTTGTTAGAATGTGGGATAGTGTCTTTGCCAATAAAATACTTAGGGTTGCCTCTTGGTGCTAACCCTAGAAGAGTAGCTACTTGGAATCCAGTCATTGAAAGGTTTGAAAAGAAACTGGCACTATGGAAAAGGAAATACATCAATTTTGGGGGGAGGTTAACTTTGGTGAAATCAACTTTGGGTTGTCTACCCCAATTCTATGTGTCAATGTTCAAGATGCCAAAAACTGTGGTCAAGAGATTAGATAAGATTCAGAGACAATTTCTATGGGGAGACACAGCTGACAAGAAAAAGATTCACCTGGTGGTCGGGATGGAATAAAATGACTCTAAAAAAAAAAGGGTGGTTTGGGTATTAAAAAGCTACAAATTCAAAATCTTTCCTTACTCAGTAAATGGTGGTGGAGATTTGGTTCAGAGAAAGAGTCATTATGGGTAAAAACAATTAGGGCGAAGTATGGGATTGAGGAAACAAACTGGCTACCTTGTAGACCATCTAATATTTCTAACTTCTCTCATATCTGGAGTGGTATCACCTCCCTAACATGTGAGGGTTCGGAAGTTGCTGGGATCATATCTGATGGTTTTTACATTAAAGTTGTGTCTGGTCAATCAATAGCTTTTTGAACTGATGCTTGGATTGGTGAGATGAAGTTGGACAAGTTATTTTCACGTCTATTCATGTTGTCAACTCAGAATCGTGCAAGGGTTTGTGAAGTTTACAACAATTTATCCTCAACTTGGGATTTGCATTTCAGAAGAAACTTATTTCAATGGGAACAGGGGTTGGTTGATATACTTAAACAAATGTTGACGGATGTTATGATTCATAATCAAGGGGAAGATGAACTTAGATGGAGATGGGATCAAAAATCTGGAATTTTCATAGTTAAGTCTTATTATGGAAAGTGGGAACAAGTGCCTAGAGCAGTGAATCCTATTAAACCCAAATGCATGCTGATTTGGAAGAATGTGTGCCCTTTCAGGGTCGAAATTCTCACCTGGCAAGCAATGCAAGACAGACTAGCTACAGGAAGTGAACTTGCTAAGCAAAATTTCTACTCCATTGCAGCTTCTCATATAATTCTTTGGTGGGGTATTAAATGGGTGTGCCCTCAATCTCTGTATGATTTAATGTATTGGTGGGAGTCTTGTAGTTACAAAAATGTCGAAAAAGCAAGTTGGGACATCAATTTTTACGTTTTTTTACGTTGTTTTGTTGTTATTATGGCTTGAAAGGAGCCAAATTGTGTTAAAAAAATAAGGTGGTAGAAATTGGGGAGTTGGTTGATAGAATTAAAACTACAATTGCTATCTGGACCAAAATTGCGTATAAACTGAATGAATATATTGTTGAAGATTTCAAGAGATGTTTAGAAGGAATAAGGAAATTGAAGGCTCAAAAGCTTGTGGACTACTGAGTTTTCATTTTGAGATTTGGGTTAGTAACATTGAAGATGGGTTCGCATGGTTTAGATGGGATTGCTGTTAAGATTCAACTTTACTCTCCCGACAATTTTTCCTTTTCAAGTTCTAGCAGATAATTTTGTATTTCTGGTTACAGTTCTTAGTTGGTTTCTCGCCAACTTGTGCCTGTTTTGTTTTCCCTGGGTCCTTGCTTAGCATTTGTTGCTTCGGCATAATCCCTTTAATCGTTGTAATTCGTTTCAATGATTAATAAAATTTCTTTGCTTATTTAAAAAAAAAAATGAAGAGGAGAACACACTCTAAAGTGAGTTTCCACCGCAGTATTTTTGGTATTCTCGGTTTTTTTTTTCTTTTTTGTGTAAGAAGTAGATATGGTTGGAGAGATATGATTTTAGAAGGGAAAATTAAAAGTTACTTTAGTTGTTTTGATATTGTAAAAGGGAAATATGAGATGTTAAGTGGATAATGTACAATTGGGTGAATTAAGGATTAAATAGTCCCTGTGCATGGATTTATGGATTTGGGGTTGCTGTTGTGCACCATCCATCTGTCCATTGCTCGGATGGACGGCCCAGATTTCATCTTGTACACACGACGACGGACGGTTCAGATGCAAAGGTGCTGAGGTGAGATCTGGGCTGTCCATCCGAGCAACGGACGGCTCGGATGATGCACAGCTACTGCTGTGCGGGGGCTGCCAGGCAGCAACCCGTGTCCAATATACATATAGTTGCCAAATAAACCAGTCAACTGGAACGGAGGGAGTAGTAAATCAATTTTGAGAAGGTAATGTTTATGTTCCCTTAATTTTATAGTATCCCGAGATTCGACAAATAAAATGGAACGGAAGGAGTAATATCTGGGAAGCAAAATCTAAATAAACGCTAAACAAGATCATAATTAATCTACGCGACGTACATCACACTTGCAAAGAAGGTTCACGTTCATCCGTAGTTACATAGTGATTACGAGGATAAAACCCCAATTACCAACTTAATTAGAGTAGCACTTAAAACTTAAAAGCGAGTTCAACAATTAAACACGATACATAAAAAGCTTCATTAGTTAATTTATATAAGAAACTAGTAAGTCCACATGCAATCAAGCTCAGTCGATCCCACTGCCATTCGAGTACCATCACCCTTCGGATTCTCCGGCGCCGGCCAATTCCCAACGAAGCTCCAACCACCCATGTCACCACCACCACCAACCTGCATTAGCGGCTGCGGAGGAGGAGGAGCCACTGTGGAGAAAAAGAACGGCAGCGGAAGGTTCTCCTGCAGTGTCCTCAAGGTAGGATATGCACCCTGCTGTTGCATTCCCACATTCCTCGAAAACCGGTCCACCGCAGTCCCGTTAAGAGGTTGTGGAGGAGGAGGGAGGTCGTACGCGGTGTTTGTGTTCTTGAAGTAGTTATTGGCTGCCGCAGCAATGGTGGAGAAACAGGGCACGTGCTCTTTCGTGGCGGCGACGACGTTGTAGCAGGAGGAGATGTCGTGGTCCGTGACGGCATTGGAGGAGGAGCCGGCGGCGTACGGGGACGAGTCGAGGAGATGTGGGAGAGAGACTGAGGAGGGAGAGCTGGGTTCTGGGTAGAGGTTGACGTTCGAGTTAAGACGTGTTTTCTTGCCGCCACCACCAGATGCTACGGCGGAGCCGCTGCCAGCGCCACTCTTTTGGAACACACGGGAAATTACCCACTCATCCTAAAATCACGACAATTAATGTTAAGAATCAGATTAAGGAAATCAGTAGTGCTATCAATACAGTATTAGAAATTCATCACATTTCAATGCTAGGTGACAAGTGAACCTTGTAACGTATTCTAAATTCTACGCAGACAAGCAGAGCCGAACATCCAGTTATTAACATGATTGCTTGGTTAGTAGTCCATTGATTTGGTTGGAAACACGCGAAAATAACGTAAACAAGTTTAATACCCAAAATTTCCAATTTCGTTAACAATTTTTGAGTAGGTGTTCCAAAAAAAAAGGTGTAGGGGACAAAATTTCAGGGTGCACATGACCCTGGGCCTATGCTGCCTCCACCCCTGTTAGCTGTTAATCGCGCAATCAATGGTCCACATTTCATTTGGCAGTTGCATAATCCAAGCCGTCTATTCCCGAGATGAACTTTGAGCCGTTGGTTACTCTGATGCCGGACTACGACTTTCGAAAAGTGTTTTACACGAGTTCATTCGAATTTTTTTTTTTTTTGGTACAACTCGTTTAATCAACAAATACATTTATGTGTCATGACCTAAAAAAGAAAAATGATATACCAAACATAAATAGAAAAGATTTGCTGACAATAGCAAAATCCAGTCCTAGTCTTGCATGTATTTGTTAATGCGCTGAATTAAATATGCCATGTACTCTTGCAGTTAGTAACCACAGGTAAAGCAGCAGGAGAAAGGGAAACATCTTAAGAAGGATTCGTTTTTAAATGCCCAAATTAATGACATTCCAAACAATTTTCCTTAAATGCATTGGGCTGTACGTGCGAAAGACCAACCCAAATATGGTGACATGATAATATTTTACAGACAATTATAAGGGTGCAATATTATGATACGACACGATAATACAAAGACTCAAATTTGGTACAAAATTAGTGTGTTAGGATAGACTATTTTCTTACACGAAACAAGCACACGACCTGAGGGTTAGGGTTGACTATTTACTTACACGAAACAAGTGCACGACTTGAGAACATGGATGCTAAACAAGTCAGGTTCAGGTTCAATCCGCATTATCCAAAAATGACACGGGAAACCTGTTTATCTATCATTGTCGACAAATTAACCCGAACGTGCAACGACTACCCTGTGTTCGTTTAAAAAATTATAGTGTCTAGTAAACATGTGCTAGAAAGCAAAAGTTTCAAGTAATGTGTCAATTTGTGGCGTGTTCAGGTCAACACGGTTACTAGCAAGTAGCAAGTCGTCAACACGGTTACTAGCAAGTCGGGTCATAAACAAGACAACACAGAATTAGAAAATGAAAAGACAGAGATCCAATGAGAAAGTACTGTTTATACTCACGATAGGTCGATTACAGTCTCATGCCTTTTTTTTTTTTTTTTGTCATCCGTCATTCCTAATTTATTAGTAGATTGGAAGAGAAGATAAAACTTGATCCCGAAATGCAGTGAAAGACATTCAAGAGTTCTACCGCATAAGCTAATCATCACTTGCAATAAGTACTCTTAAAAAGTTTGAATTGTGCGTACCAAACAATGAGACGGAGAGATTACTCCAGCACCAGACATTAACGTGGAGTTCACAGGCATAGTTATTAATCCCACAACATGCGATGTGTAATGTTAGAGTGTCCCGGAACAACACAATGTGGCTCTTCGGGAGCACTGAATAACTAGACCGACATCATCTGTATGGGACCCACGGGTCTTGGTCAAATGATTAAGGTAAATTGTATGTTGATTAATTAACTATTGCATGAGCAATGTGCATAATTAAGATGGGTCTTGTTGATCATCTCTAATCAAGAAAATTTCTAGAGAGAGAGAGAGAGAGAGAGGAGAGAGATGACCTTGGAGCTACGGGAGAGATAATGGTAGGCAAATTTGCCTTCAAGGCGGTACTCATGCATGACCCAGTTGCTCTTCTCCCCTTTTGGAGCTCTCCCTCTGTAGAAAACTAGGGTTTTCTTCATGCCCACAAGAGAACAAGTCTTTGAACTGTAAATCTCTCTGTCCTTCCCTGTAGCTTTCCAGTACCCAGCTTCTGTGGCTCTGTTCGTTCGGAGCCCGGTTGGGTACTTCCGATCGCGGAGGCTGAAGAAGTACCACTCTTTCTCCCCCATCTTCGCTTTTTCTGCCCCCAAATTCACAAAAATGGATTACTTAATGGAAATGGGTTATTGGAAATCATGATCTTTGATCCACTAACCATGAACCTAAAAACTTAATACTAAAAATTCCTGAGAAAAACCATTTAGACCCGTTCCACTAACAAAAAACCAGTTTATTTGAAAAACTAAAACAGTTCCTTCCCTAACAATATATCACATAAAAAATCATAAAAAGTAATAAAAAAAAAAAAGAATATTTTTCTTAGTGGAACACCCCATTAGCATCAAGTAATTTTCATTATTTTGAAAAGGATTCTTGACTGACAATAAGCAAATAACCAGACAAACAAAAGAAACAAACATAAACTTCGGTGTACTTTTTATGCTTTTTAAAGGATCTTCACGTACTTTTGTTCACTTCTCACACATTTCAATATATTTTTTAAACTTTAACGACGCACTGATTTTGGAATTTTCCTTTTAGAAAAAATAATTTTGTCTAAATACACTCTAACATATTAGTAAATGAGTTCTGAGTCGACATGGTTTTGAAATCATGATTAAAAAAACCAGATCAGAAAAGGTAATGGTATTTATTTTTCACCAGGTGATGATTGAGTGCAAAAAACATGAGTAAAAAAAGGTTAAAAAAGAAAGAGGTGTCCTTTCACAAATATATTATTTTGCAAATTAAAACAAAAAGTAGTTTACGAATGGACATGGGTTTTAGGAAGTTGGAAATGGGTTTTGGAAATATTTGTACCAGGAAGCTCCCAGGGCTCGCATTTGTTGAGGTCAACTTCAGCAATGGCTCTGCCAGTGAAATTGCAGTCCATAACCTTCTTGAGAAGGTAGTAAGTGATGAGCTCTTCATCTGTGGGGTGGAATCTGAACCCAGGTGGCAAATGTGAATCACTGTGATGATCGACATGGTGGTGGCAAAACTCCATTGATATTGATAAACCCAGTTGGTGAAATTGACAAAAGAAAGAGAGAGTGAAGAGGCCAAATGGGGTGGCTAGGGCTATTTGTAGTCGTAGTGGTGGAAAAAGTGTGATTTGGAGAGAGAGAGAGAGAGGAGAGAGAAGAGAGTGGAGTGTTTGAGTGGGGTTGTTTCTGGGGATTGGATTTGATGAATCGAGTGACAGAGGAAAGAAGGAAAAATTGTTGGGTGGTCAGTTGCGAATGTAATTGTAATCATACGTACGTAGCGGGAATTAGTTGTAGCGGTCGATAATTTTTTTAAAGTCATTCGTAAAACACATGTAACGTAGAATTTAGTCCCGGCCATTAACAGGTCCGTAAAAAAAAAAAACTCGGAAGGGCTTCATCCCAATCCGAGCAGTTTTCGAATAAAAATGTATATACATTTTCATCGAAAACTGTTCGGATGAAGCCCTTCTTGGGGTTTTTTTCTTTTTTACGAATACTCGCATTGGACCTTAAAAACACATTTTAAACACATCTAAAGATTTGAATCGTCGACATTAGATCCCAAACGAAAAATCATGCACCGTAGTCCTTATTAGAAATGTCTCCTATACATATAATGATCACAGTAGGCTAAACAGCTGTTACGTATCGGCTAATCGGCCACTACAATCTTTAACGACCAATTTATAAAAAGTCGGTCACAAGTTACCCCAGTACCCATTACTAATGATACATATTTTTGGGTTCGTCAGCAAGTGTGTATGCGATAAAAAAAAAAAAAAAAAAAAAAGAGTGTACGAATCATATAATAATGTGTGGTGTTGAGAGATGTTAGAGCATGGTGTGATTTTGGCCGAGAAACACTGAATAATTTACTCTGAAGGAAAGGTGAAATTTGCGTTTTTTTTCTGATCTGTCCTGTTCTGATGCGTCTGATCTCTCTCCCTGGACTCTGCTGTGGCACTTATCATATCCATCATGGCTAGAGAGAGAAGGAGGAGAGAGATAAGCAAGGACGGAGCCGGGTTCCAGTAGAAGCGATCGCTTCTGCAAAAAAAAAAAAAAAAAACTCTTGTATTATATCGAAATAAAAAATTTCAAAAATTTTTCCTATAAACCATATAAGCTTGTGCCCAGCGGTTTGCGTAGTGAAATTTTTGGCTCCATCCCGGAAAAGAAGGGAGAAAAGTGTTGGGCCTGGGTGTGTTAATGTTTCGAGTATGCGTGCGTGCGTGCTTGAGGAAGTGTGCAGGTATTCACTGTCAGTGGAGAAAAAGAAAGAGAAGGACCAGAAAGGTAGTTCTAAAGAGAAATTTTGATTTCAAGTACCTTCTTTTTTAATTTCAAGTACTTCGGCAAGTTCGTTTGCTAAGTTTTTAAATAAACTCTAGTCGAGTTTAAATTCAATAAAATTTGTAAGCTGAGCTTGCCTAAATGTAAATGGAATTTGAAACGAGTATTTGCGCATAAAAAATATTAAGTATTTATACTTTCATACAGATATAGAACTTTAAAAAATATATATTTTGTACATAAATAAGATCATAAATATATAAAATTATAAAAATGAATTACTTATGTTTATAGTATTTTTAAAAGTTAGTGCATATACAAGTTTTAAAATTTTTTACATCATACATATATTTGTGGTTATATGTGAGATTCTCATTAGAAATACGTATATGATCCAAGTTCGCGAGTATAATGGAACAAAATGTTGTTAGATTCAGGCTCAGCTCATTAATTTATTAAACCAGCCTAAAACTAATGTTTAGGTTTGATTCGTTTAGTATTCGAATCAAACAAGAACGAGTCTTTACCAAGTTTAGTCACGAACTGTGAACATGTACAACTCGATTTATTTGCAACCCAGATCTCGAGAGATAGAAATGGTACAAATGGAGTCCAAACAGTTAATTTGGTACAAATAAATATATTTTTTAGGGATTTGAAATTACACGTATTTCTACAGCGAACATTTAAAAACAATGGAGGGAATAACTTCTTTTGAATTTTCTACTAAATATATTTTTTGATTGGTCGAATGAGTTGTGTTTAAGATGGCTTGAACACCCCAACGTCGGGTTTTTTTCGATTAGTCGATGAGTTGTATATAAGTTAGCTTGAACACCCCTGCGCCGAGTTTATTTTTTTATTTTTTTCTTTTTTTGAGAAATAGGAGGTGTACGTAAGTGTGTGTGTGTGTGTGAGAGAGAGAGAGAGAGAGAGAGAGAGAGAGAGAGAGAGAGCAGGGGAGGGGAGGGGAGGAGGAAGGAGAGAGAATTCAGCATGGATCGATAAAGCTGACCCATATCTCGTCTGTCAGCACTGTACACGCATTATTTTTATCGCATGGACAACAGAAAGGGTAAAATCCAAAGCCATCAATTTTTTCTCTTTTTCGTCCCCTCAGTTCGGTTATTCTTTTCCCCTTTTTTTTTTAGAAAATTCTTAAAATCAGTCTAATAAGCTATCGTTATGGGTTTAAAAAATACATTGAAATGTTTAAAATTTTGAAAATGTGTTTTAAAATGTGCAAAAAAGACACCGCAATATTTGTTTTTTTATTTATTAACTACGCTAACAATAGAAAGACTTTTATTTTAATCCATCTATCTATTTACCTTTCAATCATTTTTTACAACTTTCCCTATCGCACTAGGCTGTTTAGTATTTTACTTTAGTGGTAACAAAAATGCAAAAAAATAAAAAAAAGAATTCCACTCTCTACATCAAATAAATATATTTATTTTGCTTGAAATTTTTATTTGGCCTAATTTATATTATTTTGTTGAGTTATATTGTCTACTCAATCATAAATTTAATTCAATTTATATTTACTTTTACAAGGTATGAATAATTCAATGCCGATAATTAAAGTGATACAAACTCTAAAAATACCGACAAATACGGACGGAGGTAGTACATGATCGGTTCACCTGAACCCCTTCAACCTTTTGCCTCTGTTATCTTACACTCTCTTTCATATCTATTCATAAGGGTCCAACATAGTGGCTGTGCATATTGTGTGAGACCCACATTTTTTTGAGTGGATGTGCGCTTGTGTTCGCAAAAGTATGTATAGTTGTAATTAAACTTATTCTTTTAACCCATTGTGATTCTTGCTATATAAAATTTGTTTAATAATATATTTTTTAATAACAGGATATCCTGATCATTTTATGTACGCCTAAATTAATCTTGCACCTCTGAAATCAACGTCTTGGTAAAGCTTTAGTAGCCCGAGATTTTGAACGTTTGGCTTTCCATCCGCTTGAACCTTAGAGATCTCTTTGGCGCTACCCAATTGCTTAATTTTCCATGCAAATTTGCTTAAATTTTTTACAAATACAATATTTAGACTAATTTTATTTATCAAAATTATGGAAATTAAGGACCGAGTTACACTAAAAAAATCTCTATTTCTTTTGATGACGATAAGAACTATGGTTATGCAATGTGCCACTTCAGCCAATTGTTTTAAAAAACGCGGACCTTTCCATTTGATCCTTTTCCATTGCTATCCTTAGGTTGAGTTTACACCATCATCTAAACAATATTTTTGGTATTTTATCAATTGTTAGACAAATTATCCTGCTCACATGTATTAAA
This sequence comes from Vaccinium darrowii, assembly GCA_020921065.1. NCBI lineage: Eukaryota > Viridiplantae > Streptophyta > Magnoliopsida > Ericales > Ericaceae > Vaccinium > Vaccinium darrowii. The sequence goes on from CM037154.1 coordinate 7,617,748, forward strand.
AAATATTATTTGGCGGAAACCATGGACACTCACTCTCGACGAAATAGGAAGACGGTATTTACAGGGAAAAATCATCCATAATTTTCAAAACAACTTATGTCTACTAAATAAATTCATTTACTTTTACCGGTCTTGCTAACAGAAGCCCGCAGAACTTCCAATAAGCACAGAAAAAGTTAAAAGAAAAAAAGAAACACCTCATTTAATACACTTTTTACACTTTCCAATGTGCTTTCATCAACTTTTAAACACTTTTCACACATGTTAATATGCTTTTGTAACCTTAACAGAAGCCTAATGGTATTCTTTTAACAATTTCCATTCCTACTTTCATTCCTTATTTTTAAACAAATCAAAATTAGTATATCGTAACCTTCACATTTAAAAAAGTGAAAATGGTATACACCATTTGTGCACCTCAAATGCATACCATCCTGATGTGGCAAATGAGGAGAAACCCAATTTTTTGGTGAGCCCTACATTAGGGTTCTCCTCATTTGCCACATCAGGATGATATGCATATAAAGTGCACAAGTGGTGTACCCATAACATTTTTTTTTTTTTTTTTAGAAAAAAGGCATGAATACGCATTTTTGAAAAGGAAATGAGTGAATAACATGGGATTTTAATTTTCTCGATTTTCACAACAAAGGACGTTGTACAAGGTGTACAATCCTTTTGCAATTGTCAACTGAGAAAATCATTTCCATCTCATGCATGAATCTTTTCATCAATCCCATCCATCCATCCATCCATCCATACACCTATCTCCCAATTCCAACAGCATCGAGAATTGGAGAGAGTGTGTTTGTGTGATGCTGATGATAGATAGATACATACATATATATAGCTCTCAGATTTTACTACTGTAAAAGACACCTCATGCTCGGATTTTGAGATATGCAAAGCTCACCTCAGGCTTTAAATCAAAGTCATCTCATCAATCTGCATGCTCTTAATAAAAATTAAAAACATCTTTGGAAGATCAGCTCTCATGTACACACAACAAAGTACTAAAATTCGTTACTCCAAGTTTTTCACTTTTTATCACATGCATGTCTCAATCTAAACAACTAGTTAAATATTTATACTCCCCCATCCCGAAAAATATGTCTAAAATCACTGTTCACACTTCTCAAAAGATTATTTATGTTTTTCAACATATAATGATTTCTATATGCAATATGGGTCTCGATGGATAGATATCTAGATAATTTTTTAGGGTGGTGAATAGTATTTTTGACATATTCTATGAGACGGAGTCAAGGAGGGAATATAAACTTTGTTGATCACGTTTATTTTAACAGTGTATCTAATCAATCTATTTTCTTAGTTCAACATGTGAAAATGTACAAAACAAATGCTGTAAAACATTGAAATCGCGGTCTCTCTTCTCTGTCCCTCGATCATGTGTGTGTTCATTGCCCATTTTTTTGGTTTATCAACGAGTCATTTGAACTTGGCAACCTGCCATATAAAAGAGGTACCAATTTTTTGAACCACCAAAAAATATAAAAGAGGTACTGTGTTACAAAAAAAAAAAAAAAAGAATCAAGCCCCTATTAATCTCCTAATTAGTACTACTAATTACGATATTGAGATGCAAAATAGGGTTTTTTTTTTATTTTTAAACTTGATTTTTGTCAAACACAAGCTAGAAATAGACAGCCCTGGGGGGGCATGAGGTTATATAACCAAGTGAGCACGCAAGTGGAGTAAAACAAAACACAAAACAATGGGGTTAGGAGTAGGACCCGTACTACAAAGCTCGCCGTAGGGGCGGAGGACGGCGGAGGGTGACTCAATTATGTCGTCACGCCCCGATTCCCACTTTGCCCGTCTCTTTTGATGCTTGTGCTCTTGTGTTTTTATTCACCAACAAAAAATGGAAGTAAATCTTTTATGTTAAGTTACCAAAGAGGGAGAAGACCCGAATACACACGCACACATTAATACCTACCTACAAACCGAACTTTAGCCTTTTTTTTCTTTTTATTTTTATAACCGGATGTTCAGATTGGCCAACTTAAACGTACTTCAACTAATTCTGAGACCTTAAAAATAACGATTGGCATAGCCGCCAGTGGAACTAAGAGAACATTGGCATTACTCCGTGGCAGAGACGCACAAAAGTGAGTATGACACAATTGTTTTCAAGTGTCGCTGAAAATGATCCGTTATTTGACACAACATCACATAATAATAAAGGATAAATCCAAGGGTACCGATCACGTATTGACCAGCGTCGGGGACTCCTTTGTGGATCTCAAACGGTCGATCCGAACCATTCATCCATCTCAACACCGTTCATTTCATTCAAAATAAACAATTTAGATCAATCGTTTGAGACCCACAAAGAAATCCCGGCACTAGTGGATATGTGGTCGTCGGTACTAATAGCAAGGTTGAATATTAAACAGTCCCCGGTTAACCTTGAGTCAAATCCACAGCTTATTTGTACCTTTGTTGATTTTGTACCAAATCTTGTGTTGTAAATTATTACGTTTGTGTCTATCCTAGCTGCTTCCCAATAGGTTATCCAAACATTTAAGAAATGTACTAACGGTCTGCGGGCCCACTTTTAGGTCTCATACAAATAATTTGAACTATTTATTAATTTCAAAATAAAATTTTCAAGTGACTCAAGAGAAATTCAGCTCATTTGGATATGTGTAACTAAAGTGATCCAAAATTCTAATTTCTATTCAGAATTTAGGATCCTAAATTCTAAATGAAAGAATTTTTAAAATCATGAATTCTGAATGAAAACTTAGAATTTGGATCAAACACTTCAAAAAGTATTCAATTGAGCTAAATTTTTTCGGGGCCACTAAAACCATTATTCTAAAATTAAGTAACGATTTGGATTATTCGAGTGAGACTAAAAAATAAACCCCACAAGCCGTTGGTATGATTTCTGTGCAAATAGTGAGGTCCCTCATTTGTGGGACCAACATCCTGCAAGTAATGACAATTCAATCACTTCAATAGAAAGAAAGAAAAAAAAAGAAAAAGACTTTTGGGTATGAAAAAACCAATGTTACAATATTTCCTGTCACAAGTGGATGCAGGCCCCGATTTGGGTTATGATCTCAATTGTGATTTGATCTTGATTCCATCTTCTTGTATGTATCCCCCAATGTCGCATATCTCTTCAATCTTCCTTTCTTCCTCCTGTAACAAAATCATCATCCACACTTTTTGTAAAGCTTACAAAGCTACTACTATATCACCAAAATATACCACTGTAACAATGTCCTGGTTCTGTTTCAAGGGCTATCATATGATCCCTTTCCTATGACAAAAAGAAGTCTCTGTTCTTTTTTGTTTCCACATTGCTTGGCCTTCTTCCAGCTTTAGTTTCTTGGTTTGCCCTTGGACATGACTAGTATTTGAAATTCGACTTTCCCAATTAGCCAACCAGCGCCGGACACAAGGGGGTGCCGGAGGTGTCCAGATCCCTGCTCAACTCCAAATATTTGCGGGTATCATAGTAGTTTTTGAAGTTCATTCTAAAACAATCGCATGTAATTGGCTCCTGCAGCTCCCTTGGCTAGTGGAGAAAGTTTTTTTTTTTTTTTTTTTGCAAAATCCTGTATGTTTTGAAAAAAATAAAAATAGGGTATGAATAATGACTAGTATTTGAAATTCGACTTTCCCAATTAGCCAACCAGCGGCGAACACAAGGGGGTGACGGAGGTGTCCAAATCCTGTTCAACTCCAATTATTCCACTTTATCATTATAGTTTTTTTAAGTTAATTGCATGGAATTGGCCCGTGCAACTCCCTTGGCCAGTGGAAAAAGTTTTTTTTTTTTAATTTTAATTCCTATATGTTTGGAAAAAATGAAAATAGAGTATGAATAATGATCTGGCTCCTCTTCAATAACCATCCCCTCCGATCCTCTCCATTTTGGATTTTGTGGGCTCATCAGGTCCTCTCCAGTTTTAAATTTTGTGGGTTCATCTTGCATGATTTTTTTTTTTCATTTATGGATGCTGATCAAGTATTGATCGGTACACAATCACATGAATCGTGGCGTGTTTAAAGTTCTTAACGAGATCTAAAATGTGAACAGTTGCGATCATTGTTGTGAATCCGAGATGAGCCCACAAAATTCAGAACTAGAGAGAATTGGAGACGAAGAATACCATACCTTCGGAAAGTCCTCGTTTTTGTTTTTTTCTCTTGATCAGCGGAAGTCCTTGATGATGGGGTAATACCCACCGTCGGATGAAAAGACCAGAGAACCGTATGCAGATTGAGATGATGGCTTGCGATGCATCATAGTACTTCAGCTGCCGATTTTTATATCGGGAGCTGCGATATTGTGTGACTGATTTACGTGCAACTCAATCAAAAACAGCATCTCATCGAAACGGGCACCGAGATGATTGAAATTACATCTCCACCGTGTAGGAACCTTCAGTGTCGGAATGTAGGGACGGTACTAGTTATGACACGTGGACTCTAGGGGTTGAGAGGTGGGCCCATAATGATAAGTCTCATCAGGTCCAATCATCTCAATGAATTGTCAATTGTATGTCCGAGAAAATTTTACTACTCACGCCGCCCGGATTTATTGGTCTGTTTTGGAAGTTTCATTTTTTTTCCATTACTTTTTGAGTTTATTAATTACGTGCAATTTTCAAACTAAAAAATAATGTAGTTACGAATTTTTTTTTGTCAATATGGATCTTGTTTGATAGATCTCATTGAGAAATTTAATACTGTGCAAAAAAAAATTCAAAAATGCAAACACATTATTTAAAAAAGGGAAATGCTGGAATTGTGATTTTCTTGTCTTCTTCCTCACTTATTCACCACCCATTGGGTGGTTTGTAGCATTTCCGTTTAAAAAAAAAAATATAGTTTTTGAGTTGTTATTTTAAGCTTTAGAAAAGGGGCAAAAAAGTAAAAATTTCATATTTTATTCTTTAACTTTTGAAGATGGACAAACATTTTAGGACTTGAAAAAATATGTTTGTGGACAAACAAATCCGAACAGAGAGTGTACTTACAAATAGGGTACCATACACGTGATGCTGATAGCGTATCTCGGTTATCTTAAAGTATTTTAGACCATTTAGTTCTTTTCCTCACTTTCTCTAAAATTTGGACCATTTAAAATATTTTTGAATGGTCGAGATGTGGGTTGAGTATCGTCATGTGGTACCAGCCCACCACTCAAATTTTCTGGCTCTCTGATCGAGGTGGAAACTAAAACGTGTGAAATTGCTTAATCGAATTGATGGTTGTTAGGCCATCCGTAGTGGTGTAGTTAAATTTTGTAGTTATATGACACAAAAGTGTAAAAAATGGGTCCCATTTATGTGTTGTTAAGTTATTGTTAGGTAGTTTATTCATTTGTGTTCTAGTAGTGTAACTAGTATTGTGTTAGAAATGGGTCCCACAATTTATTTTTTGTTCTTTTGGTCCAATCCCCTCTCTCTCTCTTCTCTCTCTTCCATGCGTGTCAGGGGGATTTTCTCCCCATTTGGCTGTTGCCGACCCATTTTGCTTTTAAAGGGGTGATGGACCCCACTTAACCACAATTTCTACTCCTCTCACAGTTAACTCCTGAGCAAACTCTTTCTCCCCTCTTACACAAGTTAACCACAACTTAACTACACCATTACAACAAAAAAAAACACTAACATATACTAACTGTCCTAATTCTTACACAAATCACAAGTTTAACTACACCACTAGAGATGGCCTTACAGTTCAAAAAATTGATGGCTGTTGGGCCCGGTGAGTTTGGGCCTTTAGCTTGGGCTAGAATTTACTCCAAGTCAAAATCTGGAATAATGGACCTGCAAATGGGGTCCAATATGTTTGGTGGGTCGGCTCATTCAGTTCAAAAAGAAATAACCGTCCTGCATCATCTTCATGGAATCGAAATTCGAAGAACATACGACAGGAATGACAAATTAAAGAGAGTGGAAAAAGAGGTCCCGCAATAATTGTATGATGTGCTAGGCATGTACTTCCACATCAAGTTTTGGATAATGCATGAGGAGGTAGGGATGCAAACGAGCCGAGTCAAAATAATTTACTTAACGAGCCTCCTTAAACGAGCCGAGCCTATACAATCGAGCTGAGCTTTTGTGAGCCGAGCTTTAGCAAGCTCGTTAACTAAACAAGCCTGAAAATTGAGTTCGAACTCAGCTCGTTTACTTATCGAGCCGAGCCACGAGCTGCTAGCGAGCAGCTCGGTTCGTTTACAGCCCTATGAAGAGGTCTGATACACAACAAGAAAAGAAAACATGAAAAGGAAATGAACGGCAGAGATCCGCTCAGTGTACTGTGCGCACAAGCAATTTCACATGCATGAGTGTTATGGAATTCCAGGACTACTGAGTTAACTTCCCTCAAGTCGTCTTCTTTTTTCTTTTTCTTTTTTTCCTCTTTTGAAGTCCAATCCAACATTGTATACATAAATGCAGAATAGAAGGAAATTAGTAGGTTAACAACTAAAATATATCTAATGCCTCTTCATAGACTCGATTTTAGAAGTCAAGAGGTGCAACCAGATACGCTAGATACGTCTATAAGTCCTATCTCTAATTTATAAGTGCTCACTATGGTATATCCTATCTCTAATTTAAAAATTCCCAACTACGAACTATGGTATAATGATTGGAGTCTGAAATGGGTCTCACCTTAATAATCTGAGCCTCGTAGGGATGTTGAAACGTTATTTTATAGGTCCGTTGTACTTAAGTATAGACTTAATCAATTCATTTAGTTTATATCCTGACGAATTCAATAATGAAAATTGATTAAGTTTTTACCAATATTCAAATAACTTGATCTTTCACAAGGACTCTGGAAAATACATGTTAAACATATTGAATGGAAGCGGGGGCCTTGTAGTAAGTGAGTTAACTCACTACACCTCCATCCGGCCGTCTATCTCAGCACCGACGGCTCGGATTTAATCCAAATTTCAAATGATCCGAGCCGTTTATTGTTTGGATTAAAATCTAAGCGTTTATTACCGAGATAGACGACTGGAAAGGCTCACTATAACTCTGCAGTGAGACCCTCACTGCAGGATCCCCATATCCAAATTGAATCGTTGGTTCGAATTATTTGTGTGAGATTTCACAAAGTACATAATTTTTTTCAATTTACAATTCCGAAATCTAATCAGATAACACTACTGTCTAGAGTTGGTAAGGCTGTTTATCGTCTTGTTCGTTAAACTAATCTCCGATTCTTTTCCAAAACAGTCCAAGACGAGCAAAACACCCGCGTAATTGTTTATACATACATTTACCAACACATACATATGCCGCATATATAACCCATTTACTTTACTATCTTCCTTTCCAGTCTCAATTTTCTCATTTGATTTCTCTCTGCTTCACGAAAATGGCAACCCACGACCCTTCTTCCGATGTGAACTCAGGTACACTTTTCTGTAAAAATTTGAACCGATTAATGATAATTCTTTCGAGGATTTCTCTTATACTAGTATTCTTTTTGTGGGTTGCTGCAGAAGTCAACGATGGCGATGATTTTAAAGTTCATGTGTTCTCATCATCGTCAGAGGTTGGATACCCAAAACCCCTCTTCTTAATTTCATTTTTCAATAAGCTTGATTTTTTTTTTTTTTTCTTGGCTACTCACTGTATATGATTTTCTTTAGACTATAGTCTCAATGAAAGAGGACAGTGAGATCAATTATATCCTATTGATGTTTCAATCGTTTATGATTGTGAAAGAATTTGTAAAATGAAGAAATTTCGCGATTCTGACTGCCGTAGATGTGTGACTATGCTGATTTTCGTGTGATGTTTAAGCTTACAAGTGAGCAGTAATACGGCTCCCATCCAGTCACCTATCCTCTAGAGTCTAGTCCCTATTTTGAGACTCGTGGGCTCATCCTGGTACGAATATAATCGGAAAACGTTCATCTTGCAGACCCCGCATAGAGTTAGTTCCACCGGGAAAAAAAGCTAGTTTGATGGGACGGTAATGATTCACACGTTTGCAAGAAAAATGGACAGAAAATAGTGATGTGAAACACAAATCATCTATTTGGTCTTGCAAAATTGTGCATGTTTAACATTGCTATCAATGCGTGATCAAATTGAGTTTTTGCATGGAGGTACTTATTTTATGGTTCTGCGAGATTAAAATTTGGATCATCTTTGTGAGCCCCAGGTGCACCCACAAAATCTCAAAACTGGGGAGGATTGGAGGATAGATGACTGGATGGGAGACGGATCCCATATGGGGATATGTAGGCCCTTGTTTTTTTTTTGATAACCGGATGTCTAGGCTAGCTTGCGCGCACCTCGATTAATTCCGGGGCCCTGGAGGTAACAACCGGGCATAACCACCAGTGGCCCCAAGAGTACTATGTAGGCCCTTTTTGGTTAAACGTTTTCCTTAGAAAGTGAGAAGCATCATCCCACTTAGGATGGGTCAATTATGTTATAAGAGCATTGTTAGACTTATGGTCGTGGAAAGAAATGGGAAGAAATCGTAATGAAAAGTAAAGGTGCTGAACTGCTGATATTGATGGTAATTGGTAACTACTCAGTACTTAAGGTGGTAGTAGGACCAATATAGTTGCAGGGATAACTCCTATAGGAGAGTATTGACATTCAGAATTAAGTAATTGATGGAACTAAGTTTTAAATCCCACAGTTTCAATGGTTTTTCCTTCGAACTTTTCAGACTTTTAACACAACATGAGATAAATGGCATAACCGCAAAACCCTCTTCTTTTTCTTTTTCTTTTTTTATCTTAAAACTATTTCAGCAAGGTTGTCCTCTTATCTGATTTTTTTAATTGAATGTGGCGTGGGATAATGGACATGGATTCCGAGACAAACTGTTGTTAAAGATCATAGTAGCAGTAAAGTATTCTTTGTTGAGTATTGTGAATATATAGGGTTATGTTCAAGTACCTATTGCGTAAACAGGAATGAATTAGTGCCGATATAGATTCAGGTACTAGACGATAAAATGATGTTACAGATGCATGCTGATTGGACTTTGAAACATGAAGTAGCTATATTACTTACGTGCACAGAACTAATAGCTAGTACTCGACTAGATTTAAGCATTGCTGTGGTCCTATTATCCTTTTACAATTTCTATTGGCAGCTTGTGAATGCACTACTGAGATCAATTATTTCTATGTAAACAGCTTGTTTTAACGCACTAAAGAAGTGATTTTACAGATTGGAAATTATGTTGCCATTTTAGTTCAGCTTCATGCTTGTGAATGGCCTCTGCAATTCTTCCTGTGCTCCATATTGTTTTAACCTTTTGCTAAACTCTCTCTCTCTCTCTCTCTCTCCTTTGCATCAAAAAATTAGTTGCTCGAAAAGCTGCATGAAAACTGGAAAGAGAAGGAGCAACCGTACCCAGCTATGTATTCTAGTGTTCACGGTGGAATTATTCTTGATCCAGCGATGATGGTTATCCCTATAGATGATCATATGGTTCACAGAGGCCACGGTGTGTTCGATACTGCTATTCTACTTGATGGGTGAGCACGGAAACTCTCTTTGACATACATAATAAAATTTCTTCAGCTTCATGTTTGAAAACACTCTTTCTCAAAATTATGCATATAGAGTGAAACTTTTGCTTATGTTCATGGGTCCAACAGCATTTGTTTGCTAACTTATCAATCTAAGGAGGGATTGCAGAGGAGCATTAGTTTCCCTTGATGATGTGCTCTAGAACTCGCTTAACAGTATAATGACTAGCTTAGTACATGTTCCAGCCAAACTGATTTTACAGATTCCTTTCAATAAGCCTGTGTTTTTCATTAGCCACCGACACATATGCATTTCCTATCTATCTTCTTTCTTCTCTTTTACTTTTTCATTTGCTTTGCACGAGTGTTATGAGTAACAAGTCTACTGACTTAGTTTTTATCCAGACACCTGTATGAGCTGGATGTTCATCTGGATCGTTTCCTGAGATCTGCTTCAAAAGCCAAGATTTCATCTCCCTTCCCTAGGTCAACTCTCCGAACCATCCTTATCCAACTTGCCACTGCATCACAGTGCAGAAAAGGAACCCTGAGATTCTGGTTGAGTGCGGGTCCTGGTAATTTCTTGCTCTCACCAGCTGGATGCCCAAAGTCCGCATTCTATGCAGTAGTGATCAAGGAAGACTTTTTGCAGTGTAAAAAAGGGGTTAAGGTAATAACATGCACTATCCCCATGAAGCCACCTCTTTTTGCCGCCATGAAGAATGTAAACTACCTTCCGAACGTGCTTTCTATAATGGAAGCTGAAGAAAAGGGGGCATTTGCATCCATTTGGGTTGACGATGATGGTTATATTGCAGAGGGTCCTAATGTAAATGTGGCTTTTATTACCCATGATAAGGAGCTCATTATGCCTATCTTTGATAGGATCCTCAGTGGGTGCACTGCCTTGAGGCTTCTTGAACTAGCACCCAAGTTGGTTGAGCAAGGGATTTTGAAAAGTGTGGGAACTGGCAATCTCACTGTGGAGGAAGCCAAAGGGGCGGCTGAAATGATGTACGTTGGAAGCACACTTCCTGTTTTGCCGATCATCATGTGGGATGACAAACCCATAGGAGACGGTAACAAACTCCCTCAAACTCTCATTTTTCTTATTTAAGTTTTGAAGTTAAAGTAGGCCTTTGATTTGGATGCCTCCCTAGTTTTGACACAATGAACAGGTCACCACTGGCCTACAGGGTGTGTTGGATCATGAATTTGTGAAGGAATTTATGGAGAAGTTAAAAGATAAGAAAATAACAAAAGTTAAAAAAGTAAAACTGTATTTCGTTCCTACCATTGTCTTCCCGTTGATGAATCACTCCCCAGATCAACGATTGAACAAAAAAAACCTAAATGTGGTATAAAAAGTATCGAACGCTTAGTCCACCCTTGCTCCCATGGTACACGACTGTAAATCTCACTTTTCAACCCGGTCAGGTTAGCCTATTAAGCATGGATCAACATGAGCTGTCCAGATTAGTTGCCTATTAAGTATATTTGATTGAATCTCTAAAGCACATCGTGGGTGAAAGAATGAATTACTTAATCGCTAGTCATCTTGGCTGATATTTCAATTTTCAATCTGACAATGGAGGGACTTGGTTTCTATTGGTTATAACAGGAAAGGTAGGAGAGGTGACGATGGCGCTTTCAGATCTGGTTTGGGATGATATGGTAGCAGGCCCTGAAACTCAGAGGTTATCTGTTCCTTATTAACCCTCCAAGTTATTCAAGAAATTGAAGAAAACATCGAAAAAGTTGCATGATATTGCATTTGGGAAGAATCATTGGTGTGCTAATCTTGTTTGGTAGTTTGTAAAGTTGCTTTTTCTTTTTTACGGTTCGTAGACATTGGAAAATAAATCATCGATAATATGATGAAAGTAGGTTTGCTTTGTGTGTGAAAGTTATCTAGCATTAGCATTGGAACATGGTTGATGAATTCAAAAGAAATGATAAAATGGTATGTGATGTTCTATGTTTTTACTAGTACTTCCATTCTGCAAAAAACACCTAAAACTTGTTTGGTGAGCTGATTTGAAATTGTTTTTGCCCTTTCGTTTTTTAAAGAGTTGTGCCCAGTAGTGCGCCATGTGGACCGTCCAACAACACTGACCGGGCTCAAATTATTAGAGAAGTTGGGCAACAATGTATTGGAATACGAAGCGAATGAGTAGTCTCCTAAATATAGCAAACCTGATTCAATGAAGAGCAAGATTTTAACACTTGACAGTCCTCAAAGAGAGAGAAACTAATAAATTCAGGAGAGAGAAATGACAATAGATCACGGCTCAGTCATTATCAGGGTTAGGGTTTTCAAGAATCTCAACCGTCCAATGGCCACTGATGCACACTCGAGCGCCATGGCTGTGAAACCTGGGAGGAGAAAGCCGGTGTTCGTCAACGTCAACAGCCTAAAGCCGGGGACGAATGATCACACAAACTGTCTTTATTGTTTTCAGTGTCCTATTGCCTAAATTATTTTTGTAAATTTGGTGAATATTTGCATAATTTTTAATTTTGCTCGTATGGATGAATAATAAATTTTAGAACACACGAAAGCAGATAGTACAAAAGGCGAAAGTCAGAATTAGTACGAATATAATTGACCGAATAATCCAAATAGTCGAAACACAAAAAGAGACCACAACTTGGCAACTTGGATGGTCAAGGCCAAGTTCGAAAAATGCTGCATCTGATGACGGGACAATAAAATGAATGCTCAGGTACTATGGGAGCTCAGGAGTGGGTAACCTATAGAGGGCTGACGATCATCCTAGAAAAAAATATGGCAAATGTCGCCATTAAATCGGACTCAAGTTTGGTGGTAAAATTGATTAACAAAGGAGATGCTGAGAATCATGCACATGACAATGTTATCAAAGATGCCAATGTGCTCCTTACCCAAACGGAAACTAAACTTGCCCACATCTATTGAGGAGCCAACGAATGCGCAGACCATCTGACACGAGTAGGAGCTGAACAAGAAGAAGATTTAGTTGTAGTCAATGACATGCTCATTTCTACGAGGGAGTTTATGATTAGGAACAGCCTAAACATTAGGCAAGTGTTAGGGTGGTGTTCAAAATTCAGATGACCCTTCTGAGTTGACTCTTTTCTAATGTAGCAATGAGATCTGTCTCTCTTGATACCCCTGCATAAAAAGAACCCGTTGTTAGCACCCAACCTGGCCGGAAGTTGGCCAGGGAAGGCACTCTAACGGTCTAGTAAGAAGACTTAGAGAGAGAAGTACCAAATGAAGTAGAGAGAATTGATTTGTAATGTGTTATGTGCCTGCTAGGGTTCTCCTCTCTTCAGTTATATAGGCTCTCCTAACTTGGGTTCCAAGCTTAGGTGTAGATCGGTAATTTGGCTCGGATGACGTCACACTATGTCACGCTACGGTAACCGCCTCAAATGACATCATCTATGACGTGTCGGATGAACTGCCTTCCGCATTTCCTGTGAGTTACTTCGGGTTTGCCCAGCTCGAATGACTCGTCCGGATCAATCTCGTCTCGGTGAGTCGTTTCAGGTTTACCCGACTCGAATGACTCGTCCGGTTCAATCTCGTCTCGGCGAGTCGTTTCGGGTTTACCAGGCTCGGATGAATCGTCCGGATCAAACTCGTCTTGGCCAAGACGGTGGTTCATCCTCCTTGCGATTCGATTCGTACCGACTTGGCACAGTTATATTGGGCTCGGTTGACACTATCTCAGTACAATCATATTGGCTCGGCTCCGTTGGAAACGTCTCGGTAGGGTCATATTGGCTCGGTTGGCACCGTCTTTGTACGGTCATATTGACTCGACTCTGTTGGTACCGTCTCGATACAGTCTCGGATATCGACTCAGCCCATTTAAGTTTAGGATTAGGCTTCGCCCTGTTCGAGGCCTGGGCCTTTGATTTGAGCCAAGCTGTGACCCATCTGATCGTTATATTTTGACCCACTACAATTAGATTAATTTAGTAGTTAGATTGGCCTATACTAAAGTTTACTGTATGCTTGCACTTCTATTGCGTGACTAGTTAATGGTTAATTTTTCGGAGTACCAAAAAAATAAAAATTCCTTGGTGGATGTGGGGTGTACCATTTGTGCCAAATTTATGAATGTCAAACCGTACCGGCTGATACGTACTGGTTTTGTGTGAAAACGGTATTAAGAACACCCAATACGGGTCATGCCGATTGGGTACCTATCGTACGGGCAAATATCAGGCATACCGAACGGTACTGGACAATACGGAAAAATACCAAACTAAATATTAAATTTATTTTTTCATTTCATGTACCAGTCAATACCGGGACAATACCGGACAGTACCAGACTACTTTTATATTTAATTTTCTTTTCTATCTGAATTTGTGATCCTAAATTCTTTGATGTTGGGAAAAACACTAATAACAAGAACTCTAAAACAGTACCCGATATCATACCGGTACCGATACATATCGTACCGGCAAGAAAATTGGTACAGTAACCCATATTATGTTATTCAAAACCTTGATATGTGCATTTCCATTTCCTTAATACTTAATTAAAAAAAAAAAAAAAAGAGTAGCCTGGAGCGCAGGTGATGACAGCTCCCCCACACCATTCTCGTGAACCGCTCCAAACGTAGTATCGGAATACGAGACGAATGAGTAGTCTCCCAAATATAGCAAATCTGCTTGAGAATAAAGCAACAATGAAGAGCAGGAGTCGGACACTGAGAGGTCTCACAGAGAGAGAGAGAGAGGAGAGAGAGAGGGAGAGAGAGAAACCAATTTCAACATCAGATCTCATCATTCGTTTAGGGTTGGGGTTTTCATCCAATGGCCACCAATGCACAGCCGAGCACCGCCGCTTCGAAGCCAGGTCTGAGGAAGCCGGTGTTCGTCAAGGTCGATAGCTTGAAACCGGGCACCAACGGTCACACGCTCACTGTGAAGGTTTTGGAATCGAATGACGTCGTGGTGCAGAAGGGAGGATCGGGATCCGGATCGGCGGTGGTTCAGAACCCACGACAGAACCACCGCATTGCTGAGTGTCTCGTTGGGGATGAGACTGGTGCTGTGCTCTTCACCGCCAGAAATGATCAAGGTATGTTACTTGATACTGCCGTTGGATGGAGTTTTGTATGTGGTTTTTCTGATCTGTTTATATGCCCTAGATATCGATTGTTGTTTCAGTGATCGTATATTATTTCCGTTTTATTGTGTTTTTGCTGGGTGAATATTTGTTCGGATATGTGGATATTTTTTGTTGATCGGAGCATTGTTTTAAAACTCGGATTGGCCCAGCTGGTTGAACCGCTTGACGTTCCTGTCCGGTCAACCCTGCAGACCGTCTTTGCTCATAGGGATCAAACAATGAGTTTTAACACTGAACCATATTATTCCCTAAAAAAAATCTTCTCAACGTTAAATAGTTATATAATATGTACACTCGGTATAATTTAAACTCTGTGGTTATATTTTGTTACTATTTTATTTGTGATTTATTTATTTATTTAGTAAATGATGATTACGACATCATGGTTCAATTCTGGTTGAAGTGGGTTGAACTGGTGATCCGTCTCTGCTCCGATTTCCAGTTCACTCCGGTTTCGGATTTCAAATCATTGGATGGGAGACCTGTCCGTCCAGTCTGTTTTCTGGTTCACTCTGGTTTTGGATTTCACCATGTGTGTCTATCGCATGAAGCATATTTTAAGCTTTATGCAATTGGTTTTAAGGGATTATGAAATCTTTGAGGGACTTGGACCATCTCTGTTTAGTGTACAATTGCATGATTTTCACTCGATAAGTGGACTCCTTGCTTTTGGGAATGGAAGGTCAGAAATTGTAGTTCAGTCTCATTGTTGCAAATTGCTTAACAAATGAAGAAATGGATTTAGCAGGCGAATTGACGTTGTGGTAGGTGCACCATGAACACAAGTCAATGCTATGAAGCAGACATTTATGTTGCTTTAGCATTTCTGACTGTCTAATACATTAGCATGATAAAGTTGACCCAAGAGGTGTTTGGAGACGAAAATTGTGCTAATCGTTGAAGTGATGGTTAAAAACTTAAAATGGCAGATGGGTGTTTTAGAACCTGACATATACCTAAGGATTGTACAGATAGATTAATGCTTATGGCAAACGTTGGCTTCCACACAAAAAATGATTTAAGTGTCTTGTGGAGGGACATCATAAATGAGATCGCCAAAATGCGTATTTTGTTATATAGTAGATCTCCTTGAGTGCCTATTTGTAGACTAAAAAATGTATACACATGGCAGCACAAGTTTTTCTTTGATTAATTTTTACGAACTGGGTGGTGCCCTTTAGGCGAATACTATGATATGGTGGAAAACCTAAAGATTTAGGAAATATAACCACATCAAAAAAACTTAAAGCCATTGGCTTGAAAAACAAATTTTGAAATGCTGATGACCATTATGCTTTACTTGACCTAGTATATTAGTTGTGGATATTGCTGAAAGGGAAGAACTCTGTTTGTCCGAAGTGACTTGTTGTTCATCGATTTCCTTCTACTTCATTCTTTCATATATTGAGAATTTCATGTAAACTTACTCCCTGATCAGCCTGTTTAACATTATCATAACCTTTTGTCTTGAAGTTTGTTGTGATGCAACTGATTCTATAAGGCTCTTTTGAAATGGTTGTTGTCAAATGCTTGGAAGGTATGTCCTTTATTCTATGAGGGCCTAATGCAACCTGCCAATTTCTTTTGATATTGTTGTGCTCTCGTCTCTCCCTTGGACTACTATCCTCTTCCTGTAGCCAATCTCTATAGCAGCTTTTAAAATTGACGAAGCCAAAAAAATGGAAATCCAATTAAATCGATAGTTCTTTAGGTTAGGCATGGCAAACAAATCGTTCAATGTGGTTATAGACTCCTTCCTGTTGATGGAGTTGGCTCCGTTCTTCTCTTTCTATTTAATCAACTGACTCCAATTTCTATGCTATAACACTCAGTAAGGGTTTTCTTGTATTATTTGTTCCCAGTTGATCTCATGAAGCCTGGTGCAACTGTCATCCTCCGGAATGCAAAGATTGACATGTTCAAGGGATCCATGAGGCTTGCAGTTGACAAATGGGGCCGTGTTGAGGTCACTGAACCTGGTTCTTTTGAAGTGAAAGAGGACAACAATCTCTCCCTTGTCGAGTATGAGCTTGTGAGTGTTGCGGATGAGTGATTGCGATCATCTGGTAGCTAGTTCAATGGATATATAAACAACACTAGAATCTAAAAGGCAACAATAGTATGTTTCCCCCCCACTGAAAGAATGGATAGTTTGAAATCGGTATGCAGGTTCAAACCAAATCCGGTGAATATATCTGTTAGTATGATTATCACGACTAGTATCAGTTTAGCATAGGCAGGGAAAGCTCGATTCCTTGTTGGACATGGAAATGTGAATGAAAAGTAATGGTATCGATGATAGGGACGATTATGGTTTATATTCTTGGTTGTCTTTCCTTTCATTTATCCGAGTCCTTTTTGTTATGTGTGCGCAAGTTTGCAGCTTATAGTAGGCAAATGGCGATAGCTCATTTTGATGTTGGGTGGAAAAACACCGTTTTGACTCTGCAATTTTGCCCAGCAAAAGTTGAGTGAGGGTAAAAATCACACTCGCAAAAGTCTTTCAAAAGACGGGCTTTGTTCTTTCTTAGTTTGCCAAAAGTCTTTCGAAAGATGTTCGAAAAATTAAACTCTCTGTAACTGTGTAACATAGTACTGTAAAAAAATGTCCGTAAAATTCTATCCTGTGACATCCAGAAGAAGAATTTGGAGTACTATTTTAACTCCAATTTCAATTCAGCAAGGAAGGGTCCTAACTTTTCTTTACATGAGTTGAACTCGCGACATCACTGCACCTAAGTTTGATTATGCAATCGTTAGGTTCAAGTTTTGAAAGACTTAGAACGTACCATTGTCAAAAAGAAAGAAGCCCTCTTTGTACCCTTCCTAGAAAAGGAAAAACTAATCGTCAAACCCAGATCCGGAAACCCTCTTCCAATAAAAAACGGCGAAGAAATCACCACTCAACAACCACACACGAAAATCCCAAAACCGCCTAACCCTAACACGCGAAATCCCCAACCGATGGTACATTGCTCGGACTCTCTGGACGGTCGCAAAGGAGAGGAGGAGCAGTGAGATTGGCGGAGTGTTTCGAGGAGTTTTGAGGAGTAGATCTGTTGCTTAGATGTGGAGTTTTGACCGATTTGAATATGTGCCATGTCTAGAAATATGTTTCATGATAATTTTATCCACTAAAAATATAGTCGATTTGAATATATGGTGAATTTTGCAGAAATATATCATGATAAACATGGTCGATTTGGGTATGTGCATAAATCTGTGAATAAATATCTCATGATAATACATGGTGCATTTGTTCAAATTACTCAAGAATTGATTGTCGTTATTGAGCGTGAATTTTCATTGGGTATTTGAGGAATTAATCATGGCAAACATGGTGGATTTGAGCATCAGAAACATAGTCGATTTGAGCGTAAATTTTCATTGTAATTTTGTCGAAATAATCTATGAAACATGAATGATTTCGAAATTGATCATATTCGGAGAATTAGTTGGTAAGGTAATAAATGTAGCATTATAAATAGAAGATAAAAATTGAGAGAGACATTTGCAATTTATTATATGAGATAGAGATGAATTTAGGGGAGATAGAGTTTTACTTTATAAGGGCAAAATGATTCATTCACGCAAAGATAGGTGGAAATTTACGAAAACAAAAATAATTGTGACACAAACTTTCTGCCACAACCAACCACAACCCCATTTACAGGGGTGTGGGTCCCACATGGGACCACGTGCGGACCCCACACCTCATGTGAGTAGGGTTGTGGCTGGTTGTGGCACAAAGTTTGTATCACTAATAGGAAGCGTATTTGGAATTTGTAGTTAAATTTATAGAAAATGGACTATTAAAAAAAGGAAAGAAATGAATAAACATCCTTTTTAGGGACCTTAAGTCCTCATCCATGACATTATCACTATTTTAAGTTTCTCACATCACCAACCACACAAGCCTACGTGACACTGCATTATTGGTAATAAGAGAACAAACACTTTAAAACTACTTTACAACCACCAATCATGCAGTGCCAAGTAGGCTTGTGTGGTTGGTGGTGTAGTAGAGTAGTATGTCTCTAGCATTATTCTTCCTATTGTGATATTTGGAAAAAATTTCAATGCAACGGTTTTTTGTAACGCCCTCTCACGTGATACGAGTTCCATGTATGTGTGGGTCCACTCTAATAGGAGAGAGGCGTCGCAAATAAACGTGGTATCAAAAATTTCCTCCTCATATTGGGGTATTCTCTTCATCCACTGATATGGGGCGGAGTCCCACAATCAGAAGAAACAGTTTGTCTGATCGCAGCGACGTGGTGGTTCGAAATACTAACACCACTTATTCTACACGATTAAGTGTAAAGACTCCACATGAACGTGCACATGCGATGATAGAATCACTCAGAGCACCAAAACGCCATGGCCCGGGACTATTCAATAATTACTCAAACGATTCTCTCAATATCTGTTAGGTTTTGTTTCCCTCCGGAAAAGGCTCTCCTCCTCCACTTTGAAAAAAGTTTGGCAGAAGGAAAGAGAGAGAATCAACAAATTACAGAGAGAAAAGGTGAGAAAGAGAGAGAGAGAGAGAGAGAATGGGGGATTGCAGGCCATTGGGTTTCTTGATTGGCTTGCCTTTCGCTTTTCTTGCTTTGATTCTCTCTCTCGTCGGTGCCGTTGTTTGGATTCTCGGGTTAGTTTCATTCATTCTTTCTTGATTACATATTTACATTAATCTCTCCTTTTACATATGCATGCATAGTTCTCAATTTCCATGTTGAACATAGCACCGGGTTTATAGAGTTTCTTAATTTCATTTTCTCAAACTAGGGTTTCTATAGATTATACCAATTGCAATGTGGTCTCATTTTCGCGTTAGTTATGGATGAATTGACTAGGCACATTCAGGAGGATATCCCATGGTGTATGTTATTTGCAGATGACATTGTCCTTGTAGATGAAACGGCTAGTGGTGTTAACACTAAATTAGAAATTTGGCGGGAAGCATTGGAGTCTAAGGGCTTTCGGATAAGTAGGAGTAAAACTGAGTATATGGTCTGCAAGTTTAGTGATACCAGAAGTACGTATGAGGAAAGAGTGAGGATCCAAGATCAGGAGATACCAAAGAGGGACCATTTTAGGTATTTAGGATCTATTATTAGTCAAGATGGAGAGATTGCGAATGATGTGACTCATAGGATCCAAGTGGGGTGGCTCAAGTGGAGGAGTGCTACTGGTGTACTGTGTGACAAGAGGGTACTAACAAAATTGAAAGGAAAATTTTATAGAACTGCCATAAGACCAGCGATGCTTTACGGGACAGAATGCTGGCCTATTAAGAAGCAGCAAGTGAACAAGATAAGTGTAGCGGAAATGAGGATGTTGAGGTGGATGTGTGGTAAGACTAGACGAGATAGGATTAGAAATGAAACAATTCGCGAGATGGTAGGCGTAGCACCTATAGAGGAGAAGTTAAGGGAAAATAGGCTAAGGTGGTTTGGGCATGTCTATCGTAGACCAGCGGATGCAGTAGTTAAGAGAGTGGATAGGATAGCTTTGGGTAGAAACGCACAAGGGAGGGGAAGACCCAAATTGACATTAGATGCGGTAGTACGCAAAGATCTGAGTATACTAGGTTTAAATGATGAAGCAGCACTGGACAGAGCTCAATGGAGAAAAAGGATTCATGTAGCCGACCCCAATTGATTGGGACATAAGGCTTGGTTTGGTTTGGTTTGGTTTGGAATGTGGTCTTATTTCCTTCAATTCTTCCTTTCGTGCAACTGCATTGTGGGCTCGTCCCCTTTTTCAATGTTCTAAAATCGCTAGGCGCTAGTCAGACAAAAAAGGAGCACTTAAGCGACAACAAGTCGATGCCTAAGCACTAGGTGGCCGACTTTTTGAACACTATCTTTTTGACATGATTGACAAACTCACTAATCGAACGAAATGATCAAATCACATCGCAATACTGTGCCCCCAACTCACAACAGGTTCCCAAGTTCGTTGGAGAGGACTTTGGAGTAGAGATGCCTACATTTATGCACATTAACAAGGATGCACACAATTTAACTATTAACAATTTGGGAAGTGCAGTTCGGAGCCCTAAAAGTTAAAGAAAGAGAGAGAAGGAGTGAGAGAGAGCAAACTAGCAGCCTTGGGGGTGGGGGTTGGTTCCCCCATTGCTGCCCCCTCCTTTTTCCCCCGGAAAACCTATGCGTACAGAACCATGGTGTCCAAAAAATGTACCGAGCATGCTCGGAAACCCACTTTTGGGTCTCACACAAATGATCCAAACCGTTCATTATTCTTAGAATATTTTCCCGAGGGGCCTCAAAAAATTCCAGCTCAATCGGACGGTTAGAGTGCTTGAACCAAAGTCTCACCGTTTCAATCAAAAAATGAACGGTTCGAATCGCTTGTGTGGGACCCAAAAGTGGATCCCCCGTTGCATTCTGTACATTTTCTGGTCCTAAAAATCTGTACCCCTAGTCGGGTCCTTTTCCCCCTCACCAGTGTGCTTCATCTGCCCCTCTCCTGTTTTCCTACTATTTTTTTTTTGCGTGTTCTTGGATTTTGGAGCCCGGTTCCCATGGCGTTTTGCGTCTTGGTGTAGATCCACCACTTTTGGCTCAGTTCGGCGAGACTTAGGCAGCGGGTGATGGCCTAGCGGGTGTCAGTTGGTTGGTGGTGTTTCAATTAGGTGGAGGCCGAAAAGAGAGGTTCCATTCTTGCTCTTGTTTAGTTATTTTCCTCCCAACTGATTTTTAGTCGGTGTTGATCCGGTCTGGTTTTCCAAATCTGGTGGGTGATTGGGTAATACTTTTTCTAAGTTGTTTTTGTTGTGGTTTGTGGCCCTGAATCTGTTTTTGTGCTCGTCGTGATTTTGAGGATTGTCGGTTTTGCCTGCTTTGCTCCCCTGACCAGAGACTGCTGTGCCAGCGGGGTCTTGTCCCGAAGTGTCATCCGGCTCTCCTCCATGGTAGTGAGAACTTGTTTGCGAGTGATTAGTACTGCATTTGGACCGACGTTGGCTTATGCAAGCCAGATTTAGGAAGAGCTTTTCCTTATTGCTCATTGTTATCCTTGATTGGAATTTTTGCTAGCCCAGGAATTGTTTGTCATTATTGCAAACTCCTCGTGCCCCGCACCTTAGAGCCGGTGAGAAGAGAGTCATTAATATGGCTCTTATATGGATTCTGGCATCAGTCTTCCCTTTTTATTAGCGATGTAGTTCTGGTTGTATCTTCCTTTCATTATTTTTGTTGGAAAACTTTGTAAGTGACGGATGACTATATTGAAATAGTACAATCATTCATGTCGGATAAAAAAAATAATAATAATAATACTCCCACCGTTCCTATTTGTTTGTCCCACGCTCTCTCTCTTACCTTTTTTCAAATCAAAAAATTAAGTGCTTCCATGTATTATTTTTCAAATTTTTTCGCACCGAATTAAAGTACTCATCGTGTACTTTAATTCGGTCCGAAAAAATTTGAAAAATGATACACGAAAACACTTTATTTTTTCATTTGAAAAGTGGCACGACTTTTCGTAGAGGGCTAACAAATAGGAACGGAGGGAATAAAAAACAAGGATGGACACAAGATTTTCACTTTTGGGCGGAACAGATGTGCAATAAGTTTTTTTAGCCCCGAACAGGTTATGAATTTTTCTCCAGTCGAACTGTCCCTTGATGCATCCCCATTGAGAAAGGTACCACATTCCAAACACAGAAAATCGTACGAGGGATTAAAATTCCTAAAAATAATTTTCATTTTAATTCTTCTTATTTTTTGTTAATCGAATTTGCATGATTCATTAAGGTAGCTCAACGATTATTGCTTCTTTCATATATTTGATTTTTGGTGTATTGAATTTCAGGACAGTGTTGAGTTGCCTCTGCCCATGTTGCATATGTTGCAGTGGAATTGCAAATTTGGCCATTGCACTTTTGAAGCTTCCAGTGGCAGTGATTCAATGGTTCATTGACAAAATTCCCTGCTGATGATCATATAAGCATTATGTCCCTTCGGGGACATTTGATAAAATTGGAACGATCATATAAGCATTATGTTATGTTCCACGGAGTCAACCAAGTCCTCATAATTAGCCAATATATACTCCTATATAGTTTCTATAAGTGTATCTACATACTTTAGTTCATTAGTTTGAGATGATTGGTACATGAAATTGTATATATATGACGATTATTTGTTTTTAGTGAAACATATGATTATATTCTAGAAGAAGAGCCTCTAGCTTTTGATGGCTTAAAATATTAGTTGAAGCACATGCAAGCTGACCCGAACACTTAAGTTAGCAAAAAAGTTTTAAGGACTTTGTCTAGTTGGCTTTCAACTCCACGTGTTACGTGAATCACAACACTTTTTGGAGCCATAATCGGTGTGGGTTGTACAACCAAACATGTGATTCTAGAGGGTGTTGTGCATGTTGACCCGAAAGTTATCAAAAAAAGTGCAAGGACTTCGTCTGCTAGGCTTTCCACTCTTTTCGGAACCACGTATTATGTGGGTCATAACACTCTTGGAAGCCATAATCGGCGTGAGTCGTATAACCAAACATGTGATTCTAGAGGGTGTTTGACAACACCCGAACAACACTGAATTAATTCTCATAAATCAAACACAAAAACGTCATGAATGAAAACAGGTCACAAGTTTATGTATTTTTTGTGTGTTGATGCAAACTCTATCCATGCATTATCCATTCAGATAAATGTTCTTTTTCCTTCTTGGTCTGTTTTCAAAATAACCGAGAATTGAAAATCGAGGTAAACTCGCAATATGTCCTACGTTGATGTGACAATATCGAGAATATTTTTCTCCTTTACTTTCAAAAGCTCGTATACAACTAGGACCGAAGTCCTATCTAGTTGCAGATGGAGCTTCAATAGCAATTAGAGGAACTCAGCAAAACAGCTCTGCAAATTCGGGAGAAGGGTGCCCCTCACCAAGTTCTTGACACACTGTAGTATAGTAACAGGTACAAAAAAAAAAAAAAAATGTTCTTGGAGTATGGCCACGTGACGCAACAATTCCCTTGAGAATCACACAAATATGTAAAATCTACAACTAATTGTAAGTGCTCTATATGGTTGTGTGATTTTAATAGGTACTATAGTCCACATGACCAAACCTCATACCTCTGAATGAATAATCTAGTTTTGCCAATTTTAGGAAAAATTATTCTATGTCCTGGGGCAATTTCCCATACAAGTGTGTGGACCCCATCCTGGAGCATTGAATAATCTCTCCAATTTCAAGTTTTGGTAATTTCACTGGCTGTGTTTGGTTAGATAATTTAGTTTAGTTTAGTTTAGTTTTGATGATGTCAGCGGATGTAATGAGTGGAGAGAGATAGAGATAGAAATGAAGAAAATGATGATGTCATAAAAACTAAAACTAAACAGAGAAACAAACAAGACCACTATCTTCATAACATTCTCAATGGGTATGGTAACTAGTCAGGTTTCCCTTGTAAACACAATCCTGTTTCTTCTAGCTCAATTTGTTGCCTTGAAGGCTTGTTTGGGTAAGAAAAAATGGCATCAAAGAAGTGGCACGAAATGGGTTCTTCTAAAGCAGAATTTGTGTACTCCAACCAACTTATTAGAATTTGTGTAACAGTCTAGCCGATTCCGTCCCCTTTTGTTTGTCAATTAATCATGTTGTCTCTTTTGTGCTTATTGTCTAAATCTTTCAATCTAAAATGTCTTTTATGATTTCGAGAACTTCGTATTATAGAATAAATTAAAATCTATCGACTAAGATAAAAAAATATTGAGTACTAGTAATTGCCTTGATTTGGAGGGATCTCCTCAATAAAAAAGGACAGAAAAAGAAAAAGAAAGCACAGATAGGGCTGAGGTGACAGCAGAGGGAGTTTTGACTAGTCAATGTTCATGTACTTATTAAAATGGAAATTAGAGGGCCTACAACTTTGAATTGCCAGGGGAATGTGCAAATCTTTTATTTTAAACCAAAGATTTCTTGTTTATTGATCAATTGTAATGTATCCTGACATCACAGGTGCATGAACAATTATCTTAACCACCAATTGCATAGCATTAAGTGTGGGGAGCTATGTGCCCCTTCAAACCAACAGAAGTGATAGGATTTCAACCAAATTAGTTCATTGTTAACCAATACATCTAGAGTTTTTTTTATTTGTAATTCGGGTGTCCGGACCAGCTTACGCCCAGCTCGATTAAAGACTTCTTTGAGAGTTTCTAGCTAAAATCAGCCAATAGTCCTGTTTAAGTTTCAATCAACAAAATTGGCTGCTCTTTTGTCACTCTCATTCAACACTAGGTGACTTCATGCATATGGTGATGGAGGTTGTGAAAGGATAGATGGAAAATGAAAGGCTTATCCAAAGAGATGATTATACAAAAATGTATATGTAATAGGGAGAGACAGAGAGATACGGGTAGGGGTTTTTGTCGGACTAAATCTAGAATATATAGCAAAATTTGTATAACACACCAATGTGGAACTGCTTGCTTGACAATTGATCGAGTCCATAGTTATTTTCCATCACCGGTGATAATATCACATTGTCACGTTGCACAATTTGCTGCTTTTGTACATAGACTTACGTTTATTATCACATAAAAACTTCTTATTTCCGGTACACTTCAGCATTATTCGAAGACCCAGGCAAGCACAAAAGACATCATTACTACTTTTTTTCTTTCTAATTTTTAAAATGAAGGAAGATCTCAAGCAATATCGTTGTCTATGATTGATTGACTAAACTGATAATTAGGAATCAAGTAATATGATGCCTAGTTTTACCAAATTAATTAAGAGTGAGAGGATTACTAGAACCTTACACCACTGTAATTGTTGCTTTCAAATGTCAAAATCAAGGAATCATTTAGGTATAAAGTCCACTTCAAAATCCAATCTCAGGCCAACAAGTTCTAAATTATGAGGACTCCACAAATGAACGCTGCCATGGGTACCCCAATTGCACCCCACCTCATCTGGGTCGTCCAAACACTTTTTTGGGTGGTCCAGATTTGAAGTGTTTTATGACCGGTCATAAAGCTTTATGACCGGTCATAAAGCACTTCAAATCTAGACAGCCCAAAAAAGCCTTGGACGGCCCCGATGAAGTGAGGTGCAATTGGGGTACACTTGGTGGTGTACCCAAATCATTTCCGCTCCAGAACTTTAGAATTAACACATGGAACAGGTATATTTTACAAGACTACAAGTGACTTATATATATAGGGGCTCTTTCTAGTCCGGACTCCGGACTTGCAGACCCCATGATCCGAGCATTTTTTTGATAATTCGAACCGTCCAATGTGTTCAAAATAGTTTTTGTGAAAAATTGCTTGGATCAAACCCTTCCCGATATTTTTTTTGATGATTTCTTGCAGGACCCTTGAAAACCCCTTTAGTTTTTGTGAAAAATTACTTGGATCAAGCCCTTCCCGATATTTTTTTTGATGATTTCTTGCAGGACCCTTGAAAACCCATTTTGAACACATTGGACGGTTCGGATTTTCCCAAAACAATTTTTAAAAATGAAAAAAGAAATGCACTTTTTCTTAAATCCGGGGGTCCAGATAAGAAAATTTGTATATATATGTGTGTGTGTGTGTGTGTACTGATGAGACCATGTAGAAAGTTGAGAAGAAAGAGAGTATAGGGAGCTTTTGCTCTCGTTTTAAATGGACTTTCTGTTAGTGTATGCTGTGATTGGTCTCTCAAGACTAGGTGATGTGGACATAAGCTGACCCGAACACCTGCTTATGAAAAAGAAAAGAGTAGAGGGATTCATAATCAATCAAATTAAAATCACAAATGGGTTGTAGCTACAACTTCAAGCTAGTCCAGCTAATTGGATTAACTTGAAAATTTTATCATTGGATCCTCTTCTTTCTCTTTTCTACTCTTGTTTCTTTTCGCTCGATGTACCCTTATCGAGTTCATTTATATATTCTTATTTTGCTAATAAATAAAAAAAAGAAGTCCATGGAAAGAACATTACGTAAAAAATAGCTACCAACATGATCCTCTTAGCAAATTTCGAGATCTATGGTTTCCATGCTACGCCTAAACTTTTGACACTTTTTGGACAATGTGCCATTTTCAAATGCTTATATCTTTCAATGTAAATGTAAAAAAATATGCAATATGGATCTTGTTTGATAGATTTTAATTAGTTCTATTAAACAAAATTTTCAAAATCACATAAAACGTTATAAATAAAAAGATATAAGCAATTTAAAATGGCTCTCAATCCCAAAAAGGTCAAAAGTTTAGGGACGGAGGGAGTATGTAATAGTGCTACCTAAATATATACTATCACTTCCTATGACACAAAATAGGGGGGGAAAAAAATTGCCTTAAATTTTCGTAGCATGGTAAACTTAGATAGGAATCAGCCAAGAAGACAATCTATATTACAATATAGAGCGGTTTTTATTTCAGTCATATTTTTTGTCTCAGTCATCATATTACATTTTATTCCTCTTTCTAGTTTCTGCCAACTCACTCCTTCTCTCTCTACCCTTTTCCTCCACCGGCTCACCACACTCAAAATTTCAAACCACATTCTCTATCTTTCCCCTTTTCGAAATTCAAACTACATTCTCTCTCTCTATCTCCTCCTTTCCCCCTCTCTAAAATTCGAAGCACCATAAAGAATGAGTACAGGCACGGGCATGTGCATGCACTATTATAATATACCGTAAGAGATAGTATTTGCTTATCCTTTCGCTGTCAATTTCTTTAAGTCAATTTAATTAATTTCTTTTTATGATTCAGTATTTGGTTCAATTGAACCGACTAATTTGAGGGACCGATTTCAACATCCGCTAGCTCTAACTAAATTGGGACGAAACTTCGTATGAATTGACTCACTAAACACAAGAATAGATAGCACGCATGCATGAGTGAGTTGTATCGCTCACATACAAATCAAAAGCTTCCAGACTTTCTTTATTCACAATTCTCCTCTCGAAATTTCTACAAATTTATAGACAACTTTTGATGTATATCAGTTTCTGATCATATATATAAAATCAATTCCTCATATTCTAAGTATCATCATATGATCATCAAAATATAGTATATCCTACTTATGGATGACAGATTGGAAACCTAGTTTAGTGGAGCAACAAATTAAAGCCCCAAAATTTCATGGTGATCCTCTGGAGCTTGTTTGGTATGTAATTAATTTATTGAATCGATGTAGACATGGACCATATGGTTGTAAGCCGGTACTTGGAGAGGCTTGACATCCATCGATCTATAAACTCATGAGCCCTAGTGGTTTTCAGTCCAATTTCTTCATATGGGCCTCCAAATCATCAAATTTGCCATTTTAAAAAATAATTGAACTGTTAATAACTTGGTCAATAAAACTCCGCTTTGACCTTAGGTTTTTTTTGCAGTTGTTATATTTTTTTTATTATAGTTTTCAGATTTGAGCCTAACTCAAATCTTTCTGCATATTTTTCATCAATTTCCTATACACTTCCTTGCATTTGTCATCTATTATAATCAATACTTTATATGTAATATTTTAATTAAGTTCTCTTAATCTGTAAACAGATAAGGTTTTATATATATACTTGCATATATTTAGCATTTATATACGCAATATAGAATTTTCTTGTTGCATGGGTAGGGCCAGACCCACGTGAAGTTCACGAGTATGCATGGATATTATGAAGTCAGCTGCCTCCTCTCTCTCTCTCTCTCTCTCTCTCTCTCCAACTTCAAAGCCAACAAATAAAGAAGTATGAACTTTTATTAAACAAACCTTGGAGTGTAGCTTCAAGTGATAAAAGAGCTTACCATTAAAAAGTATGACAGGGTCAAATTTACAAGTATCATATTAAAAGGTTCAAATTGCAACTTAATTTCAGATTGGGAACTGATTTTCACGCTCCTTTTTTATGATTTGCACTCCTTTTTTTGTTCTATTCAGGTGAATTTACTACATTATCCTTTGACGTGTGAAAAAGTGAACTCGTAGAAGGGTAGCATGCTAAATTAATTTATATGAATAAAAACAAAAAAAGGGGTGCGTATAGTAAAAAAACAAGTGCAGCAAACAATTCAACATAAAGATATAAATTATGGTGTTAATGTCAAAACCGTTTTTGTTTGTGCCAAAATTGCAATGCTTAAAAACATTGTACCATGTGCAAGGTACAAGCCTTTTATATACTATATTTTTTGCACAAGCAAAAATGATTTTGGCATTATCATTTTCCTTATTGGGAGATCAATATAAGTATGAGCGAACGCTATATCCGGATGATCCGGAAACTATGAGGTTTCCGATCACCTATTAGTGAACTTTTGATAATCTGAACTGTCCATCTTGTAGAGTCAGTGGAGTAATGTAGTCATGCAAAAAATTAGTTTGATTGAATATCAGTACGTATATAAAAAAAATTGAATTTTGCTTCATAAAATGGATCACTTGGATTTTGTCAACAATTTTAAAGTTAAAATAACCACAACTGTCCATTTTATAAACTAAAATTTAATTTTTGAAATACCTATCGATGTCCGATCAAACTGAGTTTTTGCGTGAATAAATTACTCTGTGGATCCTACAAGATGAATGGTTCAAATTATTAGAAAAAACGTACAGTGGAGCCCACAATGGATGACGGAAACGCTAGCTAGCCGCAAACAATTTATTCTCTATAAGTATATATTTGTAACTCTTTTTGTTTTTTCATTGTGGTAATTTCATTCCCAATATCCTTCGTTCAAACACAACTTTAGACCAGTACTGTCTCCTCTCTCTCTATAAATATCATTTTCAAGTGTCTCTCCACTCCATCCCATAGAATCAGCAAAAACCATGAGTCTCTTCATGAACTCCCAAAGCCAAAAACACCATTCATCAAAGCACAACATGAAGAAGAGGCTAACAAAAGACCAAGTGAGGGTCCTAGAAATAAGCTTTGCCTCGAACAAGAAGCTCGAGCCGGAGCGGAAGCTCCAGCTATCTCGCGACCTTGGCATTCCTCCCCGACAAATCGCCATTTGGTACCAAAACAAGCGAGCCAGGTGGAAGACCCAGAGCCTCGAGCTCGACCACGGTGCCCTCCAGCTTCGGCTCGAGGCCGCATCAGCGGAGAAGAAACAGCTAGAGAAAGAGGTTCAGCGGCTTCGAGAGGAGCTGGAGAAGGCGCATAAGGTTTTGGTTTCTGTAAGGCAATTTTCAAATCCTCCACTTATGGATGTCTCTTCTCTCTCTAGATGTTGTGATGAGAGAGGAAGCTCTAGTTTGCATGACCAGGATCATGGGAGTTGTTCTTGGGTGAATAATAGTAATGAGGCTTTGCAGCTTGAGGAGCTCTATGCTTGTTTGATGGGGGGACATGGTTCTACTACTTGTGCCTAAAAGTGGCCATGGATTTTCTTCTTCTTCTTGGAATTTTTCTTGTATGTGCTGGATGAGTGATGTTCAGGAAATCTGTAGATGATTTCTATGCAGAATGATTGATTTCAAATGGAATACTACTAGTTAATTACTAAATCCGTCTGTGTTTGTTGGTCCACAAGCATGCTTTTTTTCGTGCCTTAAAAGTTTGTCCATGTTTAAAAATCAATGAAAAAATTGTGTCAATTAATTTTACTCTTTTACTCTTGTCTTCAAATATTTAATTAACAAATCAATCATGGTTGAAGGATAAAACTGAAAAGACAAAAATTGAACCAAACATGATGTTCCCTGAATCAATCATGGTTGAAGGACAAATACGTACGTTGGGAGTATGTAATATCATCCTGTACGAAATTTCTATATGAAGTTCTATTTGTACAACATTTTATTCCTGGGTTTAAATAGAAATCGGTAGTAGTCGGGAAACATCTCCTATGATTTTTGTTGAGACCATGTTTTTTTTTCGGGTAATGTATTGTGTCCGGGGCAGCTTGCGCTCATAAGGCTAATTTTAAGTGTATGCTTTTGTTTTTATTTTTAGTAGTATGTGCGTGAAGAAACATATTTCCTGGATACAGCTAATTAAAGATAGAAACAAAAATAGAAGTGCCATTCAATGGGGTTGTGATCGGGTTTCAATGGTGGCAAAAATTTCATGAAAAAGAAGCAGCAAACATCAAACAGCTGCTTTGCATTGACGAGAAGCCCAAAACATTGGAAAGGAAAAGAAAAAGAAAAAATCCATAAGGTTGGTTCTTTTTTCTTTGTTTATGTTATCCTTTGGAATCAAGTGGTAAGGGTATTTGAGTTCTACACGTTCCATGTATTTTTCTCGGAAAATGCTACAATACACCCCCTTATTTGGTTGTGTATCATATATACCCATACAAAAGTTACGATTTTCTATAGAAGTTATGATTTTTTTTTTAACAGAAGTTACGAGATACACCAAAATGTTACAAATCATATTGCTGAAAAGTTATGAAAAACTAAAAAATGTTAGGATTGCCAATGAGGTGGCACAATCTGGACCATACAATAGATGCATATGATACATACTTTTAATGGGTGTATATTGTAACCGTTTACATTTTTCTCACAAAAATGATATTTTGATTACTTGGTTTCATATTACATCAGTTAGGAATACTCTGGCTCGCTCATATATCCAATTCATCAATGATGTAAATCATTCCTATTGTGGGCGCGTTGAACATATATGCAACAACCGTGCCAGCTAGGGGTGCTCACGGTCCGGATCGGTCCGGATTGGCATGAATCCAATCCTAATCCGCGAGTCACGATTTTTTAAAAATACAATCCGTGTCCGATCCAAAAGTCTCACGGTTCGGTTCCAATCCGAACCGCGAGTCACGGATCGGTTCCGGATTAATCCGCGGATTTTCAACTTATTCGGAAAAAACAACAAACAAAGGCAGTAAGACAGTAGCAAGTAGCAAATGCACTAAATAGAAAGTTCAAAGTTGGAAATCCCAATAAAAAAACAAGAAAAGCAGTAAGGTAGATAGTTATATAACTGAACAAACAAAGGCGCAAACTTGTGTTACCACAAAAGATAACAAATAGTTACTTCCGGTTTACTCACAAAGACAATAGCGGATAGTTACTTCCAGTTCACTCACAAACAGAGAGTATATGTAGTAGCACTTATAACACTTTACCCCCCTAGATTTTATAGAGATAACAATATTCGCACCATAACTCCTACAACAATACAACCAAACCGTAAGTCTACTAAAATAACAATATCTATATAACTATAATTATAAAAGTGATAAAATTATATATAATAAAAATCTCACGGTCCGGATCGGTTAATCCACGGTTTCAAAATCAAAATCCGTGTCCGATCCAAAAGTCACGGTTTTTTATTTTTTGAATCCGTGTCCGGACCATTAATCCACGGTTAAAATCCAAAAGGTACGGATCGGTTCGGTTCGGACCGGATTCACGGTTCACCGATTTTTTTGAGCAGCCCTAATGCCAGCTGACTTGCTAACCCTAAATTAGCCTAACCACATGGCTCAAAAGTATAACTTCAAGTTGTACAGTAGCTCGACGTTTCCCATTATATACCAAATCAATTTCCCACATCTCACCGATGTGGGACAAGTGAGATGGACTCTCACAATCTCTCCACCTCGTGATGCAACGTCCCTGTTGCATTGACCCAACAACCTTCCTCTAGTAGCCATGGTGTAGCACTTAGTTTTGTATAGCACTTTGCTCCTACTCCAGAATCAAGAGGTGGCTCATGATACATAGAGGTGCCCCCCACCATGTCGACTAGGATTGTACTCTGATATCACCTGTAACGACTCGCGCTAACTTACCTGGTAACTCTTTGCCTAATGACTCAAAAGGTTAACATCGAGTTATACAGTAGCTCGGCGTGACCCATTATACACCAAATTAATTAATTTCCTACATTGTGAGATGTGGGACAAGTTAGATGGACTCTCACAATGTAACTCATGCCAGCATCAGCCTTCTTCTTTTCAAATCTAAGTCGATCCCTTCTGTTTTCTTCTCCGCCTCCATTGCTGCGGTTCCTCCTCCACCGACTTAGATCCGGTCTATCCTTCGAAAGAGGCAGATTTGTTGCAGAGGATTGCAGGGTTTCTCCCACCCGCAAATAAATCACCTAGTCCAGCGACAACGGCGACAGTGGCAAGCTCCATAGCTGGTGTTTTTTGTTTTTATTTCCTGTTTTGATCTATCCCCAACGTGGGATTTGCTCCGGTTGGAGAGTCTCCAATATGTGAAGGTCTCTATACCGTTTCTACCCCCTAAAGGATTTTATTTGTACTCAGTGCATTATTGATGTAGGACAAGATATAGACCCCTATTATTTATGGAAACATTATTTTAGTAATAATTTTTATTTACGACTAGTATTAGAAGATTTTATTTGTGCTGCCTGTTTTGCACGTTTTTAGTTTAGTTTTGGTTAGATTTTATTTTATTTCCTTTTAACAAATAGTTTATGTTTCCAAGTAATACTTTGCTTAGTCACCACTCTAAATAATTTCATTTTAGTTAGAACTCCTACTAGTATAAATAAGGATATAGCCTATGGGCATATTTAACTTTTATTCAATTAATAAAAAAACTTTGGGAATTGTCACTCTTTTTCTTATGGATTCACGAACATCTCGTGGATTCGAGAACCTATCTCGTTTGGGCTAGTACGGTAACAAGTCTCTCGTGAATTTCGTTGCATCAATTACCATCCAAGTCACATGGATAACCCATTTTCTGTTTGGGCTTGTCCCAACAGAGGGTTCTGATTTGGCATTTGTAGCCGTTTAGGACTTTTCTAAAATAATGTATTTGTGTTCCAAAAAAAAAATTTGAATAGGGAATAGTATGCATTTAACTTTGGGATACATCTAAATGCTACAAATGCGATAAGTAAATATGGTCGTTTGATTATCTTCACTTTATGGATGTATAACTAAAAACAATTAACTAGGTTAATGCGTGTCCTACTGGATAAACTATTCAGATCAATTGAGAACTCCCCTTGGTGGGTCCATATATATCAAAATCCAACTACAGATGGCCTGACTTAGTTGTAGACAATTCAGACTCGGATACAAGACTGTGATTGAGAGATGCTCAAGCACTACTAGCTAGGTCAAATATTGTTGAAGGCAGCGGCTGCCCTGAACAATTGGCTGGTCGAATCAACAAAAGTAATAGTGATGATTAATTAGCTCATTCAAAGGGTTCGTCGAGTGATTAAGATCGATTTTGGGTCTTAAAGATTTGTTCTTTTTTACGATTTCAAGCTCAAAACTTTTTCGAGTGTTACCAATCTTTATGTCATCAGTCTATATTCAATAAAACTCCCCGTTAATGGATAATGGAATTAGATTCTTAAGAATCAACTAGTAAAGGTGTATCGCAATTTTTTTTTTTTGACAAAAAGGTGTATCGCAATTTTGAACACCCTGAATTATAAAAAAGGAGATGGCTATATATTGAGCTCGCCAATGTGGAAACAACCCTAATCTATTTAATTAGCAGACAGAGCATTAATTGAAATTCGTCCTGAATGTATATGGTTTGACATGATAGGGTGACTTTGCGGAAGTTTCTGAGCAACGGGCTCAGAGAGTCGGCACTTATAAAATCCATAAAGTTTTTTTTTTTGGGTTGCTCGGCAACAGAAAGTCTAGGGACACATACTCTCAACCAGTCACACCCACACATGTGAGGCTTACTTCGAGGTTCCACACGAGTGATCGGAGCCTCTCAATTTGTTTAAAATATTTTTCTAAGGGTCCCTGAAAAAAAAAAATCAGCTCAATCGGATACCCCTAAAAGCTCAATTGATTTATTAAAGTTTCAATTTCTGAATCGAATGGACCAAAACTTTAACAAACTTATCAAGCCTTTCCCAATATTTGATTGAGCTGATGTTTTTCAGAAACCCTTAAAAACATATTTTAAACAAATTAAACGCTTCCGATTATTCGTGTGGGACCTCGAAGTAGATCCCACACGAGTGGGTGTGGTTGGTATGTGACCAAATGAGTATGTCTGTGGAAGGACTCTTTTTTTATTATCCCTTAATACAAAGTACAAAAGTAAATGGAGCAAGGATACACGGGCATATAATGCCACCCAAGACCCTTCCAAAGTCGGCAAGAAACCAACCATTAAGTTTCCCTTTTACTTGATGAAACATTCCTGTACTAAGCTAGTCGAATGAACAAAATGATCTTCTGAATTGGTCAAGATTCTAATTTGTGGGCACTCATATTTAACAGTTGCTTTTTCATTACAAGAGATATTTATTGAGGTGCAAACAACATTCAACAGTACCGGGGGTATGGGGGCGGGAGCCCCCAGGATCGCACTCCGAACTGCAGCGAAAATGATATTTGAGGGACCTCGGTGTGTAATTTCGGCTATAGGCCCGACCTAATTAGTTCGTTGTTAGTGTGTAATTAGGATAATACGTTTTCAGAGAAAACAGAGTGAGAGAGGCGAGAGAAAACTCAAATCTCAGAGAGATTGCAAGAAGACTTGTACTCTTGATTTCAATTTCATAGTGGACTGGTGTGGCTTCCGTGATTTTTCTTCGCGTTGAGGTTTTCCGCGTATATCTGCGTCTCGCTTTCTTTTCCGTTTTTCATTACGCACGATTACTTATTTTTCTGTTATGTGATTCATTGTTTCCAAGATCCGTAGGGGTGTTGTGGGGTTGCGAAAATCCTAACAATATTATACCAAGTGTTTGAATAACATCAAATGGAACATATGCTCACAATCATAATTTGTGACCCCTTCTTCTTTTTTTATTACTATTTTCTTCTTCATTAACTCATTGAATTTCAATCCACTAATGGTAATGCACTGGGCCGAACCAGATAGGTCCCTCAAAGCCCAACTGCCAAGTCATCAGGCCAGCCTGAGCAATAGGACCGGATCCTCTTACTTTGGGTCAGACAATCCACCACGTCGTCGACACGACCCGGTCATCCGGGTCTAAACTATGTTGGTCGATTAGCACTCGACCTGAGCCCGGTTAGCATGACCAGCGTAAATTTTGGAAAACAATTTGAGCAAGTGAACATAACTACTACGCTCGGTGTGTCATATGTGACCTAAAGCAAAGCGGTTACCACGAGTGCCGAGCATGAGGATTCTCAGGAGAAAGTCAAAAGACTCTATCTAAAGTAAGATCTTATACCTTAAAAGGTATGTGATCTAGCAATCCAAAGGGCTTTACACTTTCCTTCCACGTCCAAACGCTAACTCATTGAACCATCATAGTGACTTTTTGGCCGACTCCAGCCTGTTAAGCACTAATGATGAGTTTTTGCTGTGCAAGTTAGGTCAAGAACATTGAGCCTAACCCAGATCCGAAAGCTGAAGAAGTTCACGCCGTTGTTGTACCACCTCACAAGTAATAAGCTGAGTCTCAATTTGCCAGATAATTTGGGCAAATTTGTCCAACTCCATACATTTCTTTATACTTTTTGTCACTATGACAGAGAGAAAAAAGAACGTCTCTATGACTCCTAAACTCCACACCATCAATTTTCTCTGGTTTTGAAACTAATTTTGAAATCAGTAGGGCCCCCAACACAGCATGACGAATTATCACGTTTCGTAAAAGGATTTATAAGTCATTTTCCTCCTTTTACAGTAAAACATTTTACAAGCAAAAAAAAAAAAATTAGGGGAAAACATTTTACCAGGAAATATTTTCAGTCTAAACAAATGGAGCCTAGGTGTAATAATTATGCTTTGCTTCATTTGATTTATATTTACTTTGTTTTTCAACCATGAACCCTATAACAGAAACTTTTGTTGGAAAAATGGTTTGACTAACCATTTACGTGTGAATGAAAATTACTAGTGTAGATTAGTTGCGTTCGTTAAGTGACATTTATTTGGATGAATAGTTGTGTCACGTATTTGACTTCTTGTAGAGTCATGAATACTCATCGGCCATCGCCGTTAGAGAGCTCAACAGTCGCCTTGACCGACCTGATTCAAGACCAAAACTCCAAAACTTGATTTAAATTTTTAAAAATGCATTTTTTGCCATACAATCCATTCTGATTGTGTTACAAATAATTTTCAGTCCTGAATTGTATTCCCTTTTATTTTATTTTTTTTGGCAAAGAAAAATCCTAAAACATCTTAATTTCCAAACAAACAAATACTCGTAGTAAATTACGAGAAATTGTGTTAGGAGTCTAATCCGCCTGAGGTTCTACTATTGTGCGCGTAGGCCCAATCTGTTGGGGAGTATAACGAAGTCCACCACATCACATGGACCCAATATACATTGAATGACCCATATCCACTTAAAAGGCTAAGCCTTGTAAGTGGTGAGTCATCCAATTGTATATTAAGGTCCAACTCTTTTTCTATTTATCCGATGTGGGACTCATCCTTCACACATGTTCCCAACAATCTCCCCCTCATGTGTGAACCATGCATTGGGCCTAGCTCCCCTTTAATCTGATCGACTTGACTCCCCCTTAATTCTTGATCTATCTCTCCAACATCGTGTCCGAACCCGAGCTTATTTACCGCACCCACTCCATCATGAGCCACCATACTCCACGAGAGCCACCTTTGCTTGCCAGCCAGGTGCCGCACGCACTAGGAATTTTTCCTGCTCCATCGAGAGTACCCACTCCACCGAGAGCCACTTTGCTTCCAGCCACCTGCTGCACGCACCAGGAATTTTCTTGCTCCATCAAGAGTTAACAATGGATTTTTCCTGCTCTTTCGAGAGTCTCCATGCAAGCCCACAACCACCGATGTTTCCAGGAGAGTCCGCCCATAGATCGTCATCCGTCGGCTCTGATACCACTTGTTAGAAGTCTGATCTGCCTGAGGTTCTTCCCGTGTGCGCAGGCCCAATCCGTTGGGGAGTATCCATGGAGTCCACCACATTCGTTGGGCCCAATATACATTAAATGACCCATATCCACTTAAAAGGCTAAGCCTTATAAATGATGAGCCATCCAATTGTATATTAAGGTCCAACTATTTTTTTATTTATCCGATGTGGGACTCATCCTTCACACATGTTCCCAACAATCTCCCCCTCATGTGTGAACCATGCATTGGGCCTAGCTCCCCTTTAATCTGATCGACTTGACTCCCCCTTAATTCTTAATCTATCTCTCCAACATCGTGTCCGAACCTGGGCTTATTTACCGCACCCACTCCATCATGAGCCACCATACTCCACGAGAGCCACCTTTGCTTGCCAGCCAGGTGCCGCACGCACTAGGAATTTTTCCTGCTCCATCGAGAGTACCCACTCCACCAAGAGCCACCTTGCTTCCAACCACCTGCTGCACGCACCAGGAATTTTCTTGCTCCATCAAGAGTTAACAATGGATTTTTCCTGCTCCTTCGAGAGTCTCCATGCAAGCCCACAACCACCGATGTTTCCAGGAGAGTCCGCCCATAGATCGTCATCCGTCGGCTCTGATACCACTTGTTAGGAGTCTAATCCGCCTGAGGTTCTACTGTTGTGCGCGTAGGCCCAATCTGTTGGGGAGTATAACGAAGTCCACCACATCACATGGACCCAATATACATTGAATGACCCATATCCACTTAAAAGGCTAAGCCTTGTAAGTGGTGAGTCATCCAATTGTATATTAAGGTCCAACTCTTTTTCTATTTATCCGATGTGGGACTCATCCTTCACACATGTTCCCAACAAATTGGATGTTCAATAAAAAGTGATTACAGAAAAGAAATTCATAAAACGCATAACCCATTTTTGTAAACCCCATTGGTTGCGTTTATTTTTCAACTTGAGAACTTAAGTGAACAAAGTAGTAGTATTTGACAAAAATCATAAGATCAATCAAATTATGACCTAGGAAATTGATTAATCGGAGATATCATAGCAAACTAGCTACATCCGATCAATTTGTTACGACCATAATTCAATAGTCTACAATTCACAATATAAAATGCAAAAAATAATAGGTTCCCAAACGAGCTCTAAGCAGATTTGCTCTAATTTTTCATTCTTGTACGTGCTCAACTGCTCAAGTGTGGAGTTAGGAAGTGGAATCCTATCAATGATAAGAATCGATTGCCATTTTGTGGGTTTTTTCAGGCTCATGTCAATAGTCGTAACAATTCACATTTAAGAACTCATCGAAAACATCTATCACGTAAAAACCAAATTAATCGAATATATCATATTTTTACAAATTTATGTCGAAACAACAAAAAGAAATGCAACACCGAATCATAACTCCTTTAACCCATTTAAAAGGAGGGAAAAATAGTTGATATCATCAGAAAATGGAAAATACACTAACGAAATCAATAATTTACAAAAAAAAATTTAATGATAAAAAATAATCCAACTTAATTATTTAGACACGGGGTCAGGTTGCAAAGTCCGAAAACTTCTGAGCATTACCCGACCCATTCACTAAACGAATCTTTCCCTCCAAATTCTTCAACAAAACCCCGCCAGTCCGCCACACAGCCGAAATGCAATCCTTGGAAAACGAATTTGCTTGAGCGAAATTGCAGCAGGGAAAAAACCCAAAATGGCATCGACCTCCGCCGCTCGCACCGGTGGCGCCGCCGCGAGAGTCAAATCCACCGCCACAAATTTATTCTCCGACAATCAATCCCTACTGGCTGTAAGTTCAAGCCCTCTTCTTCAAATCATAACCCTGTTTTAAAGCTAATGGTTGAATTTTGGGGTTCCCCTTTGTTTCAGGAAATCCGGAAAGCGATGATGATTATGAAGGACGTCGGTGTCGATTTGGAGAGAGATAATCAGACCCAGATGGTACTTACTGATAAACCCTAGAATTAAGGAAGAAGAAAATTTGGTATTATCGAAGTATAAGATGTCAATTTTAGTTTTATTGTACGGCGAAGGGATTGGTCGAGTGGGAGTATGGTAGTAAGTAAGTGCTTAGTTCCTGAACATGAGGGTCCGCTCCAAGATTTGAGTTCAGCAGCGACAAAATCATACAAAAAAACTTTTTTAATGCAAACATCTATCAAAAATAAAGGTTTTTTACTTGGTTAGAATTTGTTGGGCCTGAGTTGTGCTGTTTTGTTGAGCTATAATATCTACTTACTTGCACAAGCACAAATTAAGTAGATTTTCGTATACATTGGTCACACCCAAGTGACCCATTACAAACAATAGTAAAGAAAAACTAAATTCCATTTCAACAAATATAAAGTTATTGTCCGAACCCCCTTAATGAATAGTAAAGTGCCCCTGCTGAACACATAGGTTAGACTCCACGCCAGCAAAAAACACCCGACCAATGGAGATTTGTGTGATCATTTATTGCAAGACCCTGAGGTGCATAAGCTAGCCCGGACAACCTATTATTAGAAAGAAGTGTTAAGTTATGCTGTAAACTTTGCCATGGGAAGACGGTAACTGACCTAAGGTTCTGTTTGGATAGCTGTGTATTCAAATGTAAAGAGTTAATGTTACTGCTCAATGGAAACTCAAATTTCGGATTTGATAGTGTCTACATTTTGTGTCAAGTTTGAAAGCCCTAGGAGATTCGAAAAAAACTGCTTGTTTGGCACTATTTTAGATCTTTCCTGGTGAGGATTGTAGCTAGACAAATATACGATGGTTCCAATAATTAACAATTTACATCTTTTCTACTTTGAATTTTGAATCCATCTTTTACTCTAGTTTTGCAAGCCCCCAATAAGTGAGCCTCAAAATTTAATCAAATCACTTTGTCTGAAATATGTATCTATATGACTTTGTTTTTATTTTTTTCTGGATGTTATTGCAGGTTAAAGAGCTTGAAGATGGTGTGCTTCAACTGTTGGCAACTTATGAGGATTGTACACATTTATCCACAGCAATTCAATCTGTTGGGAATGGTTATCAGCTCAGAGAAGAGGTGCCTTGGAACTTTTTTTTCACTGTTGGGAACAACATTCACCTTTTCTTTTCAGATTTTGTGAAATTAGACTTGCATTTCTCATATATATTATTTTGACAACTAAAATGCAGGCAACGAATTTCAATAAGTTGTTTGATGACGAGATTGCAAAGTCCAAGGCTAATTCATATTCAGTTCCCCAAAATCATATGTTGTTACGCCAGTTTAAGGAAGCGATTTGGGTATGTTTCCTTGCCGGATTTTTGAACGAAAAAGATTACACTGATTGCATTTCATATAATCATTGTTCCCCCAACCTGCCAACTTCTGCATAACATCTTACCTGTTTTGTTCCTTTAGGGCATTGCGCCTTTTTTTTTATAATGGGTTTGATCAAAATACACTAGGAACTGTCCGGAGGATGTCAATTCAAACAGGATGGTGCCAAAGAAGTTCATGGTTCCGAAAATCGTGTGAAACAAGAATGTTTAGATAGCTACCGCTGTTAGAAAAAATGATAGTTAAGAAGTGAATACAAGAATGAAAAGATTGATGTTCCTGATTGTTGCACTACAGGATTTCCGTTTCCATGTGTCATTTCCTCTTGCCATCTGTTGTTAGCCATTATGCTCATTCTCTTGTCCGATGCTCCACCTTGGTGCTTTCAAGTTTTATTTCTTGCTAAGATATAACTTCTTGAATGTGTTTTTTAAATTTTATTTGATGTAGCTCTTTCTTTCTCCTGTAGAAAGTTCATCATGCAGGACAGCCAATGCCAGGCGAAGAGGAGGAGGATCTTGTAATGACCAGTACACAAAGCAATCTCCTGAACATCAGTTGTCCATTGACTGGAAAGCCTATCACTGAACTAGAAAATCCTGTTCGCAGGTAAAAAGTGAATCTTTATATGTTTGAGGTTTCGGAGTGGATATCAACATTTTCGTTTGATGTCACAGCTAGCTGCTATTTATTTGTTAATTTTTGCCTCTATAGTCCATAGATGTTAAAAACCTCATTTGCAACGTGAACATAAGGGTAAGACGTTTACTGCAAGTTTCATGTTGCTGCAGAAACATTTACTAGTCAGTCTATTCTTTTGAAAAACCTGAGAGGCTGTTCCTATACCCTTGGGATTGGTAGACTGGTAGTGTATGTTCCCATTAATCTCTATTAAAGGAGAAAAAATGAAGACTACTTTCTTGCAGAAACCTGATATATATAGAGAAAAAAAAACATGTTAATGAATGTAGCTTGTTTCAGTAATCTGTGTTCCGGGCAAAAATCTCTGTACTCGAGCATGATGCGTGTCCAGTTGGTTGAACATTAAATCAATTGTTCCCCAAAGAACGGAGTTTAAGCTCTTGTTCGTACACAACTCTGTCAAGGTTCATCATGACCATAGGGTAAACGCATGCTTGTATTACACATTTTTGAATTGAAACATTAAGTGGGAACGTTCAAGTTTCTCTGTGTGTAAATCTTTCTATTTATGTGTTTTATACTAATCCTTTTACTGTATTGGTGTAGTATGGATTGCAAGCACATATATGAAAAGAATGCTATTATGCATCACATAAGGTCCCAGCATGCACAGTGTCCTGTAGCAGGTATTTGGAGTTTTTTAATTAAATTTTCGTGTTAATTACTGTTTTTTACTGCTGCCTGTTGCCCATTGCCTTGGACCATTTTATCTGTCCTTCAGGTTG
Organism: Vaccinium darrowii; assembly: GCA_020921065.1. NCBI lineage: Eukaryota > Viridiplantae > Streptophyta > Magnoliopsida > Ericales > Ericaceae > Vaccinium > Vaccinium darrowii. The sequence goes on from CM037154.1 coordinate 7,659,919, forward strand.
CCCGAAAATACTGGTGAAAGAAAAAGTGGTTTGTGACCCATTGTTACTTGATGAAATTGAGGAAATGAGTTCATTGAACAAACAAACTGCTAGGCCTGATGTGGTAGAAGATTTCACTGCGACTGACGATGAAGACTCTGGTTGATGAGGAACAATAACTCCTAGATTTTAACAGGGAAATCGTGATTATGAAATTCTCCAGTATTGACTCCTGCACTAGGTACATATTCTATTTGTCTGCATTTCTCTTAGTTTAAGTGCTTTCAATGGAATGGAGAGGTATTATTTTGAACTACTACGCAGGCAAAGAGGCACAAGTTTGTTCCCTTTTTTTGAAAATGCTAAACAAGCTTGTCCATGTCATTTACATTCCCCTCAAATTCTTTGTATCCGATTTTGTATTTGCTGGTGTTCCGGTGCATTTTCGACCATTGTATCAAATGAGAATCTTGACAAGCAGAACACCGGTACATGCAAAATAGGATGCTGGGATTTGAGCACATTTACATTAACACCTAAAGCTCATGCAACTTCTCTATGAACCTATCTATATAACCACTCATGAACCCTTCTCTCACAAGGGTTTCCCTCCACTTCTCATGGTTTTTCCTCACCAATCCACCCACCTCACTATCTTTATCCATCACAGACTTAACAGCCTTGCACAAACTCTCCCTTGAAAACCACCCATTTTCATCTCTCTCTACCTCCACTGCAACCTTCAATTCATCAGCCAGTAACCTAGTGTTCAAAATTTGGTCACCCAGATGTGGCACAAGCACTATCTGACTCTCACTCATCAAACTCTCCCACATTGACCCAAATCCACAATGATTTATAAAACACCCAACTGATTTATGACCCAGTATCTGAGGCTGTTGAACCCATCCACAAACCACCCCTCTCTCCCTAACCCTTTCTTCAAATCCATCTGGAAGTGCTTCCTCCACCGTCACTGCCCCGGCCGGTGGTTTCACTGCCACCAAGAAGGGCAGGCCTGTTAACTCTAGCCCAAGAACAAGTTCTTGAAATTGGGCCTTTTCAAGAACCCATTGGCTCCCAAATGCACAGAACACAACTGAACTGGGTTCGAACTGGCCTAGCCACTTTTCCCACCGGTCCTCAAGAGGATTCTCATCCGATTCAGGCAATACGGGTCCGGTTAGGAACACAGGTTTTTTGAACTGGGTCCCAATATAATTACAGAATTCTCCCTCTACTTCTTCACAAGTGCGAATAGAGATCGCGTCACATCTTTCCATAGCGGTTTTGACTCTATCGTAAAATGTAATTCCACTGCCAAATTCAAATGATATAAACGACAATGCCTGCGCTTCGTGTTGGCGGAGCACCACTGTGGTTGACGGGTATCCCAAGGGTGGCGCTGCCAATTCCTCCGCTGTGAGCTGCCGATCTTTGTAAATTCTCCGGGCCGGGACAACCGCGATCGCGAGTGAAGCCGCGCAAACTGCATTGTAGCATACGGTTTTGCATCCGATTGTCAAGGCTAGTTCAGGTATCCAATGAGCGGTATCGTAGAAAACAAAATCGGGCTTCAAGTTAATTAAAATCGCTTCGACTTGGTGGCGCGTGAGGTCCATGGCGGTGGCAAGGTGGGTGGTTAGGAAAATGGGTATTTCGGACGCAGTCTCGGTGCCCAGCGGTAGGCCGTCGACGGGCGGGACGACGAGAGGGTGGAAGGTGATGAGAGCAGGGTGGAGGTTGGAGGGTTGTAATTGGAGTTGGGCCTTGTTTGGGAGCAAAAAGGAGATTTTGTGGCCCCTTTTGGCAAGTTCATTGGATAGGTAGAGGAATGGAGTCATGTGGCCATATGCAAACCATGGGAACATGGCTATGTGTAACTTTGAGTCATTGGGTTTAGCCATTTTTCAAATGGGTTTTCTCTAGTTTGGATTTCCTTCAAGCTCTTCTCATGAAAATCGTACTTTCTTTGCAAAGAAATTTGCAATGGAAAGGAACGGGAAATTTAGATGTTCTAAGAACCACTACTCTCTCTCTCTCTCATTTGATTGCTTCATATAGAGTGAAAATCGGGAAGATAGTGAAATGTGAGGCAAACTATAAATGGAGGTGATAAAAAATAGGGTGGTGTATGAGTTTCAAATCACAAATGCATTTAATGAGTATTGGGTCTCCGTGGATTAAGGCCTCTTTTATGGTTAAGTTCTAACTGTGAAGAAAATAAACCTTGTAGAAAAGCGCATAGGAGAGGTAGCCTAGAAACCCGCATTCTAGTGGTTGACTGTCGGGTCAGTTTACGTGCATGACTAATTATCAACATTTACTATTGCAACAATCATTCAATGGTAGTGTCTCAACATCTTTCATCACAATATATTCACGGGAAATTCCTATAATTAGTCATACGCCCCACATGAATGGACGGTACCAAAAGTGTTGGGACACCGTGTGATAGTGCCCCGAGCGACCAATAATTTTTTCCACTAGTGGGGCCATTTAACTGTTTAAGCTCTCGCTGTTGGCTGCTTATTCTTATAACTTGTTCGAGAGTAGTTGCAAGACCTGCTAACTTTTTCTCTAAGATAAGTTTTTCCTCAAAACTTTGTTATGCACACAATACAATGTCTCTCTCTCAGAGGTGCCCCTTGAATTAATTTCCTTTTGGTTTAATATGGTATCGATAGCAATAGCTGTTTTTCCAGTTTGTCGGCCCCCAATTATAAGTTCACGTTGACCATGGCCTATAGGAACTAGGCTATCCACTGCTTTTAACCCTGCTTGCATAGGCTCGTGCACATATTTATGTTCAATAATCCTAGGGGCTTTCACTTCAACACGTCTTCGCTCGTGATCTCTTAGAGACCCTCTTCCATCAATAGACACTCCCAACGCGTCGACCACACACCCTAGCATAGCCTTTCCCATGTGGGCATCCCGTGGCGCTGCTCTCAAGTTCTAGTTACTGCAGTCATCTCCTAACCCTTGTTCTTGAAAAGGTTACAAAGTGGTGGTGGTTTAAACTGATGCAACGGAGTCGAATTCAAATCCAAATGATGCAACACTACCACCATAACCATACAAAAAGCGAACATTGGAATTGGACCAAAAACTCATAGTGACAAAGTACGTAGTTGCGAAGCAGAGTGCCTGTATCCCAATCTGCCAGAAGTTACTTCATGTTATCACCGCCTGCTCAACGTATCGTACAGGAACATCAATGTTTGGCATGCTTATGACAAAACATCTTGCAGATTGTATAGGAAAAAGGACAGCAGAGTAATGTATTTGATGGAAATGGTGAATGGGGCGTCGAGGTAAATAAGGTTGCTTGGGAAGATGTTTTTGGAGGAAGGTTCGATCCAGGTTCCTATTACAGAGCTGAGATCTAGGGAGAGGGAAGTTGCTGCTGTTATGTTGCTAATCATCACTGATGAAGCTTGTCCTCACTTTCTACCTGCAAAAAGTTACTCCCTCTGTCCTCATTTGTTAGACCCTTTTTGAATTCCGTGTCATTTTTTACTGTTTATATCTTTCAATATAAATTTCAAAAAATATGTAATATAGAACTTGTTTGATAGATCTCAATTAGTTCTGTACAAAGTTTGCAAAATCATGAAAACCATTATAAATTGAGAGATATAAGCAGTAAAAAAATTGCACGAATTTAAAAAATGAACCAACAAATCCGGATGGGGAGAGTAATATATGGGTTTAGGTGTTTTCAACTGAGATTTTGATGGCGGAGGATGTTGAGAGTCGTCACCGACTACTCTGAAAGTCTCTGGACGCTTCTGGTTCTGGACTTCACTAGAATCTTCCACTCTTCCAGAATATTCAAGACTCTTCTAGAATCTTCCAGACTTCACAGGAGTGTTCCGGGCTATGCTACAACCTTCCAGAAATTAACTTCTAGGAGTATTTTTTCTAGAATTGCCCTTGTCCAAACTTCTTTTGGTCCTTATAAATAGGATATAGGTGAGTTCATTAGTAAGTACATGAGTGAGACAGACACTCATGTTAGTGTGACTGTATGAGTGAGAGACTGAGAGTTATTCTTGGGAGGTGTTTCATGTATTGTGTACAAGTGAGTATATACTTGTGTAATCTTTGTATTGCGCATCCGGTAGCTTGCTTACTTTTAGAGTTTGGAGGTATGGTGGTACAAACAATTTATTTTTGACACGGTTAAGATAAATCGTCATGATTTTAAAGAGACCAAAGCACTTCATTTTAATATAAATCGAAAACTATGTAGGAAAAGTTGAATGATCTAACCGTTCTGAGCTGTTAGATCGTCTGACTTCTTTTTTCTAACTGTTCTGAGCCATTAGATCCTCTAACTTCTCTATTCTATTTGTCTTAACCAAATATGGCATAAGGTAAGATATGAGGAGAGATGGGTTCCTAACCTGCATCACTCTTTTAACCCAGGTTAACCTACAATGCTTCTCATAGCCAGTAATTGTGGGGTGGGGAAATGTCAGGCCTCTGTGTAAAAGGAAAAGTTGATAACCTAAGTGCTAGAGTATTAATTTTTGTAGGGTCAGTTCATACGGAACTTTCCTCTATTTTAATTGGGCCTCTCGCTAAAAGACTATAGAATTGGACTCCGAAATTAGTCGAGATGCACTTCAGCGGACTGAGATATAAAACACAATTAATGTAATGTAAGAGGACTTTTCAGATGGTGGATTTGGTAAAATAGGGGGGTCATTTGAAATTGTGTCTAGTAGTCTAGTTTTGGATGATGCTTGAGACAAAAGAGAAATGATAACTTGCAAAAACAAGCACTACCTCTTAATGTGGATCCAATTACATTTGTTTATTTCACAAGTCATAAAGTGGACATGCATAAAAAAAATGGTTTTGGGCTTGGCAAGGGGAACATGGTACAGGGCTCTTCCTTGTTTAATGACTCCAGTCTGTTCTTTATATCCGTGTCGTTCTGTACTTCTTTGAACAAAATTCAACCATGTTTTTTTTTCTATTATTCAACCACAAGTTCTTGCTTCTTGTGTGATTACAAAGAGAGAAACAATCATAGCCCCAGCCCCAAATGGTTTGTAGGGTTGGTTTGTGGGTTTGCTCCCACACAATTGACCAGGGTTCGGGTTTGATTCTTGTGGACAGGCCTCAAAAAAGTAATTTCTTGTCAATGCCCTAGTCCCGGTGTGAATGACCTACCTTTGACTAGATCGGAGAAGATATTAGTCGAGATGCACGTAAACTGGCCCGGATACCCCTAACTGCTAGACCAAAAAAGAAACATTTATAGCCTAGGAGAGTTTCTCATGTTGATATATGTTTATTGAATGCCAGATGGGTTCCTCATTTTCTTCACCGTAGGAAGTGGACATGCATAATCAAATCCCTTAGCATAGCTATCGTTTTTGTTGTTTTTAGACATTTGACTCCACAATCATCAGAAAAGTATCTTAAGAACCTGCTGGAAATTAATTTCTGTCTATTATCATCGCCAAACTCGACCGAGTCCTTAATGACTCAAGTATTTGACTCTACTATATACAAATCCTGACTCCGACTCTGCAGTCGCAAAATTCGGTGGAAGAAATAGGTTCGTAAGTTCAATAATTAAGCGGTGCCCAAAACTCTGGTAGAAATTCAGGGGTAAACACTTGCGGATTGGCTGATGGTTTTCTGCAGTGATGTGTGACGTTCCACTTTTGAAGCTGTGTGATTGGAACCACTCAAAAGATTCGGACTGTATCCTTTTGAACTTTTGAAAAGATTTGGAAGAAAATAATGCCCATTACTTTGCTAGCAAATTGACACTATCTTCTTTTTCTTTTTCGGAGGGTCAAGAGTATCCGGGTCAACTTACTAACACTTCATCTAGTTTCCTCTCAGTCTTTAGTTTAGTCAAAGTCGGAACTAAGAATTCACAAGAAATTTTTCTCTTTCGACCGACCATAAGAATACAACCCGGTCGATTGTGTGAGGAGCAAACCCACCAACCGACCGGAGACTAAGTGATACTATTTTCATGCAGTGTTGTACTCTTTTGCTTTTCTCTAATTTGTTCTCACTTTATTTGGATCTTTGTTCTTGTGAATAAAACAAAGGGAAAAGGTTAGAGATAAAATGCTTTCCGTACCATTGATGTTCTTCCTATGTTTCACGGACCTTTTCATTTCTTTTCGATAACTCATGTTTCGGGCTAATTTAAGCGCACCTCAATTAATTCATAGTCCAATCCCACAACTCATTTGTGCAGAGTCGAATTAAAATCAGAGCAAAACTCCGTATGAATTGCTCTCAAAGGAGTTGATAAGACCTTAACGGTTTTCGATAGACCTTTCCATTTCTGTTTCAAGTGAGCAGCTCAAATTTCACTTTTCTTTCCTATGGTCCAAAAACAGATCACATTTCCGATGTAAAATAAGTACCATTCTAACTCTAGCTAATGTTGTCTACTTATTTCAATATTCTTTCAAATTATATGATCCTGAATTATAAATAAAAAATTGGAGGAATTAGATCAATTACTTATAAAAATTCAATGGGCCTGATTTTTTTTTCAAAACCACTTGAATGATTACTTTAAAATTATTAAATAGTTCGGATCATATGTGCGAGACCCCAAGTTGACCCCACCAGATGAATAAGTTTTGGAATTGAAGCCTGTGGGTAGCCCCAGAACGGCGTCGTTTGAGGGTCAACTACGTAGGAGCGCTGCCTAAAAGACTATTCAGGCCAACCATGTGATGCCATAAAGGCAAATGTATAAATCCCACTTTCTCTCATTTGGGTCCTCAGTTACATCATTGTCCTTGTGTCAATGCAAAAGATCCAAAAGGTTATGTCAATATTACCTTGTCCCCTGCACTTTGTTGTGCTCTAAAAATGAAATTTCCATATTATAAACTGGGTCAAAATTGTCCAAATGAAAGGTAGTTGATTCAGCACCATTCCTAAAGTTGTCAAATGCTATGAATCATAAAAAAGGCACACAATGATTCGATACGGATACACAGATATGCTATTTATCCTAAGATATTATTTCTACCGTATTATAACAAAAGGAGAAACATACACCTATTATGTTACCATTCAAAAAATACAAATCAATGGACATTATTTATGTGTTCATGTTAACATTATGAAAATTTTAATTTTGGACTCCTATCAACGTCTTAATGTCTTTACAGCATATCTGCAATTTGTCCAAAACTATCCACATTGTATCCAACTTAACAAAATATACTAAAACAAATCGAACACGTTCTCGTATGTCCTACACGTTTCCCCAGATAGTCATACGTGCTCGGATCTACGAGATGAACGGATTGGATCATGATTGTGCACCCAAAATTTTCCTTTATGTTAGTATGGAGGGACGAAATATGGAGAGGAGCTGTCAATATGAGTAATATTCAAAGTGCCATACATATGTGCAATTACGCAAATATCGTGATAGTCCAGTAGTAAACATCATCACATGCATTTGACTGAGTTCCAAACCTTACTTGTTTCCCTCTATCCCCTTTTAAGTGTGTTGTTTCATAAATCAAAATTATTAAAGAGATATCATCATTACACTTATCACATCAATTTTTATCTACACTTTACACCTTTTATATCAACTTTTACCTCCACTTTTTAAAATTATCCTCCACTTTTACTCATTACTCTTTACCTAACTTTTTAAACGGGTAAAATAATAATTATACAAATTTTTACTCATTAACTTTTCAAGACACTTATTAATGGACAATCCTAACTGAAATAGTCGACAACAAAAAAGGAATGGAGAGAGTGCAACTAACAATGCCGACTTTCGCTGAGCAAATAAAAAGAATACTCCTATATACATATTGCTCCATAGGGACGCTGCCAAGAACACAATTCAGCCCCACCACGTGATGCTATAAAGGCAAACGTACAAATCTCACTTTCTCTAATTTGGGTCCTCAGTTCTTTCATCATCGTCCTTGTGTCAATGCTAAAGACCATTAGGTGACATCAAGATAACCTTTGTCCGGAAAAGGTTGAAACCTCTGTATTTTAATCCCCTGCACTTTGTTGTGCTCTGAAAATTTCATTTTCATGTCCTCAAAATAGGTCAAAATTGCCCAAATGAAAAGTGTAAGTTTTTTTTTAACGACAAAAAAGATTTTATTGATCAAATATCGAATATACAAAATTAAACGGAACAAGAGAAAAGTATCAAAACGAGAAGCGGCATCCCAACAAGATTGACACCCCACCCAATGACAATCATACGTCTCTCGAGACCCAAAAGATTAGAAGGTTAATAAAGAGATAGCCAAACAATCAACCAACAAAACAAAACAACCCGCACTCAAAAAACCTACTAAACCCCAACTATGGAGCTCCACCTTACACAGACACGCACACCAAACAAAATGCAACATCCCCTCACCTAAACAACAAAAACAACACCAAAAAAAGAAGCATAAATCCAAAGGATAGTAACAACCGCAACAGATCAACCCAAAAGAACTCCCAAAGAAGCAAATCCAGAACCTCCACAGTCAGGGCGGAGCCACATGGAGACAAGAGCGGTCAGTTGACCCACCTGACCCCCAAATTTCTATAGGGATTTTACTAGTATACCTCACAAAATTGCTAATTAACCCCTCTTTGATTTTTTTTTTTCGCCCCCCCTGAACCAAAATCCTTGCACCCCCCTGAACGGGTCTAATTCTTGCCCCCCTGAACCAAAATCCTAGCTCCGCCCCTGGACCACAGTGCTCAAATTGATGCAAAGTTGTATCCCCTCATCCTCGTTCCCCTTAACTCTGTCCTTTCCAACACCATTAGTCACCAAGCAGTCAACTTCCCCTCCCTCGTTTCATCCACCATTGAAGCACAGTTCGAAGGTGAATCAACGGCCCTGCTCTCAATTGAATCCGGCTGCCTCAAAATCGCATTTTCCCAATTGTCAAATCGAATCTCACCCTCTTCTTCCTCCTCCTCGTCGAAGGAGTGCCCATGATCGAAACATGTACACTGAATCTTCGAGATATTCCAAATCACAGACTGTTCTTCAACCACCCTAATTTTTCCAAGAAAAGGACAAAGCGTGATTCGTTACGGATACACAAATACGTCGTTTCCCCTAAAATTGGGATACAGACATGTTGAACATCCAAGAATACATTGATATTTAGATGTATCTTAAAAATTTGTACTAGATATTATTTCAGCCAAATTACAACAAACGTATAAACACATTCCTATTATATTACCATTCAAAAGATACATATTAACAGTCATTATTTAAGTATTCATCGAAACATGATGAATACTTTAATTTTGGACTCCTAAATATGAACATCTTAATGCTATCCATGTCGTATCCAACTTTATTAGCGAAACAAATCGAACAAGTATCCTCAGATAGTCGTAAGTGTCCGTGTTAGCGATACGTGAGGTGCCCGGTAAGTTTACCCGTGCTTCTGTGGTCAAAAGATTATGCTAAATTTTGTCTCTTTATGGGTTTCATTTGACATGGTTATTCTATTTCTCTCCCGTTTGTAATGTGATATGCCTCAAGATTCCATAGACTATCATAGAGAACCAACCTGTCCTGACCATTTTCTAGTAATATTTTTCTGCACTTCATCGAAAATGTGTGTATTACAAATGCAGTATTTGTTTGTTATTTGGCTTCTGCTGCTTATCAAATATCTTGGGGCACGTGGCTTGGTTGCCCATATAGGCAAAGGGAGTATTTCATTTGGTCAAAGTCTTATTGTCATCCAATGTATACAGAATCTCAAACATGTTTCTATATAGTAATATTTTATCAGCTGTCCACTTTCGTGTTCCTCTCCAATTTGATTAACAACTAACCCATTGCATGCAGATCCAGACTCCTTTCGTCCCAATTTATTTGTCTACTTTTTTATTTTAATATGTCTCAAAATGTTTGTCTTATAAGTGACTTAGGCTGAGTTTTACTATAGTATTTTCAGTATTCTTGGATAAGTTGTCAAATCAATTGATGTATGCGATGAGAATAATCTGTTGATTTGACAACTTATAATCCAAAAAATACCGAAAATACGGAAAATTATCTTAATGAAAACTCAACCTTAATAAAGTTTCTTAATTATGCATTGGAGAATGTACATTCTCATTTAATGTCCAAAAAAGTAAGGGGCCTTATTGGAACCTCAAAAATCAAGTAGCAACCATTCCATCTCCTTAAAAAATTGAAATCCCAAAATTAAAAAAACAAATTAGAGTGGAGGAAGTATTTAATAAGAGACCAAGCATAACTTAACTAGAGGGGCGTCTTCACTTGGTAAGAGCATCTCCACCAAAGTTTACAAATTCCAAATTTGTTACCTCTGACAGGTTTTACGTGCTCCAATAGAGGTAGAACACCAGACGAATTTAACCCAACCTTCAAATCCTTCTTATGTCTCTACAAATTTGTTAACATGAGTAGCAACCTTCAAAATCTAGAACACAATATATAATATATTCCTAAGTAATATATACATATACAATATATAAGTTATATCTATAAACATGTATATCAAATTGTATGGAATATAATACTAATATTTTCTTTAAAAATTTATTAAAAATGTTCTCTAGTATTTTACTTAAATATAAGTTATAGATACTAATATATATGCAAATACGTGCATAATCAAATAACTATGCACTATGTGCTATTAATATATAAATAATACTTATAAATAAATATATGCGTATTTAAATTTTTTATGAATTACTCCCTCCGTCCCTTTTTAAATAATTCATATAGGAATACGTGCAATTTCAAACCTCTAAAAAACATATTTCTCTATATAACTTTTTAATTTGATTTATACCAAATTAAAGTGCTCACTAAGTACTCTAATTTGGTGCAAAAAATATTTAAAAACGTTATACAAGTACATTTTTAAACGTTCACAAAAGTACATGTTTTTCAAGTGGATCACTTAAAAATAAACGGAAGGAATATTGCATCTATAAATGGTACGAAATTCACCTTGTAATACACTTTCTCCACTTGTGTTTGTCAGTACTTTAGGTTTCAAATCCTCTAAAGGTAGAAGTACTATGTTCGAAGAAAAAATGTTGAGGTTTGCCCAACGTGTAGTATATTGAAATATGTGAAAAATATATTAGAAAGTGTAAAAGGTGTATTGGAGGGTGTGTTTTTATTTTTTGTATGCTTATTGTGTGCCGATTAGGCACATGTTAACAAGACCTATGTTCGAATCCTAGTGAAGGAGATGCTCGACTCTCTTTATAATCACTAACATCATATAGTCGAAACAGGGGATGGTGCTGAAGGGAAAACATGGGTGTTGGTCCAATCACGGCAATCCATGGTCGGCTATGAATGACTCAGATCTGTTCGGCCGCGAATGATTCAAATTTGTTTGAACAAGATGTAACCTGAGCCGTTTATGACCGACTACGGACGGCCACGATCGGCCTAGCACCCGAACCTTTACGAAGATTACAGTTACAATTATTTCTCTGGGAGAAAACTTCAAACTCCATAAAAAATAAACACGAAATAGTCCAGCAGAAAAAGTTCAAGCTAAAAATAACCTAATTTATTCTAAAAATACAACATCATAGCATAAGCTCATAAAAAACATGGGGGGACTACAGATAATTAAGCTCACGCCATTCTCAAAAATATTTACACAACTAGGGAAAAAAAAAAACAAAAAGCTAAGAAAATTACTAATGTAACCCTGAGAGACTAAAGGAAATTAAAAATACACAGTGAAACAAAATAGTAAAATGTACAGAAATTCGAGCTGCAGTGACAGCAATGTGCAGTGTGCAAGAACACAGTTCCCGATACGACCGCCCACACCCAAGTAGATACCCTATCAAAACACCACGGCTCAGAACCCAACGGCGCCGACACCAACTGTTGCTCGGCTGTGCGGCTCAAGCTTCCTGTTCTTCCAAAAACAACTCTCCGGCTTCAGCTTAGCCGCCGCAGTCCTCATCGGCTCCGACTTACACCGGGTCAACCCCAAGGGCTCGTAAGCCACGGCGTTGACCAGCCTCTGCTCTATCCTCGCCGCCGTAGAAACGCGGCCGGCCACGGCTGCCGGCAACGAGCAGGACGACCGCGGCGGCTGGTAGTGCACGGTGTTAGACTCAGTGCTAACCCTTTTCTTCTTCGTCGGCTCACCACCACCATCACCACCGTCCGTTGGCTTCGGTGGCCTCTCAGGTAGCCATCGGATGAAGTCCGTCGTGCATACCCACGTCTCCTTCGATACCTCCATCGATAGCTTCGGCTCGCACCTCATCAACAGCAAGCAGTCCGGCAACAATGGCGAAATGTCGCTTTCTCTTTGTTTTTCTTCTCTCTCCTCCTCTGACTCCATGATAGCTTCTTCTTCCTGGGTTTTTTCTGATTCGAATCTCTCTTGATCAATCGCTTTCTCTTCTCCTTCTCCTTCCACTTTCCATGGTGAATTTTGGGTCTCTATCACTTCTTCACTTTCTTCTTCGCCTTTTTCCAATGCAGCTTCCTCTGCTAATTCTTCTTCTTCTTGTTCGAATTCGTCGTCTGAAAATAAACGTACCGAAACTATGGAAGAAGAATGACTCTCTCTACCTTGAGCATCTTCTTCGTCTCCCTGTTGAATCAACAAAACATCTTCAGTTAATTCCAATTTCTCTGGATCTGTAACAGCTTCAGGAAAAGACTTGTTTAGTCCATTTTCTTCTTCTACGAATAATTCTTGATTTTCTTCTTCATCGGCTTCTTGACACAGCTCCTCATCAATTTCCAACTTTCTCTCTTCTGGGTTTTCTTCACGTTCTTCCACCTCCATCAAACCCACCTCTGCTTCTGGCTTTTCTTCTTCTTCTTTTTCATTAGAAACTTCAACCAAACCCAATTCCTCATATCCTTCATCCGCTTTAGCCTCCACTAATCCCAAAACGCCATTTATTACTCTTTCATCACATTTTTCTGCAATTTCATCATCTTCCTCTGCCTCTTCTGCACATTTATCAGCAGAAGGGGACTCCCAAAATCGACTAGCAAGAGCAGAAACTCTGACAGGATCAGATCTACTTCTCATCAACAACAGAGCATTCTTAGGAGGAACACAAATGCTCAATCTCCCCCCTCCCTCCTTACATTTCTCATCTTCTTCAAACCCAACCTCCTCTTCTTCGTCTTCTTCTTCTTCATCATCCGCATGCCTTCTCAAGCTAATTCTCTCTCTAATCTCTCTCCTCTCCTCTACCTCCTCTCCTCCCACCACCAACTCCACCTCCCTCCCAATCCCCACCTCACCCCCACCTTCATTCACCGCCACAAGCCACCGCCCAAACACCGCCTCACCACCAGATTCCTTCCTCCTCCCCCTTTCTCTCTCCTCCTTCTCCCCTCCTCTCAAACACGACGGCGCCCGACATGGAAACAAGCAGCTGAACTCTGCCCCGAACCCCTTCCTCAACGCCTCGCAAATCGTCAACGGCAAGTGGACCCACCTCTGGTTCCTCTGATGAATCGGCATGTTCTCCTGTTGCTGCTGATTCACTCCCGAATTCAAACCGAAATTGTTGCTGTCTCGGACAGTCCCTCTCCGGAAATCTCCCGATCTCCGCCTCGACAGAGTCCGGATCTTGTTGCCCTGCTTCTTGGTCTTGACTCGGACTTGACCAATGCAGGTGACTTTAGGGGAAGAAGGCTCTGGGTTTTCGAAACCACGTCGTTTTCCTCCCGTTGGGAACATTGGGGACTGGGCGCCTTTGAGGCTGCCGTTGGCCTTGAGACGGCGGCTGACGGAGGTGGAGAGAGAGGTGGGTGTGTCACGTGCGCGGCCTGGGCTTAGGATTGATGATTTGGAGGAGATCTTCATTGAGGAAGAAGAGGAGGCGGAGGAGAGGCGAGAAGTGAAGCAGATGAACAGGGAGGGCGTAGTAGTAGTGGTGGCGGTGGTGGTGGTGGTGGTGCGGTGGGGTCGAATGTCTGATGAATCCATCATTTCTTGAGTGGGTCGGCCATTGACCACCACAGAATAAAATGGGGATGTGATATTTTTCGGTGGGTAGTGAGAGAGAGAGAGAGAGAGAGAGAGAGAGAAATGATGAGGAAAAACTGTGATTGCTAGCAGTATGGTGTGGTGTGGTGTGGTGTGGGTGCAGAAAAATACAGACGCAGGCGCGCGAGAGAGAGAGACAGTGATGACGAAATGCCTTTATGTGTTTAGCTATACGCAACGGTTTCTGGGGGTGTTTGGGAACCTGTTTTTTAGCTTTTCATTTTCAACTTTTTGGTTTTTTTGGCTTTTTGGATTATGACCAGAATGTGTTTTGAATATGAGAGGAGTGTTTGGAAGAAGTGTGCAAAATGCATTTTGCAATAAGAGTAGTGTTTGGGAGAATAATGATGAGAATGAGTTATGGATTGGTTGTTTACCATTGTGCCCTTGTTTATTTATTAAGGTATTTAAAATGTATATGAATATTGTTTTTGTCAAGTTTTTTTAAAGTTATTTTTGGAACGTATCATGTCCAATTTGTTTTTGGGAAAAATACTTTTTCTCTTCATTTTTTTTTTATTAATTGAATGTGTCTCTACTTAATACAAATAACGTAAAATGGAAATAATTGCCACCATCTAATTTTTTTTTCTGATTAGGAAGAATTAACTCTTACAACCAAGTAAGGGGCAAAAAAAAAAAAAAAATAGTGTTAATGTACAGGAAAAATTAAGTCAAATATATTAGGGAAAAAAAAAAGACTTTGTAGCATAATTAACCCCACAAAAAAGACTACCAACTAAAGGTCAATAAAAAAACAACTTAGGCACTACATAAATTAATGTTTAGGGTTGCTTTTGTCACCCAAAAAAAAAAAAAAATACAACTGTGCACTACACAAATTAATAAAAGGCTAGGGATAAATCAATCTTTTTGTCATAAACCTAAAATGAGAATGGAAAACTAGAAATGGAAAAACTCCTCTTCACCTCTTTTTAACTTTTGGCCTCTAAACTCAAAAACAAATAAGTCATTTTGTGGGAATGAGTTTTGGGAGGTGGATGCCAAACACCCAAAATGAGAAAATGAAAAATTCAAAAGCCAAAAAAGAGCTTGCCAAACACCCTCTCTGTATCGTGGGGTTTCATTTTGCATTAATGGTAGTTTTTGGGGGTGTTGCTATGGAGGACACATAATCGAGCCGTGTATTGTCGAAATTGACGGTTGGATAATGGGACTAGTAACTGGTGTGAAGCAAAACAACTGTGGTGGTAATGCCAAAATTGTTTTGATGTGCATAATGAATTTGTATTCTACGCATGATACAGATATTTTATACATTAGAATTTTGGCACCAACAAAATCAATTTTGGCACGTTGAATCATTCATTTACTAGTTTTCCACCATATGATTAACTTCATTTCAGAAACAGGGTCGATTGAAAAAAGATTTAGTGGAATAGTAATTGTTTTATGCAAATAAACCGCAAGGGTTTGACTATCATTTTGTTTTGTAAAAGATATAGACTCAGTTTGATTAGATAGTTTAGTTTTGATGATGTCATCAGGTGTAATGAGTGGAGAGAGATAGAGAGAGAAATGAGGGAAATGATGATGTCATTAAAACTAAAACTAAACTAGAAAACGAACAGAGACTAATTTCCTTCAAAATGATATCAATGTCCAAATGAATTTAACTTTTTGCATTTATGCTAAGCACATCAAAATTGGACCGGCCATCTGGCATGTTTAATTAGCATCGCATGAGGAACCACGTGAGTGAGATCACGAGAGAATCTTGATTCAATACAACGACAATAGCATGAATATGGTCTACGAATGATTTGATTTCGTGGAGTACTCCGATAGTCTGGTTTGTCTATTGTAAATAAATTATTCGTAAACAAGCCAACCACGAATTGTCCAAAATTGGCACAAGTTCATTCATATTTTGATTAGTCTGCTAAATAAATTGAATTCAAGTCTCAATTATAAGCTCAACTGTAAATATAGTTGCGGCAAATCCGATACGGTACCCGGTATTGACCGGTACCGGTACCGTACCGTATCAATAGAAAAACCGGTACTCGAGCCGATACGGTATTCAGAACCTTGCGAGAGAGTCTTGATTCAATACAAGGACAATAGCATGAATATGGTCTACGAATGATTTGGTTTCGTGGAGTACTCTGATAGTCTGGTTTGTCTATTGTAAATAAATTATTCGTAAATAAGCCAACCACGAATTGTCCAAAATTGGCGCAGGTTCATTTATATTTTGATTAGTCTGCTAAATAAATTGAATTCAAGTCTCAATTATAAGCTCATTTAGTCCGATTTAACATTTTCATCGCTTTCGCATGAAGCTTATCTCTTGTTTTTAACCTTATCATTAGTCCTACAACAATGGCTTTCATAGAAGCTTTTTCAATAGCTTATAGCTAAATTTAACAAAGTAGGAGATGTTCAAGCTTGGTATTATTCAATAACCATTCATTAGACAAGGTTTAAATTCGTTCATCTAACTTGTAAATTGTAATCGAGCTTGAGGAGAATGTAGTTGTGATACTCCACCTAATTATAGATATAACTAATTGAATATGGAAAGCTTAATGAATGGAAGTTTGTTGTTCTTGTTTTATTAATATTCTTAAAACACACAATCCAAGTGGCTTCATCTAATAATCATAGAAAAGTTTTGTTTAAGTATGTTGACCTAGTAATCGCTAAAAATGTGTTTACTAATTTTCACTACAATGGAAAGTGCCTCTTTGTGTTTGTTGATAGTTTTTGTCCTTTTTATGTCTTTCATATTTGATGAATTGATTTCTTGGGTGTTTAATCAATGACCTACAAACAAGGACTGAGGACATAGATGCAGACAGCGGTGATACCTAAGGCAGTCGATTTGTGGCAATAATTACGTCCCTACCCCTGAGTTATAAGCTAGTAGAAAGTAAAATCCCTTTAGATTAGAATCTCTGGATCTCGGAAGTGTAGATAAGGATGACACCAGTCAGGTCCGATAAATAGTCTTAGCACCCGTGGGTCTTGAACTGTTGGTTGCTATCTCCATAGATATAAAATCGTCGAAAACGATTACAAGGAGTCCTTATACGCTCAAGACCCCTTTTTGGCAGTTTATTGAATCAACGTGGTGATCAAAGTCCCTGCTCTGCCATTAGTGGTCCAAAAATTAGTTTTTTTTAAAATCGAGACAGGTCATTCTCTTATAATACATAACATAAAAATATGTGAACACAAAACAAGACAGTTTTAAAGTAAAACTCTCTTAGTGGAACACCTATATGTCAATCAGCTTATGACAATTAAAATATTATATATCCCAAAGGTGTGATTATTGTTTTCTTCCACCAAGAGAGGGATAATTAGGTAATTAGAAATGATTTTCACACACTATTTTTTTTTGACAATTCTTTTAGAAAAACCAATGGCATTTGTACCGATGCGGTACAGATGGCCTTTGGGTCCCCACTCAGGGGCCGCACAAATAATCAAAATCGTTAAAAAAAATTAAAATATTTTTCCGTGTAACCTCGCGAGAAATCATCTCAAACGGACACCTGTAAGTAGTTGATCCGATATACCCTCTTTTTTCCTCATATTATAGGGCTTTTTGCGGGGCTCCCAAGTGGGCCCCAAAGGCTATATGTACCCCATCGGTTCCCTTAGAATCTTCGGTTTTTTTATGAATGCATATTTTTTTGTCTTTTACTGAAAAATATACTAGTACATACATTAAATTTTTTTCACGAAAGCCAAAAGAAAGGATGCAATTTTTTTTTTTTTTTAAAGAAAAAGAGTGTTGAAATGACTTGCCTAGGTAAATTACATTAGCCAGCATGTCGGAAATGCATACGTAGCGCTTTTAATATAGCAAAAAAATCGGTGTAAGATCATGGGGTATATATCAAGGCATACGTAAGTATCAGCGAGTAGTAGCTACAAAATGCGTACTTCCATCAACGTGGCCAGATCATAGTATAAAATTGACAGCAACAACAAGACATTATTAAGAAGAGAGAGTGTATTGATGAGAGAGAGAAAACCTATGGGACTCTACTACTCCATTCTGTCTTGTGAATGTCAATCACCCCGCCCGCAAGTAGTGGCTAGCTCATGCGGTAAGGTTAATTGATGTCTCGGGGATTGAGTCTCATTCACCCCTCCACCATGTAATAAATTAGAAATGACAAATGACAAAAAAATAAATAAAAGTGTCAATCATCCCAACTCATTCTTAGGGGTTGTCTGAGAGCCTCTCTTTTTTACTTTTTGCATTTTGTATTTTTGATTTTTTGAATTATGATGAGAATGTAATATTGGATCTGTACAGTGTTTGGAATATATATACTGAATGCATTTAATAATGGGAGTAGTGTTTGAGAGGTGTGTGCAGAATATATTCTCTATCTTTTTTTTAACCAAAACGAGAAAAATGACAAATGAGCAAATACTCATTTTCCCTTACTTCTCACTTTTCTTCTCTAAACCCATAAATTGAGAACTCATTGTGTGAGAACATATTTTGGCTTGGAGATGCCAAACAGCTATAGTGTAAAAAAGAGAAAATGAGAACATTAATAGGAGATTGCCAAACACCCCTTAAGTTTGGCTAAAAAGATTATGGTTTTTTGGTTTTTTCATTTCGTCTTTATTCAATTTTTTTTGCATTTGTTAGTTTCGTGTCAAGATTTTGTAGTTTCTAGATTCCTCTCGGAGAGACGAATCTAACAAGTATAAAATTATGGTCAAAGCTCAATTTTTTTTGAATAAAGCCGAAATACTTGAACTATTGGCCAATAATCCAACTATTTCGGCTTTATTCAAAAAAATATTTGGTTTGATTATAAATTTATACTTGTTAGACTCGTCTCGCCGAGAGGAATTCAAAAACCACAAAATCTTGACACGAAATTAACAAATGCAAAAAAAAATTGAATAAAGACGAAATGAAAAAATCAAAAAACCATAATCCACTTTTTAGCCAAACCATATGAAACTCATTTGGTGGTCTTGTCCTACCATCACTTTCTAGCACATGTCGCTTCAATTGGCTTATTATGTTGTCATTCTCTTATAAAACATCAATTCAAAAGGCTAATTTAAGTCTATTTCTAGAACAACCCCTTAATATATGGACCAAAAAAAAATGTTTGAGTGATTATTCAATCACTTTTATGTTCGAGTGATTATTCAGTGCTTTCGAAGCATTGATGCAATGCTCTAGCAACATATCTTATGTTACATATACGATAATATTTGAATTCGAAACCAATTTTGAACGGACCAGTTTTTACACAACAGGAATCCATATTTCGACGAAATGAATTTGTTTCAACTGCCCTAATTTCATCTTGACACTTTGATCCGAATCACCTATTGCCAAAATAAAATTCAAACTGTTAACTACCGAGAGCCGCGCGCCTTATGTACAGCGCTGCCCTCCAGGGGCCCCGGGTTCGATATTAAGCCCACACATAAATACTCCAGTGTCACATGGCGTGAGGCCTAAGGGGAGGGGTGTCCTTATAATTACTCTGATAGGGACGAGGGTCTCAGTCAGTAGAATCCATAGGAGACACGTGACTAGGCCCCCACAGTCCCAGTCCTACTCTAAAAAAATCCATCCAATGCTCATTTAAGACCATGTTGGACTCACGCCCCGCGCTCGAGCGTGTCAAACACCATCAGGCTTTCCTTTTCAATGTTGGCCAAAATTAAGATGGAAAATGCTAACACCATCTCCAGCAGCCTTTTTAAAACTCCGGCGAACCCATTTTAGCGACCCAAAACCGGAAAATGAAGATCCAGCAGCCTCGCCAAGCTCCTCGCCATTTCTGTCAAAACTACAGTACCTCGCCATAGGCGGCGAGGTTTGGCGAGGTATGGCGAGCAGTGTGCCAGTGTTTCTCTCTCTATCCCCCCCACGGGGAAAAAATGGCTACACCGGAATATTTGTTCTAAAATTGATTTGATACCAGAGGATTGTAGGTATCGTCGAAGCGATGTCGACGGTGTAGGAGTCGTCGGCGGAGAAGTCCGTCAGAGCCCGCACGCGCCGGACAATGGACGGGCTTGTGGGCGAGTCAGATCTACTCGCAAAGCGTGTGTTGCACGCACCCATGCGAGGCAGAGAAGTTGATGTTGTTTTTTTTTCTTTTCTTTCAAATGGCTACACTGCTGGATGATCAAAATGTTTGATACTAGCCAAATGCACTTTTTCTTGCCAAAATGGAGATGAAGATGCTTACGGCATCCTTATCAGGAGTACCAAATTTTTCACCAAATTTAACTTCAAAAACACCTTTTACAAATTTAGCAAGTTACTTATCTAAAATTCCCAAAATCAGACTCTCTATCCAAATTTTATTAGAAAAGTTAGTGAATAGTAAGTTAACAAAGTTGAGGCATTACTGTAGCAAAGCTACAAGTTTAACAAATTTGTTAAAGATTTGTTAAGCCTGATTTTGGAGGATTTTGCTGCATTTCACTCATCAAATTTAGCTTTTAAGGGATTTGATGAGTGAGATATTGATGCTCTTCGGCTGATGAAGATGCTCTAACATCATCTCGTGGACGCATGGTAAGGTTGAAAAAAAAAAATTAAAATGTATTAATATTTTATAAGCATATGTAAATGTATTGAAAAGTGTCAAAGCTACATAAGAGTGCCTTTTATTATTATTATTATTATTGTTATTATTATGTGCCTAGTAAGCACGCAATAGCACGACCCAATTAAGATAAAGCCAATTGGTAAAAAATAAAAATAAGAACTATAAAATTATAAATACAAAGATGCAAGAGTCATGTTCTACATGCAAGTTTTTCGTCAAAGGATTGGCCACAATTCGATTCGGTTCATTCTGAAGTTTAATGCTTGTGGAAAAAAGGAATAGTAAATCTTAGGTAATGACTACGAACAAAGCCTTGTTTAGAGAGTTTAAATTCCTCGCTTAAAATCAAAATTGATTTATTACGTTTTACGAGACGGGTCATTATCTTAGTCACTGACAAGCTGAACTTGATCTAAACCAGGGGCGGCTCTATTGATATTGCACCGAGGTCGCAAAAAAGGCAATGAAAAAAAAAAAGATGCAAATCAAATTTTCTTTAATATTGTTGGAGTCGGGTTACCGATGAAACGACATTGCTGTGTATTTTTATTAGTATTGGATGAAAATCCTCTATCCAAAGGGCTGCAACTTAATCTTCGGACGTTTCTTCGAGACACTAACCTAGCTATGAGAGATTGATTCACCGCACGCACACTCTTATGCCTCATAGGTTTTTAGATGCGAAAAAACCGTGGGAAGAATTCTAATCCAAAAAGTCCTACAATTTGTACACAAAATTGAACCTTCGATTTAGGTTCCTAGTTTCACCAGAGTGAAATGATTTTCTTTGACTCATCCTTATTTTGAATTGGTTTACATCTGAAATTGCGGAATTAGAGAATTTCTTGGGCCTTGGATTTTGGTGAAATCTCCATATTCTAATATCCAGCGTTACCTGCTTTGACAAAGTGGGGAAGATAATATTTGTTAAATGGGAATCATAATAGGAAATAAATTGTACCTTAAAGTCTATGCTAATATCTAGTTAATTTAAAAGGGAAAAAAAAAAAAAAAAGATTTTGCAGTTCACTTGTCGTAATTACACTCCATAATTTGTCATTTAGTGCTTGTATTGAGTGTAAATTTAAGCACTAGAAGATAAATTTTGAAGCGCATATGTTAAGAAGTGAAATGCAAATTTATGCCGAACAACAATTACTACATGCATAAATACTAACAACTATCGGGATGGTTATAAATTTAACACCAATCATACGTGATGGAACCTTAACTTCTTTCTCAACATAGGTGCGGTGGAGTTCTCTACGGATAATGGAGTGGTATGACAAGACAATATTTTATTATTTTTGACGGAGGTGACAAAGTACTATACATGCGCCCTCATTTTATGTCAAAAAAAATAAATAAATAAACGTTAGAGTTTTGGATTCTCAAGATCGTCATCCAACTCGAGTGAGACTACAATATCAAGTGATCGAATTTTCTCAACGATTGGTGAGAGGGGGTTTGAATTGTCATTAGAACCAAAAACCTCGTTAACAGAAATGTGTACAAAGGTAGCGCAGTGCTACGCTACATGCCACTACAACGGGAGATTATTGCGAGTGAGTTTCTCATTTGATTTTAGCTGATGAAAAACAACCCCTAATAGTTTTGGGGCCATCGCCACTTGAGAGATCCATATCTCTCAAGTCTCAATACGATACGAGCCCCTCATACAACGTGTGGCGCTAAAAAATAGTGGGACTCTACGTGACGGTTCCCATGAGCAAATAATTGGAGTAATTTCTTCGGTACCACGGGCAACATAGAAAAGCTGCGCGTGAGTAAGAGGAAGTCATTAGGTCATTAGACTCTTTAACTAGTTTTGGGGGGGGGGGGGGGGGGGGGGTACCTTTTTTTCTAAATCATGTGTGAGCTGTGAAGTTTTCAATAGTCGGATATAGGTTTGCGTTATTGTATGCCCTTTATTTTTATTTTTCATAGGTCAAAAGAAGACCATCTACGTCTGGAATCTGGATTAAGGATTCACAACAAGTTGAATTCTTATCAATTGTGTAAGAGCATCTCTAGCTCTTACTCAAATTTCAGCTTTGATATAGCTCAATCCAATGCGCATCCTAAGTACGGAACCCCTCTCCTCCATCACCTTTGTAGGTTTCTTCCATCACCGGCCACCTGTGAACTTTTCACAGCCACCACGATAAATCCATTGTCTATCGGAGCGTTTATGGCCGAATCTAGGATTTTAGAGAGAGAGAGAGATCGTAGATTAGTAGCCGTCGTCGACCACCATCGTCATCCACTTTGGACCATCTCCAGTCTCCACGTACCACTGAAACCACAAAAAAACTAGAGACCTTCTGGGACACCAGAGCATTGAATAATCTCATTTGTTAGTTGTCAAGGTTTGCTTCAGAAGCAGGGCTTTGACCAAACATGAACCACTAGTAAAAACACAAGAGGACAAAATAACTATTGAAAAGGCAAATCAAAAGAACATCAAAACAGCACTTTTTGTTTGTTACTGTCCTACTTGTTTAGGGCAGTCAAAGGGACAGCTCACTATTCAGCCCTAACCCTAATATTAATAAGCTGATGAAACTTAAGCCAACGATACTTAAATGTGAGTTTTTTGGACTGTTGGGTGACTTTTGATTAAGGTACAGTACAATATTATGGGACTCTTTATAAATAGAATCCAGCTTTATAACGAGTCAGTCACCTATTTGAAAAATGTCTGGACATTACAATCCAAAATTGTGACAGTGATGGAGTATAAGGTTGTTAACCCAGCAGCCCTTATTTACACAAAAAAAAACCCAGCAGCTCTTCCTATATATTTTCCCTAATACACTGCCAAATAATCCACCTATTTTTGGTATTATTAAAAAAATTTTGAGTTTTGACCATAATTTTATACTTGTTAGATTCGTTTCATCGAGAGGAATTCAGAAACCACAAAATCTTGATGCAAAACTAACGGATGCAAAAAAAAATTGAATAGGGACAAATGAATAATCCGAATTATTGGATTATTGGATTATTACCCAAAGGAGGCCTTAGTAGCTTTAACAGTTCATGGTAGTTGACTGGGACTTTAGAGTTTGCTGTAGAAGGTCTTAGGTTTGATTCTTTTTGTCAAGAATCCTGGGGTCATCTTACCCCACGAGTGCGCGTGTGAAAAAGGTTTGGAAAGGGCTATAGAGCTTAATCCAAGATGCACGCGCACAAGCTGGTCCGGGCATCCGGCTTGCAATACCCCCAAAAGAAAAAGGGAAAAAAAAGAAAAGATCATGGTAGTTGAGTGAAAGTAACATATTGAGTAGGGTGTCATACTTGTGAACCTTTACCCTGCCAAAGGATCAGGTGGTCCATGCAATCACTACTTTGTGTGGACTGAGTGTATTTTCCCTTCCCATTTTGTAATCTATAAGTGGGGAGAGGAAAGTGATTTGTAGGCTTTAATACTGATTTAATGTTGAAAATTGGCACATTTTAGTTCATTCCCCATAGAATTTTTGTTTTTGGTACTGAAACTATAAACGAATAGGCTACCAATGTCTCAAATCTCAATACCACCTTTGTCTAAAGCTTCGAATGAGACTTCATAAATCCAAAACGCAAGATATTCTTGATATAACGTCGTCGTAATATAATTTTGAACCTTGTTGACTCCATTTATCCGGTAAATATATTGAAATTAAACTGATATATATATAGGGTAAGCTTCTCCTCCGGACTCCAGACTTCCGGACCTCCATGATCCGAATTTTTTTTGACGATCCGATCCGTCCAATGTGTTCAGAAGGTGTTTTCAAGGGTCCACGCAAGAAATCTTCAAAAAAAAATACCGGGAAGTGCTTGATCCAAGCAGTTTTCGCGAAAATTTTAAATTTACAGTTTTTGCGAAAATTGCTTGGATCAAGCCCTTCCCAGTATTTTTTTTGAATATTTCTCACATGGACCCTTAAAAACACCTTCTGAACACATTGGATAGCTCGGATTTTTCAAAAATAATTTGCAAAAAAACTCACTTTTTTCTTATTTTCGGGAGGTTTGGACTAGAAAATCCACCTATATATATACACCACACTTCCAATCAAGGATCCCAGATTTTAAAAAAATCCACACCTCATTGATCCCGATTGAATTTCGACGATCCGAACCGTCCAATGTGTTTAAAAGGTGTTTTCAAGGGTTCCCGTGAGAAATCATCAAAAACAAATACCGGGAAAGGCTTGATCCGAGCCGTTTTTCATAAAAAACTGTATTGCATTGTACCTGCTTTGATGTCCTTTTCTTCATATCTTCTGGTGCAAAAAGTAAAAATTTAAATGTTGAATCATGGGAAATGATATCGATCTGGATAAGGATAAAGATAAAGATAAAAAGAAAATGTTCATGGTAACAAAGTATTATACTGTAAGAATCTGGAGAAAGTATGAATTTAATATGTACGGATCAATTTCGTGTGTAGCCATCCCATCAAAATGTGAATGCAACGTAAAATAAATGAGATTCGGCGTTTCAGTGTCAAATAAAGTGTGAACGCAATATAAAAATTAAGAATAAATTACCTCTTTTAATTTAAAAACTTGTTAGCATTCATAGGCGACATGCATATTATTCTTTTGGGAATTTCACAATGGCATTAAATTACCAAGTCTAGAAAATAGTAGTACAAAATAGTGGAAACGGTAGATAGAATCCTAAGAGAGTTAGGATATATAGGATTTCACAACGAGTCACGCTGGATGGGTCGCTCCTTGGTCTACTGCCCAAAAAAAGTCGCGCGGTCCATCTAAGACTTTGTTGGCTAAGATTAGCCTTGATCTTTGTTGGTTAGTGGAGGAAATTAGGAATCAAAGCCTTTTGTCTTGATTTTTTTCATTCATTCTATTGAATTCTTACATTGACTTATATAGAGACACCCATGGGCCTCTACAAGAATTTTCTATTTTTGGACTAACTACAAAACCTAACATGACCCAATTACAACTTACAATTTTTTAGCCCACTTACAAACATTATAATTTTAGCCCACAGACAAAATACAACAAGACATTAGTTCTAACATACTTGTCAAGCCAGTGGGCCATACAGAACGATATGAGCCTTCATTCGGGCCAAGATCATTAGGCCCATTGGCTATTGAGAATGGCAAATTGGTCATTAAATTTTTTGTCCTTGCAAATTCCTGAACAAAAATCTAGCGAATTGATTAAGCTAGCCCTTACTGATATTCTATTGAGCTAATTTTTTTACAAGAATCCTTTTACAAAAAATTCATTCAATTGAATTGGTTGGATGATTTTGCGTGAAACCCACCTCAGGTCTCACACAATCCGGTGTACATTTGTACCCACAAGTGGAAAACATACATTAGATAAGGGATGAAAACGTGATAGTCACGTGGCTTTCTTCCTTGTCAAGAAACCAAAACTCATTTAAAAGTGATGATCCAATTTTGAGGAACAAAAGAAAAGAAGAGTCTCATCCAATTCTCAAAAGATCGATACACATATATACTTATATGTATACAGAGAGAGAGAGAGTGGGCACCATGGTACTACCAGTTCTAAAGCTTGGAACCCTAGCCATTAGAACCATCGCCAAACCCATCGCTAATAGGCTCAAGAAAAATGCTGGCTTGCACCCCAAGTTTCGTGAATTCATCATCAACATTGCCCAGGTTTTCATCAATTCTCTCTCTCTCTCTCTCTCTCTCTCTCTCTGTGTTCTAAGTTTTGGAGGCTGCTATGTACAGGCAAACCATCGGTTTTCGACGACCGTGCAAAGGCGGATTTACGGCCGTTCTACTGAGATTGAGATCCGGCCCCTGAACGAGGAGAGAGCTATTCAATCTGCCTCTGATCTCCTCGGCGAATTGTTCATCTTCTCGGTGAGCGAAACTAAATGCACACTTAATATTTTACCAAAAGTGATAGGTGTACAATAATTGTCTTCAATATGTTACCAACAGTGATAGGTGTACAATAATTGTCTCCAATATGGCTCTAACACACTTACATGCTGTTCCAGCCCACGCACACTTGAGTGGGCTCCACACACCATGTGATTGTGTTGGAGTCATGTTGAAAACTAATTGTTGTACCTTTATTATTTTTGTATTTTTACTGAGATTTTTTGTGCGTAATCTTCTACTAGAATGATATACAACATATATTGGTGAGTATTTTGCACTGCAAAACCATCCGACCACAACCCCACTCGTACAAGTGGGGCCCACCTCATTATTGTGTGTGGACCCAATGTAGATGCGGAGCCACAAATGCAACATGGTTCAGACTCCCCTAGCTTTCACTTCCCACGTATGACCTGAGTTGGGTAAATTGAAAAAACTGGTTTTTTGGGTTTTGTCCTTATTCAATTTTTTTTTTTTTTTTGCGTTTATTAGTTTTTGGGTTGATTTTTCGTGGTTTCTTGGCTTGTCTTGACGAGAGAAATCTAAAAAGTATAAAATAATTAGTCAAACTTAAAGTTTTGTGAATAAAGACGAAGGTGACATCCAAAAAACCGGTTTTTTTGGATTATTTTTCGTCTAGTTT
This sequence comes from Vaccinium darrowii, assembly GCA_020921065.1. Classification (NCBI taxonomy): domain Eukaryota; kingdom Viridiplantae; phylum Streptophyta; class Magnoliopsida; order Ericales; family Ericaceae; genus Vaccinium; species Vaccinium darrowii. The sequence continues at coordinate 7,687,054 of CM037154.1, forward strand.
TAAGTTTGGCTAATAATTTTATACTTTTTAGATTCCTCTCGTCGAGACAAGTCAAGAAACCACAAAACATCGACCTAAAACTAACAAATGCAAATTTTTTTTGAATAAGGACAAAACCAAAAAAACCAAAAAATCAATTTTTTCAATTTACCCAAACCAAAGTATTACTAGTTTATACTCAAATTTTGTCAACTGACCCCACTTTAAAGTCTTAATTTGCCCCAATCCATTGAGGTATCTTGTACTTAGTAAATAAGAGTGGCTAATAAAATATTCTTATGTGACGGATTCTTCCACATTCAGTGAACGCCCTCTTTGTGTATATCTATTTTTTGATTTATTCGTTAATCTAATTGTTTCTTTCAATTAGCAAATAAGAAAAGTGAATGCATAGTTTTAATTTTTGACCCCCCAAATCAAAAACCCTGGCTACGCCCCTGACCCCATGTGTATGTGAGGGGTTGCAGATTGGATTGTGGTTGGATGGTTTCCTATGTAGTATCTCTCTAAAATCCAGACTTGTCGCGCCATTCCGCGTGGTTTGCTACTCATCATTACAATTATGTATTTTACAACGCAACATGTGTATCAAAAAATAGTGTTGCACTGATTATATTTGAGTATCATCTGATATGACCCTTTTGGTGACTGATTATATTTAAGTACTACTCCCTCCGTCCCTTAAAGTTTGACACTTTTACTATTCCAGCCCTATGAAAAAATTGATTATTTCTTTTAATCTATAATGTTTTATATAAGCAATATGGATCTAGTTTGATAGATTTCAATTAGTTCTTTTAAACAAAGTTATGAAAATCACATAAAACGTTATGAATTGAAAAATATAGGCAATTTAAAAATGGCACGCACTCCCGAAAGTATCAAACTTTAAGGGACGGAGGGAGTATCATCTAATATGACCCCTTTGGTGATGTCAATCAATCGTGTCACGTGATGAGATGCATGCAGCAAATTTGATCATGCAGTCAAAAAATCACATCAAACGATACTTAAGCATACTAATGCTGTAGCAGCATTGCAAATTAGTAGGCCAAATCGCCAGTTGAACAAAACCATGACACAATGCATATGTTTCGTGACAAAATTTAGACACCAATGTATGGATTCGGGTCTTATTTACGCTATCAGACAGCTTAGTTAAAATTCTTCGACGCATTTCCTAACGAAAACATGCTTCAAGTTTACCTTAAGGTTGCAGGACTTGCTTTGATCTACGAGGTGCAGCGAAACTCCAGATCAGAAGCCAGGAAGGAGGAACTTCGCAAGAAAGAACTCGAGGTAACGAATCAGTTCCATTCGAACAAATTGGAGTATGATTTTTATAAAAGGTAGTAATAACCACGAGCCTAATACATCTTGGGGGGGATTGGCTTTTGGCAACGTCAAGGCGGCGAAGAAAAGAAACGACGAATTAGCAAAAGAGTTGGAGAATTTGAAGCTGAGACTGGAAGAAGTGGAGCGCCTTGCGAGGGGAAGAAGCTTCTTGGACATGTTCAAGTTTTGGAATGCACAGGAAAATGCACAGGAAAGACAAGCTCGGTAAATAGGAAAAATTACCATCTGAGAGTCAACCCCCGAGTAAGTTTAGGTTTTCTACCCATCAAGAAATTTGTGAATCTGCTATCTTTCTCAACTTAATCCAGGCAATGACCGATTTTTGTGTTCGGAAACTTTTTGGAACTGAAGATCAATAAAATTGAAGTCTGTCCTGTTTGATTTCCATCAAGTACTCTATATACCTCGCGTTTTTCTTCTCTTCACGAAGAATCCCTCCACAAATTCGATGTTTGTCCAAACACATTCTAAAGGATCTGCAAGTTCATAGGAACATGGGCAAATTACACGAAATGAAAAAATTCAATATGCTGTTGACTATTTGCTCCTTTGGTATGAGTAAAGGTTTTAGAGCAGTGAATTCAGGGAAATGATGGCTCGCTAGTTTCGGAAACCACACAAGAGAACACCAAAAATTTACAGATTGCTATACAAAATGCTCGTACTTATTGTGGACGGGAGGGCCACCAAATGTAGCCTCTAGTCTCCAAATAACAAAAATCGAAAACAGAAGGTTAAAGTTTTGTGATTCTAACCCTGGATTACCAGTTTGGGAGGCTCAAGGATTTCTCTGTATCTTTCTTAATCGACTTCCAGCACAACTTTACCAGGAATGCGCCTTTTATCTTTGGCCTCGTGAGCCTCTCTCACTTGTGTAATGGGAAATGTCTTATCCACTGGTATTTTCAACTTCCCAACCTCAGAGAGCCTACGGATCTGATCCAAACCCTCAGCATCAGCCCTCATGTAAGTCCACCAATATTCTGCATCATACAGAGAAGAGTAATATTTGGTTATTGACAAGCAGAGGAAATACAGTGGCATGTGGAGAGAGAGACATAGGCGGCATGTGGAAATACAGACAATATTACATACGAGAAATATCACATGTTTGGTCCAACTACAATGTCAATAATATATCTTCTAGACCTGGAGACTGGAGTGCTAATAGCGCCACATCATATTAAGGTTATTGAATTGCAGAGCTTACCATAGAAGTTAAGAGTTTGACATATTAGTCTTGAAACCAGTTTGTTGTTTGGGCTCTCTTTCTAACCAGCTTACGACAGACATGGGGGGCGAACAAAAATGATTGAAACTTAATTATTCCGTTAAGGTCTCCTGCAACTATCTGAGAATTTGCAATCCCTCCACGAAGGCAAAGAAGAGATGCTTGTAGAACTAGCATAGCTTGTTATACCATGTACAGAGGAATAAGAGTGTGCAAGGAATTTCCTTCCCTACGTAACAGTGTACGAAACAAAAACGAGGGAACATATTCAATTAAGTCTTTTCCAATTTATCAACATCCTCATGCTCATCTAATTTCCGCCAAACAAAATTCAAACATGATGCCATAACAAGGTGTCCGTACCTATTCCATGAGAATATCGGTATTGAATCTGTTTCTTCAGCAAAATAGCAGTAGCAGTGGGGAGCCCTATAGCCACCCCATACCTGTCAGTCAGTGATGCTGCCTCCCCCTACATAAAAAGAGAGTCAAATTTCCGTTTTTGAAGAATCACTATCACAGCCAAGATGGAAGAAGCATCATATTACTAAAAATTTGGTCAAAGGCTTCAATGTCTTACTTGCAATGTCATATAGTGTCCACCTCTCTTTAAAAGGTTGATGCCTACTCTTTCCGTCTCTGGTACACCAATCGTGTCCAAAACAGCATCAAATTGACGTTTTATTACTAGTTCAATGTCCTGCACATCAAAATTCGGGCGGAAAAAAATGTAAGATACAAGACAATCTAAGGTCAGTGCCCAATCAAAAAGTTAAAATGATAGAAAGGCGTGCTATGCATAATTAACATGTGTAATCTCCAACAATTGGCTGTGGGAAAAAATAGACTATACTTCATCAATCATCACCTGAGTAGTATAGTCTATAGCCTGTTCAGCACCAGCTGCCAAAAGCCGGTCTATACTTTCACTTCCACACGTAGTCGACACATGGCACCCTGTAGCCACTGCAAGCTGAACTGCAGCATAACCAACAGCTCCTCCTCCACCAACCACCAACACGCTTTGTCTGTAGAGACAATAGTTGAAATGCAATCATGAGGAAATACACACCAAATCTTCCTTGATGTACCAAAAATATTATCTCAAATTCTCAAACTAGGATCTCATATCCATCCTCTAACACTGCAAAGCTATGAAGCTACTTGAGATAACAACATCTTTTACTACCAAGTTGGGACAGAGCAAAGGGTGGATAACAGGAATCAAAGCGCAATCGTTGGTATAACAATCTGGAAGACCATTGTAACGTATTTAGTGTATTCTAATCCTCTCTGCATGTTAGAGAAACTCGTTTGTCCATCTATAATAGTATCTCACAAGGATATGCACTTTAACAAGCTGAAGACATGTGACCAAAGTAGTCATTCAATTGGTTCCAAATAGAAGGGGACAATATGCCTACTCTGTCCATCAGCATGACTCTTTCAAGTTATGAAGATGACTCCAAGGAATTCAAGGACTCCCAGATAGGTTAGAATTGTCCACCCAAATGCTGATGTCTAACCAATTGGAAGTGGAATATCTGAGTACCCTCGAGTTGCCTTTCTCATTTCTTTTTCTTTGCATAAATGTCTGAATTCACTTAAAATAATTGACAAAACTTAGAGAAGTGGCACATAGGTTAATACTATAAACACTTAACGTGTTTCACAACCTTAAGACTTTACACGAAAACAAAATGTTATAACAGAATTACAAGTTTACCCTTCTGATATCCTAGCAGTACTTTTTAAAGCTCTCCATGCAGTCAAAGCAGCAAAAGGAATGGCACTTGCTTCCTGCATCGCCAACATATTAAAATCAAAGTCAGTGAAATTGTAACTCATAGTAAAATGCATACAAATAACTTAAAAGGGGGAAAATTTGGGCTTAACGAATATATGATTCTTACAAAACTAGAACATCCAACAGAAGATGAATTTTATAAACATGTTAGGTATACCAAATTACCAATACAGAAACTGAAAGTATTAACTGGCTACATATTTGTGTCCATCCAGTTACGAGATAAAAATCACATAATCCTAAGAGACATACAATAATCAATGCCTCAGATGACAATGTTTAGGAAATTGTTTTATAGTCCTCTTCGCAAAATACTCATGATACGTACCACGTGTGAGATTGATACTGGTTTTGAAGTAAGCTCATCTTCTGAAAGAACTGCATAGTCTGCATAAGTACCTCTCACAGCAGTTGGATGGAGTGCACCAAACACTTCCTGCCCGATACTGAGTGACCGTACCGAAGCTCCAACGGCCGCAACTTCACCACTAACATCACGGCCCAAAATGATCGGCAAAAGAGGCTCAAATAAGGAACGACCATAGCCTGATCGCATCTGGAGATATTAAAATTTGTAACTTCGGATAAATAAAGACACTATTTTTTTTTAATAAGTAAACCAATACAGTATATTAGAAACAAGACATGAAGGGAATGCCATCAATGTACAAAAAATGGTGATTACAAAAACAGGCCCTATACCCTACTATTAGTGTGACATTGATCATGCCAGTCTAAGAATTGTTCAAGAGAAGGATTACATTCTCCCTTGTCCCAATTATACAAGTTACTAGCCAAAAAAATTCGGATTTTAAACAAGTGTGCCACGCTTTCAAAACATGTCATGTTCCTCTTATGCCATATTATGCACATTAAACAAAGTGGGATCATGACCCAAACACGTTTCATTCTTTTTCCCACTCTAGCACCTCTCCATGCGATTAAAAGCTCCATGACGTTCCTCGATATGGCCCACTCAAACCAACCCAAGAAAATACCAAACTCCAAAGCTCCCACGCCACCGGACAATGAATGAGAAGATGATCAACTGTCTCCGCATCGCCTTCGAATCAAATTATCAATAGTAAGAATCTTTCCTCGGGCCGCACACCATCCAAAAAAAACTCATCTTCAACAGAGCATTAGTCTTCCAAATTTCTTGCCAAAGGAAGGAGGGATGAACCCCCCACCCACCACCTACACACACACAAAACTTGATAGTAAGACTTCACCTGAAACGATCTTGTCTTAGAAAGATTCCAACAAACCTCATCCCCCACTTCTCCAACCCTCTGCAAATCATACACTCTAGCAAGCAAGGCCAACAATGCCTCCTCCTCCCAATCATGCGCATCCTTACGCAATCGTATATCCCAAACTAACATTCTAGTCATTTACCATATCGTATCCATTATCTAGATTTTCATTCCCCAATGGGCCCAACACAAGTAGCAATGACAGAAAACCAAAGAGAAACATTGTCATGTCCAAAACTTGGCTTTTTTACATATAACCTTTTCAAAGATGTTATCAATACAATGTGCAATGTTTCAAAAAAACATTCTTCTTCTACTTGGTCCACCCACTTACATTAAAAACAACCTTGCTTAGATCATTGATCAAATCTCAAACATGAATTGTCCATATCATTATCACACACCATGATGGACGATGATAGCACACTGCCCTAAGTTATACTCCCTCCATCCCAAGATGCTCACCTCCTACAAGAAGTTGTGCAATTCTTGGATAAAAATAATACTTCGTCCAAGATTTTTCGAATTTCCTTAGATAGAGTACTCATGCGAGTATAAATAAAGAGTTGGCGTGGTAGCAGTTTATAGCAACAAGCAGTTGTTAAAATGCATTCTTTCCATCTAAAACATCAGCAGCTGAGAAGCTATGTATCTCATTATTTTGGTGTTGCTGCTTAATCATGTATCATGCAAAAGGTCAAATTTTGATTCATAAGCAATACAGTTAAATCTAATTCTTTCATTCCTACTGGATCACAGTACTTGCACTTATAAGGCACTCAGAAAAAAAAATGCCTGAGACTAGGTTAATATAATGGGCATAAAAAGAGCACAATAAAAAACTAAACAATAAATAAATAACACGCGCGGTGGCTTGCTCTAAGTAACCATTATAACAAAGGGATACAATCAATTAAGCCAGATCCAGTTTTGTCGCCTCAATACTGATAAATGGAGATAGAGATTAGATCTACTTTCTTATACAAAATAGTCATAAGTAAAAGAGGTCAAATCCACTTTGTTCACAAATATGTCATGACAAGAGAGAGGAACAAATGTTCCCATTAAATCATTAATTTGAGATTGAGACTTAAGCTTCTAACTAAATTGGAGCCAATTTGAAATCGCACAACTTAGGTTTGCAAGCCACTTATCTCAGCTGAACAATTGCCACGCAATTCTTTATGTTTTCGGCAACAAACAACTAGTAACGGGCCTGATCAAAAGTGAGCAAGGCATTCGTCTTAGGTCCCCAAATTTTGCAAAAATGAGGCCCCAAAAAGTTGTGTAGTATTCATTTAGCAGTCTATAAAATCATATCCATTCCTTATGGGCATGTCAAATGAGTGGAAAATTGACTATACGAGCATAATTAGCACTTTTGCGGATAAAAGTGTAAGAAGAGTCATCTTTTAAATGATTATAATAAGTTTTTATAACGATATGCATAATTTCAAAATTATATCTTCTTGAATCGTAATAATTGTTTTACTATGTTGCCTTTATCTTTTTATCATTTTAGTAGTAAAATAAAGATCCCACTTGCTTAGATTTGCCTTGGCCAGTGAGATGTCAGTGCCGGCCCTGCAACCAACAATAATTCATCTCTAACTTTCTTCCATTTCGCAAGTGGAGTGGTAGCCTCCCATGCATTTCACTGGGTTCAAACAACTAACACTGCTACTGACTTTGACGGAACCAAAAAAAAAACTTCAACTTCCCTAAGTTTTTCAGCAACCAAACCAATAAACAAAAACGATAGAAACTATTTAATTTGAATCTTCGGAGGAGCTTACACGCGTATCGAGAGGATTAACAGACACAGCACGAGCGCGAACGAGGACCTCATTGGGCTTAAGATCAGGAACGCTGGCGTCATCACGTAGCTCTAGAACCTCGGGACCACCGAACCGTGGTAGAACCACGGCTCTGCAACTCGTAACGATACGCCTAAACCCTAGCTTCTTCGAATTCACCGACGGCGAGAAAAGCGCCGCCCACTCGGAATCGGAACCTCCAACCGCCGCATTTGAACTTAATCCGGTGAATCTCGATAACAGGCGCATGTTGAATTTGCAGGATTACAAGAGCTGAGGTGTGTATAACAAGGTTAGAATGCGAGTGGAGACGTGAGTGAGGGTTTTGGTGATTCGGGAGAGGGAGAGATGTCGAAGATGAAGAGAGAGAGAGAGAGAGAGAGAGAGAGAGAGAGGACGTGTCTGTGTTATTATCCGCAGGAGAAGGGGGTTCAGTAATTCAGTGTCGAGTGGACGTGTCTGTGTCTATGCTCTCTCAAGCCATAGCGGGCTTCAAGTTTCTCGCGCGCGCTTGGTGGGGCCGTTTAGTGTGCTTGCAACCGCACGAGGGACCCAGAGGTCCCGGAGGATGGCCCCATACGACGCATCCGAGCTGTTGATTTTGGTAATTAACGACTTAGATTTTATCTTGGTAATGAATGACTGGGATTGCAAGTGGTGGCTAGCTCATGCAATAGAGTTTTTGGATGCCCCACATTGCATCCCCGAATTGAGTCTCATGCTCCCTCCCCATCCCCATGGAATAGATTAGGAATGACAAATGACCAAAAAAAAAACTCGGATCTGTAACGTGTCAGGGTGAAATTAGGACCAATGAAAACACTTTTAACGGCTCCGATGAGGCTCTACATGGAGCGCCCTCCAGGGTTCCCTATTCCCCGCAAGAGTCGAACGAGTCGAGTAGTCCCTTTTGGGAGAGTGCGTATCTACTGTATCACACAAATTTCGAGTCTTCGAAAAAGACAGAAAAATGCTGACTGAAATCAATTTTATTGATTGAAAATTAGGGTTACAATCTCTCATGAATTTCTTAGAAAAGAAACTGAACTTGTGCAGGCATATTTGAGTTTGGTTTGAAATTTCTTTGGCTATTTTTGCTTGACATTCACGAACAGGCCGAGTAATAGCATATTTGAGTTTGGTTTGGAAGTTAACAAGCTTTAAACAAAATATTCAAACTCGGATTGTTAACAAGTCGATCTTGTAGACCAAGCTTAAATGAGCTTTAAAAAACAAACACTGAGTTCGGAGTTAAATAGCCAAGCCAAGTTCGTTTATCAAACCTTAAAACTAAAGTCCATACGCAGAATTCCCTTCTTTTTCCATAGATCTCCAGACATATTGTGACAGAGATACCAAATACAATGATAGTAAAACATTTTACAAAATTAGCTATATGGTCATGTTCTAACCAAGCATTTACGCGAAGACCAAAGGCCGATAGCCCCTCCAAAGCAATCCGATTGGAAACTTCACTCAAACAAAAGAAAAACTGAGCTACATTCGAAATTCTGTTGAAATATCAATCCGAGATCAGAAAGATACGAGCAATCTCAAACTAACTAATCTCATCCTTGCAGCGTATTTTGACCAGAGCTGCTGTTGACGGTGCTTGTGGCAGCACTACTCGTCAAAGCAACATTCGGAGGTGAGACCGTTGGAGTTGCCACATTACTAGTAGGGTTAATCTCAGAACTTTTGGATGGTACAACCTTTGTTTCCGTGGATACAGTCGCATTAGCTTGAGAAGCAGGGGTAACCACCTCTACTTTTTGCTGTTTCTGCGCCGTTTCAGTGGGAGGATACACTCGCAAAGAGTTGGCTGTATGAGGACCAGCAGTCTTCTTCTCCTGGTTCATGGACCCAGAATCGGTCACCGCATGAAGTTGCTGCAGCCTGTAATCAGTTTCAGGTCTCCGGCAAACCTTTCTCAGGGGTACGATTTCCTAGACCATAAAACGAGAAAACCAAAATAGGCATTAGCGAACATTAGCAAATAGAATTGGTTAAACAACACACTAGCATGAGTTTTCATGGGCGTACATAGCAATAGATGCATAATTGGAAGGTATCAATTTTATGTGCCAAAAGAAACCAAACTCAATGGTGTTAACGATTTACAAAATGTAAAGAATAATAGGGAAGAAAAACAATTTCAAGTTAGAATCAAGAAAAATAAATCCTCCGTAGAACGAAAAGCTAAGCGCCCTCGTCATTTTCTGAAACTTAAGATGATTTTGATTGGAGTAAGTTCCTCATAGAAAACTCACGGTTCTGTGATTCTGTCAAATCCAACAAATTGAGGGAGTGCTGATTTTGGCTGAAGTTTGTTCCCTGGGAGAACCAACTTTACAACATTTGAGAGAAACAACATGAATAGAAGTTTTACCATGACATTTGCCCATGACGACAAAAGTTCAACTGTGAGTGCACTGCATGAAATTATTACCAAACTTAGCATTCTCTAGAAATATCCTCCACTTCAATTAACAAAGCCTAAATTTTCCATTTGCTTAACAAGTTCATAAAATAAAAAGAGATGGGAAAAGCTGGTAGTATATGATAACAGCTGCTCCAATTCCACCAAACAATGACGACAACAATGCGCAAGAAATGCTACCATCAAAGTATCCGGGTGAAGTGCCCTTGTGTTGTACTCACACCACCAAATGATATGAAGTTTGCGGCATAACCACCTTGAAAAAAGAGGACGTGGAAAGGAAAAGGAAGAAGGACAAGAAGATGAGTTAAAACTGAAAAAACACAGAAGAAAAACATGCCGCAGACTTCTCATGACCACAAAACCCTCACCGAAGGGAAAAATCAAAGAAAAAGGGGAGTATAAAAATGAACCAAACAACGGTCCAGGTCAAGAATATAATAAATTCCATACCTCAGATTGGTCATGATCATAGCGCACCAGGAACCTACAGCGGCAACCTCTTACGTCATGCCTACGTCGCTGTGCATCGAGAACATGAGCATCAAAGTAAAGAGCTTGCTCTTTCCCTTCCTGAAAAAGGTTTTGTAAAGCCTTCAGAAGAGGATTAGAAAGATCTCTCTTAGAATCAAGATATAGCGGTATTCTATGTGATTATTACTCCATAAGAAGACAATGACACCTGAAAACAGAGTATGAGATCTCCTGGGAGAACTGCAACACATTCTGTGGATTCACATGGAAGAGACCGTGGTCTGACATGCTTGCGAACATTAATCCATTCATCTTCCTCGGCTCCAAAACCAGCAAACCGAACCATAACATCCTGAAATGGCCAGCAGTATTTAAACCATCACAAGATTACAAAAGGCCAACAGTCAAGAAAGAAGAACCCAAAACAAACAGCACTCTATAAGAAACTCTAGTTCTTAACTTCTAGCAAGTGTTCAGGGTAAAGGACTTCTCAAGTTCAAGAGTTGGTAGCTGATATTGCCTGTACCATTTGAGGATTCTCATTTAGTTTCATCGTTTTTTCTGATAGGAAATTTAAGGAGACTCAAACACGTCTGCTTATAGGGATGATGCAGCCTAAGCTGCTGCAGGGTCCCTAAGGATTGCACAACGGAAGAAATAACAAAAGTTATGTACCATAACTTCCTAAAATGAGGACAGTTTCACTCCATGCGTTGAATATATACACTAGGTAGAATCTGCTAGTCCATGACGGGCCCACCATGAAGTGACCGATAGAAAGAAATTGCCACAAAGTGTCTACTTGGAGTAGCTCTTTACCATACTCGTATATGAGCATAAACACATTTCCCCTCCATGCCTTGTACAATATAGGCATACAAAAGGTGGAACCTGATGGTTCATGAACGGTATAACAAGAAGTGTGCCATTGGTTGACATGTAAACAACGTGCATTTCTGTGTGATTTTGTAATTGGTCTCTCTTTTCCTTTACCATACTCGCACAAGATATGTTAATACATCCTTTAAAGAAATCACACAATGTGTTGTGAGTTGTAACACGTGGCCCACATAAAAAATGAGACACTGCTCATGATTATTGAATCAAACACACGAGTAGCAGGATTTAATTCTTCCTTGTTACAACTTATACTATCACATGAAGGAGAAATCAGCTTCAAGAATTACCGGATCGCCTGTTTCGAGAGATCGATGAGATAGAAACATTGCAACATCATACCTGAGGAAGGCAAAACGACAATAATTATGTGGTTTAACGACAATTAGCTATTACCAGAAAGGATTTTTAAAAAAACATCAAATAATCAGCACCCATAAGTTAAAAAACTATAAGTCTATCATGATGCTAACCATGCACCATCCCTAGCAGATTTAGCTTCAAACTCCATCTGAGAATTATCAGAAACAGGCCTTCCTGCACTTTGGACTGCTGAAAAAAGATGATGACCGAATAAAAGTAAGATGATGGGAAGAAGCAGAGGTATGAAATCACAAAGCTGAAAATTCATGAAAAAGGGAAAGAAACAAAAGAAGTCTGCTGAAAGTAATACTAGGAATCAGAAGTCATTAAAGAGCAAAAGGACAAGCAGGCTGCCTCCGAGACTGTACTTCAGGCAAAATGCTTTGCACCAAGGAGTAAGGGAACCCATACTTAATGAACCGTTACTGTCTGTTCCTGATTGTTTCGGCACAAAAATGATGGAACCAAAGAGGCTGGCTAAGAAAGTGTTACCAACTTGTAAGGCATAGTTTTCCATTTGCTAAAATGAGAATTTGCTAAAATCAAGTGGGAGATTTTAGCAAATGAAGTTGAGAGGAGATTTTAGCAACAATGAATCTGGACACACATATTTCCAAATTCATTGTTACTAAAATCTCCTCCCCACTTCATTTGCTAAAATTTTCCACTTGATTTTAGCAAAATTCCCATTTTAGCAAATAGAAAACTATGCCTTAATTCTAATCCCAGAAATTTAACTCAATCATTTTTATGAAATCAAACCCATCCTTGGAATCAGTGAAGACTAATTTACTGAGAGCCACTACAACCAGCATTTCATTCAAGCACCACAAATTTTGGAAGTTCTTACCGTCTTACGTACTCTCCCCTGCGCTCGATCACCTCAACCTTTAACACAGCAACAACTACCTGCTCACGTTACATTTCTCTACTAATTAGAGCATCTCGGACATTAGTTTCAAATTTGGAGATGTCAAATTTATTTTTATTTTTATTTTTATTTTTTTGAAGGATTAGTGGCATATTGGCACATCAAATGTGACACGTACAAATTCTCCCTCTCCAATCTCCAACCATAGCTTCAAATTTGGAGTTGTCATTCTTGTTTGGATTTTTTTTATTATTCAAACGGTCACTTTTTCTAACGAAAAAGATCTAACATTGCCTTCCAAAATGGCGCGAGTGAAGGTCATGCCAAATCCACATAGGATTTGGCCTTTAAAAAAATGGCAGCTGGGTTGGAGCTGGTGTTGGCTTCCAAAGGTGAGTCAGTGGTCGTTACTTTGCTATGTGGGATTTTAAGGCTCCCATTGGAGATGCTCTTAGACCTTGCTATTTGCCAAATCCAATAGGAGTTGGCCTTTCAAATGGCAACTGGCGTTGGCTTCAAAAGTGAGTCAGTGACCGTTACTTCGCCACATGGGATCTTAAGGCTCCCATGGGAGATGCTCTTAGACCTCACTATTCTCTCAACTCCAACAATCACAGGAACCTTTTATATATAAAGCAAACTTACATTTTAAACCCCGTGGTTAGACCCATTTTCAAAAATTGACCTAGGGTTGTGGGCACCGGATCAAACCCTTGGGTTTAAAACGTGTTTTCCCCTTATCGTTGTCACCATACTTAATCACACAATTGTATAGTCACCATATAGGAAACTCATCCATATCAGACGAATGAAAGGTCTCATATTATTGGCGTGTACGGTGATACAGAATCCCACAGGCTATGATCAAGTATCCAAAGATGGGTTTACCGTCTAAAACCATCAATTCCAAATACAAACTGAAAGGAAACTGGATGTGACAAGTGGGCTAAAAAGGAAGCTGGAAGGGTGTTAATTATACCTGATGTAACAGTTGCGGATTGAGGAGCTTGAGATACATTTCTCACAACAGTTGAATCCTCCCGAGGCATAGGCGATACACTTAACTTCCCAGGAGCCTTAGATGTTTTTGCCCTGATTGCATACCGCCTATTTTGGAACCAATTCCACACCTATAAAAAGCATCTAAATTAGCAAAGATTCTTCATGAGTCATGAACATGCAGGAAAGGGACAGCATATTACCTGTTTCATTTGAACTAGTATCTTTCCTGACCGTTCCGCCGATTTACTATTACCAAAGACAACAATCTCAGACCTGACTAATTACACTGTTTGAAAAAAAAAAAAAAAGAAGCAAGAATTTTCCCAGTATATGAGTAGCTAAATTACTAGCACTAACAACGTGCCTGAACTTCTCAGCAAGAGCTTCAAGGACTTCACGCACCGGCATCTGAGCTTTGTGTTCTTGAAGAATAGTTTCCATCTCTGCAACCTAAAGAAACAAACAAGATCACTTAAGTCATTGACACTGTTCTAAAGTATCTGAAACCTTGAAAATATAACATTGTACTCAGTGCCATGAATAATGATATTGTACTATATCATATTACAACTCATGGAAAGAAAATTAACATTTGCTCTGGCCAAATGGCATACTCCAAATAGGAAAAGGATTTTGTAATGTGCTACAATTATATAACAAACAAATCTCCCATTTGGTCAAAGAAAATGCAATGGAAAACTGATGTTTTCGTTGAACATCAAAGCTAGTAACTTCAGACCTTCCTTGAACTAGCAAAACAATGAAGCCAAAAGACGTAGAACACCCAAACCTAACTGGCTATAGTCCTATCACAACTTGGAAGATCATGTTTCACAATCAAAGACCATAATTCTGTGATGAAGATGCAAATACAAAACTATAGGTAATTTGACTAATTTGAGCTTTTAAAAAATTGAAACGAATAACACCATAAAATATTGAAATAAATAAATGAAGTTCCTAATATAGTAATATTTATGTATTTTTTAATCAAAACTTTTAATCATTTGCGGTGTTATGAATGGGCATGATGTATGCATTTGTGTTCAGGCACCAACTACTCCTAACACCAATTTTGGGTTGGGTTCGAAACTTAGAAGGCCAAATTCCACAACAAAAAAAAGAAGAATTTTTTTAAACAGGCAAAAGAATCAAACTCAAAACTATTAGTATGGAATTTCAAAGTTTTATAACTGGAACATGAACGCAATGATTTGCTAAAAATGTGTGTATAACAGCATAAGTATAGACTATATAGTTTTAGAGGGGGCCCATTTGGGCCATGGATTGGGGGCCTAGACGGGTGCCACTTCGGCCTGGCCTTAGGGCCGGGCCTGAATCCTTTTAAGCTATGCAACGCCCCAATTTTTGGGCATGTTATTTAAAACATTTTTCAAGATGATTATAAGATAATTAACATTGATCTTGTTGAATCAAAATTCATAAATAGAGTACTGGATTAGTAGTGGAAACTAAAATACCCGGTTAAATTCGAAAGCATATTTAGGTTACACAACATTGTCAAAATAAGTAGAGTTTGCTAGGCAATCTTGTGTGTCCCCGAGAGATTCAAATGTATTTGGACACTTTAAATTAAATTAGTTCATCACAAAGTTAGCTAATTAAACCATTGATGAAATAACTAAAAAATCTAAACATGTTACTCCGCATTTCATACATGAAACTACTACCCCAATCTCAAAACCGGATATATTAAACCTTCTCTTTTCGAGCTTGCAAAAATCTTAATGAACTCATTCAAAAGGTAACAGCATCATATACACATCTCCAGGGGTGCATCTATATATCCACATCTACACATGTATCTCTAAGATGGAGCAAAATGGATTTTTATATTTCGATGACTCAGGTGTCGGGCCAGCTTACATGAAGCTCAACTTATCCTAGTGTCCAGGCCAACTTAGGCGCACCTCAACTTATCCTGGGACCAATCCCACCAGCTAGTGCCTGTAAGCAAGACTCATTAGACTCATTCAGTTTCTGTTGTAATAGTTAAAAGGTCTGTTATCTCTGTTACACTTCTGTTAAGGGGTTTTCTGTTGTAAAGCTAACAAAGTTATGCCAAGAGCAGTTATCTGTTACTAGGTGTTAGTTGACGTTGCATAAAAGGGGAAAGCTCCTCTCATTTGCCATCCACGATTGAAATGAAATGAAATGAAATGCATCTTCTCTCTCTCTCTCTCTCTCTCTCTCTCTCTTCACAATCATCTGTTCTTGATTCTATCTAGTTAGGGATTCTATTTCTCATTAGCTAGGTTAGCAGCTAATGGGAACCAACAGTATGAAGGATTGGACTATAATGAGACATTTAGTCCTGTTGTCAAACAACCCACAGTAAGGATTGTGTTATCTTTGGCAGTTCATTATGGATGGAACATTAGACAATTAGATGTTTCAAATGCCTTTCTTCATGGCATAGTGGAAGAAGAAGTGTATATGAGACAACCTCTTGGGTATAAGGACATACATCATCCAAATATGTGTGTAAGTTGAATAAGGCTCTATATGGATTGAGACAGGCTCCTAGGGCCTGGTTTTCTTTGTTGTCTAGCTTCCTAACTCAGCATGGTTTTATCAACAGCAAGGCAGACACATCTCTTTTAACACTTAATGATTCACATGGTATCACTGTGGTTCTTGTCTATGTGGATGACATACTTGTTACTGGCAGTAATGAAGTCTATATTTCTGATTTGATCAAGACAATGAGCACCAAGTTTGTCCTCAAAGACTTGGGGCCTTTGAGTTTCTTTCTAGGCATCGAAGTTCTTAAGCATGATAAGTCTCTCATCCTTACTCAAACAAAATATGCTACTGATCTTCTAACCAAGGCTGGTATGTTAAAGTGTAAACCTAGTCTATCTCCTTCATCTGTTAAACCTGTCGCTCCTTCTTCCAATTCTGATTTTGGTGATCCACAATGGTATAGAAGGATAGTTGGATCCTTGCAATATCTTACCTTAACCAAGCCTGAAATTTCATTTGTTGTAAATGTGGCATGTCAACACATGCATGCACCAAGAGAAAGTGATTTCATTGCTGTAAAAAGAATTTTAAGGTACATTAAAGGAAGTTTGAATGAAGGATTACATTTTTCCCCTGGACCTTTGAGTTTGACTGGGTTTTCAGATGCAGACTGGGCTGGGGACAGTTTAGATAGAAGATCTACATCTGGCTATTGTTTGTTTTTAGGCTCCAATCTTGTATCTTGGAGTGCTAAAAAGCAACATACAGTTGCAAGGTCGTCTACAGAAGCCGAATACAGAGCATTAGCTCACTCTGCAACTGATATTTCCTGGGTTCATCAGGTTATGTTAGACCTTCATGTTACTCCTGCATTACCTCATTTACTTTGGTGTGACAATTTATCTGCAATAGCCTTGGCATCCAACCCTGTTTTTCATGCTCGGACTAAACATGTAGAGGTAGACTACCACTATATTCGAGAGAAAGTTCTGAGTAAGCAAATTCTGGTTCAACATATTGGCTCTCTGGCCCAAATTGCTGATATCTTCACTAAGTCATTACCTATTGACAGACTCAGAATGCTTAAGTCCAAACTCATGGTGTCTTCTACACCTATGAGTTTGAAGGGGCATGTAAGCAAGACTCATTCAGTTTCTGTTGTAATAGTTAAAAGGTCTGTTAAAGTCTGTTACACTTCTGTTAAGGGGTTTTCTGTTGTAAAGCTAACGGAGTTATGCCAAGAGCAGTTATCTGTTACTAGGTGTTAGTTGACGTTGTGTAAAAGGGGAAAGCTCCTCTCATTTGCCATCCACGATTGAAATGAAATGAAATGCATCTTCTCTATTTCTCTCTCTCTCTCTCTCTCAATCATCTGTTCTTGATTCTATCTAGTTAGGGTTTCTATTTTTCATTAGTGCCCAATTAAAGCCAAAGCAAAGCCCGTGTAGACTGATGGAGCAAAATGTTAAACTCATATGAAACCATACGGGAGACCCAATGTTGTCGCAAAAAATTGAGGGGTTTGGTTCCAACTGTCTGAGAAAAAAAAAATTACTCCTATAAATGTTTCCAGGGGGAAAAATCAGGGCGTGGGTTAGCAAATACTACAACCAGAATTCATTAAATTAAGCTTTCTATGTTGATTTTGTTTCGCAATGGGGGAAATTTTCAATCACGAGTGTAGAAAGAGAAAAGAGCATGGAGAAATTGAAAACCTCGGTTTGGTTGAAGCGGAAGGTTGGGTTTCCATTACTCGGCGGTCTCCCCATCGCCCCGTCTTTCCAAAGCTGCAAATCCACCCCAACTCCGACACACAGAGAGAGAGAGAGAGAGAGAGAGAGAGAGAGAGCTTGGGGAAAGGAACGGTCTGCTAGAATTCGCTCTCCCGCTGTTGGGAATAGGAGGGAATATTGTGCTTATTCGCGTGCCAGGAAATCGGGAGGGAGATTTATTGGAGTTTTCAGGTAGTAAAAAGCAAAGTTTGCTTATATTTTCGTTTTTATTTGATTGTTTTACGTATTTATTTTTTTTGCGTTTGCTAGTTTGGTGTTAAGTTTTTGTGTTTTTTGTCTGTCTCGACGAAAAAAATTAGAAAAGTAAAAAATTATATTGAAATTCTCAATTTTTTGAATAAAACAAAAAATAGGTCAAAAAATCTAGCCTTTTGACTAATTTTTGTCTTTATTAGCAAAAAATTAAGTTGGGATCATAATTTTTTACTTTTTCGATTCCTCTCGTCGAGAAGAGCTAATAATCCACAAAAGTTTGACATGAAACTAACAAATGCGAGAAAAATTATAATAACGACGATAAAATAAGCAACTTTTCTTTTAAAGCCAAAATAAGCACTAATTTTACTACGTAATTTGAACGGGAATTGAAATATATGTATAAAGTGTCAATAAATATGTAGAATGGTAGATTTTACAAAGAAAAAAAAAAAACTGTTCCCTGAATATTCTTACTATTGTTTTATCCTTTGTATCTTTATCATTAACCTTAAAAATTAAATTTATACCATAATATTTTTATCATCATACTAAAAAAATTACATTTTCACATTTATATTTTCATCACTTTACTAAGGGACTTGCTAATGTGGGCCAAATGGACACACAATAAGCACGCAAACAAACAAAAATATCATAAACTTCAATACACCTTTTACACTTTTCATTACACTTTTCAATACACTTTCACATATTTCTATACACTTTTCACACTTTTCAATACACTTTTTTCAACCTTAACCTTAACGCGGGCCTATTGGGCACACGTTAGCATTTTTCTTTTTTACTAATATACCACTTTATATGTAACTATTTCCTTCTATTTTGCTTTTAGTTCCAATATTTTTTCTCATTTTTTAGAAGGTAGGGTGGGTAAACAGTCGAGCTGGGCAGGACGGGAGAATCCATAAATTAACCTTGGGTTCCGAGAGCAGGTTGACATGCCTGGGAGAAAACCTGGCCCGCCTCATTGCTATTCATAAGAATGAACATTTAAAAGTGAGAAATATTAATTGCTCTTATAATACCGTCACGTGGTACTCCAAGGAGTCTCAAGAACATAAATTTGTGTAGCGCTCCATCATGCGGCTCTCACACAAGTGTGTGATGTAGAAGGCTTTTGGCGGTGTTCCACTGGAAAAAACTGACATGAATATTATTTTTAAGTTATGCAAGTTTAATGTATTTCTAAAGAATAAAACTATTTCAAAAAAAAAATTATAATATACTTTCAAGCACTCTAAATGTTCCCCTCCTTCGGTATCATTTTTTCGCATGAAAATATAACCTACCCTTGAAACTTGTGGTTTAAAATGGACACTGAAAACATGGAATTAAAATTAGAAGAAAATAATACATGAAAAGTACTATTTTTTTTTTCCTTTTGTTTGATATCAGGGATGTGAACAAAAATTATAAAATAAGTAAAACAAGAAAGAAAGCCCCTTTCTCTTCCTTTTTTTCCCCCAACCGTGAACCACAGAGGAGACAATATTTTTTATTTAATCATTTACTCTCTTCCTCTTCTTTAGGCTCTGTTCAGTGTTCAGTTACCGAAAATACTTCGTGAGAAATATATTTTCAAGAAAAATGACGAGAGAGTTAAATTATTTTTTTGTGTGTATTCGGTTGACAAATAATTTTGCAAGGAAACTATTTTTCTTCGCAGGATCTATTTTGCAATAAAATATTTTCACGAAAGTTAAATATATGATCCCACAACTTTATTGGTAATTAAACACCAGGAAAGTTAATTTTTCTTATCCATTCTCATCGTTCATGACATGCAAAATGCGACAAACACCAGTTGACGAACAAAACACTGCTTCCAAAACTTGTAACAAAATTTTCTACGCTGGTTAATGCCCGTTGCCATAAGGCCTAAACTTGCTGCTTGAAAAGGATCTGGATTTGAAACCTGCGACCTGGAAAATAAGAACTAGAAGCACTCGATTGGAGTTTACCAATTCCAACGAACATTCATTTCGACAAACCCAGTAAAATTTGATCAGTACATATGATACTTGCTACAACATTTTTATATTATTGCCAAGAAGGTAATACTGGAGTACTACATAATACTGCTCTTCAAATACAAACCCCTGGGAAAGCAACATTAGTTCAGTACACCACATACCATATCTATAAGATGGCGAAATAGAAATAGTTACGGATACAAGCCTAGCAAACAGTTTGAACCATCTATATACATCAAAGTCTGCCTTAAAGAACAACATCTCGTATCTTTATTTTTCCCAACAAGGACGAAACCAGAACATCTGAAGGTCTGAACTACCCTTCTAAGCACCGTCATCTTCCAGGCTGTTGACCCGTTCACATTCATCGATCCATTCACTATATCTGTGAGCCACCGAAGTTATGTCAGTAAACAGATACCATAAACGGGAGGGAAACAATCAAACAAGAGCATCAAATAGAGATTAAACTTACATGTCTATAGGTTCAGTTAAAGCTGCAAAGAAAAACAAAATACAAGGTTAGTTCAAAGTAAGAAGCATGAATGAAGGATCATAACATAACTAGTGTAGGCCATTGAATCGGCATCTCAAACCTTTGGGAGGAAATATATGTGCATACATCTGTCCGAGTCTACCCATGTGGACGAGAAAGTTTCAAATCCCTCATTTTATGCAGAACAAATTCATAATTTACAATTTCTCCTCTTTTATTCATACTCACAAATTTGAAATCTTCTCTCTAGGACAAGTTATTATTCCATGCCAAAAAAATTGCATGGGAATGCTGACACGACCCTAACATATCAGACTCCAGAGCACAAACTATAATACTTCCAACAATCCTTTATTTCTTTTAGTATGATTTAAGTAAACTTCCAATAACTCAAAACACGGTTAATGGTAAATAAACGAACTAATATATACCTGTCACAGTCATGCTAAAGTTCTCTTGGCAAATCATGCATGAAGCTTCACCAATCAAGTTCTTCATATCACTGAAAACGAAGAAATTCTCATGTCTCAGTGAATAAAACCATAAGAAAAGTGCAGACTACAGAGTAAGAACAAAACTTGATATTCTATATTTGAGTCTCTTAATAAAGAAGATTGGGACACAAGAACATCTTTCAGGTACAAAATAATCCAAGAAAATCATCGCCATGTATGCAGAACACAATCCAAGCACAAAGGCAACAAGTAATCATAGGAAACTTCTTCAATAGACACTTACATGCGGCATTCCACACTGCTCCCATGGTTACAGAAGGGGCAACTGAAAACAGTATCAAGCTTATCCATTCTCTTCTTCGGGGGTGGCTTCGCCTTTGACTTCCTTTTACCCATCTGTAGTCAACTCAAGTCTTTTCCTTAAGAATGACCAAAACTTTATCAGTTCATCTGTCAGGCCACAGATTATAGACGAAAAAGTCTACACCACCGTCTACATAATTAAACAAATGAACTATACACATTTTAAACAGTACTTGGTCCATATAAATGGCTATGTGCAGTGATCAAAGCATAAACTTAATATAAATGCACATCTTGAATTAGACTATAAAACAGTGTTAGATGACACTAAACAATTGACATTGACAATATCCAACTTGAATTGTCCAACAAAATTTATCACATCCAGGCCAGAAAAGTCCTAGCCACAACGAAAAAAGTTCTCAGATCTAACAGAATAAACAGCCATTCACAAATCAAGTTAGTTACCCCATAGAATCACTAAAATATGAAATTAAGTCTCATGAATTCAAGCATTATTGTATCACAAGTCACAAGTGGAGACTTTCATGACAGCATTGGCCTAACAAGTCAAAGCATATTCACATATTCACATCACATGTACATAGCCTAGGCTTAATATATGTACACCTAGACACCGAGATGCCTTTGTACGGGAGAAATTAGTTACTCTTGAAGACAGACAATTTACCTGTACACGTTCCTAGAAAGATCAAGTGAAAGCTAAAATTACTATCGACATCTTTTAAGCAAAGAAGAACTCCGCCTATGTCATGCTTCGAGTCATATCAGTCACACAATCCGTCCAAGCCCAGAAAAAGGGGGAGGGGTGTGCGTTCGGTACAGTGTTGACGTAAAATCTTGGTAGATCCTCATGACATGAAGCCAATGGACAACGGATTCATGCAGGCGACCCAAATCAATTTCGACTTAGTGATCGTTTTGCATGGTATCTTTTAAGTAAAGAAAGACTATTGACCTGCTTAATGATTTCTGTAAAAGGAAGACAACTCCATTCTAGTTTCCATCCCACTTTCTACAAGGAGTAAATAAAGGTAGCAAAACTACGTAAACGTTTCCCTCAAAGAACAACCATTAGAAATTCGATCTCACTACAAAATACCATAACTTTCTCATGAAACCCTAATTAACAATTTACAAAGACCCCAAAAAACGCAGAACGAACATGAATCTTGAATCCTAATACCTCCAAAATTGAAGAAGAAGCCTAATAACGAAACACTCGAAAGAGATCGTAAACAACGAATACCATATAAAACCCTAAATAATACAAGAACAGGTTCAACTCGAAGGTAAAATTGCTGCTTTTTTGTTGACGGTAGTGTGAATGAAAACCCTAGATTACGAACCGAAAACACATGGATGATTAAAGATTCAATAGCAATACGAAGCAATTGAAGATCGAGATCGTTACCTGAATTATTCTCAGTTCCCAACTTGAAAAGGGCGAAGAGCGAGAGAGAGAGAGAGAAACAGAGGAAGAGGATCGAAGAGATATTTATATGAACTTTGTGTGGTCGACTGGTCGGTCTATAGTTCACGTACGGGTCAATACGTGGCCCAATTCATATCCGTATGACACCGTGACCCAAATGAATGCCTCTGGACAGGCATTTGGGCCAACTATTTGGGTGGGCTGTAAAGTATGGGTCAAAAGACTCAAAACACCAAATCGTGGTTTGCGTGAGCGGATTTGGGCCAAGTAGAGGGCTGGTCTGTCCCGTGAGCTACGTTGGGACGGTGGTATGGGCCGAAATACACCAAGGCCGAAAATGAGAACGTTTGATTCTAGATAAATTGGGGTTACATTTAAGTGCAATAGAACATCTCGGGGGCCCTTTAGTGAGGAAACTCACTACACGCATGTAGTGAGCTCCCTCACTAAATGTCCCCCTAGATCCCTCCAACTCATCTCCAAAATGAAGAATGGATATGATATATTGGCAAGATATTTTATTGTAAAAAAACTAGATTTTATTGTAAAAAAACTAAGTTGCATCCCTCTTAACGTCTCTATTTGCACCAATAAACAAAAAAAATAGTAATTACTAATATATGAGTTGTGGATTAGGTCACATCTCTCCGGTATAATCTTCCACTTACGCATGACATGTCTTAATTTTTGGAAAAAAACAGTTTTTTGTTAGTGAAATACCTACATGTAAAGCTCTTAGTTCTCAGTTTCACAAATTTTAGTACTATGAAATGTTTTCGAAAGACAATTTTACATGGAGCGGCTTCATGCACCACATCGTATCACTTATGTGGTCACACAAAGAGAGTCTTCAAATTGGACCAAAGATTTTTATTTTTTTTTTTTGATGAATTCCAGCTTCCAATTAAGATTTAATTACCACTAGGTCTAGGAAAAAGGTATCTAATTACCACTAAGGTAAGTTATTTTTTTTAATTACCATTAAGGTTAACCATTAAGATGAGTCATTCTTTTTTGGGGTTTAGGTTTGGGGTGCACTTTCCTATTATAGAGTTTTAATAGTTTAGGCACTTTCATAGGGTACCCTAAGATTTTAGGCACTTTCATAGGGTACCCTGGTCATAGGGTACCCTAGGGTTTAGGTTTAAGGTGCACTTTCCTATTATAGGGTTTTAGTAGTTTAGGCACACCTTATGATTTTAGGCACTTTCATAAGGTACCATAAAGTTCAAGTTTAGGCACTTTCATAAGGTACCCTGAGTTTTAAGCACTTTCATACGGTTTTGAGAGTTGAAGAGAGATAGAGATTGTGCTCATGTGAGATGGGTAGAGAGAGAGAGAGAGAGAGAGAGAGAGAGAGAGAGGAGAAGGGAATCAACAGTGTCATTTGGAAATCGGGATGGGTGGGCTCGATTTTGACTTTTCAAACCAACCTATTAATATTCACGCTTGTACCTGTAGGTGCATCTCTCCGGCCGCTTTGTACCTGCACGTAAATTACCTCATTGGGTTGTACCGGCCCATAAATTGCTCTTCAATTAATACGTAAAAGGGGAAGAATCAGGTCTGAAGGCCCGACCAAAATGTATAAATTAAAAAATGGGTCTAGCGAGTCAAAATCCTGAACAAGTGAGGATAATTTTGATTAATATATTTGACAATTACAGGGTCAGGGTTGGCAGCTTAATTAGAAGCATAAAAAATTGTTGCATGCCTTTTGCATGAATTGAATGCCATTTAATTTAATCTTAGTGGATCATGGTAGGTAATGGGGGTTATAACCAAAATCATAGGTACATGTAATGTAATTGATGAATAAAACAGACAAGAAAGAGAAATGGAATCAATTGATGCCACAAATGTCCAACTAATTTGTACCTGCAATCGTGTTAGATCATGGTTTTAGGGTAACCTCACCTAATCTTAGGGTTTCAATATATTCCGTTGTTGTACTTTACCGTTATACTTTTACGCCTACACATGAAGAATATCAAGTTGATAACTTATGAGAGAAGTCAACTACCGATGCGACAGATACGTTTCGTTTTGTAACATCAAGAAACCAGAAGCGGTCAATGCGTTACCACTTTAATTTATCTTGTGTTATTTGGCGGCTAGATGCAAGCGGCAGCCCAACTAATTCCCTAACAATAAAAAAGTCAAAATATCCATTATTTTTGAATGGCAAAGTCAAAATATGGCACTTGAGCCCCATCTGATTGGAGAAATAATTTTGGAAAGAATATAATTTCCAATACTTATCTTAAATTTAGTGTAAAATAGTCTAAATCCTCCTAAAAATATCCAACCTATGGTAGACACATAGACCATCTTATGTGAGGGTTTTTTTTTTTTTTTGGGTAAATCGGAAATGCTATGTGAGGGTTTTATACCAATTCTTTCCCATGAGATGTCCTTGAGTTTAAATAAGATAAAACGTTGTTTGAATATAATAAAATGTCCACATGACTGTGTTCGAATCTCTTTTTAAACTTCGTTGTTTGATTTCTTTTTATGAATAATTTACAAGACAATTATTATTATATATAAAATAAAATAGTTTGAGATCGACGTGACAATAAACTGCGATAACAAAAGGAAAAATGTATTGCTGGGAATTGGCCTTTTAATTTATTCTTTTTTGGGAAATCAAAGTACAAAGAAGTTGAGATGGATGGTTGAATGTTACAGGTATGGAGTTTGTGTAATCAACTTATCGCCCCCTT
Source organism: Vaccinium darrowii (assembly GCA_020921065.1). Taxonomy (NCBI): domain Eukaryota; kingdom Viridiplantae; phylum Streptophyta; class Magnoliopsida; order Ericales; family Ericaceae; genus Vaccinium; species Vaccinium darrowii. The sequence continues at coordinate 7,712,476 of CM037154.1, forward strand.
TCTTCCATATGTTCGTAGAGGTGGCAAATGGGTGAGTTAGGTTGGGTTAGAGTGGGTTGACATGGTTTATCGGTTGAATATGGGTGGGTTGAATATGAGTCAAGAATTCTAATTCCAAAACTTTAGAACACGCATTTATCAAGAGAAATGAAATTCAATCATGTTTATTAACGGTCTGGGCTCAGTAAACTAGATTAGTGGTTCACTCAATTCATCTGATATGATTGTCTCATCAAGAATATTAGTTTCCCAGTTATCATTAGAGCTCCCATTGAGCGTCCACAGGGGTTCATAGCGGACATCAATAGGAGATCGACCTTGTGTTAGTATTTCTTATTTCAATCCACTTTCAATCCAACCCAACCCATGTAAACATGGGTGGATATGGGTTAAACCCATATCGACCTATATTACAATATGGGCAGGTTGAGTTGGGTTTTAAGTGGGCGGATATGGACGGTTTCATGGGTTGGGTTCAGAATTGTCACCTCTATTTGTTCCTATCCCTCTTTCTTTTCCGGATGAGATTATTACGTTAACCTTATTAATACTTGAAGTTCTCATTTGATCCGGGGGCGTGCTGTCCTTTAAGGGACAACATGCATGTTGTCCCTATTCGAGCCGTCCGTTTTCGGCGATTAACGGCCCAGATCAATTTGGTAATGAATAGTGCATATCTAAGTCATTGATCGTTGAACACAGACAACTCGAATGGGGACAACATGCATGCTGTCCCTCTGCTCCTTAAGAGACAGCACGCTCCCGCTTTCTGTCATTACCACCTTAAGTTGACCACTTTGGAGATTTTTTTAATGCCCGCTAGTGGATTTGTTTAATCATCCATGTGTCATTTATTTGGAGATTGTACCAATTTGATAGGATAGCTAGCAACTTCTAATTAATGTGGTTTGAAAAGAGGAGATGCATCAATAATGGTAACAAGTTATCCCAAGGGGTTGGCCCATCCTGGTTGAGGTTCAAAATCTCTCAATCATGTGCTCTCTCTCTCCCTCTCTCTCTCTCTCTCTCTCTCTCATTAGAAGGCGATGTTCTTTGCAGGCCCGGCCCTGAGAAATTCGTGACCCCAGACGAGAATGTAAAACAGGGCCCTATGTTTTTCTTAAAAGAATTAGAGGACCAATATTAACTTCAAATGATAAATACTTCGTTCTATATTTAGTCTTTTTTGTAATTTGTCGTTATGTCAATAAACAATAGTTTTTGGTCGTAATTATTCATTTTTATTGCAACAATAAAAAAATATTGAAATCAACAAATCGATGCAAATATTTTACGAATACACACGAAGTGTTTTATTTATTTTCCCTTGATGACAGTACTGACAAATTTTTCGTAAAAAAGTAAACAAACAATATGGATGTGGTGGAATAATATGTTCACGCAATTGATTTCTTCTAAGATGATAGTTTTGAACTTAGTATAATATTTATATCATTAGTCACACAATTGAAACACCTTTTTGAGGTAATTTGAACTAAAAATTTAATGAAACAACCTTTAAACAAGTATAAATCTTTTAAAGCAAAGGTGTCTACCAACGTTTAATGTAAAAGAAAACCTAAAAAAATTTATAATAGATATCTCATGGAGAGGGAAAAAAAATTAAGAAAGAGAATGAACCTTCACATTGCACCCTGACTTCTTCTTCTTTACATTGCCGTAGTACACAGCGGAAAAAAACAAAAACAAAAGAAAGAGTGCCAGGGGGATTCAAACCTTGCCGCACACTCTAGAGACAGGAGGCTTTTCCACTATGCTAAAAGTCTTTATGGTAATACATGCACTACATTAATTATTTATTACTTACCAAGTTATATGTACCTAGTTGGGGCCCCAAAAATAGCCCATTTTTTGGGGGCCCCAGGCCCGGGCCTGCCCAACCTACCCACAGGGCCGGGCCTGGTTCTTTGTTAAGAAAAGCCAAAGACACTCACAAAGGACTCCATCTATAACACATTGAGAAAAATCTAAGAACAACAATACAAATAACAAAGCGAAAGAGAGTAAGAAACCATCTCAAACGGCCTGACACTAGCCTTGCTCTCTAACACATATAGAAAACGCATCACAGATTGAGTGCAAAAACAAACCGAATCAAAGTCGGGGTTTAGTGTGAGTCAAGGGAGAAGGAAAGTAACATTTTACAGGTTGTATAGATTTAAATTTTTGCAGGAAATTTTTGATACCCTACAAAAAGACAAATTAGATATTCCCTCCCCTCCTAAGTAAGAGTGCAATATTTTATTTTGAGTTATTCATTCATTTTGAAAAGTTAATAAGTAAAAGTTTGTACAATTACAGTATTATTTTGTCATTTTGAAAGTTAATGGGTAAAGAGTTAATGGGTAAAAGTGAAAGATAATTTTGAAAAGTTGAGGAAAAATTGATGCGAAAGATGATGATGTCTTTTTAATAAATTGAAATTACGAAACTAAACACTTAAAAAGCATGAAAGGAGTTTCTTCGTTGAAATTTTCCGCAGCAAAACTGTCCTCAAAGCTATTCTGAGACCTCTCTCCTATCTGCAAGATTGCGTTGAAACAATCAGAATTTAGATAGAGAACATTAAAATTATAATTACATCATCCAATCACCATTATAATTGCCACGTTTTCTGTTTATATTGCTTGGTGTGTAAGCCAACTTTCGCACATCTCGACTAATATCAGGATATTAAAGTTAAAAATCTATTGAACATCCTGTTGCACCAAAAAAATTCTAAAATATTTTTGAGTTCTTAACTACTATTATTCGGTTCCATTGGTTCTAAGGAGTTGTTTTAAAAACTGTTTTTACTGTCTTTTCACACTCTACAAAAACATATCATATTCTCACAATACATCAACCTTAAAGGCAAAAAAAAAAAAAAAAGTCAGTAAAAGATAATTTCAGTAAAAAAGACAGTTTGTGGAATTATATTAGATTTGAGAAAATACCCTCAGAAAATATTTAGCTTAAAATGTTAGATTGACGTTAATTTTTCTGAGTCAATTATTCATTTTAACAAACAGAATACGAAAGTAAAAAACTTTGACCAAACGTCCAAAAACTTAACAAGAGGCAAGAAAATTAACGTTTTTCAAGTCACGTCCATATTCTTGTGATCTTTTAATTCCTCCCATTGAAATGAATAATTAATCTAACAAAATTTGGCAAAAAATTAGACAAAAAAGAACCAAAGATCAACAAGTTAGTTATTAACTGGCTTAAATGTAAGTTTGTCCAAACACCCATACAAGGAAAAATAAGGAAAAAAAAAAAGTATTGGTTGACCGCAAAACCAAACAGCACACGTTGCAGTTAAGGCCGCAAATGAGTGGAATGGAGCCGAGCTTTAGGATGTTTAGGTTCGTTCGTTTAGTTTTTAAATAAGCTCGAGCTTGTATAGGTTTGAGTCGAACTCGAGCTTGTTCATGAGTCTTAACGTGACAAAAATGTTGTATATTTATTTGACACACATTTTGCACACACATATTTATGGCTGAGATGGAGTGTCAAAATGTGTGTCCATGGATCTGGTCCCTTTATACTCGTATACAAGTCTATAACTTCAATAAAAAAATTTATTTTGTACATAAATAAGTGCATGAATATATAAAATTGTAAAATCACATTAAAATTAAGTTTGTAGTACATTGGAGTATATGGACAAGTTATAAAGGCCATGTTCGGATTGGTTTTCAAACCTTGGTTCTCACTTTTTCCAGTGGGCCCCCCACTTTTTGCCGATATTTTCTCTTTCCTCTATTTCTAGCATTGCTACTCTAGTACGGAGTACATATTTTATATGAGATGCGTCCGTGGAGACCACTTTGAAGACTCACACAAACGATCCGCGCTGGTTATTAATTTTTTAAGTAATTGTTTAAGTCACTCCTAAAAAATCAACTCATTCAAAAAATTATACCCGGTTGATCTGTCTTCTAATTATTCATTCACAATTTAGGATCCCGAATTTTACAAAAGTTTAAAAGAAAGTTAGACAACTAGATCAAGTACTTAAAATTAAACGATTGACCTGATTTTTTTCAATATGACTTAAAAAATAATTTTAGAACAAATGGACGGTTTGGATAATTTGTGTGGGTCTTTAAACTGGAACCCATAGACGCATCTCACACAAAATATGCACTAGAGTAACATTCTTGAAAGAGAGAGGAGAGAGAAAATATAGACAAAAGTGGGGGGGGGGGGGGGGGGGGGGCACTGGAAAAAGTGGGAACTAAGGTTTGGAAAACCAACTTCATGATGTACATGTAAAGCTTAAACATATTCATATTCAAGCTTGTATGTGATATTTTTATCGGGACCGGGGGATGTTGTGCATCCCAACGCACAGCACCATGCAGTGCAGCCCAACGGTGCAGCCGCGCCGGCATTTTTTTGACGATCAGAGACGTTCACTGCGTAGACCTCGTCGAATATACAAATCTGTTAAAAATCAACTCGATCGGATATCTTTAAGTGCCTCATCGGCACACAAATAACATGGAAAAATGGTTTTGATCCAGTGTTTGTGTCCATTTGTTTTCAAAGTATTTGTGTTCCGATGACGTACTTAAAGATATCCGATCGAGTTGATTTTTTCTACACTTGTAGTACTCGACGAGGTCTACGTAGTGAACGTCTCCGATCGTCGAAAACGTGTTGACGCAGCTGCGCCATGGCTACACAACACAGTGTTATGCATCCCATGCACAACACCCCAAGTCCATTTTTATCCGATATACGCATATATTATAGGTTTGCGAGTCTATTTGAGCAGAATACTGTCAGGTTCAAGTTCAGCTTAAAATTGAAGTTCAAGTTTGGCTCATTTACCACTTGAACTAAACTCGATCAAACTTTTACTGAGTTGAATCTCAAATAATTTATGAAAATAACAGCTCAGTTCATTTGCAATCTGGGAAAAAAAAAAAAAAAAAAAGGTACAAGAACATGGTACACTGGATGTTCTTCCATTGAAACTCTCTCTCTCTCTCTCTCTCTCGATAAATACGTTTTCACAAGGATTTCTTCCTCCGTCTCATCCAGATCCCCTCGATCATTCTCGCTGATCAAACCCCGATACGGTTAGTCCTCCCAATGCTTCTCAAATTTTCCCTAATAGAAATATTTCTTCCTCCTTGTAATCTTCTGCCTTCGCATTATTAGCCCTTTTATTTTGCAACAAAGTTTAGTTCTGAGTTTTTTTCTTCTTTTGATATATATCGATGGGTTTTTTCGGAGATTGTGATTTCCGGCGATCCAAGTTCATTTTTTATGCAAAATTTGACGTTTCTTCTCTTCTAGTGTCTGTCGCAGGATCGATTTCTTCTATCATTTTGTCAGGAAATACCCAAAGACAAACATTTTGAGTCTCTGGAATTTTTATGGTTAAAAGGTATGATCTTTGCTTCTTCTTCTTTTCTTTCAATTTACCCCCGCGTTTATTTTTTTTTAGCTGGAATTTGTTGAATTTTCATCTCCTTGTTTGTGTGCATGGGTTTCATTTAGTTTGTTTGGATGGTAAGAAAACTCTTTTAAGTGGAAAGAAAAAATCTTGGTATTCGCTTGTGATTTCAAAATGTAAACTTTCCCCAAAACATTTACATTAAGCTGTATGAATTCCTAGACCTAAAAAGGTTCTATTCTTCTATAAGATCTTTCTCACATTTTCTTTCCCTCAGATTTTTTAGCTAACAAATGGACTTTTGTTGTTAATTTGGGGAGATTTCTTTTTTTCAGCTTTAGTTATTGTGAAGTTACCAGATTAATGGGTGCTTTATGGTATATGGGATATTTTACGGGCAATGATTTTCACACTCCACAAATTACTATTTGCATTCGAAAATTGTGATTGCATATAGGGATTGGTTTTAGCACTCCACTTTTCAAGTGAAAATAGTAATTTGTGGAGTGCGAAGGATGCGAAATCTATTCCCTGTTTTAATCACATTTCTTTTTGATATGGTTTATTTTCTATTACCATGAGGGAGCAGATTTTGGGACATAAGGCTTGGTTTGGGTTGGTTTGGTTTATGAGGGAACAATTAGGTTTGTATCTGCTTGTGCAAAATCTGGGCTCTGCTTAAGGTTTTGCGGTAGTTGGATGTGGTTGGAACCATTGCTTAGAACTTGTTCCCACGGGCTTCTCTCAGTTACATAACCTCAGGGGGCCATGTCACATTCAAAGTATATAACATTAGAAATATTGCAGTGGTGATCATACTACTTACATGTCTCGATGAGTCGTATGTCTTTCCTTATTTGGATAAATATACTATAATGTAACAAAATAGTGCAATTATAGAATTTTTAGTTGTTTTTGGTTGTACATGTTCTTCGGCTTGGAGATTCTTTACATCATAAGTATAATCTCACTGTTGATAGCAGGTCTTG